>JAFREQ010000006.1:1200000-1800000 GCA_025331565.1 Holacanthus passer | reverse complement strand
GTGCCACACAGAAAAACCACAAAACACTAACGCTACAGGAAACACCCTGAACCAAAAATACTGGAGTATAAACACAAAATAAAGCAAGACAGAAATATTGAAAAACATGAATTGAATTTGTTGCTGTCCAGTGAAAAAACATGTATTTCCAAATTTGATGGTTTTGATTTTTTTAGGTAAATTCTTAAAATAAATAAACTATTGGGTTGGATTGCACACAGTTTTCACAGGACAGCAACATCAAGTCAAAATCTACCACATAGTCTCACCTGCACCTTCATCAGTAAAACATCATCACCATCACCATGCTGTGATTGTTAACCCACCAATTTTTATTAGAAAGACTCAGACTCACAGTTTGAGTTGAACTAACTTAAATAACCTCAAGTTTAATGGCATAAACACTGGAAACAAGGGGAATTAAATAGTCTGTCCAAAGGTAACACCTATCTACATCTTGAAAACTCACTAACGTTAAATCTTGCTTGTTTAATCCGTACAAAAACGAAAGTGTAAAAATGATAAGCCTCCCCCTATCTTCAGCCTTTATGCAAGCGGCTGCTGCTGGCTCTAGTTTCATATTTCATGAAACATACATACATGTGACATAAAAATGGTTTGGTAAGCTGTCTGATATTTTATTTTTGACCCTCGCAGCCTTCAGCCTGCCAATCACGACCGCTGACACAAAGTACAAGACCTGTCAGAAGTGACACGTTGATGCCGGTCGTTTTCAGTGTGCACCTGTACATTTACTTCTTTAGTGTTGAATAGCATGTGCACTGTAGAGGTGATATGTTTGCAGTTTTATATAGTTTGTGGTCTGCAGAGGTGGAACAAATTGACATAAAGCATCCATAACCTAAATTCATTATGATGGGATTTAGAAAGCATGCTGTTGTGCTTATTTTATTTTATGTAAGTGACACTGTTTGCACTCACAGTAAGCACAGCATTAGCTCATCATGTGTCCTTTCTTCCCTGGTGTTGTGAGAATTGTTTATGTGGAACATCTTAATGATCAGTGTTACATCAGTAAATGTACAATGTGTCTTTCAATCATGAAGCCAAACACAAATCTCAGCTGACTAATTCCGGTTCGGCTGTTTATGTTCAGCTTGTTCATCTATTTGTTTGGATGATTGAATACAGCCACGATGTTTCTTTTGCGCCGTCACATTTCATTTTCATTAATTCCTCCATCTGTGTTCTGCGTCTTTGTCTGCCTCACTTTCATTTTTCCAATTCATTTTGTTTCTGTCTCGGTCTGTCACTCGCTATCTTCTCTCCTCACATCACTTCAGACACATTTTTCAGAGAAAGCACTAAAACAGAATGCACAAATATTTCTCTCATAATCTCAGACTCTTACAATCACTCCTTGTGAACTAGAACAGCTCATTTTCAGAACTATGGAGCAGAGAAACAGAGACCTAATGCTGCTCATTTTGTAGATACAAAAACATACCAAAAACTGCTCTATTACTAATCAGTCTCTCAAACTGAAAGCAGGCCACTAAGGGTGAATTTTAAATTCAATAGTTCCGCGTCAGTACTTGTGTCCTTTTGAAGAGCGTCTCTTATTTATCTCAAAGAGAAGAGACGTCTGAAGAACATTTATATAATTGCATTTAAAATAATGTGTTAATTCTCACTGTAGATTCTGTATCAGGGCTTTCACTTCATTTTGGGGCGGCTGTAGCTCAGGAGGTAGAGCGGTTGTCCACCAATCGGAAGGTTCGATTCCTGGCCCCTGCAGTCTACGTGTCAAAGTGTCCTTGGGCAAGATACTGAACCCTAAATTGCCCCTGATGGCTGTTCCGTTGGCATGTGAATGTACGTTGCTTTGGATAAAAGCATCTTCTGAATGAAATTGTAGAATTGTAGAATTTCTAGCAAACAAGTCAGCATCTGATGCATCTTCACTTGGATCTCTATTCTTCCTCTGTCCTTTTGTTTTGGTTTTTTAGTCATCATTAGCATAAAAAGACACATGGACCAAACAATGTGTTCATCTTGACAAAGCAAAATTTTCAGTTTTATATTTCTAAATTAAGCTAAATTAAAATGTAAGGCACATTCTGAGGTACTTGTGATTTTGTTGCATGTGTCAAGTCACTTTACACAAAAAAACCCGTTGTGTCAGACATATCAGTAGACTGTATAATAAAGCAGTATTAATGGATCAGTATAAGAGAACCGTGTGGCCACCCTGTGTTTCACTGGTTGAATGCTTTTAATGCGAGGCAGCAGCAGTTAATGTTTCATTCACATTACAGCTCTGGCACCCTGTAAGGAGAGCAAACAGTAAACAGTGAGGCTCATATCAGTGATGATAAAATTGAACTGGGATCCATACCGCTGTGACAATTGTGCAAGCAGGTTAACAAGGAACACGCGGAATAGGACCCGCATGCAGACGCCAGAGGCAGAGCTAGTTCAGTTCAGTGATTTATTTCACAGAGAAAGGTAGAAAGGTTTACAGAATGGTGAGGCAGGCGAGGGTCAAAACAAGACAAGGCAGTCCAAAACAGGCAAAGAAATACAACTGGGAGCAGGCAAGAATCCAAAAAGAAATCCAAATACAGGCAAGGTCCAGGGAGACTAAGCAAAATCCAAAGACACTAGGAGAACATGAGGACTGAACACTAGGACATGGGCTGGATCGCTTAAAACATGGTACAAACACAAACTCAGACAGAGTGAAGGGGACACACACACTACACACAGAAGAGAGGGGACGATAATGAGGAACAGGTGAAACCAATCAGGGCGGGGCAGACAATCAAAGAGGCTACACACACACACACAAGGGCAGGAAGTAAAGTAAACTAACACACCAGGTGGACTCTGCCACGACCAATAAACGCTACTATGTAGAGATAATAACTGAATGTAAGAACATTGAATGGTATCGCAGCAGAAATGCTAACTTGAATGTGAAATGCTGTGTTTGGCCTCTGTCAGAAACGTGCTCTGTTGCACCTGAAAACACACCCAATGATGATGTCACAGGGTCCCAGGGGTACACCTCTACATCATGCAGGAAGGTGAGAAGTGAGTGTTAAGATGCTCTCTAAGTCAGATACTGACACAGAAACTCACATATTGTGTTAACACTGGTGCTGAAACATTTCAAACGCAGCCCTAGTCTTGACAAAGATGAATTTAGTTTTAGTCTTGTTTTGTGTTTTTTTTTTTTTTTCAGAAGTCAGCTGCACAGATTTGATTATTTTCACAAATGAAGCCTTTACTATCCCAGGTCCTACAAACTGAATGACACATAAATCATGCTTTAGGCTGGATTCAGTTCTGTCTGACCATCTTTTTTCCTCTAATCAAGTCTTTGTCAGAGCTGCTTCTCATCTTCAGCCTCAGTGTAATTCACCTCTTTTAACTCCTGCACTCACCTCTCGCTTACTTCCTTTCACGCCTTTGCCTCTGATTTCTTGTCCTCTGCCTCCTCGAGCCCTGCCACTCCTCCACCTTTCACCACCGTCATCCCCTCCAAGACATACGTACATCCTCCTCTCTCTCTCTCTCTCTCTCGCTCTCCCTCTCTCTCTTCTCATCTCTCCCTCCCTCCTTTCAGCCTTTTAATGTCAAAGACATTAAAGAGCTTTCCTGGAATGATAAATGTTTTATTAGGCCTCACTCTCTCTTTTTTTGAAGGGTAAATACAAAGAGGAAGTGAGGGAAAAGTTCGTATCTCTGTCTCCCTCTTGACTTCATTTCCATATCTGTCAGTCTGCTCTCCCCTCCGCTGTGACCTCTCATCTCCACTCATCCCTCCTCCCCTCTCCTCTTTCATCCACTCTCTCCATTTCACTCCCTCATCTCGCCATACTGGAAACCAGCAGCTACGCACTTGCCTCATGAAAGTCTGGTAATATCCAGTCAAGAAAAAAAAGAGTCCCATGATGCAGAAAACTGTGAAGAAAACCCCATTTCTGTCTTTTCACACTTATTGTGCTGTTCAGTGCCTCAACAAATGTCCTCAGTAGGTGGACAAGTATCTTTGATCAAATCTTCAAGCATCTCAAACACATTTATGAGCCAGTGGGGGTTGCTGGTTGGACTTAAAAGGACCCAACTCCTCTTCTGCACTGTTGCTGAATCTTACATTTAGCCTCCGGGCTCGTAGATGATTGTATTTCCTGTGCTGTAATAGCTGTCTGTCCTCTGGGACTGCGCGTGTGCTCCCTGTCTCCCGCGCCCCTCGGCTGTGCCGCTGATTGCTCCTCCTTTCTGAAAAAATGGGTCACATTATGTGGGCTGTAGCACGACACCTACTTCTACCTGTATTCAGGACGGCGACTCGTATTGCTTGATGGAACCCGCCGCTGACTAAGAATGAAAACAAGGAGAGGGTTTTTAGCCATTCGAGCTGAGTGGCTCTGGGGATGGCACTGTCGGCCTGTTGATGGGTCCACCGCTTTAAGCCAACAAAACAACTGTGAGATGGATTGCCATGAAATTTACAACACATATTCATGTTCTGCTCAGCATGAATTGTAATAACTTTGTTGATCCTCATCCAGCACCATCATCAGGTGAGAATTCCAGCACTAACCCCAATTAATCCAAACTTTGGTCTATGAATAAATACTCATCAGCCTCAGCTGTACTTACTGCTAATAAGCAAAAACATTAAACTGAGATGTCGAACACGGTGTTTAACAAGCATTGTCATTGTGAGCACGTTAGCATTTAGCTCAAAGCACAACTGTCAAAGTACAGCCTCGCAGAGCCTCTGTAGACTCTTGGTCTTTCATTTACTCAACTTTAAATAAAATGGTTGCACCTTTCATGCACTGATCTGCTGGCTCTTGTGTACCAGGAGCAGATGAAAGCTCAACACGAGGCATCCAAGCACTATTTCCTCTGCGCTGCCAGTGCCCCTCCACCTCTATGTTCACTCACACATCCTCCACGTGTATTTCATGTTTGCTGCAAAATACAATATTTCTCTGCTATTTTTCATTCAATCCCGGAAGGTTGGCACATTTCCTTTCTAGCTTCATTTGTGCCATAATTGCTCCAACCTTGTCCATTAATACGCGCACACAAAAACCCGGGAGACCGCACACTCTGAGCAGCTCTACAGCATCGAAGCCATTTCCTCCATTTCCCCTCAGTTATCCTATTAGGCTAAAGGGACATGTGATTGGTATGCTGGCTAGGCCAGGACTAATGATGCATGGAGTTGTAGCCTCTGGTTAGACGTCACGGACCAGAGGAAACCAGCCAGGCGCTTGTGTACGGCGCTCCACGCCGCACTAATCGGTCATCCCCCGAAACATTAAGCCCGTCAAAGTGGGTAATGGATTGGCCCAATTAACATAGTGCTTTGATGGAGAACACACCTGTTTATACATCCAACTCCTACACATCTTTCATTTACCTCGTAGTTGTCTGGAAGACTCTCTTATCAAGGTGAATGCAATTTAATTTGGAAACTGAGTCCTCCCTGCTGACAATTAGGGTTTACTGATTATTCTGAGTAACGGTACTGACAGTGGATTTACTCAAACAAAGGAGCTGAAATAATGGCTCACAATTTTAAAAAGCCTCATTCTCTATCCTCACTGATGTTGGAATTCTTTGTGTATGTGGTGTGTGTGTGTGTGTGTGTGTGTGTGTGTGTGTGTGTGTGTGTGTGTGTGTGTGTGTGAATTAGTGTGTTTGACCCTGGAGTTCAAGGACAGTCTTGTATGTGCTGCCTCTGGCTGCTCCTGTCTGTACCCAAGTGGTGTTTATTTAAGGAGCTCATCTACCCACTCACACACACGCACACTCACACACACTCAGGTGCACACACACTAGCCTAACCTTGTGCTCCGAAACACAGCACCCCCAGTTCTACGCAGATAAAAAAAAACTCTGTCTGGTCTTTCTATCCTCTGTTTCCAATAATGCACTCCAACACACACACAAACACACACTCACACACACATACACACAGTGTCCTGAAGCTCACAGTATGTCCTGCAAACCTGCCTCCCATCCTACTGGATTAATTACTCTCCTCCCTGCCTGTGATCCCCGAGAGCGTCTGAGCCGCGTTAGCCGGCCTCTGCCTCTCGCTGGTGGGCACGGAGATGGCAGCGCTCACCCATTCATCACCGTGACTTTGGGAAGGGAGACACGAGGGATGGGGTGCGTGGGCGAGTTAGAGTAAGAGAGAGGGAGAGGGAGAGGGGAGAAGTGAAGGTGAGAGAAAGGTGGCAGAAGAAGGCGAGCGGAAAAAGCCAGGTCCCCTCTGACCGAGGCCCTGATTAAAAATTAAAAGTGTTGCCGTTTCGCTGGTTCCAGGGGTCCAGATCGTAATGTATGGATTTCTGAGGCGATTCTCCGGGGGAGGAGGAGGAGGAGGAGGAGGGGGTGAGGTGGCTGAAGAGGAGCACCGGGGCTGTGGGAGCGTAGGATTAGAAAGGGGGGCGGAAAGGAAGGGAATGAGACACATCTTTACCTGGAGATAAATAACCTAACGTAGCGCAGCGCTGGGACTCTCCCCATTGTTTCCCACCAAAAAAAACATTGTCACATCCATTTTTTATTCTGCTGCAGATGTCTTTTTCACAGTAGATGGATGAAGGCTGGGATGGGAGGGACGAGAGGGGGAGGGAGGGGAGGGCAGCGCCGAAGGTTAGAGCAGCTCTAATTAATGGAGACAAAAAGGAAACTAAAGACAGATAGAGGAGAGAGACAAACTGTGGAGTGTGTGTGTGTGTGTGTGTGTGCCTTCAAACTTGTTTGTGAGTTTTTGTGAGCCCTATTTGTGCCTCTGTGTGTCTCGTTTGTGTTCTGGTGACTGAGGCATACTGCGTGCAAAACTGGCATCAACCTTAACAAATGTGTGTGTGTGTGTGTGTGTGTGTGAGAGAGAGAGGGAGGGTAAACAAGGGAGTCCTGTTCAGCTCGTGGGATGAGAGAGATGCGAGAAAGGAGGCAGTGAAGAAGAGAGAGAGAGGATGGGGGAGAGGAGGAGGAGGAGGTGAGGAGAGAGGGTGAGGTGTGTCTCAGCCATTCAGGCAGCGTAGGCGTTTGTCTTTCATCTCCTCTTTCACACAAACAACAAAGAGGCTCTGAGAGTTTTTTTCCCCCCCCCCTCCATCATGTACAATACCCTTTCTTAACTCTCGCCTATTTATAGTAGTGCTGGTTGAGAAGTGCCGTACACTTTGCAGCGTTGTTTAATTAGGCACTTGTTTACCAATAAACTCAGCGGAGTAAACACGGCTCAGGAACTCATCTGTATGAGCAAACAAGAGACTCAACTGTATTGTAGTGATCTGACAGGAGGAGAAGGAGAAGAAGAAGAAGCGGCATGGTTGCAGGCCAGGAAGTTTGTTTTTCCAGCTGTGGAAAAGGAGAAGATCGTTACTGCAGTTTCCAGGATTCCTGTTTTGCATGTCCCGTATTACAAAGAAAAAAAAAAATCAAAGGCAGATGAACAAGGAGAAATCGAGTGCTGCTCGGTCACACGGCTGCAGAAGGAAGTGACGGATGTTTATTTACATAATGCTTCCTAACAATCATGTCAACATTGCGCACAGCAGCGGAGCAGCAGTGATGATGTAACCCACGATCAAGACTCCCTCACACTCCTGAAGGCAAAAGGTTCTGATGAGGCAAACTGCGTACTTATTGTACCTAAAATAACAGCTCCACAATCATTTTCCTGACTTGAAATAAGGCGAAATGTTCCTCTTTCATTCCTGTAACTGGGGTTGAATGGGTACAATCTCCCACGAGAAGGGCAATACACTGTCAGTCGGCACCAGAGCCAGGTCAGTGGGCAACAGAGCTGGGCTCATCAACCTCTACGGACATCATGTTAGCAAAGTTGTCAACTGGCTAGTTTTATGTAATCATACAAATGCACGTGCACAGCTGTCAATATCCGTGACAGTGGTCTGTAGATGAATTGCAATAAGAAACTGTAGGGAAAGCAAATCACAAAAAATACCAATTCTTGCACATTTTGATTTAATATAATTAATTATTTGGGACTGAAATGATTGAAATCACGATATTTATTTCTATTGTACTAATGTGTTACCTCACTGGTCCTGCTGTTTTACCCACTTGCTTTTATATGCTTTATTTGAATATTTTGTGAAATGTGTGTGGACTCACTTTGTGTCAAGTTAAACTTTTGTGAACTTTGACACGATAATTCCAATACCAAGCCATGGACACATTTCATTTGAATGATGAGAGAGGACAAAATGGAGGAAGCTATTGTGGTTTATATGTTGCATCATTCACCTTTGACTCCCCCTGGAGTGTGAGCCGCTCCACAAAAGAGACATGGTTTGCAGACAGTTGTGAGACAGTTGATGGCACGGTTTAATGTTTTATTGTCCCATTAGCAACCAAACAAACAAGCGTGTTAACTGAGCCAGTTGGCAAGCAAAAAAGCTCTGAGAGCTTTTTTCCCCTCTTCAATAGCCCAACTCTTGAACCAATGTACAATCCGAACAAAATACCATGGGAGAGTAAATGGAAAATACAAAGAAGCAACAATTACGTTCCCGGGTTGCAAGTAAATTAGCCATCAACTCACCAGTACAGTAAAGACACAATAACTGTATTCCCCAAAATATGAAATATGAAACACATTCTTTATGTATTAGTAGCAATAATACATTATATTTAAATATATTAGATTAGTAGCAACAATGCTTGCATTTTTTATAATTAATCAAAAATAAATTAGTTTAGTTTTTTACTGTATTTTCCTGTGAGCTCTATGATTTAAATGCACCGTCATGTTTCAGACTTCGGTCCCAGGTTATGTCTCACTGTTGCTGCTGCTGTTGTGTGTTGTTGTCTGAGGTTTACTTTTGTTTTCTAATCCTTACCCTCTCTACTGCCCATAGTCGTACGATACAGATTTTTCCCCTGATGTCTTTCCAAATGAATTCCTTCATCACCTTGTTGAATTTAAAAGGGAGATTATGCCACGCACTGTAATGACAATTTTCAGGGGATGCAATGTTGCGGTAAATTACAGCAGTGAAACACATTTTAATGTCCTGTAAAAAGGCTTTAACCAGATTTTGATGTGTGTTGCTTGAAAGGATGTTTGTGCACAGTGGCACTAAGCCAAATGCATTTTTCAGATGTCAAAATACAGCACGGGGATCTCTGCTCTGTTGTTTTGCTGATTGAATTTGGTGCCAATCATGCTTGTGTGTTTTAAAAAATGCAGAGATGCTTGTACTTCCTTCATCAAAGTAAATTTGCTGGTTCATTATAATTTGCCAACCACTGTGCCATCGTGCTTAAGATAATATTTGCTCTCCAGATTAAAGGGGTTTATGGGCGGGAAGTGATTTCTTTCTAAACACTCTTTCTTTTTGAGATCAGAATTCATCCTCCTCTTCTTTGGTGGAGAGATTAATTGTTTCTCTCTTTTGTTTCCTAAACTGACATAATCCCAAAATCTCAGGACATCTGCTGTGCTTGTAGGAGGAGACTCCAGTGGGTGTTGATTAACTCGTTTAGTAGGGAGGGTGCCATATCAATATTTTATTGCAGTGTAGTGAAACAGTCATGGAAAATAAATACTGTGTTGCATCGTGTCCAACAACATGCCACGAGCAACTGAAGCCACTTTTTGTGGTGATAACGGCAAAGAGTGTGACTCCCATTAATTAATCCCACTGGTCACCGTTTGATCACAAGTTTGTAAAGCTCCAAAACAGTTGTTTATGTTTTTATGACTCTCGAGTCTATATTTGAAACACTATTAAATGTAGTTGAACTAAATGCAAACTTAATTTAAATGATGAAAAATTAAATTTCAGATCCAACATATAAACTTATTTGTTGTGATGAAGTTGTAAGTACCATATGTGCATACTACATGTATGTCTACATAATGATATATTATTGTACTGACACACTATTTTTTTAATTGATCCTTCAACTGCTTCCCACTCCATTGATGACTGTGAGGCAATTTATTCAAAGATGTACATCTGCTGGGAACTGAAGTGGAGATTAAACCATGGGTCCTTGTGGTGGCATGCCCTTGCGTGAAGTACTTTTTGACCTCCGTGGAACAGAAAGTGAAGGACTCTGGGAAAAAATATCAGAAACAAGCAGACAGTTACCTACTTACAAATGCAGCAGACATAGATCTGTATGAGCCTCCAGGAGCAGTCGTCTATCTGGCCACCTATATTTCTGCATTTTAAATGAACTAGTTTTACAGTGTCACAGTGTTTGTAGAGTCTTTTGACTTAACCTCAGTCTGAAATCAGTTGAAGCAGAAACATACACAATAAACACAACATGAGAGGCTGCGTAGGGTCAAGCACAAGTGTTCTGTAACATAAAAAAAGGTCAAAGTTGGGATTAGAATATGAGAGAAAGTTATGGCACTTATAACAAATCTGTTGGCAAATTGTTTCCATCTCTCCACCTCTTCTGCTTTTATGATTTGCTCCAGCAACTAAACAGAAGCCTGACTTCTTGCTTCTGAGTTGCCTGTGTGTCGTTGCACGTTATGTTCAGATTTTCAGAGAACCTTTTCTATTTTCACTTTCTGTTGGTCACTCTGTTGGTCAATTTCCAGAAAGCAAAGCTGAACAACATCCAATCATTTAGTGCCTGATTTAAAGTTTTCTCCAGAGTCATTTACACCCATGGATGGATACATTATCACTTCAGAACTTTACTTAAACCTGATCTTCATCCATGGGAGTGCTGGTGGCCTCCACTGATGCTGTGAGTACAGCAATACCCCTGTTTAACACATTAACATGCAGTTTTGGATTTCTCTCATTGTTTAGAACAGTTTGCCACAGCAGCTTCTTTTGTCTTTCTACATTTCACACTAAAGTTAATTGTTGCATCATCATTTCTAACAGATGAAGTCTTTATACAAAGGGTTAAAAGATACAAGATATAGCAGGTAAGAGGAAAAAAATACAAAGACTATAAGACTGTGTGATCATGACAGTAGGCAGTAGCAGGCTGATGGGTGTCAGCTACAGCAGCAGAGGTTTATATGTGCAGGTACATTGCCTAAGCATGTGTTGCAAAGAGGATGAACATTGTTATCTCTATCTAAATTGTATGTTCACTTAACACGTCTCATGAAGAGTAGGACGTGCCGAACGACTTTATAAATTTTAAATGAGCCTTGCAAAATGCTGTCTTGGCTCATTCTTCGTTTCTTCCTGGCATCCTTTGTGGTTGTCAGTGCGATCAGGGACTCTTCCAGTTTACACTTAAAACAGCAGTACACTGATTCATTCTCTGTCATCTTCTGAAGTCGGGTTTTGCGAGCTGTCTTCGGCTTCGCACGCGCTATTCAACTTGTTGCCATTTCCCAACGTTTCTTTTGTTTCTCAGACAGCTGCCTCCTTTGCCTTCACCGACTCTAAAGCTCTCTGCTCCGTATCTTTACTCTGATAACTTTCCCAGTTTAACTGAGTGTTTCTCAGTCGATCTGTCAAACGCTGTTGTTAAATCAGCATAAATCAATTCCTGCTCCCTCTTTTTAGCAGCCTCTGGCTATTTCATTTATTTCCCGCTGATCTTCTTCCTCCTCCGCCGCCTGCCCTGCCTGGCCTGCCTGGCCTGCCTGCCCCCCTGACCATGCATTTCAGTCCTGATACCGCCCTCCTCAGTGACAGCTACGATAACCTGTGAGCTGCAGTTTGGAGCCTGTTGCTGAACGGCAGGGCCCATTTTTATTATTTTAAAGCCCGTTAAGGTTGCTTTCTGCCAGCCACGAAAAAGCTCAGCTTGAGCTTTTTCTTTCTCCACCGCTTCTTTTTAACTGCTGCTGGCAAAAGCTGCACATTTTCACGTTTCACATCAAAGTATGTTGGCATGTTATTTCTCCCCGAGGCCATCCTTCCTCTCACAAACTTAAGACGAATGCTGAAATATACCTGCTGAAAAAGGTTTGTTAATTTGGAGGCCTTTATTTCAAAGTTACAAAACTCTGGGCCATCAGACACACGACACACACTGACTCAGTGTTTGGAGTCGCATTTGAGCCCACATTGTCACGAGGAGGGGATACAGTAAACACTGTAGCCCTTACACTGCACTCAGCAGCCCTGTAATGAAACTGTCATTGATGTCCTTCAACCCTCATGGGTTCAGGCAGTCAATTTCAAACACAATCGCATATTAACACACACACTCACGGTCCATTTGATCTCATGACAAGGGTGAGTTATCTTCAAGTAATCTTGCAATACATGTATAATACCACGGTACATCTCAAATACTGCGTATCATTATAAAGGAAAAGAGCTAATATAACTTACAATTAATTATTAAAACAGCAAGGCACTGGCCTTTCTAATCTTTTATTAAATTCAGCGTGTATTAATTAAGAAGGAAGGTAGGATTTGCTCTCATCTCAAACATACACACTCCCAAACATCAAGGGGCTAGAGTGTAACTTAGTGAGTGTAATTTAACTTAAGTTTTATTAACCTCTAATATTCTGAGGTCGTGTCGACTAAAGCAGCATCATGAAGCGCCAGAGCCTCTTGCTGCAGGTCCAACACGGGGGACCAAAATCTGTCATGATAGTTTTTAACATCATTTTTCACTCCACGGAAAGTTCTTTGTCTTGTAACGACTCTGCAGCTCCACGTTCACAATTAAGGCAGCAGTCATCCCTCCTGCACCCTCACTGTTTCACTCCATCTCTTTTCTCTCCATCTCTCACACTCCTTGTTTCTCTCCCTATCTCACACTGTGCACCCATCTGTTTCAAGAACTTCAAAAACACTCTGTATCCCCTCGCTGCTTTTCTTTATAAGTTCACTTCAGTTCAGTCCAATGCTCTTTTATGTCTTAAAAGCCCCACTTCAAAAAGAAAAGAATCTCATCTTTCGTTAGTATTTAAGCACTTTATGAAATGGCAATGCAAATATTCCTTCTATAACATTTGTTTCTGTCTGAAAGCGAGCTGTGCCGAATTAAGCTGGTGCATGGGCGTGATGCGTTGCGAGCATGAAAGATAGACTGAGGGTGAATGAGTGGGAGTGTATTCATCTTAAACCACAGGATCTACTGAGAGATGCATATTGGATTAATAGAGCTTGGAGGCCTGATTTGGAGTGGAGTACTCAAGCTGTGTTTGTCGTGACCTCTCTCATCTCTGTTCAACCTGTCTCCACTCTGGATGGGCTGCAGGCTTTTTATCCACATCCTCAAACCACAACCCTGGAGAGCAACAAGAGCTGTGGGTGTGTATGTGTGTGTGTGTGTGTGTGTGTGTGTGTGTGTGTGTGTGTGTGTGTGTGTGTGTGTGTGGCGGTCTGTCTTTTGTGTGTCCTGTCTCTCTGGCTCAGCCTGTGTGCTGGGAATGAATCCATTATTGGAATAGCCTTTCACTTCTGAGTGGTAGGATTCCTCTGAGTCCAGAGATGTATCTACTGTATGTGTATTTTGTCTGCGAGGCAAACATTTGATCGGGGTGTCAGGTCTCTCTCACCCGTGGCTGAGTTTTGGCGAGAGGTGTGCGATGTGTCTCGCAGCTCTGGCACTGCTTGACTCCGGCTGCCTTTGAATGTAGCTTCAAAGCCTGCGTCACTGAATGTTTCTCTCCACACGTTCTGGCACTATTCACTAACCCCCTCCTCTTCCTCCTCCTCCTCCCCTCCAGCTCTCTGCTGTGTTTTTCCAGTTCACTTTTGCCCTTGCGTCCTTCCCACTTCACTGTGTCCTCTATTCTGCTGTACACCGTGTCCTCTGACAGCGCCTGTTTGCCGGTCTGAGATAGAGCACGACTCAACTCTGACCTCGGCAAGGACCGCAGCGCCAGAGATCAATGGAGTCAATGGTGAAAGACAGAAATATGGAGGCAGAGGAAGCAGTCTGGCATATTTTGTATCAGGACACACCAGCAGTATTGGTCTGTGTGCATGCCCAGTGCTTCCTGTCTTATATTAAGATATAAGAGCTCCCGTCTTTGCATTTTGGATGTGGCTTATTGTTCCTGGGATTATTTTTCAATCACTCAAAATGAGGTGATGTATTTTACTATATATGGATATTAATATAATTATTTAGATTATAAGGATTCTTCTCTAAACCCCCTGATTCCAGAAGCTCATATCATTTATAATGAAAGTGACACATACATTTTTCCAAATTTCACTATCTCCAGTAAAATGAATTTCACTCAGCCCTACTCTTTTATTATCTTAGTTATTAATTTCTACAATTAAAAGAGGGTAAATGCGGAACACAGTTCAGTCACACTTCTGTAAAGGAACTGACCATTTAAAGTTGTTATATAGCTCTCAAAGAATCAGATCAGCAACCAGGATTCTGCTGGGAGAACAAACTACAAAACAAAACACATACATGAACATTAGATTGTCTTTAATTTAGCAATACCAAAAACATATTACCGAAGCAGGAGTTATGGGATGGTGGAGGGAGCTGCAGCAGCAAACAGTGTTGGCATGAGCATATCAGCAGCGTGATACCGAGGAGTGTCACATTAAAATGGTCACACTGTACACCTGCAAGAATATGTGGATATAGTTAGCTGGTAGCCAAACAGCTGATGAATGTGATTGTGTAACATGAGTAAAGAAAAAGATGCCATTCAGCAAATGTAAGCACAACTTCAGTGCTCTGTCTGAACTATTGTTATGCTCCATTCAGTAACACCAAAAGGTTCATAGGAATATGAAAGATAATTTTGGTGTAAAACTTGATGTATGTTGTTGTGGGTTTTTTTTTTTTTGGTAATAATAATTGTGCTGACCAATTTTCATTTCTGCAATCAAGGAACATGACAACGTTGCTAAAAAAGAAGTCCAACAGGGCAAAAAATATGAGTATATAATATTAAATAAACCACCTGGTTAGCCTAATGTGGAAGAGTAAACTGTTGTCATTATCATAGAGACAGACATCAAGACAGTTTTCCTCTGCCATGAAGCATCATCAGTAACATTGTTAGTGCACACACTTTTGTTTTACCTCCAAATAAAATGATTTGGATAATGTCGCTAAACTTGTGGGCTTGTTTAACTGTCATGTACCCAGGTCTAATCAATTAACAAATTTAAAAAAAAAAAAAAAAAAAAAACCCAAGTTTTAACAAAGTTTGAAAGTATCCTTTGTGCATTAATTTCAATTTAAAAAATCATCAAAAAAATTGTGATGTTTTCATAATATGTGTGAGTGATTGACACATTGTCTGCCTCTTCAGTTTGTTTATGGGGAGCACACTACAAATAGTAAGACCAGAGAATGAATGCCCATTGTTTCTTATTTTGTCAAGCTGTGGGGAAACATTGTCCAGAAGCTCATGGGGAGGCAGACAAATGAATGAAAAGGAAAATCTGCTAGAGAGAGAGAGAGAGAGTGTGTGTGTGTGTGTGTGTGTGTGTGTGTGTGTGTGTGTGTGTGGCTCTAGTCCTTACACCTGACTCACACCTTGCCCTCCCACTACGGTTTGCCAAATGTTCGCCCACACTGTCACCACCTGGCCACTACTGTGCGCTGTGTGATTGCATTGTGTATGTCTGTGTGCATGTGTGTGTTTGTGTGTGAGACGGGGTGCTCTCTAACAGATGGAGTAACCTAATACATGTCTCATTTCTGCCCCGCTGTCCATTGGCCCTCATGGTCGGCTGGTGATGCTATCTGGGCCTTACCAGCATCCTGTCTGCTTTGTTCCTGGAATCAGCCCACCCCCGCCCTGCCCTGCCTCACCGCCGCCGTCCCGTAAGCCCAGGGCACCGGGACTCAGACACACACTGGTCCTGCAAGAGCAGCCCGTCAGGTGGAGCTGCTCTCGGGTTACCTGGGGCAGGTCGCGCTCTGTGGGAGTGAAATGTGTCTGGAAAAACAACATATTGTTTACAGTCAACGAACAGATGCTGCTTTTGTTGTACACAGACTCATAAAATCATAACTGAATGCAAAGCCCACCTGTCAGCCTGTGCACCTGTCTGTATGCTCAATACACTTGTGTAAAACTGTATAACTCCAGTTCTGGTGATTTGCAGGTTTTTACTGCAGACACATTATAAGACTCTTTGACCACCATTGCCTTTTCCCTTTGTTACATTAAAACTGACACTTTGAAGATACAAGGCTTCCACCTGACGTACAGTGTGCTGGCATGTGTCTTTATGAATGGCTCTCCAGCCCTCCTGCCAGTTCTCTCTCTGCGTCCTGGACAGGTACTGTTTTGTCACCGGGACCAGGTGGCAGCAGCTTCTCCATCCGTCTCCGTGGCGGCTAGAGGTGACACTCCATCAGCCAAATGGATTAGTCTCATTGGTTGGGTAATTTATTGATGTTTTCCTCCCTGGGGGATAATAGGTGTATGGGCCGCTGATTGATGAGGCCGCACGGCGCATGTCTGCCTTCGCAGCGTGTCAACCACAGTCAGCGGTCAGTCAGTCAGTCTGCCGTGGTATAAGCTGCAGAGTTGACTTATGTAACACCCAGACTGATGGCCTCGTGAACATCAAATATTTTCATTTGACAGGTCATTCATAGATTATGTGAAAAGCCTGTTTCATGTCAGAGCTGGAGTCACTTAGAGCTTTAAGGTGTCAGAAATAAGTGACCCCCGTGACACAGATTTATTAGATTTCTTTTAAACTTTAGACTATCTGGAATCTGCAGCACGTTAATTAGGGTTTTGATTAATGGCATGATACGGCGAGAAAGTGGATATTACAATAACACATTCACAATGTAACATAGCAGATATACGGTTTCCTCAATGACAGTGTGACAGAGTAGCTGTTGAATATTGGACATGATTTAGTGGATATCCATAATTTAATGTCCATGGAAGGTGAGAGGACTAAAATCCTTGGAGTAAATATTATCTGGCTGGTGAAATAGGTGGACAGAGGTAAGAAAAAAAAAGAGACATTTCCGCCTTGTGCTGCTGATCTGTCTGTAAAAAGCTTTCGGTCTCAGAGGAGAAACAGTTTTCCAGCAGCCAGCCTTCTGCCTCCATCTGTGACACTGACAAAATATACGCTACTGCTAATTTTAAGCGTGACCCAATATGTTTGTGAGGGCTCCTGCTCTGGTAATGTGTGCTCTTGACCTCCTACAGTTGTATCCAGAATGTCACAGGTCCCTGACATACAGCCCCTCTCTCCTCCATTAGAGGATACATGATCCTGCACAGGCTTTCACTGATGAAAGAGAGCGAGCAGCATGCGTAGGAAATGGGCTTGCAGCGGTTCTTACCATGATCCCAGCTACTTAGAGCCATTGAATTGCATTTATGAAGAGCCCTCTACTCTTTCTCTTACCATTACAAAGTGGCTCTCCTCTTTGTGGTGTAAGAGATACTACAGGTAGCAGCTAAATTACAGGGTTTGATTAAAGAGGCTTTCATAGAAACCAGGAAAAGGAGAAACAAATAGCTCTGAGGTGGATGTGCATTTTCTCACTGCCTTCAATTTACAATCAGTAACCAAAATATAAGAGGTTCCAGCTTTTGTATTACCAGGAATGGGAGACATTGTATTTATATGTACATCTGTGTGTGTTTTTCTACGTGTGTGTGTGTGTGTGTGGCCATGTCTTCCCTCCTCCCAGTCTGTCTCCTTGTCATGGCTGGCAATCTGCACATCTGTCTGCTCATTGATCACAGAGGGAAGTGCTCCGTAGACGCAGCAGGACAGCCGTAGCCTGAAAATCTAAACAGATGTGCGCTGCTCCCGAGCATCCTCTCACTCTCACCCAAATATCCTTAAATGTTTTTCGTAACCCTTATTCACCCAGCAACTGTATTGCTGAGCATGCATGCTGTTTTCCACCCTGTTTCATATTCACACACACATTCAAATTTACCACCGCAGCCTGCTTCTCTTCACAGAGGCTGTTTGGGGATAAATGGCTTGCCTAAAGCGAGACTATGTGAATTCTGCTGAACAGCGGCCACAGTGGCCGCATGGGGCAATTACAGAACAATGGTGTATTGAATTTCTCTTAATTTCCTTAGATTCTCTTGAACCCGTTGATTTAAAGACAATAGCAACTTATGTCTTTTTAGCTTGAAAGTGCATTCAAACTCAAACGTGACATTTCCTTTTATTTTTGGTGTTATAGACACAAGACCACATCACAGGGTATTCCCAGATGTTTTTATCTACAGTGCAAATAACTACCTTTGCAATGAGCACTATACACTGGGACCAGAATCAGTTAATACTATAATGAACTGAGATTAGTAACTCTTGCGACTGCTTGTGTTGCATCTGTGTGGCAGCGAGGTCTTTGACTGATTTCAAAGATTTAAAAGAAAATCCAGTTCTTCTTTTCCTCTCCTTTTCTAACGATCTCTGTGAATTGTTGGGTCATAAAGCCTCAAAATAAGTGCAATCTTTGCTCAAGTTGAAACATCTTTAACTCATATGGATGTGCCTTCACCTCAAATCACACCACTCAGAATTCATTTACATTCTACACATGCACTTGCTTCCGACTTTATTGTGATGCATTTGACATTTGCTGTGTGTTGAGTCTGAATACAGCTTTAGAATCTTATTTAGAGCGGGATCACAAGCAGGAAACATGTCTCCTGGTGTTTGCTACTTGTTGGGGGTTTTATATGGGGGGCATTTTTGCTTTATTATGATAGTGACAGCCCCCCTATTTCTGTGATAAAACAAATCAAACAATAAAACGGAGGAGGACAAGCAGAATGGTATCCTAAAGTAATGTCAGTTACACAGCCAAATATATCTAAAGTTAGTCACCATAAGCTATTCGTTACACCTGAGCAAGTGAGGCTGTAGCAGAAAATTGAACTGAATTGACCAAAGTTTTGTTTCTTATGACTTCAACTTTTAATCTGAGTAATGAACAGAATATAGTAATAATTCTTCTTTCAAACATTACATAGTTTGCACACCGGCAGCAGTTAGAGAGAGAGACTGATGCTCATTTTCCTCACTCAGATATTGTCATATTCTTATATGGACCTCCTTATGCGCCCGAAATTGCACACAGAAAAACACATTATGTGTTCAACACACAGAAGAGACAGAGCTGTCACATCTTTTCTCAGTTCGGTCCAAGGACCCGGAGCTCCGCATAGGCTGACGAGCGTCATTTGACCTCAGAGAGGCATGAAGAGAAAGAAATTAAACTATCCAAGCAAGGAAAATCAAATAACAAAAATGAAATGGCGAGCTTTTGTAGCACAAAAACCAATAACTTCCTCTAATGTCCCCTAAACCAGTGCTTCCCCCCGTGCCCGGCCCTCACAAAGCAGTTGTGGCTATCACTCTCAACAAAGTGATGTAGTGGACTAGCTGCGGTATAAATGGGATTTTGGCATCCCTAGCTATTCTCCCGTCCAAAGCTTCATTTCACCGACTCTCAGCTCCCCTGCTAAGTTCAGTAATGGAGCTTTAAATCCCCTCTGTTGTTGGGTCCTCACTCATTTTGCTACCGGGTCGATGATAGAGCTCTCGCTTCTTGTGCCACCTTGTTGATAAGACTTCACTTTGTGCCTTGAAACGCCACTGATTATTTTCCCTCCTCGTATCAGCCACGCACCCCTCCCTCCTGCATGCTCTGTATGCTTCTCTCCCTGCAGACATCCTCATGGTCATGCCTCTCCCGGTTGACTAATATATTGAGATTAATACTCTCTTTTAAAGGGGCTTTTTTTTTTTAAGATTCTCTGAGCTCTTTTCTAGTCCACTCTTTAGTTGTATTGAAAGGTCAAACCTCAAATCTTACTTTTTATCTGTTGCAGATGTTTTGCTCTCTTTATATTTCAAGTCATCGTCTGGTATTGCAGTACTGTGTGTATATGTGTGTGTGTTTGCTCTGCGCGTGTGTGAGCAGTCCCATTAGAGAAAACAACAGGCTGAGACAAACTGGGAAAAGTGAAAGAGAAGATTTGTGTGGGAAGTTTTCTCAGACTGTGATCGTTAAGGATGGGATGGATGTTTGTTGGGGAATTGCATCTATTTGACTGTTTCATGTTTCTGAGCTAAATTGCCGCCTATTTTTGACAGCTAGGCGTAGTTGTTGTGATTACTGAGGCGTATCATCTCCTGCTAAATGCAACAGCTTTGAAAAAGGTAACCTTAGTTTCACCTCATCTGACTCTGTCTCGTGTTGTTCTCTTGCTTTCTTGCAGAGGCCTTCGACCTGGTGCTCCGTCACGGCCGTAACTCCACCCTGGCCATGCTGAAGTCAGAGTTCCCAGGTCTCGGAGGTGGAGCCCAGAGCTCTGTGGGGCAGCTCTTCCTCGACATGTCGCTCTACATCCTGGGCTCGGACTCCACAGTGGACCACATGGTGGCGGTGCTCTACGGTCGCCTCTTCCCCTTGACATACCGCCGCCTGCTGGGGGGCAGCGTATCCTCTGCGTCGGAGGAGTGTGTAAGAGGAGCCTGGAAGGACTCAGGTGCATTTGGCCCTTATCCCAAACTGATGATGACCCGTCTGTCTCGCTCCCTCCTGGCCACACGAGTTTTCCTGCAGGCGCTGAACCTGGGCATCGAGGTAGTCAACACCACTGACCACCTGCGGCCCGGCCGGGACTGTAGCCGGGCCCTGCTGAGGCTGTGGTATTGCCCGCACTGCCAGGGCATGCTGGGGCCGCCAGCTTGCCGAGGCTTCTGTCAGGCGGTGATGCAGGGCTGCCTGGGGGGAGCGGCCGAGGTGCAGCCTCACTGGAGGAGCTACGTCGACGGACTGGGGAAGCTGGCCGGTGCCATGAGGGGAGAGCAGGACATGGAGGCTGTTGTCCTGAGACTGCCTTCAATGATCAAACTGGCTATCAAGCACGCTGTGAACGCCCGTACCCGCCTGAGTGCCCTGGTGAGTCCAGTACACAAACACACCTACTCGCCTAGTAAGTGGAATAAAAAATGGAATTGGCTGCATTGGTGTGGGTGTGTTCTTATAGTCTGCCTTGACATGTTTTTGGCCTGTAGACCATGAGCATTACAGTCCCTCTCTGGCTCAGCTGACTGACTTCCTGCTGACATCCAGCACACACAAATGGCATGAAAATAATTTACTTATATCACTCTTTGGCTTTTTAATTTTAATAGACCTAACAGCTTTGTATGCAAGTAGAATGACAATAGTTGAGTTGAATTGAGTTGAACTGCGACGCTTGCAAAGGGGTCAGTTTGCATCATGTGAGGTATAGTTTCTGTGTCACTAAACAGCTCAGCACTGTTCCTGGAAGTGTAGGAAAGCTCCTTTGCAGGTTGAAGTTCCTCTTTGACCTGCAAATTTCCACAGTCAATGAAAATAGTGATGCCTGTTTGGTACCCTGTTTGGTACAATATTAAAACCCTGATTCCAGTGAAAATTGGACACTGTGTAAAACGTGAATAAAACAGAATGTGATAATTTGCTAATTTTTTTTTTTATCATCAACTTCATTGATTTTTGTAAATATCTGCTTATTCTGAATTTGATGTCAGCAACACATTTAAAACAAGTTGGGACAGGAGCAACAAAAGACTGTGAAAGTTGTGGACTGATTGGATCATTCCACAGGTAAACAGGTCCATTGGTAACAGGTGATAGTATCATGATTGGGTATGAAAGGTTCATCCTGGAAAGGCTCAGTCTTTCACAAGCAAGGATGGAGAGAGGTTCAACACTTTGTCAAACACATGATTGCATAATGGATATTGCTGCATGGGCTCAGGAACACTTTGTAAAACCGCTGTCATTAAACACAGTTTGTTTGCAAATGGCTGCATTCTGTTGTTATGTTACATTATGTTTTAAACACAGTTCCAACTTTTTTGGAATTGTTGTTGTACACTACTAAACTAAACCGCAGCATCACACTGCCAGACTATTTAGAGATAGTTTTTGTGCTGCTTAACATTTATTTTTTATCCACATCACATCCTTATTCAGAGCTCAATGCCAGATTTGTTGGACATAGACCTAATACAACCTCACACTTATGCTGTTCATGTTACAAAATAAACTGCCAGGAATGTGTGGTTGTATGTATATAATTGACCAAAGTAATCCATTGCTTAACGATTGCAATAAAGTTGAACCAGCACCATTGCTGTTCCAAAACAGTGGTCTCATTGGAATGAATGAGGAAGCTGGATTTTATGATGCACAGTAGCTGAGCTCACATCATGGCCAAACCCTGTCCCTCAGAAAAACACACAGGACACGAAGAAGTGAAAGAAATATCACATTCTTCAAAGTGAATTTCAGGTTGGGAGACTTTTATTGAGTGATGGAGGATGAATGATCCAGGCTACAAAGAAGACATCACCTTGTAACGAAAAATCCGAAACATACCACAAGACACAGCTACGACTGACCTACAACATATTCTTTCACCGCATTCAAGGCCAGAATACACCTCCGACTGAGCTGAATCAAGAGGGAGAAATAATAGCAAAGGAGCGGAGGGAGGGAGGACAAGCATGTATTTTTCCAGGCAGCCAGACAGATTCTCCCAGCACGTCTCGCAGAAACTCGTCTCTCGGTCCTCGGCAGCGGTGACCCGTTATGTGCGGTTTCAACTGCAATAAAACAGTCAAGTTTGTTCACAGCCCACATGTGAAGTGAGGGTGAAGTGCTCATGAAATATGAAGGCCTTTTTCTGCCGGAGTCACGGAGCTGGATGTGCTTTTTCTCTTGTATATCTGCTGAACTTTTCACTCTCACACCCCGAATCCCTGTGGTGACCAGGTTTCCACTCAGAACCCATCATTTATTAACGCACAGGTTGACCTCACTTACTCTACAGCGCGAGGGCGTGGCTGCATCCATGAATCGCTGACTTAGGGGAAATCGCTCTGTGTGTGTGTGCGTGTGTGATAGAGAGGGAGAGAGATCCTTATCCAAAATTAAATAAAGGCCTGTGTGGGTTTATTTAAGACTGCAGTTCCAGTCACTGCAGATGACTTTACACTGTGTTTATGGCTCCGACTCTGGTTCCAGTATATGGGATTAGAGCTGCTGTGGTAGTGTATTGTTCAGCACTGTGACAAGGTCGTGTGTGTGTCTCTGTGTGTGAGTGTTTGAATGTAATCTTGCAGAGACACTCCTTGCTCTGTGGTGTCATTGAAGGGACAGAGGCATCATTTCCCTAAAGGCTAATTTTGTCTCACTGAGGAGTCATGGGAGATCAAACAAAATTAGACAACACCTCAAATCACCTCAAATAGTCATTTGTGTGAATGAACTTAGGGATTAAAAGAACATTGAATCGGTTTTTCATGTTTTAGCCAATTAACTACGTATTGTCCATACACTATATCAAAAGCAACTTACATTTCATTTACTGTATTTTTTGTCACTTGTTATATGGTAATGCAGTATTGAGCAGGAACAATGTGAAATATGATAATATGCAGAGAAGATAGTTTTAAACTGATTTGCCTGTATTTTACACATGAATTGTTGAGTGGGTGTGTGCAAGGACACTAATTCTACACCGCAGGAAAAAAATATGACGTCTTCTCACAGTGAACTCATCTGAATATGCGTCATGTGCTGTAACAGAAAGTTGCTCATGGTGCAATGAGCAACTTTCTGTTCAAACTACAAACTGTTTCAACAGGAGTTTTGAATTATTTTTTTGGCGTTTTTGATTTTTCATCTGCAGAGGATAAAAGAACAAATCAGAGCCAATATGTAGTGTAGTGTTTCCATGTGATTATAGAAGCTCTTCAATTATTCAGATCAAATAAGGATTTGTTTTCAGAAAAAGGAGACAGTCCTTTGCTTACAGCTTATTCATCTTATACCCCATTAAGACAGACAATGACATGGGTTATCGGCGGTCTATCTGAATGGATCAATGTGCATCAGCCCTTCATGACCCTACTCCTGACAAGGGTTGAACATCAATGCGCGACTTTGGTGACCAAGCATCTACAGTGCTTTAGGTATAGACATATTTAATTATATTGACAGATAAGCAGTGTATCATCGAGTCCTCAACAGGAAAGATGAAGACAGAGTGAGAGAGAGATTGAGGAGCAAATAGATTCCAATCCAATTCCAAAAAAGTTGTGACGCTGTGTAAAACACAAATAAGTTTTACAAAGTGTTCCAGAGTCCATGTAGTAATCTCCTTTATACAGTCATGTGTTTGACAAAGTGTTGAACCTCTCTCCATCCTTGCTTGTGAACGACTGAGTCTTTCCAGGATGAACCTTTCACACCCAATCATGACACTATCACCTGTTACCAATGAACCTGTTTACCTGTGGAATGATCCAAACAGGTGTTTTCAATCAGTCCACAACTTTCACAGTCTTTTGTTGCTCCTGTCCAAACTTGTTTGAAACATGTCGCTGACATCAAATTCAGAATAAGCAGATATTTACAAAAATGAAAGGATCAGCAAGTTATCACCTTCTGTTTTTTTTTGTGTTTTACACAACGTTCCAACTTTTTTGGAATTAAAAGTTGGAATTGTACATATACGAACAGCTTCTAATTACTCTGTGTGATTCTGTTTCATTCTACTTTTTAGCTTGTGAATTGTATCTAACTCACTGTGGACTGGTGATAGCCAGACACTAAGGTGTGAGAAAAGTCTCACATGAAAGGGTCCAAAACAGGTTGTCATCCGCGAGTCTCCAGTGTGAAACAGGAATCAGTGTTCATGGGTCAGATCCATGGTGTGGGTGGGTTGGTGGGGAGCTATCAAACACCTGCATTGCTGTCACAGTGTCTCATTTGATATCACCACTCAGGGGCACCAAAGTCAGAGATTTTCCAAACATACGCAAAGTGGCTTTAAATATCTATTTTTTCTTTTAATTAGAATAACTTATTAATAAATTAAACCCTAATGTAATCAACTTCTGTGAGAAATTGGATTTTGGAGCATCCCTGGGGGCTTTAACAACAATTTTAAAAACCCACTTTTTTTTTACTGCCACACACTGAAGAAACCTGACAGTAATGTTAAGTGACCAAATATATTGTCAGCTGTATCTAGTTTGAAGGCCCTGCTGATTGTCTATACTATAATTAATTTTAAATTGGCAATGGCACTATGTCTAAAAAGATATGTTTTGGCAAATGCTAAGCAGTAATGTGAAGTATTTGATTTGTGGGTAAAATTGCCATTTGGTTCTGTAAATCCTAACTTATCCTTGAGATGTGTGCATGCAACTGTTGAGTGAAAGTAAGTTAAGTAATCTCTCAGTGATACTTCAATATTTTGTACAGCAACACAATGGATCTGCGGTCTTGTTTTGTGGTTTCACCTGATTGTGGGAGCCGCAGCTGTGGTCTCTCACTTCACCTCCCCTCCGGTGAGAGTGCAGAGTTACTGAGGGTGACAAACGGATCAAGTCTATCTGAGAAAAAGTGTCCTCGAGGTGTGAGAGAGACGTCTCCTCTCTTCACTGCGGACTTGAAACATGCTCCTCTGCCGGGGAGATGACCACTCATCGTCCGCCAGCCCGCTCCCCGGCATGTTAACATTCATTTCCTCCATCCGGTGCAATTCTGGCGTGAATCAACCCATGTTCAGAGAGACTGAGAGGGCAGCCAAGAGCCCTGCAGCTCCAATCTATTCCCCTGTCAACTTCCCACCCCTCTCCTGGAGTTTGATGTCATCCACCTCCGTCTCTACATCTCATCCTCAACATCCTTCTCTCTCTTTCATCCCCCCCCCCCATTTATTTCTTTTCCTCTCGTTCGCTGCTGTGAGAGAAGATGCATGATTTATGAAGCTCTATTTTTACCAGTTACCGAGGAGAAAGAGAGGAGAGAAGCAGCGACAAAGAGAGGGAGAGAAAAAGAGGGAGAAGAATGGAGGGAGAGAGTGTGAAGAGCGAGCCCAAGGGGAAGGAGGACAGGAGAGTGTGAAGGAGACATCCATCACCCTGCGACCCCTCGGCTTAAAATGAAGATGGGAAGTAGGTTGAGACAGGAATATGATGGATCTGACCAAGATTAGAGGAGATATACAACAGAAGACATGAGTTGTGTATTGTTACACGCTCAATACTGTTTGGTGATTAATTATAAGTGCAATATCTCATATCTCTTTGTGCGCCTCAAACATTTTTTTGACAATAATAATAATACACACTTTTCATCAGCTTTCTTTTTTGTTGTCTTTCCCTTTGTGCAAAAATAGCTCAAGCAGATCAAATCACATCTGAAGTGTTGCTTCACTGAGGAAACAGGAGCACTAATTAAATCTCTTCTGCATTTTTATCACTTATTAATCCATTCAAACATGCAGGCTACTGTAGAAACAGCAATCACACTCCGTTAAAGTCATCTGAGCTTTTCAAACATGCAATAAATCATGTTTATAAATGCTGTAATAAATCATTCAAATCAAAGTTCTTACAAAGTTATTAGCATATTATTATCATATGTTTAATTTGGGTTATAGAAGATAAACAGTGGTGTTTAAAGGCCTAATCTGCAATTTGTTTGACCATGTAATTACAGATACACTATTTGCATGCATAATTGAAACATCAAACTTAACAATGAAAAATGAGGATCATGTTTGTTTAGTCGATCATAATTGAAGTTACAGGCTATTTTGCTGCTGTTTAAATTAAGCTTTAAAGGCATAAGAACATTATTTTATTGAATTTTTGCTCTTTTCTTGACAAATGCGTCTATTAAAAGACCTGCAATTCATAAAAAGTTTAATTCCTCTGGTTTGAATTTTGAATTTTCATTTATATTTATATATTTTTGAAAGATAAAAACCTCCATTCCAGATTAAAAACACAGGCTGAAATGTTTTAAAGATACTGAATATGAACTTCACTAGCGTGCCTCTTAAAATATACTGTAAAATATGACCTTACCGCACACTGTATTCTCAGACAAGATATTTTGGAAAAATTTGTTCATTTACTTTCTTGTCAATAGTTAGATGAGACATTTGAGACCTCTCTGTGTATTTATAAAGACTGAAAACAGGGGGAAATAGCGAGTTGGCTCTGTCCAAATGTAACAAAGTCCACCTACAGGCACCTCTAAAGCTCACTCATTTACATGTTCTCTCTGGGTTGTTTAATCCATACAAGAGCAGAGGTGTAAAAATGACAATTTTCCATTTTACAGGGGATTATGTGTCAGACTATTTCTTGGCCAGCTAAACTGCTGCTGGCTCTAACTTCATATTTACCATCCAAATGTGAGAGGGTTATCAATCTTCTCATCTAACTTTAGAAAAGAGGGTGAATAAGCATATTTGTTAACATATTTGCATGCTTGATAATTTGGTTATAAATCTCAATTACATATATTTGCGTAACATCCTTTGAACTAAAGAGCTATTTATCAAATCTTCTACAGAAATTTGCTCCTCACTGCACCTTCTTAGGAAATCTGTCACATTCTTTAGACCTTTTTTCCATCGTACATTGAAGAAAACATCATGTACGTACTTCAGACTAGCACGTCTGAGTTTTAATAGCTTTTCACAGTGTTGAAGGCATCAGAAATTGCAAAACTCTGAGTGAGAAGTGTGAAATACATTTTTATTACAAGTGTCTCTTTAACCTTGATGCACAAACCGCTAATGACTCATTTCAAATCAGATACTGATCTGCACAGCTTAATCGTCAACTTTAGTGAGACCTACATGTTTTAATATTGACAATTATGTGTTTTGCCATGTAGGACAACTTTTGTAATCCAACCTCATGCTAAAAATAAATTATAATATTTTTTTTAATATTAGGGGATTTGTTGATCTCATTAATATGAAGCTGAGATTGCTGAACCAGTGGATTTACTAAATAGGCGCACTGAGCTGAGCTGATTAGTGAGATTTAAAGATTAGACTGCTATAATGTGAATTACCTGTAACTCTGTGTGAGTACATATTTCAACAAACTGGCTTTCATCACTGTATTTCAATGCTTCATATCCACAGTATTTGGATCATTTCAAGACAAGGGTAACCTATTTAATGCCTATGTAGCATAAAGATGAAATAGGATGATGATTTTCTAAGAAATGTGCAGCTAAGGGGTGATACATATTTTTGCCTCTGGTGTTACTATGATGCTCTGTTACATGTGTTTTCAGTGTGGTAAAGCAGCAGTAGCACCAAAAGTAATGGATAAACAATTGAAATGAATAAGGTTATTCCAATTGGTAGTAAAACAAATGAAAACTTGACCTAACCGACATAAACATTGTAAAATTTACACAATTATGGTGTTAAATGACATTCACTTTAAAATCCCATGAACAGATGTCTATTAATTATTAATTACTTGTCTCTGTTAAGGGTTACTTCAATTTGACAGTGGGGGTAACGTCAGAAAAGACAGGTTGGAAATAACTGCGTCAGCTTACTGAAAACAAAACAATTCACACCACATCAAACTGAAAGCTATTGTTGCACCATATTCCACATTTCCAACCCAGACAGAACAGGATCTATCTGAAGACAGAACCCTGATAGCTGTCTGGTATTACTTTACTTTTGACACATAGTGAGACATTTTCACTTCACTGGGAGAATTTGAAAGGGCTTCGGCTGAAATAGGATGTCTGTAATGTATGCATTTCACCAGCAGTCAGTTCCTCTGCTGGTGACAACAATGCAGGGAAGAGGAGGAGGAGGAGGAGGAGGAGGAAGGCTGAGTGCTGACTCAGTCTCTGCCCTGAGCCTGGACTCCCCTGGGACACAAACATTACTCACCAAATATTCTCCAATATGTTGTTACAGCTGTGCGTGGCACCCTGCCACCTTTACAGCACTGATAGTATCATCTTTTCTCCTGAAACTGTTTGTTTATTAATAACTCCTTTTGATCAAGATTAATGCATAAGCCTGATTATACATTGGAGTGTCTGAATCCACATGCACTGCCATTGATTTGTTTGGAGTTTACCTTTACACCATGTTTGCACAAGCACAGCACCACATGGAACCTGAGATGCAGGTGAGCGAGTGCACGGACATGTGGACGGCGAGGTCTACGTGTGTCCGTGTGTGTGTGTGTTGTATTACTGGCCGTCAGCACCTCTCTCTCTCCCAGCGAGGATGGCTGCTCAGTGCAGATAAAAGTGTGCAGATATTTCCCAGCTCTCACGCTGAGGCAGGCTTTATCTGCAGACTCTCCTGTTGGTTGTGTTAGTCCAGCCCTGGGTGATATTAATACCCCACTAATGAGCCCCTTCCTTGAAGGATCCGGAAACAATCGGCGGGTTGGGGCGAGGCGGCAGAGGGGCCTACTCGCTGAATCAGTCTTTCCCTTGTGCCACAACTCCCCTACGGCTTCCCGGGAACGCACAAACAAAAAGAGGAACGCAGCTCCAATCACATTAATCATGGCCTGTGGGAGCACCGACACTCGCTCCAGGCGCGGGAGAACGAGAGAATTACACGAGAGGAAGATGTGGAGGGAGAGAATGAGGTGGCAGAGACAATGGACTGAACACTGTGTGTGTGTGTGTGTGTGTGTGTGTGTGTGTGTGTGTGTGTGTGTGTGTGTGTGTGTGTGTGTGTGTGAGTGATTTTCCCCAAGTACACGGTAGGGGAGTATTAGTGGAGATGGCTAGTCAGGGTATTAGTGAATGCCTGGTGCAGGAGAACTCAACCATCTGTGACTATCAGGATTGTGTGTGTGTGTGCGTGTGTGTGGATGAAGGTGTCTGGGCTGTGGCCATCACCGTATCCTTGGATGACAAGGCTGTATTGATTAACCCTGATGATTCTGTCTCACAGCTGATCAGCATTTCTGTGTGTCAGCATGCATGCGATAAACAAGTGTGTGTGTGTGTTTATATAACGTGTGTGTATATTATGTAGGAGTGCATGTTTATCATGTTAATGGGCTTAGTTGCTTTGTGTTCGAATGAGTAATTGCATAAAATGATTCATTTTTGTTTATGCTGTTGAATCCGTGTGTGTGTGTGTGTGTGTGTATGTGGCCTTGGTTGCCACCAGATAAAGATGTCCAGTGCTTCTCTATCTGGTCACATCAGTATTCAGCAGCAGTGGTGCCAGCCTATTCACTTAAAGCAGAGCTGGGCACAATTAGCTGTTAACATTACATGGCAGAATTAAGCCAGTATTCCCGGGGGAAATTAAACCACCGGCAAATCATTAAACCACAAGCTAAACATTAACATCCATTTGCATTTTTATTGCACCTGAAAAGAATGTGCCAGGTCCATTATCTCTGAGAGACAGTGAGGGACTTCTTATTTATTATTGTTATGTTGTCCCGCGTGGAAACACAATGGCATTTATATGGGGAAAGAAGAAGCAAACGAGAGGCCTTATTTTCACGCTCGCGTTTTTTGGTGTGTTATGATTACAAATTCGAACAAGGCGGAAGCGGCTGGCAGAGGATACAATGACTTGTTTGTTATGCAAATCCCCCTGCTTTCATCCCTCCCAAAAATAAACAAACCCAAACAGATGACAATTTGCGGAGGGGCTCAGCTGAGTAAGGCCGGCAGTTTGGCTGTTGACAGGTTCTTACTGTCTGCAGTGCCATTGCTATTAAGAGTTTGAATAAACAGGCTTACAGCCAGGAACTGGGAGCACTGAAACATAAGTGGGGTGAAGAGGTTTGGGAAGCTGAATTCACTCACTCAATCCCGATATCTCGCTTTCTCCTCTCTCCTCCTCAGGTGAGCGGGATGTGTGGAAGCTCTCCTCAACGTGCCTCTCGCTCGGTCGGATCCCCTCCTCCCCACCCTCCTGCTGCCTCTGCTGCCCGCAACACGCAGCCCTCGCCCGCGGACTCCGATGAGACTTTGGCTGGCCTCCGCAGGTGAGGAAATCAGGAGCCGTAATCCAGCCTGAGACCCTGCCAGCTGATGAAGCAACACTCCCTCTCTTTCTCCAGACCACTGCAGGGGCAATATATGTCTGACAGGCAAATATTGTCCCTGACACTGTGGACAGGTTTCCTCCTGTTTCCTTGTGACACTCAGTCTTTTCTCCTCTCAAGTGTTTTTAACACCCCTGATGCAATAACAGGCTTAAATGAACAGTGTAATAATGCCCAGCGGGGCTGCTGGCCTCGGCAGCACAATGGCCAGATTAATGTCAATTAGGAATAGAGACACTGCTTATTCTTGCCTCTTTTACTCTCTCTTTCTCCAGGGGGGCCTCATTGACCTGCTTTCACTGTTATCAAGCTGAACTCCCTCTCTTATTCTATCTCTGCCTCTTCTTCTTTGTCTTTCTTTCTTTCTTTCTCTCACTTTGTGATAGTTTGTCTTTCTCCTCTTCTCCCTGCTGATGTATGTGAGTCATATTCAGATTAACTGAAGTTTTATTCTTTGTCTATGTTGAACATGGCCTTTATTTGCCCACTTCAGGGAGTTCATATCCAACCTGAGGGGCTTCAGCTCCTTCTACAGTGGTCTTGGGGAGGCGCTGTGCAGCCGTGAGCCTGCTCCAGCCAACCACTCCCTCTGCTGGAACGGGCAGGAGATGACAGACAGGTAAATCAGTGTCTCATTTGCCTGTATTAGCAGGTCTAAAACACACTGCCAGCCCTATATGCACCTGCAGACGCTAAATCCACACTCTAGCACACCCTGCAGCCTGCAGGATGGCCCTGCTCGGGTTTATTGGCTTTCTAAATGATCAGTTATACAAATAGTCTGCTCTGATTCTTGAAATCCCAGTACTCCAGCAGCACATCTAGGAGAGTGTAGGTGAGTTGAAGGGTAAGTTTACCCAGAGCTGATGAGCTTCACACAAGGGCCCCCTCCTCTCCCACTGAGTGTGAGTGTAAATCTTGACTTTGGCTCTATGGGATGTTATTAATGTCAGGTGTGCTGTCACCTTCTTCTCGCTTAGTTAATTGCTGTTTCGATCGTTCTCTCCTCCTTCATCCAACATCTCCTGTGCACCCTGCAGAACCTCATTTGGTTTTCGCCATATTTCACTTCACCCCTGTCCGGTGGCTCCACACATCATAACTTCTTCCTTTCCACCTGCCCCGTCAGCCGGCCCCAATTTCAATTTGGCTTAGATAGTTATAGATATCATTCTTTTTTTCTTCTCTGCTTTGTAAATTATGTGTAGAATTTAATCAATGCACAGGCACACATTTCAGACGAGAAGCGCTGCAGGTTAATGTTTTACCCCTTGTTCCCGAGGAGGACTGAGAATAAATTCTGAGCTTTCTCCAACTGCTGAAAGAGAGTCTGTCACAGCGATAGAAAAGACCTTCAATCTGAGGAGGAGACATCAGGTTGGCATGGGGGCAAAGCTGTCCTGAGGGCATGATTACAAGCTGGACCAAACAGCACGATAGGAAGGTACAGGGAGGCAGGAAAGGAGACGAAATGATGGAGAGATTACAATGTCTCGCGGCAAGCAATTCTCTGTGTCATCTGCGAGGGCATATGCCTGCAAATTCACTCCGGGTACATTTTCACTCTGAGATTTGTTCTGGATCATCTTCCATTATCCTTCCAGATAGGACCTTCTCCAGAGCCAAATGTGGCATTCATTCTCATATTGTCTCATGCAGATAAATTTAGATTGGGTGGGTTGGTGGTGGAGGGAGGGGGTAAGCACTGGAGGGGTCGGGTACTGAATGTCTCCGATACTTGAGGAGTGATCTTTGGAGCTAAATGTGGCGCTTTTTACCAGACGTGTTTACCATCCCGACCTGGAGCCAAGATCAGAGGAGCAACACTTTTCATCACATCAAAGAGCGTTACACCGATAACTGTGATAACAGATGTGACGCTGTGTCGACTCAAAACATTAAATTTCCATTCCTCTTTTGGATCTAATGACAGTGTAAACTAGTGCACGTGTGATAAGTGATAAAAGATAAGATGCTGTGTCAACTGTGAACATTTAATTAAGGGAGTGTATGAAAATTAATAGGGGTGAGAAGAAGTCAGGAAAGGGGGGGTATTGTTATTTTCATTTGGCTGAAGGCATTGTAGTCTCACATTTCTCTTCTTTGTTGTAAATTGATATTTTATTTCAGCCTTCTTTTGCAAAATGTTAATAGTAACATAACCCATTACAACAAAAAGACAACTTTCACTTAATATGGTTCATAAAGGTGCATGTTCCAACATGACAACAGTTCTGTCTCTGTGCTTTTTTCAGGACAATGTACATTGATCAGCCATTAAATCATAGACAGTTACATAGATGGGAGAATAAGAGTCATGTTGATGATAGCAGCTCTGTAAGGCTGCACAGATTTGCCTTGAGTTAAAAGCTAACATCTGCATGCTAACATGTGCACAATGACAATGCTAACATGCTGATGTAAAGCAGATGTAACGTTAACCAAGTCAACTATCATAGTTTGGCTTGTTACAACATTTGCTATGCACTTCACACAATGTGCAGCTGAGGCTGATGGGAAGGTCATTATTTTTGCAGGTATTTGTTTAAAAACCAAAGTATTAGACTAATTATGATTTTGATCTGATGATGTTGGAGGAAAGTTTAAGCAATCGCCAAAGAAATTATAATTCAGCCTGACGGTAACAGGAATGTCTTTAGTAAATTTTATTAATCCACCCAATAGTTGTTGAGACACTTCACTAAAAAACACCAATGTGAGCTTCATGGTGCTGCGAGAGGACACAAGAGGAAAAGTCAGGGGATCATCAAAGTCAGCAGAATGCATCATCTTCACAGCAATCCATCCTATTGTTGCTGAGATATTTCCAGCAGGACAAAAGTGGCAGACAGACAGACTGACATTGACACCCTGAGAGCCACACCACTAGAATGGCTATAAAAAACATTTTCACATGCTGTGGGGAATGTAGTTGCTTTTTTATCAGTCAAGATGAGGATTGCCCTGGAAATGGCTTTGCTTTGTTAATCAAGTGAAACACGAGGTGTGCCCCCCTCACCACCCCAATAATTTCCTTACAGTCCCTTACAGCTCTTTTTGTGATATCATCTAAATTTGATTCTGTTTTCGCTCAACATGACATTCAGCCAGAAGAAGTACAATGTATTAACAGTAACAACCACACTGTTTACACACCATGGGACTGGAGGTGTGATCAGGTGGTGTGAAAAGCGTCAGACTCCATTATGCATTCCCTTCGACACCAGGACTCCCGCGTCTCCTCTCCTTTTGTTGCTTATTCTGATGTGAGAGGCATCTCATTCAGACTGGACCTAATAGCATAGTAATTGGTGTTAGATTAGATTAGGTTATCACTGGAGTTAACGGATCTGATCAGCTCTGCTAGCAGCAAACAATAACACAGGAATGATCAGATAACAAACTGAGAGCTTACAGCTGAGACGATCGGCGGTGAAAAACAGTTTAAGGGTGAAACAAGCTAAATTATGTCTCGGTGAAATTATCTGACTGGCATCTATCATGTGAAACACAAACCTGCCTCAGCTCCTTATCCTCACTCAAAATCTCCCTCCCCTAATCCTCCTTCCTCGACCCATATTTCCTCTTTTCCTCTCTTTAATGGATCACACATCTCTCTCCATTATTAATGTGATAATTAGCAGCGGAGAGGGGGTGAGATCATGCCTAATATGAAGAATAAATAACTGGGGAAATGTAATTTGAGTTTAATGAAAAGTCTGACTTCGGGGAGAGCGGAAGACTGATGAATGGAGATGGCAGGTGAAAGGTGTGTGCGTGTGTGTGTGCTCAGGGCTGTGTCACAGGGATGAGAACAGAGTATGACCTCATGCTTTGCACACACACAATGTCACTCACACACATATATTTTTTTCAAGGCCCTTTTCGCTCTTACTAACCTTTTCTCTGAAAATAATTTTTCCCCACTTCGGCCCATTTGCCCTTCATCTTTCCAACATTTACAGCAATATAGCAGATGACATTTACGCTGAGATATGACCTCTCACCCCCCCCACCGCTCATATCACTGTGGTGCCTGGGGAAGATATGTTGTCAATCCTGAGTTCTTGTTCATCTAAACATGCTTGTCTCATGTGTGCAGGAGTGGTTAGTCTCCTCCTCAGAGCTGAGACGGTGTGGTGGGAAGGGGTTAATTCCTGGCACTGCCAAGAGCAAAGAAACACCTGCAGGAAAGTTTGAGACTCACCAGCTCCTCCTCTTGATAACGTAGACAGGTGTCAACAGAGCCATGTTTCCTCAGTTACACAGAGAGACATGTCAGCACCTGCCTGTAGGCTGGTTGGGCCTAAATATACCCTCGCAGCTAAAGCAGGACAAAAGTACATCTCGACTAATGTCCTTTCATTAACACCACGTATGATTAAAAGCCACTAATTGGCCAGTTTAATGTGCATGAAATGAATGATCAGCCAGACTTTGTGTAATGGTTAAACTCTTTTGAGGATGTTTTTACCTCATGGTATCTACGAGTTCAATATTATGAATAAATCCTCAGTCATGTGCTGATAAAGGCTGGTGCTGAAACATTTTGAACATAAATAGATTCTTTCTAAGTGTAAGCAGTCTCTACAGCTTTTATTGAAAGTGTAAAAATATCTCGAAACATTAAAAATGCTATTCCCTGTTTAACTGTATAGACGTAATGTCTTCAGTGAGGGAAAAGTCAGTCCTTTGGTTAGGATCGAGTTACAAATGGACTTTCCAGCTCTGCAGATTGGCCCCTAAACTAAAAACCAGCAGAGCTGTCATTCATCTTATCAACACTAGATGGGGATAAACACCTTGCGTGGAGTGATGGAGCAGTGGTCAGCTCATTATGTCCTCCGCTCATGAGGCTTACATTGAGGTTTCTAAATTCAGTGATACTCTTCTAAACAATCAGAAACATAAGATTCAATTTTGTCTTCCTGTCCTGTCAGGTTTCCTGGACCAGGCCTGAAGCGATCGCACCCCGGCTCCGAGTCCCGAAGCAACAAGCCCCCTGAGCCAATCATCAGCCAGATCATAGACAAACTCAAGCACATCAACCAGGTGAGCTGTGTGTGTGTGCTGAGTTTTTGTGTGTGCACATACCACTTCTTATTTTGTACCCGTGAGTTCTTATGTTTAACTGCTTTTTACAGTAAGTTTAAACACTTCAAAAAAGCCATTTTGCTGTGCAGACAAGCTGCCCTCTCCTCTGTGGAGGTGTAATGGTTTACTTCACCATTAGTTCTGCCAGTTGGTTCACAATTGGACATTGATTTCCATGCTGCTGCAGGTCTCACTCTGCAGCCCCTGTGGGGGTCAGCACAGGACGAGTGGAGATGTGAAAAGAAGAGGCTTTGTGCTGTAACACACCTTTCTCTCTCATATTGGAGAGACACTCCATCGACCATCTGTGTTCAAGGTGATGTCGAAGCCTCGCTCTTTTTATACACAATAAAACAGGAAACTTCAGAATGATCGTTTTATTTTGTGTCTCGTCTGCACTGAAAAAAAGGAGAGAAAAAAACTCTTCTTAGACACAAATCCAACAATGTGGCGAGGACGAGGACACGATTTCTGTGGGTGATGGGGGTTGTTGTGATGGACAGGAATTATGTCCTCCATCCACAGCTGTCCTCAAGGCCGAAGCCCCCTTTTTCGCCGCTGCCGTCGCCATGGAAACCACCTTTAGGAGTGGGTCGGCTGTGCGCAGAGATGCCTCCATGCAGGCTCAAAGTCAGCCTCTGTAGGTAGATGTATCAGCCCACAGATCTGTCTGTATTTCCTGGTTCCTGGTGGTTGCACTTGTAGCTATCAACACGTCGGATTGCCGCTGACCACCTACCAGCCCCCCCCCATGAACACACCATTTTCCAGCTGAAAAGTGTGTTTGCGTGTGTGCGTTTTTGTCTGCATGTGTGTGTTTGAGCCTCTGAGTGCTACAGGCCTGTCACAGTGGATTACAATCCCTCTCTCCTGTTTAAACAACCTGGGAGATCCAAGGAGCAACTGTGGACCTTCCTCCGCTCCCCCTCTGACAACCAGAGACCCTCAAGATAAATACAGAAGGTTGTGGTTGGAGACGCTGTAATTTTCTCAATTACTTTTGTTGTATTAGCTCATTCACGCTTAGTGTTAGGTGTTTCCTTACCCCCTACCCTCTCCAAAATGACCACATGGTTCATCCTAGATCTGACTCTAAATGTTTTACGCAGGTCTGAAGTCTAATTCCAGTTTATAAAAATGTGGGTCTTATTTTAATAGTTTTGGCCATGTTTTCTACTCGTTATGAAAACATTGCATTTCCTAAGTAACTGAGATCAGGGAACACAGCAACATTGCTAAAATAAAGCCGAGGGCGAGAAACACAAGCGGTCAGATGATCAGACAGATTCTAAACAAATAACTGTTATGACAGAATCGGCAAAACACGTTATTTGTGCATGTTAGTTTGGGTAGACATTTTACTGCTTAAATTTATTTTCTCCCCCATGTCAATTTGGCTAATCTGGACGTTTGCTTAAAATCTCTATGATTGTCTGACTGTGTGTGTTTCTTGCCCCTTCTGACTTCTTTTTAGAAACTTTGCAACATGTTGTAATAAACTGGAATCATCCCTTAATTTTAAATACACAGGACATGTACACTCACGCACTCTAATGTAATAAGCCTTTCCAAACTTCCTGCTCTGACAGGGACAAACATTTGTACCCATATGATCACAAGCAGAGCTGCTGCAGTGCAGAGTGTTTACCATGGGGATCAGGTTTCTGATAGGCTTTTGATGAGATTTTGCAAGATGAAGATGGTGAAATGAAATGACTGAGCTCATTGTGTTACATATATTCAGACAATCCCTCAGACACATGGACACAGTCAAACTCTCTCTTCCTCTGTTTGTGTGTGAGATCAAATGCTCCCAGTCATCTAATGCTCATTTCTCATTGGCTCCCATGCTATACTGATGACATGGTATACATGTATCTGGACATTTATGAGGTTTTGATTCTGTGTACATATACATTACGTCTAAAATTTATGCAGATTGACTATTCGCATGGGAGCTTTTAATCCCATATCTGATGACCATACAACAGAGTCAAGCACATTTCTGCTTGAGCTCCAACTTCCCTTTAGATCTCAACATCAATGGGCTGGATTAACATCTGACAAAAGGCCGACTGCGCTTGATTGCATATTTCATGTGCAGTAAAACTGTTTATGACTCGTAGCCATTTGTGCAGAAATCAGATTACACAAATATTTTTCCTACAAATCATCATCATACTTTGGTGCACAAAACAGCAGGAACGCCTCACATTAAATATGATGCAATATAATACAATAGTCCTGCAATATTAACTCCCTTTGTGAAGTTTACAATATCAAAGTTTAGCTGTGCCTGAGAGAGCTCACTCAACTTTATGTTAACTTTCAATTTATGGTGTTTATCTGTCAATTTTCAAATATATTGTAAGTTGTTTCTGTTGTTTAGTCTAATCATTTGTATATTCATCTTTGAAATTTGCAGACATGTTAGAAACAAACGTCTCGTTGACTGCTGAAGTAAGAACAAGTCTAAGAGTCTTCAGCCATACCAGCAGCTAAAGCATCAGGCTATGCTTATGCTTTGAGCTAAATGCTAATGTCAGCATGCTATTATGCTCACAATGACATGACTAACATGCTGATGTTTACAATTTTTAATGTTTGCCATATTCACCATCTTAGTTTATCATGTCAACTTGCTGACATTTGCTAACTAGCGCTAATTAGCATTATTATTCTGATATATATTATGCATTGATATTTCACTAAAAAAAACAAAAAAGTCAACCTCATGGGGTGCTAGAGGAGAAGTCAGATGATAACCAAATCTAGAAGGATTCGTCATCTGGGGACCATAAATGATACAGTATTTCATGTCAATCCATCCAATAGTTGGTACTAGATGAAATGCCAGGAGATCATAAAATTATTAGGATAAATCATCTGGAAACCTTGAATTCTAAATTTGTGTCATTCAATCTAGTAAATGTTTAGATATTTCACTCGATCTCGAAGTTTTGACCTGCCAGTGATGCTGGATTCAAAAATCAGGGGATCAGTAAGCCATTGGGATTCATCCTCAGAGAACCATGAATCTCTGTGCCTAATTTCATGACAACACTTGTTGAGTCACCAAAGTGGTGGACCAATTGACTAACACTGCCATACATAGAGCCATAATGTCAATGTGGCTCAAAACATATCTGCCAATAGAGTCGACTGATGTAATACAGAACTTTAAACTTGCTTTATTATCCTGCTAAATGTTTATTGACTATACACAGTATTTCATGGTCCTAGCTGCTCTGAGCCGGCATGCTGTAAACAACCTCTGAAGGCACTGGAGAAAGTGATGTTGCTTAGTTAAAAGCAGTTTTACAAGGTCTCCGCCTCCCCACCAGTTGAAAGACCACCAGCTCTGGATGTTGCGAGTCTAAAAGCAAATGGACTAATTAACCATCTGATATGAGAGAGCAGGCCACAACTCACAGATAATTACTTTCATCTGCCCTGTTTATATGCGGAGTGTATGAGCACGGGCCAACAATGAGATAGTATGTGTAATGTTCCTGGAAGTCGACCAGTAGAGTGCCATGCTGATTAAAAACTGCAGTATTTCAGTCTCGTGATGGCGTCTGAGCGTTTGAGCATTGTGTACAGTATGTTCAGAGCTGCAGGCTGAAGAATGTGAACGTTATTGTCCTTTATACGCATCCAGCCCCACATTCAGGACACGGGTCACTCGCGCACGGGTCTTTACAAGTCCTCCGAGGCTCTTTTATCCTGCACACGTTTTCCATTTGAATGAACATTATTCTCCTTTTGGCTCAAACAGTGAACATAATCAATGGTTCTTCCAGCTTGTACTGACCCACTTTCTAACCACGAATCAGTCCCAGCCCACAGTATGTAAGACTATGTCATAAAATATAGGGGCTACTCTCTCCAACAGTGAGGGGAACATGGGACCCCTCCAAAGAATCCACTTCCTTCCAACTTTAATCCCCCTGATGTTTCATTCCTCCACTCCTAAGTGCTCCGTGACGATGGCCCTGTGAAATGCAACTATGCAGCGGAAATGTGTCATTTCTCACGTTGTCAGTGTTGATCAGACTATCAGCAGATACAGGGACAGTCTGGCAGGGAGAACCTTGCCTTTGTGCCTCTGTGAGGCTAAACTAAACACCAGAAGAAGAAAAAAAAAAAAAATCTCGGAGCCGGTCGCCTCAGCTTATAAAACAACGTTTTCTCACGCCTAAAGCAGCTGATGTCATGACTGAGCTGTAGCCAAGTTTAAAGTGAACTGTGCACTATAAATGGATGAAGAAAAATGGCTTTCTCCTTCGGTTATTGCTTCTCGACTCGGAATCTTTAAACAGTGCGGGACTGTGAGGAGCCGTGGACATTTTTGTGCATGCTTACACTGTGTAACAAATTCCTGTGTGAGGTCCTGTCTGTAGCGCTGTGCCCTGTATATGCAGTGTGTTAAAGCTGATAAAGACGAGCCTCAGCTGTGACACGGAGCTGACGATATTATGTGGTGCCCGTCCGACAAGTCCCGCTGTTTTCTTAATGAGAAATTTGCTGTAACTGTGACACTGCATCAGTACTTTCATTGTGTAAAAACTCCCATGTGGAGCGACATATCTGGAGTCAGCACTCTTAAATTAGAACATATTATTTCAGTGATGTGTTCTTGTTCTGAGGAGATGAGTTTGTTTTTCAGAACATCTGTTTAACTTCCCAGAGTATCGGGTTTCTCCTCTGAACAACTAATCTCACAGGAGATGGTTGAGCTAGTGGCAAAATAGAGCAATTATGTGATTGGTCTTTGATTACAGAGCGTTTCCCACTCATTTGTCAGATGAGTTTGCCATTTGGAGGGTCAGGCCTCTTGGGATTATTCTGACAGCCTCTTCTTGGCTATCTGACACTCTTTGGAGGAGATTCTTTGGAATACCACAGATATGAAAGACATCTTTGTTGAAGATTTTTATGAATCCCTTGCGGCGAAACACAATTATTTCATCATATGCTGTTGAAATTGCTCAGTCGTTTCAAGAATAATAAACATCTTCATATTGCGTGCTGAAGCTTTTATTTTTTAGCACCTTCCTCAAATGTTTCAGCTTTCACTTCCATCATTTTCTATCTCTCCCTCTTCGTTGCCTTTCTTTCCATCTCTCCAGCTGTGCTGAGTTGTGTGTGACAGACTCCAGCTCTGTCGCCCTTCCCTCCACCAGCTCCCTCCTTCCCCCCCTCTACTAAACCCCTAGATCCCCCTCCTCTCCTCCCAGCTTCCCAGTCTAATTGAAGCCAGAACCTGGGAAAATCCTGCAGGTAGGACAGGAATCCAGGGTGGAAAACAAACCAGATCCCGAGCGCCACAAATTCCATCACGCAGTCTCACTTCCTTCGAGCCACCAGAGCCTGGGCAGCGTGTGCTCGACACCTCGTGCAGACTCGTACAGAATACGCTCTTTAATATATAACTCACACACACACTTAAGCTCGGACAGGTTTTACTGTGCACACTTGCAGCAGTTAATCATGCACACACATAGTTAGGAATATAACTTCAGCAGATACACTTCCAGCTCATGTGCAGCAATGGCATGTAAGCATACAAGTGGCGATAAAATAAGGCAACTCTTCAAATGCTCTTCAAAAGTATCAATAAATACAGAGCATTGTGTGTTATATTTACGGTAGAGCTAAAATGGAAGCTGCTTCATGACAAGGCCAGCATGCGGTGGCCTTTTCCTACAGGGTGTGCTTACAATCAGACTAATAGACACCATGGGTGTCAGACTAGGCCTGCTGTTTTGTAAACTTACACTTGCTAACCTGGCCATTATGCTCGCTGCAGTCAAAGAGGCTGACTTCTGTTTGATGTTATTTACTGAGGGTTTTTGAAGCGTTATTTAATATACCCCCTCAGGGCCTTTGTCCTCTCGCCTTCCTAGTTTTTATGTGTGTGAAGTATGACTGCTCTGGAAGCGGAGGAGGAAGGAGGGCTGTTATGCCGCCATGTTTGTGAACGGGGATAAGCCATGAGGGTTCTTTAAATGAAGTGTGACACCTGGTGTAAACCTCTGAGGAGCTGCAGGGCGTTTGTGGAGGCAGAGGCAGTATCCCTGTTGGGGCACCACGCACACATGCTATCCTTTCACTTACCGGAGACTTCTGACTTCATGGTAAGTTTAAGATTTAAGGAGTTATGGGGAGTTATGGTTCTTTAACTTTAGGAATCCAACTATCACTACCACCCCCCCGACCTCCACATACACACGTACACACCCCTCTCCCACCCTGGCTTTCTCCCCTGCTGGCTGGGAGGTCAGACAGAGCATGTGAGGGCCCTTTTCCTCCCAATTAGTCTGCCTGCTAATGAGGCCCAACCATCCCTTCTACCACTGCCACCCATTCCTCCTTACCTCCATACCTCCACCTCTCCCTCCCTGTCCCCTCCATGTCTGCCTCCCCCCCTCCACCATCAGCCCTGAGGCCCGAGCCAGGGTCGCCTCTCTCTACCCACTCCGCCCCTTTGCTCCCACACCACTACCACCCCACTGGGTGTAATTATCACGCAGCCGGCTTATAAAAACCCTGCTGCACAAGCCAGGCAGTCGGCTTGGCAACCAGGAACCACAGCACACACACACACACACACTGTTTTACCTGTGAGTGTGTGTGTGTGCTGTGGGCTTTTCATGTTCTCAATCTAATATTCCTTTGAGCTGTCAGGGAGCAGAGACATGAACAGCTGAGTCTTCCTGCTGCAGTCTCTGATGTGATCCACACATCCTGGGCTTGTTGTCACTGGGCACAGTCACGTGTTGCTGTGTAACAGGATCCCCCCCTCAAAGAGGTCAGGGGTCACACTTCCTGTTTCCTGTCTCTGCTAGGTCATGAGAGGGTCTCCCTGTGAGAGACCTCCTCTGTTCCTCCCTTTGGCTTTTGTTTGGGGCGGCGGTGCTCTGGGGGGGCACAGCGGAGTTGAGGCTCCTCTCTGGACCTGTCAAAGTGTTAGCGCTCCCTATCTTTATCATTCCCTCTCCTGCCCTTCGCGCCTTTTCATCTGGCTAGAAAGCCATACCTTGTCAATATGAGGTAGCTCTTCCTCTGTGTCTCTCTTTTTCTTCTATGTCTCCCTCTTTACCCCCACTTTACGATTTTCCAGCACTGTCACAAGCCATCCTTTCTGGCAGCAGAGCAGCTGGTTGAAGCTTGTGCAAGCACAGACCACTCCACTCTCTGTTATCCGCTTACCCAACCGAGTGTCCGCCGGCTCCTGCTAGGTGTGATCATGGGACATGCAGTGACGGTCTGCTGATGTCAAAAAGGAGAGTTTCGGAGCAACACATGACTCTGGGAACCACAGCAATAACGTGTAAAACAGACGAACAGCAGACAAAAAGAGATTGTCTGAGGGGTGTAATCTGATTCAACAACCAGTGCCCTGTGCAGGAATGAGACTTTTTAAACTATTAAACCCCACGCAGACAATCAGCCATATTCACAGACATAAGTCAAAATTTTCATTCGGTTAGCCTCAAAAACGATTGGAAATTGTTGTCATACAAGATATATTTAATCCTGGGGGGGACTTAACACAATGGTTTATTCTTCCAGAAGATGAACTGGAAACAATTTATTTAATCTGCTATCTAAAATGTATATAGTGAGTTCTTGTTAGCTTTCAAAGTTTATCCACCAGAGGAACAAAGTCCCTGCCAACAAAGTCTAAACATTCATTCAGGTTTCAGTCCAATCTGGAGAAATCTGGAAATAGCCTTATGGGCTTAGTCAGAAAGGTGGAGTGGACACACGCCCAGTTTAACACAGGACTGGAGAGCTCCTCTTTTTCCTCTGTATGTTCTGTTCCAACTGGAATTAACATCAGGAAATTAATCTTGTCTGCATTAACTGTCTGAGGCTGGGCTCCCGTTGCGTGACATACTCGACCACGGACAGAGAGAGGGGAAGGAAAAAAACAGAGAGAAGAATGAGAGAGCATAGGTCCCCCTCCTCTTTACATTTCAGATTCAATAAAAGTTGAGTAATGAGTCGCAGAGAGCAGGCGGGACTGTGGGGCAGGCCGTGTCGTCCGAAACGTCGCTCTGCCTGTCAGCGTGCTGAGGAGCTTTCCATGACTCACTCTGTGGAAAGTGCCTCCTGTCATTCCTCAGCCTGCCTGTCTGTCTTTCTCCCATGGTGTCCCTCATTCATTCCCACTCTCCTGCTTTTCTCCTGGCTCTCTCCTCCAAATAGCATGTCTGCAAATTTGATACAAGCGCGGCAGCTCAGTGTACATGAGGGGATTAGGTGTAAGGAAAGTCCATTTCCTTTATTTATCATGAAAAATAGCCTGTGCTGAGAAGTCATGCGTTTGATTCGTCTAACACGGTGACCCGGGCATCAGCTCCTACACTGATTTAAAAATATACAATCTGCTGTACAGTATGTTTTTGGTTTTACGGGAGCTCTGAGATAAATAGAGGACTATTAGAGCCACAGTGTAAAATGCAGCAGTTTATTATTTTTAAACCAGAACGCCTGAAGTATGCCTGTTACACGATAATATAAAAACTGACTGATTACTTCTCTCACTTAAGAGCCAGTCTCTTTGGCACTATGCAATGAAAGCATAACTTCAGCTTATTACAATGTGGGTCTTATTTTCTTAGTTTTGACCACATTGCCTGTTGGGGACAATAAGATTGTATTGACCAAGTAAATCACTGAGACTTGGGAATGGAAATTTTGCTAAAAGGAAATCTAACAGGGTAAGAAACATAATTAGACAGGTTGTAAACAAAACCCCTGGTTAGCCATATTTATCTGGATGTGAAAAAATGGCAAACAGTAAAGATATTAGTTATCAAACTGACTCTTGTAAACATCCACCAGTTTACGGATAAGATAGCTTTTTATTGATCCCCCTAGGGGAAATTCACTAAGACTTAATCCACAGATAGACTTCATAGCGAACTTTGACCTGCCGCACTTGCTGGAGTTGCAGTTTTTCTGTGCAATAAGGGATTATTACTATAATTATTCAGGTTTGCTCACTTTTAGTTTTACTTCCAAATAAAGCAGTTTAGATCATTTGGTTAAACTGTTGGTTTGAATACAACATATCTGACTGTCTAAACACTTGTTTCTTACCCTACTTTGTTGTAGCCGTATTAGTCTATTTTTCATAGCTCAGCAACTGGCGAAATTGAATATGAGATTGATGAGAGCTGTGAGAGTGAACCAAAACAGTGAAGTTGGGACACATAAAACCAAAACAATGTCATGACAGAGACTAAAAAAACTCTGGGAAATGCAGAATTGCAATAATTTTCTGTAGGTTTGTCACTAAATATGAATCATTCCACATTACACATGATCATCTGACCAGTAAATACAAAAGCATTCATTAAAGCAGCCTTAAGGCGGCATACTGTATGAGTAATAACCCCAAAAGTCAGGTCAGCAGTTTTCATCACTATGTCATACTAAAAACAGCACGTGTTGACTGTGTGCATTTTAAGCCTTCAACTCAGAGCAATTATGGAAACCATCAACATGAGACGGTGAAACCATGGCTTTTGTTGCGAGCGTATGGTAAGCAGTGCTCAGTTTGGGAACTGGAGCCTTAAGTTCTGTAGATTAGATTTGTAGACAAGATGTGTTGAGGCATTGATAGAAACATTCAGGGCAGCAGATTCCGTCTGGGCCGAGTCATGAGCAGCTTGTCCAGACAAGTCCTGTGCGTGTAGAGGAGGACATAACACAGGGCCTGATCCCAATCACACACGCTGACAAGAAGCCCCTTTTTCCTATACGCTCTCTGTCTTCATTACTCATCCTCTCCCTGCTTCACTCCCAACATCACTCATTCACTTCAACAGTCATACTGAGATATTTGTTTTCTTAGCTTAAGGTTTTGTCCTTTTTTTCTTTGATTTACAGTCAAATGTGAGCCAGGATCTTACTGTCAGCTCATGAAAGGGACCACAGCTGATGATCAGTGAGCGCAGGTTGATTTCTATTAGTGCAGGTCAACCAGTGGCTGGGCTCTGGGGCTCAGTTGCAGCTGTCGTGTCGAACAGTGACCCTGTGTGGAGTTCATGTCATGTGTGGGAGGCAGTGACAGACTTGCAGTTTCTGTGTCTCTGTCTGGGCTGGACTGCATTGAGCAATCGGCCACATGTTTGGGCTTTGTGTGCAGCCTTTGAGCCGGTGTTTCCTCGGTGTGACTTGTGCTTTTGTGTTGAGGGGAGGTGAACCCTGTGGACTGCGGGATGCCTTTCCCTGATTACATGTTGTGTGTGTCCAGCTGTCTGTCCAAGCCGGCTCCCGATGCAGCTCTCGAGACACAGGCGAGAGAGAAGGGAAGAGTGAGAGTGCCAGATTTCCTCTCTTAATGGAAACATACTAAGCATTTCTCCAAAAAAATGTCTCTTTTATTTGTTTCCTCCCTGCTTCCTTTTGCCTCGGGTTTTTTTTTTAATTGCAGAAGATTCCAGCCCAGAGCGACTTGAGGTTTCTCCCTCTTGTGGTAAATCTGGAGGCTCTTACCGGATCACGCTGTGGCTCAGCCATGCCAAAAGCACAGCGTCACTTTCGACACAAACATACATCCCACCCCTCCCCGCCACCGCAGCCGTGGCAGAGGCAGTCAGCCAGTGGGCAGAAGCCGCAGCTCCCTGCCACAGAGGTACTGCCCTGCCACCCCCCTGCGAAGAAGGGCAAGGCTCGCTGCTATGGCTCATTTAGGCCACTGCTATGATTATGCAGCCAATTTCTTTTTATAATTCCCCAAACCCCTTTTTTCATCTGCTGTTCATCTGCTGCTATTTATAGCTCGTATGTTCCCGATCCTGCTTCCCTCACACGTGCGTTTGAAACTCGATTTTAATTCCAAAATGCCAAACTCCCAGATGCTGTTGTGTTTTTAGAAATGTTAGCAGCCTGGTCACCACATTTTGCTCTAGACAGATATATCTCTGTAGTTGTCACATGGTTTGCCATGAAATTTCATTCATGGTTCCCAGAGAATAAATCCATATTACTTCCAGTGTCACTGTGAGGCTGACACTTATGGTTTGGAGTGAAACACCTCACTAAATCTTGGATGGATCTCCCTGATATGTGGTACAGACATTCATGTTCAAAATATTCCAAGATCTTTGATAGTGACCAAATATCTGCAAAACTGATGATGTTCCTATCAGCCTCAGTTGTATTCTGTATTTAGAGCTCATCAGCAAATGTTGGCATGCTCAAACCCTGACTGAGATGGAGAACATTGTAAACACCTGCAACACATCAGCATGTTCTTCCTCTTCATTCTGACATTAGCATTAGTGCTGCTGTGCCAAATTGAGCCTCACAGAGCAGCTATTCTGGCTGTAGTCTCTTATAGTCTTGTTTCCTCCACCATCAATATACAGTAAATCAGGCAGCATGTCTGTGTATGTGTTGAGAGTGTATGCCGGCAGGTGGTGAGTCACCCAAACTGAGCTCTAAACAGGGGCACGACAGTTACTGTCAATGTTTTTCCCCTCACTCCTCATACCTTTTATTAGGTTTTGTTCTAAAATACCCTGAACCACATCTTTCTCTCTCTGCTTTACGAGCGTTTGTTTGCCTTTTAATTGGTTTGTGAGGCGCCCCTCCCCTCCTAAAGTCCAACTGAGTTGCCAGGATACAGACCATGAGAAGGAATTTCAGGACCTCAGTAAATCTAGGAAGGACTTCGGCAAATGCGAGCAAACACGATTCTGTCTTTAACAAAACAGTTCAGTGCATTAAATGCTCATTCATCACGTGGAGAGTTTGTTTCTGGGACATGTTTTAATGCGACACCTGAGGGCTCTGCTCTGTCAACAGGTGGCGCTTTGCTGGATGGCCTCAAACAGAAGTTAAAACATTCCTAGGGATCAGCCGTCCGGTCTGTGACTTACTGTTTGTCCATCCATCGGTCCGAGTGACCAGGCTTTCAGAAATGTTGTGGTCATCCTGCGTGTATGGCCGCAATGTTTGGAAATGAATGGAGGTTTGTTAAGGAGCCGTGCTGGGAACAAGGTGATGTGTGTTCCCTTTCTAAACTTCAGAGTTTATGTCACTTGTAAAACCCAGATTGACTGGTTTGTATATGCAGGCGAAGGGAACAGGGTTGTTTATCTTCTGACTGACGTAATTCTGTGATTAGCTCTGGGTTTTTATACCTCCGCTCTCTGTCTCCGCACACACACACAAACACACAGTCTGATCCCAGGCAGACATTGCAGCTGACCTGAGACAAAGCCCATATGAACTCAATTTTCTCCCACAGACAGCCAAAACAACCAAAAACAACAACAAAAAATGCATGCTGACGTATGCAGATAGGAAGGAAATCAATAAAAAAACAAACTAGGAGGCAGAGCGGCGAGATGAAAGGAGGCTCGGAGGGCAGGCGCCTGGAATTTAGCACATCTGTTACCTTGGCAGGGCTCTCAATCATGTGTGATGTTGTGGAGGCTGAGAGATGGTCAGAGAGCGGCCATGTAGGTTGTCTCCAAGCTCGCTCACATGTTTTTCACCCGTGGATACAAGACCGGAGAGGTTATTTTTATTTCTGTCTTGCTCTAAAGCCACACAACAAAAACACAGTGTGAAAGTTGTCTTTTGGGTTGACATTTTCCTATCACTTTTGGTAGCTGAATGTATAAAGCTTTGGCCTCCTTTTACACTTGGTCAGGAGGAATTCAGAGATTTTTTTTTTAATGAAACTGCTTTACAGCTCTTGGACATTTCTTTATTATTTATGAGTTGATTAGTTTACCACAGTTCTCAATAAACGCTTCTGGTATGTGTTGCACAACACATTATGAGCTTCTGTAAATCACTTGGGAAAATATCTGAGTTGAACAACAACTGTTTTTACAGCCTGGAGGCCAAACTGGATTAAGATTCTGTTGCAAATAATATCATATTTCTGTTTTAAAAATCACTAATTCTGCTTGTTTTAGAGCTTGTGTTGCATGTTGTTTTGCTTTCTTCATGTTATTATCTGTTTTTTAGTTTTATCTGTTGTCTTATGTTGCAATCTTGGCAAGGTCTCCTGTGCAAAAGAGGTTTCCAACCTGAAACAGGACTTAACTGGTTCTATAAAATAGAAAATAAAAGTCTAAATATTACAAAAATTTAAATCAATTTTTCATCTTTCATCCAACTTTCTCATTTTAGATCATGAGGCCTCTACGTCCTCTTGGACAGTATGTTATGTCCTGTTATTTTATCCCTGTTGCCCTGAGACAACCACTCAAGACAATGATGTTTGCCAGTAACAACACAATCACACCAGTCTGCTTGCCCCACTGTTTCTTTTTCTACCAGTAAATTACATGGAGCGGCAGCCGCAACCCTTTGAATGAATCACGTTTGGACAAAAATAACAAAATTGGCAGAGATAGCAAAACTGTTTTCCTGCCTGGTGATTATAGTTAGAGTTTGGTAAATACCAGTGCTTTTAGATCTCAGCGAGTTTTTGTCCGGAATTCCCCTCATACTGTTATAATCATACAGTACGCACTCAGATCAAGAGACACCCCTTATTTATATTCACAGCTTTGTTAAACCATTAATGCACAGGCACATTCCGGCCACAGAGTGATTCATGATTCATGATTACCTTTTACCTCCTCCTGTCTGTCCCACAGTTGCTGCGACTGGTGACTGTATCTGAGAAGCGCTGGAGAGCCAGGTCGCGTGGAGGTGGAGTGGACGGGCGGATCGACGAGGGGGAAGAGGGATTCGAAAGTGGTGACTGTGATGATGAAGATGAGTGTGCCGGAGTGTCAGGGCTGGGGCCGCCACCGAGACGCAAACGGTTACGCATCTTTGCAGGTCAGACACATATATACAAAAAGGATTGCTAAATTAACTTTAACTGCAACGTGTGTGGTTTTAAATGAGCTGCTGTATCCAAATTGATAACTTCAAATGACCTTAAATTGCATTTACGAGACAGGCTGTGTGAAAATGTTGGGTACAAGCTATTAAGTTGTTTACGTTTAAGCCTGCTAACCAAATCGGAGCTACTTCCTTTAAAAGTGGTGGGTGCATGAATAGGTCTGGCTTCTTCTGCAGTGAGTCAGAGAGATCACAGTCCAAACACGGGCAGTGGGCACAGCAGAGAGGTGTTTACATGACTACTGTACATGTTGACACCACCGTGACACTATGCAGCAGGAGACGCGAGACTTCCTCAGGTAGCCGCCTCACCTCGACCTCTTGACCTCCCCGCCGTCAATCCCTTGGAAACGTCAGACGTGCTCTCTGAAAGCCAAACAAAGAACAAATGAAGCTACAAACTGTTGGAAGAAAAGAAACCAAACAGAGAAAGAGGGAGAAAACAGCCAGGGAGCAGAAACAAGGGGGTTCGATACATGGACACAAAGCCAGCGCAGCTGAGCAAACACGGCAGTGGGAGTAGTCCTCCTGTCGGGGATGTTGTGGCAGAGATTTGGGTTCGCCGGGCAGGGAGCGAGAGCAGGAACCCGGGGTTAACACAGGAATCCTACAGGGCCATCACTTCCAGCAGGCTGGGCCGTGAGAGTTTGATGCCCTCTCTCGCACGCTCCTGTTAGCCTGACTGTACAGTTCTGCTTCGATACACTGAGTCATTATAGTGTCTCCTCGGGCTCACCAGTTGACACAGTGGGAAATTAAAGTGCCTATTATAGTCTGACCCCCATCTCGGTCTTAATATGCCCTTCATTTTCCCTTATCTGTCCTGTGAATTAGCAGATTAGATGTGCATTTAGTGTGTGTGCTCCTCATGAGTGTGTGTGAGTGAGCCTGCAGGCACATATAGGCCTGTTTACGCCTGTTTGTACAGAGTTAGTAATGTTTGCAGACCTTGGAGAGACCCTTCTCATTGGCAGATACACAGATAGCCGCTGATAGCCTGTGATGACCCAGCAAAACGCTGACCTAGCACGACCGCTCAGCCCATTTTGGTCAAACAGGGGACTGGGGTTCAGAGGTCAACCTGCAGAGCATGAGGCCTAATGGGCTGCCTGTCTCTGCTCTGCTGCTCTGAGATGGACGTGGAGGATCTGGTTTCACAAAGCCTACAGCGGAGCGAGGGTGTAGCACACACACAGACACACACGTACACACGAGAGCCGGGGAAAGGTGACAGAAGCCACAACAACAAGGTGCGGACAGGACAGACGCAGGGCCGAGACCCCCCGCAGCCCAGCTGTCAGCCTGCTGACCACACGGAGGATGTTCCCAAGCGTGCTTAATGATTGATCTGTCCTCGCTCATTCTCTGCACAGATTCCATAACCTTCTGATCACTAATGCTACTCACCCACAACGCACACAGACACACACTTCCCCTCCCGACTGTTCAAACCCCACGTCGCACATTCCCCAGAGCATTCCAGGCCAGGGGAGCTATTCCAGGACAGGGACACCCCCCTACACCAACCCCACCCCTCCAAAGCCAGACGAACAGCCAGGCCCTGGACTGGTAACAGCTCACACACCAGACAGCTCACTCACTGACCTCTCTGCTGATGTGTCAGTTAATTCTATTATCTTCAAGGGAAAATAGGCAGAAGAGGATAAATAGGATCTTTTTTTACATGAACAGCTTTAATTTAAAAAATTTTTGAGACTGCAACTGTTATATTTTAGTGGTGGGAGGCCTGTAGTATTCTGGTGTTTGGCTTTAAACAATTTGTCTTGCAGAATACCAACATACCAGCTATAATCAGTTACAACTTCACACATGTGATGGGGTAAAAACATTCCATGGTGAGATACTGATGATGGTCAGATGATTTGATTATTTGTCTTTAATCACTTATGTATTTGTACTATATGCACATTGTTTAAAGGAAGCCTATATAACTTTTTCTGAACAATTATTAGATCATGTTATTTGGTAAAATGTAGGATGACGATAACGCAAGAGAGTCAGTGAACTAACTGAGCAATGTTATTTATATAGCAATATTTACCTAAAGTTGGCAAACATTAGTTAACATTAGTCACCAAAAGCTGCTGGTAGCAGCAAAAAAGGGTACTGAGTTGAACAAGGGTTTGTTTTATGCTGCAATGACTAAGAAGAATGACTAAGAATTTGTGACGTTCCTTCTTTCAAAAGTCACAGTCTCTCTTGTATTTATTTAACCTTTGCCTCTGGAAGTGCTGCAGCACACATTTTCAGAACGAAGGTCTTTATTACACTATCAAAACTATAGATTATATAGTTACATATTATGTAGTCAGAAAATACCTGTTGCTTTCAGTCGGAAGATCATAAGCATGAAAAATAATTATTTTCTATAATTATGTATAATCCCAAAATGTGTATGTGAGAACACTTAGAGTAATGTGTGTGTTTGTCTGTGTAGTTAGTTAGTGTAATCTGTGATACCGTATGACCGTCTTTTGCTCATGATGAGGGCTCACCTGTGTTTCCATGCTTTCATGCACACCTGGTCTCTGACTGTATGGCCTCTGTGGGAAACAATGAACCTGCCACCATCTCCATAAAATCTGCTCAAAGCCTCTCTTCATTCCCTCAACCTCACTTCAGTTTTTCTCCCACTGTCACTTCAAATGTGTACAACAATGTTTCCAGGCTACAGCTTCACAAAAGGACCAACAAATATGGAGTAAGTTACTGTATAAAGTCCTATAACTATGCTAAACATGCCAGTGTGGTTAATCATTTGTTTCATGAAATAGTTTTGTGAAATAAGTGGCAACACAGTGATAAATATAGCAAATCATTCTCACAAGTCTCGAGCTAATGTTTCTTGACTCAAGTTAGTTCTTGAAACAAAATCATTCACACTGACAAAATGTGGAAATAATCCACAGAAATGCCTCTTTTTATTACAGGAGTTGACCACTCGATTCCAGCCCACTTATAAAGATGTCTATTTAAGAGTCTAACGCTAACTGCTAGACTAAATAACTTGTTAAAATGGGGTTTTGATGCAGTTTGGAAACATTCAGTAGTGTGAAAGCCAACAGTTGGTGGGCTCAGCCACGGCCCAGCAGCCCAGAGCTCTGCCTTGTGTGTTTTCTTGCTGAGCTGGACGGGCCTTCGCTGTGTGCTGTACCTCGCCATGCTCAGCAGGAGCGCCGTGAATAGGCCTCTTGTTATGTTCCTGCGCTCAGACATTCGGTCACTGTGAGCACCGCGAAGCAAAGCTGCTCTTTTGGAAGCTCTTGAGCATTTTATCAGCGCCAGCGGTTAGCAAAATACAAAGTGGAAATATTCCTGTAATGTGAAACATGCAGCTTACGATGAGAGGCCGGGGCTGGGCTCACCTTTCAGGTCTGCTACAAATTTTGTGGCTGGAACAAAGGAGCGAGTAAAAGAAAGGAGAAGGCGATGAAAGAATGCAGGGAAAGAACAGAAAGAGACAAAAACACCTTTGATAACTCTAAAGGTTGATACACTGGGAAACCTAAACATTCTTTACTCCGTATGTGGGGCGAATTGACAGCCGTGCGTGCTGCCAATACAAGAACCTGGTATGTTAATTAACTGCAGCTGCGACCTCTGACCCTCGGCACCTGATAGGTGAGTCACACGGCGCCGGTCCTCCACAGTAGTGTTTGCCACATGTCTTCATCAAAAAAGCCATAAGCTAGACACTGTTGACATTAGCTCTGGCAGCTCTGGGTGCATCCACCCTGTATACTGTTTCCTCCTCTTTTAAGCTCCATATACTTTCATAAAGCTGATTATCTAAGCTGCTGCTCTCATGAATGTGCTTCCTGTTAAAGAATCATCCACATGTGGTTGCCAGGTAGAGGGCCCGCCACGTACCATAGGTTAGCGTGACACAGAAGGAAACAGGCGCAGACGATGCAGATGTGCGAGGAGCAGTGCAGGTGTTTGGGTGGAGGAGGAATCTGAGTGCCCACATGGTCTGAGTCCTCTAAGGTTTTCAACAGCGAGCAGAGCCAGATGATACAAAAACATGCAGACTTAACCAAAGTATTACTGTTTGAGGTCTACCTCCATCAGGACTAAATTATCAACGAAAATATATAGAATAAAACAGTATGGGTGAGACGGTCGAGTCCATTTTTCATCTAAAATGCTGACAGATCTATTATGTTGCTATCAGAGATGTAGAGCTGAGTCACATTAACTGAACTCTAACAGCAGTTACAATTTTGTAAACGTGGGATTTGACTTGAAATATTGAGACGTTCTATTTTTAGTTGGGCTAGTAGTGGGGCTCTTGGGATGGCATGCCTTGAAAATGAGTGAGATGTAAGAATACCAAATGGGTTTATCGGTCCACTGCTTCGGTCCAGACTTGTACAGAATTTGGTGATCCCTCAACCTTCCATACAGAGATACAGTTACAGTGAGATACAGTGGAGGCCACTAAAGTCAGTGTTTATAAGCTGATGTGCATTGGAAGCCAGCAAGTTCATGAGCACATAATAAAGACAACAAGGATGAAAAGAAAGAGAGACAGCTACTGTCAGCGCCTCTCCACAAGAGTCTTTAGGCAAGACAGGCAGTTCAGGCAAGTGAGTGATCTAAGTCACATGACTTCTGATATGACTGTTCAGACTGAGATTGCAGAGCAAGCATAATAAGTGGCCCAAATCAGAATTGAAAAGATTAGATTAGAATGTGATTTGTGCTGTTCACAATGTCATGAAAAAATCAGATCTGAATCTCATATGAGCAAAAAAGAAATCAGATTTGGGCCTTTTGTGCCTGCAGTCTGAACGTAGCCCTATTGTGCTGACATTAGCGTTTGACTCAAAGCACCACTTTGCCTAAGTACAGCCTCACTTAGATGCTAGAGTAGTTGTAGACTCTTATTATTTTATGCCAACTGAAATTACCAACCAGAAACATCAAATTATCAATCGAAACTCTTTTATATGCCCCCAACACTGGAAAGCTTTGGTTGTGATAACATATATTGATTTGACCAAATATGTTTCTGCGACCAGTGATCTTAAGTGTTGCCATGAAACCGCATAATTATGATTTATTTTTTCCAGGGAAATCAAAGAACAGATGTTTTTGCTCAGTGTTCACTGCGAATCGAAATCTTCATTCCAAAAAGAGATTTGGAAGAAGATGCCTACTGCTCTCATCCTTGGCTGACAAAGCGATCGTTCTTCAGCCAAGAAGAATCTGTTTATCTTTTAGGTGATTAATGATGAACTTAAAGTAATGACTGTTTTCCATAATAGAAAGTCTTTTAATAGATGAAAACCTAAAAACTGTGGGTTAGAGGAGGTGTTGAAAGGTTTGAGGGTGGTGTTGGTGTAGAGACTGATAATGTGTTACACACTGGAAGTGTTCTGACCCAATGTTCTCTACTGCCGTACCTCCTTGAGCTCATAAGCGACCTCTGTAAATTCAGCCAATCCCCCTCCTTCCCCACCTCCTCCACGCCCCTCAAAAAAATAATGAAGCTTGCCACCATCTGTGTAAACAGGCTTGGCTAGTATGAGCTGCAGCTTCTTGCTCTCGTTCTTACTGGAGCCAGCCACAAGGCCCTGTGTGTCCCCAGTTATAGGACGGCAGTGGAGGGGAAGATGGGAAAAGAGAGGGGGGAAAAGGGAGGAGAGGAACATGGGGATGAAGTTACCCTCTTATTGGACCCTTGTTGGTCTTCCGCCATGGAGCTTTCTAAAATCAATCCGGGGATAAAGCCCTTAAGATTATCCAGAAGGCAGGAAGAAGAGCCCTGGTTTTAATTTCTGTGGATACAAGAGACGACTGGGTTCTCATCATCTACATGATGGGGGGGCCCACCGGCGTTTGATTCATTTTGTAGGCCTATGTATTTTTCTGTGTTTGTGTGTGCCTCTCGGAAAAGCGTTTGTTTGCTCAAGAGCTTTATTTACATTCACAGGCACTTTTTGGACGCACTAAATTGATTCCAGGCCCGTTCCTGGGTCATGTCCATCAGCTCAGCCACAGTCCACAAACACTCTGCACACAGCGGGACCATTCTCAAGGCCCGCTGCTCCACTGCTTGCCGCCGCAGTGACACACAGCAGCCATTTTGTGGGAATGTCTTAAAAGCCTGGTTGAAGGTTTGGGTGGTTTGCATTTTGCATGTTAACCCTCTACTTTCACCTGCATCCCTAAATTCTCCCTTTATCAGTCTTTTTCTCCCCGCGGCCTGCTTCCACTCCGTTTTTCCAGCTCATTCTTCAAAGTAACTCAACGATGCAGTGAACATTGTAGGAGCCCTGCTGTCAATAGACTCTGAGCTGCTGGAGGAAACCACAGGCTAACCACTAAAAAGGGCTTGGATAGATAGTGAAACTGCTCAACAGGAGCTCTCTGTGTTTACAGTCAGAACAGCCAAATTGTCACTCTTGGCTGTATTTCTAGTCTGCCTTTCTATGACAGGAATGCAGGGAGAATTCTGCGTGTTTGTTGGGAGGGACATTTGCACAACAAACACACGTCTCAATCTGCCAGCTATGTTTCCTTCCCCAGACTGACTGCTGGACCAAGGAGGAGACTGTAAACAGATCTGTGTGGGATGTCGGCTTCCCTCATTATTAAAAGACAAAGATAGTATCCGAAGAATGTGTTCCTCAGAGGCTCCCTGACCAGGACGTTGCCCAGGACAAACTGACCCACCGGTCACAAGCTCGACTCCGTTCACGACCACTCCTGCCTCTCTCTCTCTCTGTCAGTCTCTCTCTTACTGATAAGAACCACCATTGTTTCATCTCTCCAGAAGCTGTCCTAACCGGCGCTCCCTGCCAACCTCTGACCCTCCGTCAGGACCGACCTCAGAGCTGCCGGGGTTACAGGCCTTCTCTGTACACGGCAGAGCTCCCCACCCTGAACGAGCCCCTTGCCCTGAGCACAGAATCAACTCTTTGTATGTTTGATTTGTTATAATTTTTTACCCCTCTCGCTCACGCACACACTTTCCACCCTCACAGAGCCGGTGCTACTAGGAATTCTCGGTTAAAATTTATGTCTCCGTTTCTCAGCTTTTATTTCTCTTCGAGCTCCTTCCCTTTCTCCTTTCTACAATCATATTAGCTGTTACTGGACGTGGAGACTATAAATACATGGGAGTAAATCTAATTTGGACGGCGTAGGGAGAGGCCAATGGGTGCAACATGCTGGTCATCCCCTCACTGACACCACCTCCCTTCACTGGCCATGTTAATTAATAGGTGTTGACTTGCGTTTGTCCCACAAAGCCACAATTTAGAAAGTGTCTGGGAGGGTTGGTTTCCCCCTTTTGACAGCTGGCTATATTCCTTTCTTATCAGAGCAAACCCACACGTTCAGTATTTAGTTTGGAGTTTGAATTTTTTAGATTTAGACTCGCCACAGCTTTTGTTTCCTTTCTTTCCCCCCTGAATGTTTTCATTCTGTTTTGAGTTTTGTTAAACTTCCTTCAGTCTCCTAACCTCAATAATCACTTCTGATTTGACCTTTCCTTTTAAACTGTTTAGAACTCCATTATGTCTGTCTGTGTCCTCAGTCCTCCTTGGCATCACGTCTCCCTGTCTTACTCTCTTGCCCTCTGCGTGGGAGGATCCCTCGGCCTAGAATAACAGTGAGTGTTGTGGAGGTTGGGAGGCCAGAGCAGCTCAGAGAGCGGGGCTGTTGCAAAGGCCCAGGGCAGGGCCTCCTCTGGGCATCCCGTTTGTCTTGGCCCGACATCCCCAGCCTCTCCGAGCGCCCCTGTGGTCAGCCTGTGGGTGTGGAGGCAGGCGGTCACATTCCCGCCAGCCCATGGACAGAAGCATGCTGCACCGCTCCCTCAGTTCCTTTCCAGTTCTCAATCAGCAATGTCTCGGGACAAACAGGCCCGGCCAAGTCACAGAATGTGACCGGCAACTCAATAATCACAGTTCAGCTCCAGATCTGTTACCCTCTACAAGATAAGACCCAATTAATCAATGCAGCAGCTCCTATCATGTTTTCACAAAACCATTGTCTTCTTTGCAGCTGTAAGCGTGGCTCCTTACAAAGTGTTGCACACACAGACACACACACACACCAGCCGCTCAATTTCTAAATTTGCTGAGTGCAATATTTAAGTGAATAGTTTGCTCTGCTGAGATGAGACCAGTGATAAAATATTTGCTTTACCTCGGAAATCATAATATCTTTTAAGCTGTTGAATCTTAAACCTAGATCAAATTTGACCAGCTTAGGTGTGTTATGTGCACACATCGTCTGCCAATGTAGCAGCAATCTAAACCATCTCTCCCGTTTCATAAGAAGCACCTGTGTTTGGAGACTTAACATTCCACATACTTATCTGACCAAAAAAAGGCCTTTGTGCATAGCACACATGTAGTGAATAAACTGTACTGGACCATGAAGGTACACATTCGCCAGAGGGGTTATAATAACGTGTCAGCTGGCTACTGATGTGCACCTACTCCTCGAAGTAAGTCAGCTGCATTTAAGAAACACGCTTACTGAAAATGTGAGACAGCACAAATGAACTGGTTTCCTATGATTTTCTTGTATCATGTAATCATCACCTGTAGTTGTGGTGTGCTGGAAAATGCGGCTTTCCACTCACTGTTGCAATTCTTCTACATAGTTTGCTTGTTGTGACAACTGCAAACTGTAAACGACAAGCCTCAGGCACCAACACTGCTGAAAACAAACCTCCAGACTCTCTCCCCCTCCTTCTTTCCCCTGTTTTCCTCTGCACAGACAGGCAGAAACACCACACACACACACATATATATACATGCATGCACACACTCCAGCCACTGTTTGACCTGTTGGGGGGATCAAAACAAACATCCGCTGCCCCTGAAAACCACAGTCTGGATTTATTTGTCTGTTCTCCTGAGGAATGGTCGCTAAAGAAAACATAAAGTTAAAGCCTGAATGCATCCCCGGCTGTTGACTTGCATGCGACTGAACCTACCTGCTCATTCTTAGTCCAGAGCCTTAGTGTAACTAATCAATGGGTGGACTGTTGACCTCTCCCCCGAGTCGTAACTCGAGCTCATAAGGCCACAATAAAGCTAGCAGGGGCACGCTAGCAAGGTGGTGTTCTTTGAGGAGTGATAGTCTCAAAATGGAAGGTTTGAATGGAGGAGCAGGAGGAGGGCTCGGCTCCGCTGAAAGCCACATGGGCCCACGTTGGTCACATTAATCACAGCTGGGATCGTGGCTCTATTTTTAGCCGGGAGTTATCCATCTATTCGCCTAATTGTCCCTGCCTGTCCACTGTCCTGGCTCCTCCCTAAAAGGCCCTGAAAAGAAAAGAGAAAAAGGAAAAAGAAGCTGAATCTGGATTACTTCTGTCTGTGTTTTCCTCTCTTTAACCCTCACTCTGTCTATACTTTGCTACACAGGCACAGGTGTTCATCACTAATGATACCAGGATATTATTAGTCCCAGGCCTGTGTAGGAGTGTAGGGGATCTAAGTTTGCATAGTGTTCGGTCCCTGTTGAGTTGTTTTTAAAGCCTGCAGAACAAGGCCCCTCTGTGGTGCTGCTCATGTCGAAGTGTTTAAACTAGCAAGAAAGACCCTTTTTCCCCCCTCCGGTTCGAGGGATTTTTTTCACAGCCTGAGACTTTTTTTTCACCCACATTATTGCCGCTGTAAAGCACACCAACACAATGCTCTCCCACTTAGTCTCCCGCTTTTTCACAAACACACACGGGGACGGGCGCACACACCCCACTCAATCATCCGCACACACAAACACACAAATGGGGACGCACATGCCCCCCGCCCTCCCTCTCATCCACTGTGTATATAAAAGCTGTATCGAATTGCACCTTGAGCTTAATTGGCTCGGCAGTACAGTGTGCCGCTGTCGACAGTGACAAATCGTTCTTTCAGAGCCCCGAAGAATGTCTGCCCACTGCCATGTCAGAGGACACAGAAGGAGAAAAAAAGTTAATTGTCCCCTGGCCGCCGTTCAAATGATGTCGTCACTGCAAAGAAATTCATCTGAGATGCCGTTTGGAGCTTTGGAGGTTTATTTATTTGCCTCCTTCCTCTGTTTAAGATGGTGCCTGGCAGCGTAGGGGCCTGTGGGCACCAGGGACTGAAAAGGAAGGGCCCCGTTTTCTGTGTTTCTACTCAAGGAGAGCAAGCCAAGGCTTTAGTCGAACTCCTGACTGCTCCTTCTGATCACACAGTGGTCCAGGTCAGCCATTTCCTCCCACTGGATCACTCCCACTAGGGAGAACAGTACACAGATCAGATGAGACAGCTAATTCAATTTGGTGCTATCTGTTATTTTAGGAGCTCAGATGTGACAGCGTGCATGTGTGTGTGTGAGAGAGAAAGTGACTGTATGTGTGCCACCAAGACTGTGTGAGGGAGAGGTATGTCAGAAATGCACCAATGTGTGTGTGTGTGTGTTTGTTTGTGTGTGTGTGTCTGGAGAAGTGCTCTGCATCTGGCTTGACAGGGGACAGCTCGGCTCATAGTTGGCGTTCCTAACCATAGAGCTGCTTTATTACTGATATCCTCCTGCCCTCTCTCATAACTCAGCCTTCTTATTTCAGTCTCCCTCACAGCTTTCTGCCAGACAAAGGAGCACAGAATATGTCACACACACACACACACACACACACACATACACACACCGGGAGAAAGAGCTCTGCTCAGCGTCAGTAGGAGAACAGCTGTGGATGCAGAGCAGAAAGACAGCAGTAAGTAAGAGCAGAGCAGCAGGTGATCATGAAGTCACTGCAGTGTAGAGAACAGTCAAACACAGGAGCAATGTAGCATTCACATGGAAAACTAAAGAGTAAACTTTAATTTGTCAAATCAAGGTTTTCCATGCTCTTACTATGTCTACACAGTGAAAAACACTGGGAGTTTCCCAGTCAAACCACAGTCTACTGTTAACTGAATAGCCTCATTGGAGCAAATGAGTTAAATGCTTTGCTTGAGGGCACTTTTACAGTAGTTGCGGAGGCAGAGGTGAAAGTTAAAGATGATAGGCAGGTTGCAGTCGAGGATATCACCAGTGGAATAAAGAGCAGGAGCCCACACCAGTGTAATTTTCTCCACACCGTCCCTGAAGTAATTTAACTATTTTCTCAAAGTCCCAGAGAACCTCGCCGCAGACACGCAACACCATGTATGATTAACGACACAGCGGAGACAAAAGTGTTATCCGCAAAATAAATAAGAGCTGCATGCAGGAGGCATTGAAATCAGTGTCCCCTGACAGTGCTGCCAGAGGACTTTGGAGTCACTTAAGCCAACTTTAATGCATACAGCAAGTTTTTGTTCAAGGTATAATGGAATTTCAGAAATTGCTATGTGTTATATTCAATCTACAGAGTATAGATTCAGAAGTTGACCCATTTTATCAGATTTAAGGGATATATTTTGTTCCCAGAAAGGTAGAGCTTTGGTTATATTTTCTACATACAAGAGTACAACCCCAGACTGTCATCTGTGATTCTGCTTGAGGATTTATTTTACATTTGAGTATAAAGTACAAGAAGCCAGTTTGTTTTCTTTCCAAAAGAAATGCAGAGTTCAAATGCTCAGTCAGTTTCATATGTAGTTAATCCAAGAAACTTTAAGGTCGCTATTGTTGATAATCCTGGTTATATTTGTCCTTGGAGCATTTCCCTATTCAATTCCCTCCCTGTGGTGACGACAACATACAGCAGCTACAGTGAATTATTAAATCAAGAGTAAAAAATGATTATTCTCACCACTTTGTATTTCAAAACTGATTCTGAGGTTCAAACTGGCAACATCCTGTCATAAACTGTAAATATGTCTCACATGTGCAAACCTAAGAGGTTATATTGATGCCTATCTATTTTGGACTAATTTAATATAACAGCAATGTTTCCTTTTTTGAACACTCAAGTTATATTCTATTAAGAGAAGGCACACACCAGTCAAAATGGCTGTGTGTTTCAGATTTTGAGACATGATCTCATACAGCCGCAGTGGTTTTTATTTTTACTTTTTGTTTTCGGCATCTCACCACTTAACTCCACTTTTTAAAACTCACTCTCAGTAAAATATGTGTCTGTGTGATTCAGCATGTGTCTGCAACAATAACATGCGACATCTGGTTATACGTGGAGCTTGCGTTTCTCTTTCTCCCAATGTAACATTGTTTTCACAGCTGTGTAAGACATCATGCAAAACAAGGACAGACATACCACACATGTTTTTCAGCTTTTGTGACAGTGTTTGTTCTAATTGCCTCCATCCTCTTTCCTGCCTCGCTCATATTTTTCATTCTTTGTCTCCTTTCACTATCTTCCGTCCATCTCCTCCGTCTTTCTGCCTCTCAGACCTGGCTGATAACCTGGCAATGGACGACTTCACTTTCCAGGAGCAGCTGTTGACCCCTCGCTTGGCCACAGCCGGGGTCGGAGGTGTCTCTTCACCTGCAGCTCCGCTATGGAGGAGCGACCTGGTCCAGACGCTCTCCGTGATGCTTGCTCTGCTCCTGCTTTGTCACCACTGACCAGTGCGCTCACACACTCCTGTCACCTCTTTCCCCTAGGATTCAATACAAACTCTCTCTCGGGACAAACTTTTTTTTTTTTTTAAAGTTCTGGTTCCCAATGTAAAGTTCAGCACCTCATTAAAGGAAGCACGAACAACAAAAAATGCTACATTTCTTTTTCTGTCTCCGCAAGAAGTTGTTTTGTTTTATTGGAAATCATTGGATGTTCTCAACAAGCCTATTAAAGCACACCAGATAAACCCATGGCATCGTGTAAATAAGAAACTTGCCCTCTGGTCCACTCCCACTATGGTTACTCCAACTTTTGTGCCCTCACCTCGTCTCTGCTTTCATACTGACTTCTGTATAATAACAAAGTGACGAGGGCCCTCATCATTAGACAGCTTTGTCATGGACCTGCAGGTGAGGAACAGACACTGAACAGACCTTTTTAAATGCTCCCACTCCCAGTCTGCAACAAGTTACTGCCCTGCAGAAACAAGCTGGATGAAGAAGAAAACTTTTACTACTCTCCTCCATGGTAGTGAATGATGGTGTGAACTCCTTATCCTCAGAGACTGAGGTTAAATCTTTATTTAAAGATGCACTGTACCTTAAAATGCTCTGTTACAACTTAAATCTCTCTCATTGTTTGTGTCCTAGTGATAGCTCAATTATTTCAAACTGATTCACACTCCCACCGTCAGTATTTGCTTTATTTTGTAACGCTGATCATTTTTTTGGAACGGCCCTAAGATTAAAAAAAAAAGACTCAAGGGCTATCGTAGGAGCTTATGTCTCCAAATCAGCCTGATAACTGTACAGATGTATGTTTCTCTGTGTTGGTGCCATATTTACAAAAACATATTGGCATAGTTTGTGAGAAAATGTGGTTTCTGGATTGAATTATTGGTTGGACTGTGAAGCATTGCTGCAAATTTCTTGCTTATTCTTTAGCACTGTGGGTAAAGCAAGGAGTAATATGAGATATAAATATGTGTAAAACGTGTAAATTAATTTTGTAAATTTGGCTCGCGCATTCTCAAAGTCTGGCCTTTGTATTTAATTTTTGGTTCTTCTAAGGTTTGTTTAAACCAGAAGTCAGATTTTTTTATTGTTTGTTTAATTTTGTTTGGCTTTCAAAATGAAATGTGGTGAAAACTGGTTTCCATCTACCTTGTTTAGAGTGGAGGACATGTGATGGGTGTTTTTGGAAAGACACTAATCAAAAGCTGAAGGTGTATCTGCTGCTGCCACCCAGCTGACTTGACAGCTGTGAACCAGACTATCCATCCATCCATTCACCTTTAGCTATGCTGGTTTATCCCTAAGGGTCATGGGATGCTGGAGCCAATCAGCTGATATTAGGCGAGAGGCGGGATACAGCCTGGACAGGTTGCCAGTCAATCACCAGGATGACACATAGAGACAGACAACCATCCACGCTCACATTCATACCTACGGGCAATTTGGAGTTGCTTATTAACCTTCAGCTGCAAGTCTTTGCACTATGGGAGGAAATCAGAGCACCCAGAGAAAACCCATACAGGACAGAACTCCACACAAACAGGCGTCAGTCGACCAGCAGGTACCAGACTATTCAGCACATAATTTCAGTGTAACTAACAACAATAATGACCGCTTTGCTCCATTTAGGTGTGCCAGTAAGTCATGTCAGTGAGCCAGCATGCAGAGTACCAGGGGTCTAACACTGTAACACTGCAACAGAATGGAGCCCTAATTAATGTTATTAGTCACACCTCTGTCTGTCACAACCCATCAAACAGCCAGCGTCAGACCCTGGATTAAACGCTGATAAAATTGAATGCTGTGTAACATGTTAATTTATTTATTGTTTTTCAGTTAAATATTTGATGAGGAAAGTACAATGTATAATAAACTAAACATGTTTTACAGTTTTGTGTTTTTTTGTTGACGTGTCTACATGTGTGACTATTAACACATGTAAGACATATAAAGGTTTTCTTATTTAATGCTCTGTAACAATCATGATGTGAGACATGGTGTCGATCACAAAAATATCCAACCCGTAATCCCTTCTTCAAGCCCATTAAATTTAAAGGGCGGCGCAATATTAAAATTAAATCTTTCAAATCTCTATACCTTAAGATCAATGTTAATATGAACATATTGAATGATGATAAATAAGCAACAGTCAAAGATAAAGCTTCAAAAGAAAAAAAAATCTTTGTTTAAACAAAAACACCACTAATCTGCAGAACTGTGTGGAAGTCAGATTTCATTGACAGTAGTGTGACAACATGAGCAAACATACAACTGTCAACAGACCGTCTGAATAGTGATAAATCCTGATTGTTGCATAGTATGGCGAATCACCATCCTTTAACAGAGGCCCGCCCACTTCATACTCGTGAAAAGAGCACCAAAATCAAATACTTACCAGTATAATAAGTCTCATTTAAAGAGCATCTACACAATAAGTACTGCATAGAGGAAAAGCTTTGCTGCACTGACCTCTGTGGATTGAAGGGTTCAAGTCTATTTGACTTCACACCTGACTACACCCATCATTACACAAGGGTGTGGTCAGGTGTGGTCTGTTGTGACCACACCCGACTGCGATGTAGCCTCGCACAGTCCTGTACTGCAACCGCTACATGGCAGCACAGGCAGGATTTTCAGCCTGGAAAGATGAAGCACCAATGCGTTGTGGAGTCCTTCCAGTTGTTTGTTTTTCTCTTGTACAACAGGTCAAACAAAGATGAAGTGAGGTCACGCCAAAGTATTTCCATTGCAGCAACACAGAGATCAATATCAGAAACAAATTCAGTCATCTAACACATCACCAGTAAACGTCAGGATTTGGTGTCAGTTCCTCAGAATCAAAGACCAGTGGATTCTTCTTAGACTTTGCACAGCTTTCAACAATCAGGGAGTTATCCATTGTACAAACAACAGATGCCAGTGTGTACACAAACAGCAGCCACAGTAGACCAAACTGAAATGCAACATGTTTTGAGTAAGGGGGATGTTACTTTTCTCATGTGGAAAAAAAAACCCTCTTATTGTAACATGCTATCTCTACTGCTCTCTCCTCGCACATATAATCCACAGTTACACTAATTGGACATGGTCAGGTCCTGTCCTTCCTCCCAGTTAATTTCTGTTCCACTAATTTTAATCTCTCAGTGTTTTTCCACAGTTTTCTCAGTTCCTCGGTTTCTCTTGTTGTTTTTTCCTCTGGGATTTTCTGTCCAAATTCTATGATAACAGGACAGTAACACTGCAACACCCCATAATTTCACCCAAGATAAAACAACAATTATTGCAACTACAGCTCCCATAGGCATGCTATCAAAGCTCCATGGGAGGTGTCATTGCTAACAAAATGTTTATCTTTGTTAAAATGATGAAGAGTTGCATGAAGAAGATGCCCATTAAAGCCCTCCAGGTGTGTAATTTTTATATGATTATAAAATCTTTTCAATAATTTCTGATGCAATAAGCTTTAGACCAATGAGACAACCCCAGTGAAGACTGGTGCTGTCTATGTGTTGGCTTTAGCATATTCACTGTGTCCTTTTCAATACTACCACTAGGTGACGCCAAAGTCAGAAATTTTCCACTCATACGTGTCGGAGTTTTACTCTAGTTTCATTAGGTTCCAGTCACCCACATCTATGGATTAGTTCCTATAGGTCTGATTTTTTGCCTGTTATCTGCTTTTTTGCATGACAACTGATCAGAAATAGCTCTTAAAGCGGGATTAAAAATAAGGACATCACCTTCCTTTATGGCTAGCTAGCTGCTTCGATCTATTTAGCAATAGAAAAATTGTGACAAGTGTGGATGAGACTGAGATATGTCACTCACTACTGATTCTTTGGGGCAAAACTAAACAAAAGGCCCCCTCCCTGCAATAACTCATAAGGTAGGTAGGTAACATGAACTTAGTGTCAGACTGAATGAATTAAGTGAAAAATTCAATTTTAGTTTCATTGTCAGACTACAATGTGGACAGAAAACACCAGTATGTCCAGTACCAGTGTGTCCTTGTTGTATGTTTTCGATGCCCAGACAGAACCATGTTTGAGAAAATACGTTGTTAAAATGATGCAAATAAAATAGAACTAGTTTAAAAGTCAACTTTGGCTCTATGATGCAACACGTTTCCCGAGGTAGTTGAAATTAATTCTGGGAAATGTAGGGTAGCCATTAACTGAGGGAACAGTCACTAAAGTAAACCAAGTTAAGAAAAGTAGGTAAACCAAATACAAAACTGACAGATTGGCAATTAACTTCTGAAACACCTTGAATGTCACATATTTAGACCTTAGATTTAGGGTGGAATACTCCTTTAAGAGCCAGGAAAAATAAGAGAAAGAAAATGGATGGCATGCTGCAGAGGTTATGAATAGGACACACAATGTTGCGAGTATATATGTTACTTTATGCGCTTTTCACCCTCTGATCCACTTCAAAGCCCCTCATGAATCATGTAATTTATGTGTCTCTGGACTGTGTGGCTAGTTCTCTGAGTCCTCAAAGCAGCATGTGAATCATGTGTGTTTTCTTTTGGATCTGTTTTTCTCACTCCCAGCAGATGATGAACCACTCCTGGCATAAGATCTGCCCTCTGCCCCTCTCTGTGGGGTGTCTCAACATTGAATCCCATTAGCTTTAGCCCTGGAGCCACCTCAACCAGGTAACAGACGCTCATCCGCGGCTCAACAATGAAACGAGGTTCATTAGTCCTAATTGTTTGTGTTTTGTCTCCATCTTTAAAGCCTGTCTACTTTCTTAACAAGGCCAATCACTCACAGCTCCACACATAATACGCCTGTCACTGCAAACACACTTCAAAATCCTGTTTCTGTGTGCCGGCGCTCTGCTGTAACTTTTCACACCCACGCACCCTCTGCTCCCCAGATCCAGATAAAAACACCATTGTTATCCAGCTGTGCTTTTCTCTCCTGAACTGGATTGCAGCTTTTAAGATGGAAAAGAGAGGCTGATTATTAGGAGATGAGCAAACGCTGGTTTCAGAGAGAGCAGCAACTCACCCAGGATTGGGGGGGGGTGGGGTGGGGGGTATACTCTGAATGCTAATGCAAGGCTGGAGAAAGGGCAAACAGGCCTATTGAAATGCAGAGTTCACATGTTTTCTTAGGGTAATATTGGGGCAATGTTGAAACAGCACGCATTATGAGAGTGAAAGGTCAATTTGATGTTAGTCAGCAGGAACAGTGAGAATAGCTGACTATCAGGAATTGTTGCATTTTCTGCCTGAGTGATTGACTCCCTATGAATATGTATTTCAGCACTATTTCATGGTCACACAAAGATGTTTGGGCTTGGGTACCTTTATGAGCCCGAGGGGTCATCAAACAGTGCATATGAATTAAAATAACAATATAATTCAGGTGCTTGAGTGTGTATGGGCTCCGCAGTCCAGTCCAATTTTTACCAGGCTGGATGTTGAAATTCCTCTGCCCGAGAGAAAAGCCTGAGACATGTCACGTCGTTCAAAGCTCATTCATGTCTAATTACCATGGCACTGGACCATTTTCTTAGCTTTTGTTGGCCTATTGAGAGGAGCGCTGGGCCCACGCTCTCCCATGCACACAACTCCAGCATCCTCCTCCTGCTCCTCAGCAACCCCTGGCTTCCCCTGCAGCAGCCGCAGTCACACAGAATGAATGGAGCCGCCTGAGGAATGTGGACACAAAGGGAGGAATGTCATTTTGCTGAGTGCCACCCCCCAAACCAATGGACGTACGCACACACACACACACACACACACACACACACACACACACACACAACACGCACACAGAAGCACCCCACAAGTCCAGGCATGTTTAAACGCAGGGGGTAAAAAGTCTTATTATGACTTCTATTTTAATGAAGGGATTTGCGTACATGACTGGGTGCAACACTCAATTGAATTCTGTATCCCATATTTGAGACTTTGTTCGAAAGAAAATGTCTAAATCTCTGCATTATCTGATTTAGAGTGTTATATGTGAGACTATGGTTGAGTAGAGGAAAGCATAGAGGTGGCTCTGATGTGGTCAGCTGTGGTGGTTTGAACACCAGTTAACTTTTTACATTTTATTGATTTAGTTGATTGTCTTAACAGTGAAAAATAACCTTAAATGGCTTTTTCCAGTGTTACAAGAAGAAACAAGTTGCAGGGAGGGCGAAGGTCAGAGGAAGATATAACAAACTGCTCCTGAGAATAGACAAAAGAAAACACTGGTGCAAAAAAATGGAAGAAATATGAGTGAAGGGGGGTCGAGATATTCTTAGGACAGACGAGGATGTGGTGGATTTTAAGTATCTGTTGCACAGATGACATTTTGAAAAGTTGATATAAAGTATTTCCAAATGGAGGAACAAAACACACTCTCATTTCAGGACACATGCAGATACACTTGACACTTTTAGGAGGGAAATTATTCAGCCCAAAAGTTAACTTGTTGTTTTGTGACGAAGGGACTTGCCGCCACAGTTTTTCCTTAATCTCAGTGTTTATCTCTAAAGCACATGCTAATGCTTTAACATGAGCTGCGATGTGTTCAACAGAGGTTTTGAGCGATTTTTGGATTATTTCAAATGCGAGATGCTCACGTGGTTTATGTGTCAAAAACCAAATGTAGGTATTTCCCTTTTATTTCTCAGTGATCTCCTGGTTCAGTGGGATTAAGCGGGTTATTATTTTCAAGCCCACAGCAATCGAAAACTATTTCTGACAGTTTCACAAATCTCCCAATCATTTTTGGCATCTCCGTCCACTTGTACAGCTCCACTGTGCTTCCAGCAGACTGTTTACTCTAGTTTACAGCACTGGGCTCACTATATGAGAGGCAGCTGCATATTAGAAACACAACTGCCCCGTTGCTAACAGCACACAGCCTGACCTGTGTTTGTGTAAGGAACAGGCCTGTAATTTTGACTCCATGGTGACTGTAACGCGAGGCAGGTTTTAATCCGAGGGTTTTAAACAAACTGAAATCTATTGGATTATGAGGGCTGAGCTGAAATAACACATTTGGAGAAAATATGTCTTCAACGTCATGTGTTTTCTCGTTATGTAAATCACTGTCATGCATTACAAAAGCATTTGGAAAGCATAAAAATGTTGAATAAATAATGCCAGAACATAATATCACGCCATTTATTCCTATGTTTCTCATCACAGACGACATTCACTTGTATAATTTTGTGGATTTTAACATATGGGGTTTGGGGGTCTCTTAAGGTCCTTGCGGTGCTTCCAAAGGGGTCCAGAGAAAAACAGTTGATCATCACTAATTATTTTACTTATTTTACATTAGGACAGTGAGAGAAACATGCCAGAAGTCTGTTTAGATCAAAGGATTTTTTTTATCTGTGCTCCTATCTCCACACTGACTGTAAAAACAGATAAGAAAGCCCTGTGAAACTCAGGTCAAACTGGGGTCTGCAATGGAAGAGATTTGTGAGTTTGAGGACTTTGGGTTATCTAGTGATTCTTCTCCTTATGTCATGTGGACCAGCGACAAGTTGTGCCACAGTGTAGCTCCACCCTGGGCTCCAGTCCTGACTTTCAAGACTAGTTAAGCAGCAGCAGTCTAGACATTCTAGAAAGAGAGAGAGAGAGAGAGAGTGAGAGATCCAGGGTTTGAAGTGCCTGCTCCATGCTCCACCCCTGGTGTTCCTGTTTTCCAGGTCTTTGTCCCCGGAACTTGCACTCGCTCCTGGGTGTCCGCTAGGGTTTTCTGCTCGCATCTGGATCCCAGTACGACCAGCATACAGTCCAGTGTCCTGTCCTCCAGAACCCACGGCCTCCTCAGGTTTGGAAAGAAAGCAGGGAAAGAAGAAAAACCACTTTCTACCGTCTCCTCTCCTCCTGGTTTTATCCTCCCGTCGATAACGTTAGTGTGATTCTGAGATTCTTCCCTGCAGTTGAAAGAAAAAAAGTTTTTTACTTCACTTAAAACAGTTTTTCGTCGCGTCTTCGTGTTTTTTTCGATCGAGTCCGGAACTCGACATTTAACCCGCACATCCCAGCTTTGACTCGGACGACTTTTGCGCGGTGTTTCAGGCTGTTTTCGGTGATTTTTTTCTGCCTCTTCCCCAGAGTAGTTTCAGAGGTGGCCTCGGAGCTGCTGAAGTGAATGAAGCTGAGCTGAAGCGTCTCCATGAGGAAACTCAGCGTGGGAGTCGCTGAAACTTTGTGCTAGCTTCCACACACACCTGAGCCGCTCCGCGTATCTGTGCTTTGTCTGACTTCTGGTGCCGGTAGCTTGCTAGTTTGTGTTTTTTCGGCTGACACAAGATGAAGCTGCTGCTGGTGCTGTGTGTGGTTTGCACGCTGGTCGTGTTGTGTGTTTCGGGAACGGCGGAGCAGAAGTTGAAAAACTGCAACGAAGTCCGCGCTGCTTACAGCTCCAAAGGCTTCAACGTCAACGATGTCCCCAACAAAGGAGTCAACGGTGAGTTTTTCTTTAACAACATTTATGTTTGTTTTAACTTTAATAACTACTGTAGTCCAGAGCAGTGGTTCCCAAAGTGGGGGCCGGGGACCCCCCGTGGGTCCTGGAGAGTCCCCTGGTGGTCCTGAAGCTAATGATAACTTTAAGCTAGCAGCGTTAGCATAATGTTAGACTGGGTAAAGGTCAGTGAAGTCTACTCTCTGCTTTTTACTCTATCATTGTTAGCTTCACCAGTCCAACAGAGACAGTCAGCTTTTCTAAGTCATAACTCTCTTTAAAACGTTTTCCAGATGGTTTTCTTCAAGACAAAATCCTCTCAGATGCAGTAAAGTTTAGCAGTCACTGACATGGAAAAAGTAGACGGTCCTGCAACAAACAGTAAAGCTGTCACTTTTTTTCAAATGGACATTTTGTGCCCCTGTCAAAGTCTGTATGGAAACATGGTTAATCATATAGACACGGTGTCCTTTTCATGTGTTAAAAGTTACAGTACTTTGTTAAGCTTTGGGAAAGAAGCCATGAAGCATTTGGGGATGAGTTCCTCAGGCAAATGTGCGGCTGGAAACCCTCCACCTCTCCAGTGGGTAAATATAGTCCTCATTTAGGAAATACTTGTAGGTAATTCATAACAATAAAGAGCTATAATCAACACACAAGCTCTGCTCCCCACTGAAAGAAGCCAGGCCTGTGTTTATTTCCAGGCTTCCTTAGTCGAGACTCCCATGGCTGTGAAGTGCAGGCAGCCTGCAGTGATTTAGTAAACACTCCTGTGCATTGTGAAGCTTACGCCTGTTTTTTTTCCCTTGATGGATTTGTCTGATTTTGTGGTTTTAACATTTTCTGTGTAGGCACATGTTGCACTTCTACATTTGCCAGTGCCCTATAGTCTGGGCTGCAGGGCAGGGTGTAAGGCACCAACGAAGACTGCTTGGAAATACATGGGAACTGATGCTGACTATGATAGTAGTCAGACAGAGATGAGAAGGCAAATCAATTTAGCTAATCAGGAGTTAAACCCAAGTGATGGAAACTCACATGGGGGGGGGGTCTTTTACAGTGAAGGCTTGAGGGGAGCAGGGGAAGGGGGTTGGGGTTTGAAATTCCACTGTGCCCTGCATACTTTAAATCCCTCCCTTCTCTCATTTCCTTTTCATTTTATGGTGGTTAAAATGAATATGCACACGTATATTCAGACTCCTAAATTCAGTCCGGTTTGGTTGCCAGTTTTGCAGTGGCTTTAGCATGACGTCGTTTAAAATTGCAGAAGTAGGTCATAGAATTTGAGTTGGACACAACTGTCAATGAGGCCAAGAACTTATTTTTCCCCCCCTGCATTTCACACAAGTCTATAGGTCCTTTTGTTTTCTGCCTGTTTGTCTTTGTGATGCTAAATGTCACTGAGAGTACCCCAACATGTCTGCATTGGTTGGATTTAATTGTCTTGCATCTCTGGGTTTTGAAAGAAGGACCTGAATGAAGGCACTTTTATTGTGCAGGTTTGTGTGCTATACACACGTGCCTTTTCCTTACAATAGATTCCTGGTGTATGTCTGGGCTTTAGGCAGGGCCGACCTCAATGAGCAGCTCTTTGTCATTGAAAGAGACTGAGATAATTGATCCATAGAAAGCAACAAGGTCTGCTGTCATTAAAGAGAGTTGGGGGTCCCCAGAAAGCTAAAAGCAGATACAGAAGCCACGCACTCTTGAAATGTTTCATTTTGCTGTTGAGAAATGGCTCCAGATGTGCAGTCTGATTAAACATGTCCTGTTTGTCAGAGTTTCACTTTCCACTTTGTAATGGGTCGGACTCCAAACATTAATTCTATCCTTATCATAACACAGTCTGTGTTTAGATTCAACCGGGTGTAAGGTTGCAGAAGGGTTAGACCATTTAACAAATACCAATTGCCATCATATTTATATCACAATTTTACTTTCAACATTTAGTCATCAAAGAAATCATTCATTGGAAAAGGTTGCTTCCCTTTTAACATCTGCAAAAGTTGAAACAGTCATATATGATTCACATGTTAAAAGTAAAATAATTTTGTTCCACATAAAGATTAGTGGTTGTGATCAGAATATTTCCACCAAAATAATGGGCTTTTTTTTTTTTAAACCATAACTGTGCAGACTTATGTTGCAAAGAAGACATACTTTGAAAATTACACAGTGTCTTTGCCAGTTGTTGCAGAAGTAGATTTTGAAATGTTTGCCTCCTTTGATACATGCATCATAAATCAGATTGGTGGAATATGAGTCTTATTGGAGACGCAGGATTCAAAACTTGCCTTTTATAACCACAAACATCTTGTGTTATTGTTGGCGGCGTGGTGATAAGAATGTTTGTTACCATTCAAATTACCGATGGGCTCAGCTGAAGCCAGACTTGAGATTCAATAAAGATGTTTCAATGTAAAACTGAAATGGAAACCCTGATTGCTTCGGCATAGAATTAAGCGATACAGAGGAACAGCAGGCTCAGTTGGTAAATTCCTTGTTCATCCCATGGTATCAGTCTTTTACCACTCACATGGAAGCAGTTCAAGACCTTGTTTCCAAGCTTCTTGTCAGCTGAGTGATGATTTATTTGGGGTCTGTGGTTGAAATAGTTCACTTCAATGGGAGAAAAAATGATGCTTAGAGCACTAATGATGACAGACAAATACTGTCAGTAATCATACAGAAAGTAAATGGTGGTTTTACTGTCAGAATCTGTTAATAGTAGTTAGCTCTTATTATTGTTTTTCTTAACAGTTATGTTTGATACTGTGATAAATGTCAAAGGATATCTGCTGTTGCACATTTGCGACGTGGGCCAGCTCTTCCAGCTCAGCCTCAAAGCAGTGCAGTTAACACTGACCAGATCGGCATCTGCTATGTCAAAGGCTACTCATTGCCGGGCTGGATGCTCGATTCCCCTTTTTGAGCTCTTCAAGCAAAATCTGTTTTGGTTTACTCTGGCAGGTCAGGCTTGATGTCATGCATCAGGTATGGGACAATGGCAGAGATCAAAGGGAAGAGGGTCGTTTTCCCTCCTTTTAAACGAGGAGCATCTCCTGCTCATAATCAGTTCAGTGCATTATGACTGAAACTCAAAGCGTGCATGACCTCAGAGCGTTGGCCTCTTGGTAAGCTCGAGACGTTGTGCAGTCTAGCATTATGAGGGCTCCTTCCCCTTTAACCGGTGGCTGCATGCCCTGCATCATTACGGTTTGGGAAATAACAGGTTGTGTTATTGCTGTGACATTCAGCAGATAAGATAAGAGCAGGGAACTGGGGCACACGCATTCTGCAGGAGCTTTTATAGCTCAAAGACCAATATTTGAGTGGCTCTGCTCTGCACAACTGTGGCCTGGCATTTCAACACCTGTAATAATTAACTTATAAACTACCCGCCAAGTATCTTCCTTGCTTCTCAAGGTCAATCCCATAAAACTCAAACGGTCCTCTTTGTTTTATGTGAAACACTTTACAAGTCTTATCATTAAGAATCACTTAAGTGCAGCACTTAGTAATTTCAAAAATTGGTTGTAGAAAATCTCAGAATAACTGTCGCTGCAATAATTGCCAAATAGAAAATTCTCAGGCCCAAAGCGTCTTGCAGAAACCCACCCTTCAGGTTTTATAATTAGGGGACTAGGAGTCCAAAAGCAACTACTAGCGTGCAGATACAAACTAGTTAATGTTGCTGATACTCAATCCTACATTGTTAGTCAAATTTAAAGTGAAGTATTCCGTAGAAACCATTAATGTTTTTTTTTGGATATTTCTTATGGGAGATAAAATTCAATAAAACCCACGTAAAACCACACATGTATTTGAATTTCAAGTCCAAAAATTGTAACTGTAGGCTACATCTTTCAAAAGACAACATGATACTGTTAAATGCTCCTTTTGTTCTTTCTTAATTAGTACATGAAAGTAGAACAATCTTTTGAGCCCAAAATGTTTTTTCACCAGGTATAGAGGGATCAAACAGATTCCATTGTGTCATTTGAGAAACTGTCTTAGTCCTACCCATAGGTGTGGTTGCAACCAGCACTAAATTCACACATGCAAGTCTGACTCATGATAGTCATAAGGAATTACTCATAGTGCACAAAACTACACTTAAGATTAGACTATGTATGCATGAAAAATCATTTAAAACCATTACAGCAGTATCAAATGCATCAGTCTTGAATCGGTGGTTAAAGGATTAGCTAGCCTAGTATTACTTAGTGGTTTTACCAGCCTAAAATACTATTACAGCTTCGAACTGAGTAATGTTGGAATCTGGACTTTAAAACTAGGCTAAATTGAAAACATTCATAAGCATTCTTGTATGGTTGCTTTGAGTTTAAATAGAAAGTTCTTCATAGCACAACAGCATTTTGTCCCAAGAGGGATAAGTTGCACAAACATTAATATCAATGATTGATTTGAAGAGAAAATTGAGAAAATGTGTGTGGGTTGAGATTAAACAAACACCACGCATTAAAGCCAAAGCATGAACAGTAATCTCTGATAACATTCCTGAGCGATGGGATAGACTGTTGCAGCTTCTTGGTTTGAAACTTATTCAAGCATTTCATTTCACTTGCCTTATATGCCTTCTGTGAAAACCGGGATTAAAATTAAAATGAATTTCTGTGTTTTGACATATTAGAATCTAAAATGGGAAATCACAATCATCTCAGCCTTCATTGCTGACCTCTGCTTTTGTTTTGCCTGCAGCAGGTTACATGAGGATGTAAGGGTGGGGCTCCTGGGCAATGATGCACTGGATATTTTTAATTTTAAGGGCATATGTATTATGATTGATGTTGGAATCAAGACTTCCAAATTTAGCAGGTTTACCAGGAAACTGGAATTAAATACATTGTTTGGTTTCTCCTCTGTGGTGGTATCCTTAAAAGCAGTGATAATGTGATGGTTCCTGTTGCTCTCTGCCCTCTATATGTGACATCCCCTCCCAACTGTTTGGCGAGCCTTCAGGATAATTGAGTTTCAGTATCATGAGATTGAGGTCTTGTGAATCCGGGGAGAACCCGGCTGCGACTTGTTGCGTCCAGATGGGCCAGAGGAGGGAGGGAGGGCGGCTGCACGTGCCTGCCAGCTCTGTGGTATCTCGCCGCTCTTATCAGCTTCCTGCGATCACAGCGTGGCATCTCTGAGATCAGGAGCTCTCGTGGTGTCCCGTTCTGCTCTGGCAGCAACAGTTGCCTTATCGTTGCTCCGAAACAAATCATCTTATCACAGCGGGCGAAAAAATCTTGGCTGTGCACGGAAGAAGTTCAAGAATGGTACAAAAACTAGCTGGTTTTCTTGTTGCATGGATCTGATCTGGTGGATGAAATGATTTTGCAACTCTAGACCTGATTTTGTTTTTGAGTAGCTTTCCTCTTCAGCATGTAGGACGGTGGAGTGTTAAGTTTCCCTCTTACACTCATTTGGTATGCTCCAAGTGTAGCTTCAATTCAATAGCAGTGTGTGCATGTGTCGACTGAGTGTCCGTAATTCCATTTCTCTGCGTCCTTTGCTTTGCCCCCCCAAATGGCCAAGTGAGCGACAGATCAGTGGGGGGTGGATACTGTGTGTGGGAACAATTGAGCACCCCCTTTTAGGCCAGCCTGCCTCCCCCCTCCTCACCACATTCCACACTGGACCACCAAGACCCACACATAGGGAGCCCCGGAGCTGGGAACACACGGCAACAAAGAGAGCGGTGGAGGGACAGACTCAGGCATACACAGAAAGAGAGGGGGGATTTGACTGACAGCAAAGAGTTTTGTACCGGGGCAAGTCGAGTTGAATATCCAGGAGAAATGGTGGGCCAGGCAGGAGCCAGAGAGTGACTGTGTGTGTGTGGGACACAGGCTTAGGGAATCTGGGGAGGTAGCTGGAAGCATGCATGCCCTGTGACTCATTGTCGCTCAGTCATACAGGCATGTACATACAGCCTGCTCCTCTTAGTCACCCCTGTGAGCACACGCGTCTGTTGAACACAATACAAGGTTTTAACACTGGTTTAACCAAGGGGCCTCAGAGTCCTCATCTGATGCAAACTGTCAGAAATCTTGATCTAGCTTTGTGGTTTTCTGTACTTAAAGTTGAGGGGACGGACCCCCTGAAACTCCCTGTTAACAAGTCCTGTTTGCAGGATGCGTTAATGTGTTTGAGATCTTGTTTCATTCCTAATATTTCTTTTCTTCCTCATCCTTGTGTGATTTCCTCTTGTTTTTCACCTTCAATAGTGTTTTTCAATAGTTTACTGGTCTTTTGCTGCCCTGCTCCATTCAGCCCGTCTACCTCTCTTGTCTGGTGTCTGCTTTTTACCTTTGTCATTTTTTTTGTGCAGAAAGGCTTTTAGATTACATGCATGCCAAAACTAGACCATGTGTCTTGTTAACACACATCTCCTCATGGCTTTGTTAACATTTCTTAATGTTAAGGAGGATCCAATAACTCTTTTTCACCTCTGATACCAAGTACACAAGCGTATTTGAGTACACCAGAACTTTGTATAAAATGAAATGATGCACACAACATGAAAATGTGGCTCACAGTGTTTTGTGATTGACGAAGTGACTTAGCATATTGTCCTGAATCACAAAATGAGTTGTTCTCTCAGTGTCTAATAAAGCATTTTATAGCAACATGGGCACAAAATCAGATCAGCATATCCATGTTCAATATATCAGTGACTTGTTTTATCACAGCTACTCCTATGTCGAGGTTAAACATCACCAACATATACCCCATTTCCCACCTCACCCCCTCTCCATTGTTCAGCTTCTCTGGCTGCTCAAGTCCTTTTGTGCACTTGGTGCTTGGTGGTGTAGTTTTTTTGTCCCGCTGATATTCGAGCCTCTGTGCGTCTCCTTTGTGTTGATCACCTTGATGCTGGTGTCACTCAGCCAGCTGCGAGGAGTGTGGCAAAGGGCCGCGGGCTCTGATCCCAAACTGCAGGGGTGGAGTGTGAACCCCCTCTTCTAGTCCACTCACCCACTGAAGTCATCTTGCCGTGTCGCCGCCACTGGGGAGGTGCAGTTATGATGTAGGTGTAACTCAACCAAGGTTAATTGATTTCCTATGAAGCCACAATGGGCTTGATGTCTGTGTTGATAGTCATGATCATCATTAAGATTTGTGTGACTCGCCAGAGGCCCGTGTGGTTAGGGCGAGCGGTGAGGGAGCGAAGCCAGGGACTTGCCTGGTTGTTTGGGCTGAAACCCCAGTGCTGGGTGCAGGCCAGATGAGCTGTAATCCCTGCTAATTACTCCCAAGGCCTACATCAAGACTCCCACTGACGAGGCAGTCACTCACACTTAGCTCACTTTTCCAAACTGCAGTTAGCTTAATAGGTTTCCTAATATTTACCTAATCCCTCTGTGTGCTGCTCACTCTTGGATTTATTTTCTTATAAATTATATTGTTTAAGATCAAAACCCTTGGTTTTTCTCGTATGCTTTTCAAAAGTCCTTTCTTCTGTCAAACAAAAAAGTGTTAGGCAGGTCTTTGGCTGCTTCACATAGCTCTGTGAATTTCACTGACGAGTTGATGCCATGTGTTAAAAGCAGGTCATCAAAACTCAAATTTAAAACATGAAGAAAACAATGGCAGACGTCCTGCTGGCTGATGGCCGATAAGTGAGGGAGGAAAAAAATCACACACATAAAAGGATCAAATACTTGGTTAAATGATGGCTCCAAAGCTGCAAATCATTTGGTCAGTGTGTTTTGAGGGTGGTTTTTGCTGGCAGAGAAATTAGTACTTATGTGGGAATGTGAGTCAACTCGCCAGGGGTTGAAATATTGTACATCATCGGAATGGCAAGTAGCTTTGATTTATTGGCACATTGAGTACATATCGTCGGGAACGGACTGAGCCATCCATGACTGAGGCCCATTAAACCATTGTACCGTTAGGTTTAGACTTTCTAGTCCCTTTGACAGTCAGCGATGAGTGGTTCTCTTCCCACCGCCTTCGCTGGTGTCCAGTTTCGTAAGGCCCAACAGGTATATCAGAATCTTTGTTGCCCTTTTGTAGCTTTGAGCTTCCAGAAACCTGATCTTGTACCTGACCTCATTCTGCCTGGGGGGGCTTTGCCGGGCCCTGTCCTGCCTCAACATCTGGTGGACTTCAGCTGCTTTTGGATGTCTGTTATAAACATTGTCAAAGAGCTCCCTGTCCTTAGGAGGGGTTTGCTGGCTTTTACTGGCAACGATGAACTGTATTGTTTGTGTGTTAAGTCTTTTAAAAGCTCTCGTATGTTTCAACAAAGTTCGATTTTTAAAAAATTCTTTATATGTGGAGTTGGAAGGGAGTGGTGTGGTGATTTGTTATGTGAAACATGCACATGAAAATGCATATGACGAGACCACAAAGACCGTTTTCAAGTGTAAAGCCTCCTTAGACAGTCGAGTGCGTGGCTCTCTGAAGCACATCTTAAAGAGGACCTATTTGTAGGCTCAACAGTAGTCCGTTTCTCTGACAGCACAACAATGTTTGCGCAGGGTCCCATGGTAAAGCACTTGGCCTAAAGTAAAGAGTGTTTTTCATCTTCTCCTTTAAAGTCTGTTTTCATTTGTGTGCCATGAGTCAGTGGAAAGACGGAGGGCTGGTGTAGAGGGACAAGCCAGGAAGGTCTTTTGTGCCTCCTTTTTTTCTCCCCCTCTTCCCTTCCCTTGTGATAATCACGCTGTGCTGTAACTTGTCCTCTCCGTTTGTCTGCAAAACCTCTGCCTGTCTCTGCAAATCTTAAACATAACACAGTCTCAGTCTTTTTCACTCTTTCACTCACTCACATTTCCTCGCTTGGTCGCTCGCTCAGACACACACTGCACGCACGCACGCACGCACGCACGCACGCACGCACACACACACACAGACAGACCAGGCTAAAGCGTCAAGGTGGAATCTGTAGTAAAAGCACTAGATCAAGCAGTGCAACTCTGCGGCTCATCAAAAGGCTCATAACCTAAAAGAAAGATGTGGAAAGGGTGAAAGATTAGGCCAGCTGTTAACATGAATCATTGCCTCCAACTCCCTCTGATAGATGGTGTTAGGAAAAGAGTCCCAGCAGACTGATGACAGGAAGGAAAGTTTCTTCATTTACGTGAAAGTGTTTGGTGTTGTTTTTCCTTTATGTGTGAATCTGTAGAACATACAAGATTTGACATAGGCACTCATGTTGGAACCACCAAGCTGAATGGTGAGGCTTTCACATGCCTCAGTGGCAGTCAAGCGCATCACCAGTGGTTGCTGTATTTACCAGAAGGAAGTCAAACAAGTTGCAGAAAGTTTGTGTGGAGCACGCTATGAAAGTAGCCGAAATTGAAACTTGTCCCGAAACAAACCACTTCTGTTTGAAGTATGAATTCCCCATAACTGTGTTAACATGAATCATGACCTCCAGCTTTCTCATCGTTACAGAGAGAACTTCGGGTTTGTTGGTGTCTGAACCTTTATTTTTGTGATCTCATTTCTTTGCTGCTTTGTTTGTGTATTTCTTGACCTCCTGCAAACCTCAGTGCTCATTTTGGGCCAAATGTTTACTGTCAAGTAAGACAACCATGTTCTACTGTGGTAAGATTGCCCAATGCCCACTGTAGTGTGTGGCATTTTTCACTAATTAACACGGAAAGCAGATTAACTTTTCTAGATGAATGACCTCCAAGTCCTTGTAACCTTTCCACTTCACCCCCTTTGGTCTCTTTCTCCCATCTAATGTCCTGTTTTCACACACTCGTTATCACTGATATGTTTTCACAAAATATTCTCTGCAGAATTGTGTTTTTTCCTTAATTTCTTAGGTAGTGAGATGTAGTTCTTTGGGTATTTTGGCAAACACCTGAGCCTTCCTCAGCACAGTTGAATCAACAGCCTCCAACTCCTTGCCAAATTTCCACCCTGCTATCAAGAGACTTTATGGAAATAATTTCATGCCACATACACAATCTGTAATCAGAAGCTATATTTACCTCACATGCCTTGCATGCAGAGGTCAGAGTCAGTCTAAGTCCTCCAGTTTTTTTTTTCATCACAAGAGTTTTCATATAAATTGTGCAGCAGGTGAACTTTTGAGAACAACCCCAGTGGTTGGAATTTGGTTTCTGACTTGTTAAATGTACTCTGGGAAGTGCAGGAGCAAGTTGAAACCCTGACAAAGCAGTGACCTGGGAAGTGGTGTAGGCAGGGAGCTTTTGTGTGGGGAGACAAAGCCGGAGATGCAGGACCGGGACGGGAGAGGGAAACAGACAGAGTGAGAGGCCAGGGCAATGTTGTGGAATCTCCCCAGGGGCTTCTGGGTAAATGTTCATGGATGACAGCGTTTTGGAATGTTCACAAATGGAGAGTTTTAATTGGCCAGAGGCCCCGACTGGTTTAGTAATCAGAAATGGACTCTGGTGGCAGAAGGCTCAGATTTATGGATCCCAGTGTGTGCTTTGTTTGTGAGCTTGTGCACCTTTTAGAAAATAATTCACACGTTGGACAAAATGTGTAAGGTTTAGCACAGATAAACATTTTAATGTGACGCACCCTGAATGAGATGAGAAATGGCTTGTGTTTAGTTTTTTTTTATGTGGCAGCGAAGTACTACTGTGTAAAAAGCAGTTGACGAGACATGCAGATTGTAATGAGTTCTGCTCTGCCTTGCACAGACATGCCTTGATTTCTCATCATAGTCGTGCCATGTGACAAGCAAATTTTGGCAGTTTGGTGTTTTGACAGCTGTGTTGTTTAATTCCTGATTTATTTAAGGAAACATCTTTTTACACAGACATTATCCAAAGCCTTGTGGCTGGCTGCGTAGCTGAAAATATTCACTCCAGAGAGTGCTCCGCTAAACCAAAACTTCCTGCCTCATAAATGGATGGTGAGCATTGTTCTAAGTGGAGTAAATCTCTCATGTCACAAGCAGTGCTAGTGTTTCCTGAGCTCACCACTACTGAGAGGTTTCCTCCCAGTAGTAGATCCTATTATTTATGGGTGTTACTGATGCGCTATGTGATTGTTTTTTCACATTAAGCTCTAACAGCTTTAGTTGACGCTGAATCGTGGGTCAAATCAACATTAGTACTGTGACTCATCATGTGAGAGTTGTCTGCTTTCTAGTCAGCTGACTACATGCCAAGTGACAAACAACTGTATCAATTCTACATGATGAATGTAGTGCATATAATGTAGATTAGAGCTGCGATGAGTAGTTGATCAAAGGAAAATTCATTTGCTGGTTCCAGCTTCTTATATGTAAGGATTTGCTGCTTTTCTTATTCATTTATGATCATAAATTAAGGTTTTGGACTGTCGGTTGGACAGAAGAAGCAATTCGAAGACATGACCTTGGGCTCTGGGAAATTGTGATGAGGATTTTTTTTCACAATTTGTAATTTATACATTTTATAGACTAAACAATTAATGGATTAATAAATAATGAAAATAATCATTAGTTGCAGCCCTGCCATAGTTATGTAGAAAGATGAATGTACAAAATGAACAATAAACCAAAATGTGGTAGTGAGTGGTAGTCAGTTGCTCTCTATCACTATAATGTTTTGCATAATGTCTAGATGTGGTTCCTCAATTTATCTGCAATGATCACATGTCTTGTTTTGTATGTAAATCTGTATTAATTAATATTGTGAACCTGCATAAGATGAATATAGTGATCAAAGAAAAAAAATGTAAAGAAAAAAATGTAGACTCCAAAACACAACCAACAATTTCAGAACTGGAAAATCTACAAATAAGGAATATATGAATGAGCAATCCACATAGCAACACTAGAACAAACTGAGGCAGACACTTATTTTTTATTGAGGCAAACGTGCAGATGTTCAAGCGATTCCTGTAAAAGTTTTTACAACTTAACTTTAACCGTTTAAAGTGATTACCCACTTCAGTTACATCCTTTACAGGCTATAGGCTAGTTATGAGAGTAGTGTAATGTCTGAGTCATGGGTCAGCTGGAGCTTCATGCTAAAAACTGCTTTCCACTGGCAGCGAGGGGCCACAGATCTACAGTATGTGTTGTGGGATACACTGCAGACGTCCAGGTGAATGTAGCACCTGGTATATCTGAAGGAGAGAGCTAGTTATCTGTCCAAACACTGGGATCTCCTGAAGCTTAGCCAACATTAATACCTCAAAGATACTGAAAAGTAATGTTCGTTATCTTGGGTTTCCTCTGTAGGCGTTCAAGATTTGAAAATCCTTCACGACATCTGTCAGTAAAACCCCTTGAAACATTCATTATGACAATGTCTGTGCTGTCTGTCCTTCAGCTTTTAAGTTCAGTTATGTTTGGAGACGCTGAGCAGCAGTCAAGTGAAACACATTAGAGCAAAGAAATGGACTAGGTTTGGCATTGCTACCCACCGTTTCGTTAAAACACTTCAGTCACATTCAGAAGTCCCCTGCCAGCACATTTCAGGCTCTTTTGACGGTCCTAATGAACTGAGAGCTGAAAAGCATTATTGGTTTGGCCAAAACTGCTATAAACTTGTCATTACTCTATTTTTGTAAGAGGCTGAAGTGTAGAAACGGAGTAGGTGGAAGTATCGTGCCGCCCTGATTATCTCCATATGAACAGGCGAGTCTCTAATAATGGTTTCCGCTTACAGCGTAATTTTGTTGAACATTTTCTCCCTTTGCTGTGATTGTGCCACAGCCCAGGGTACACCCTTGTGTGTGTCAGATTAATGTCATACATAGATATGTGTTAGATTAATCTTGGCCTTTAAAATTGACTTTAAACCGTTTTTAAATGTTACACTGGTTTTGCTCTCCTTAACACAGTTCAGAAATCTGAGAGCTAAATAGGGGCACAGATCTTAAGCTCACATTTCATTGTGAAATTCCACACCAGGTAGTATAACTTTTAATGATCTTTTTTGAGCCAGCAGAACATTATTATGTGTTCTTTCATTTCTTCTTGAGAAATCTGAAAATTTGACTCTTGGTATCACTATATCTCTGCACTGATGGCAGTAAAGTAATGGTCAGGTTGTCTCGGACATCACTGGTTTGACTTGAAAAAGAGCTTGGAAAATCTGGCTGGGGAACGTGAACAAGACGCACTTTTCCCCATCCTTCAACTACTGCTGGCATGATGCCCTTGAGCAAGAGTCTGCGGTTGTACTGAGCAGCAGCCTGATGTGAATGTGTGGACGTTTGTAACCTCCCCTCCCCCTGCAGCTACTCCTCCAGGTTGTAAATAAGACTGAGCTCTTAGTCAGCTCGCCTAGTTAAAGGATTTCTTGTAATATGGGGGGAAATATCATATTGTAGGAGAGCACTTTTCCTAACTGTACTGTGAAAACTTTGTGGTATAAAATGGGACACTAGTGGCTCAGATACTGCATGCTCCTCACTTCATCGTTTGACTTTTGCACATTTTTGTTTTTATAGCACAGGACTGATCTCATGTGGGAGATTCCCCTGCTAAACCCTGCACAGTTATGGATCCTTGAAAACATTTATTCCTTCAATTTGAATAGATGTGTGGATTTAATTTTAAAATGTCACATCCTCCAGCTTTTGAACAAAATGGTGCCTTTCCAGAGTCATAACTGAGAGCTGATAAAAGCAACGCAGTTTGAGACTTTAGCTTTCAAATCACTGATTTAATTTTTTATTGAAGACCAAATTATCAGAATTGTTTGAAACAGTGAATTACTTACAGAGAAACTAATTGGGAAAGCTTTTCCGAAATGGATAAGTGACATTTTTGAATGAGTAAAGGGAATTCATTTCATAAAATCCAGATACGGACCACAACTGTAGAGTCCTTACAGATGAAAGAGAGAGACAAAAAGAAAGGGGTGATTTGAGCAGCAAGCTGTAACAGGAAAGAATTTAAGAAGGGAATGACTTGGAGAGCAATTGCTATCATTTTGGAAATGAAATATGTAGCTGTTTTGCAGCCTTTTAATCACTCCTTTCAATTGTGGCTTCAACTCATGTCCCTTTACTTTGCCTTTCACGACAGTTGACGAACTCTTACGCCTAGAATTATACTCGGAAGATGTCGTTCTTATGAGTGAAACATCACACCTTAAAAAGTAACATCATGGACCACAAGCCCACAGTGCATGACGGGATGGGGCGCAGAACAGAAAGTGATCCAACAAATGGCACCAATCCCATAACCCCCCCTCCAGGATAATTACACCCTAGACAGAGGTGAGGAGCAAGAGGAGAATGTTATGGCTGCAGGGCGTGCAAATTTACAACAGTGTCTGTGTGAGTAATGCTCAGTAGACTGGCTGCACTCTCCTTTACGTGTTACAGCAGGGAGCATAATATGCCAATTAATAGTCAACCTTTGTATTCATAGGTGTTGTTTTGCATACTTCACACTGCTGTGTGTATTAGGGGCTGAACTTTTATATGCTGGACTTTTAAAGATGAATCAGACTTGGAATATGTTCACACATTTTTCATGTTTTGAGATAAATCAGCTCCAGTGTTCAGCGTCTCAAATTACCTGCATTCCACTGGGTTTGAATTAGTATGTACATGGACTATGAGCGGCATACAGTTTATCATTTAATTATTTACAAATGTTGACGTCTGTGTGAAAGCTCGGGGGTTTGGTCATAGTCGCAGACCACCAGACTCCAATTAGTGACAGACGTTGGTGAATGGTTCGTGACATGCGGTACCCCATGGCCTCCTTCGCAGTTCCCTTAGCAGTTTTAGTGATGTGTTGAGTTCAGAAGGGTACAGAAATAATCCTTGAGGGACTTTTATGACTTCAGATTGGAGTATAGGAGTGTTAAGGTTTTCTATTTATATCTTTTGCATGTGTCTGCGACTTTTACGGCCCTTAATTGCTTGTATGTATGGAGGTTTTTTTTGTATGTGTGTTGGTGGTGTTATTATTGGAGTGATTGGGCTTTGGGGGGTGAGTTACTGTGTGTGGTGGATGTGCTGGCTGGCGGACGGAGGGGGGGGGTCAGAGGACAGGACCTCTCTCAGAGGAGTGGCTGTTAACCCCTGACCTCGCTGGTTAAGCCTGCAGGGTGGTGGCGGTCGAGGCGGAGGTGGGGGTGGGGTGGGGTGGGGGGGCACCCTGAGGTCCGTCTGGTTCAGGGGCACATGATGGCAGGCAGAGGGGGCGGTGAGGTGTCTAATCTGGTTTTTGTCTATGAGGCGTTTTCACCTCCCCCACCATCCTTCCTCTGAGAACAGAGTTTGAGAGGCAGGACAATGTCAAAGGGAAGTGACTTATTTTATGAGCCATTTAAAGGGGATGGTGGTCTCCCCACAAAGGAAAGGCAGAGAAACAGTGGAGAGCTGATGAATACCATGACACACAGTCACATGTTTGTTTACAAGATGCTACTCTCACCATAAATGGCAGTTTTCCTCTTCTGAGCTCCACTTGAACAATGTTCTGACTCTGTGTCTTATTACTTCTTAAAGTACTTGGGAAGCTGGAGGGGTGGAGAGGCCCCTTAAAGGAACTCCATAAGACAACTGAGAGCCAGTTCAGCCATCACACATAGACTATTCATGCCAGCGATGGTAGAGGAATGACTGATGCATCGACTGACCAGGCTCATTGTGAAATAGCAAGGCTGAAACATGTCACGCAAAGTCCGGCATGATGTTGATTTTTATAAGATTTAACTGCTCGTGTTAACTGTTCGCTCTCTTGTGTTCCAGCAGCGCCATTTTTCTCCCAGCGGTTTGAAAAATTGGCCGCCAAAATGTTTTCACAAAGTATGCATTAGCTAAGAATCTTCAGTTTTCAGAGACTAATCCTTTGAGCTAACAATGTGACATTTGTACAGACATTCCTGTGAAATATTGACCATCTCACTTTTATTTGTGTACTTTGGTAACTCGGGCTATTTTCCACGTGGATATAGCCCTTTTGATTGTACGCCTGTGCTGCGGGCAAGCAGGGGGCCCTGCTGGAGGAGAGACTGGAGGGCTGTTTCACCTAAAAGTTCAGTCTGTGTCTGTGTGTGTGTGTGTGTGCTGCTCCCTGTACCTCCAATCATGCTGGTACAAAGAGCCATGTGTTGAGCAGTGATGTGATGTGTGAATATGTTTAGGTAGGGGCTGCCAACTATGCCTGGGTATGTGTGAGCGTGTGTGTGTACGTGTGCGCATATGTGTTTCGGAGGGGGTCGGGTGGAATGGGTCAGGGTTGGAGGGAGAGAGATGAGTTTGGGGAGAGGACTATGAGAGAAGGAGCGACTTGAGGCTTATTTGGACGTGATCCCAGACAGAGGGGTCCAGTTTGTGGCGCCAGGGTGCATCCCTCCCTCTGGAGTCACTTCTGACCCTGCAGTTTAATTTTTTAACATTTTAGCTACTATTTCAGACATGCAGGGCACTTCTCTAAACATCAGTTTGATGCTCAGAGTGCTGAGGCAAAACTGAGATGGCCTGTGTCGTCTGCAGTGTGATTGGCTTAATAGTTCAACCAGCACACCTCAGAGTCTTAAAGCTAAAGGAAATCTCATCTATAAACAGTTTTTTTTCTTTCTCTATATTAAAACTATACATCTACATGTGTAAAATAACAAAAGTCACTAAAGCTAGGCCCTGTTTTTTTAATAGAAGTCGATGGGCGTTTCTATTACATGCACAAAAGGAATGAAAACAACCTCAAGATGTCGCAGAAAAACAAAGCCACATCCACTCATTAAACACAGCGACCAGCAGTGAAGGTAACAGAAGAGTCCCACAGTCAATTATCGAACCAGAGGAACTGTGACAGCCTGAACCAAAAATACAGCAATGTTCTCATTAATAAGTAAAAGAATAAGAAGTTTGTTCATGCAGAACAAAGCAGGACTAAAAGTGAGAAATAACTGTCACTGTAGGCAATCTTTAACAAATTCATCCACAAACAAATAACATAACAAGGTTTATAGTTCAATTGCTTTAAATGCTTTAGGCATACTTTTTTTTGTGCCTTGGAGGAATTGGCTTGGATTTTTTATGATGAAATATTTTCTGTCTTAACAAAACAATTCACAAATGTTCAGAAGAGGAGAAAGATGAGAAAATTCAAGAAACAGCAGGGAGTAAATTCACTGTTGAGAAGTTACAAGACCCAGGTAACAACTGTTTAGTTCACAATTCACACATACATTTCAGTTTTTCATATAAGACATATAACACATACCAGTGAGAACGAGAGTCAGCATTATCTCTTTAGGCTGAATTAGTCTGGGATGTTTCATGGATCTTTCAATAAATGTTAGAAAACTATACAGGTAATCTTAAAGCTCCTGTCCATGTACAACTTGGAAGCTCTGCAAGTAGCAGTAACCTGCGTATGCACACAGGCCTGGAGTCAGTGAGCACGAGCTGGTGGGGAAAACTAAACAGGCCGTTGATGCCTGGATGCAGTGAAAGGATCCCTGTGTTCTCCTAAATTCCAACAGCCACGTTTAAAACAAAACATTATTGCAGCTGCGACTTTGCATTCGTCCTCCCCTGACCCTCCTTTCAATTGGATGTTAAACTCACTTTTGACAAAGTTGGCAGTTGCTGTTTTATCAAAGATAGTATTTAGGTTTTGAATAATGGTTTTGATTAGAAAAGTAAAAGCTCAGAGTAGGTTGTGTTGAGGTTTTTGGTTGGGTCCAAAGCCGCATCCACATTAATGCAGATCTGTTTGAAAATGTTCAAACAGTTAAAGATTGTCTGTGCACACAAGCATTTTCAGAAAAACACTTCACATCTCTTTCATTTCGGTATCTGAGGGCCACTTAAGCCAACAGTTTTTCACTGTTCCTGTTTTCCTGTTTTGCTGTTTTCAAAGTGTTTACAGAGCAAGAATTAAAAAAGGGAACATCCACCATTCACAAATGAATCACGTGACAGTCAGATGCCTGAGGTTACATGGAAATCATGCATATGCATTTCTGACGGGCTGAAGTACAATACAACAAAGACTGTTGCTCTCTTGCATTTAAAAAAAAAAGTGAATCCTATGTGGATGCAAAGCCCAAATGAGTGAGGAAAAAAAGCCCTTTTTCAGATTTATCTGCATCATTGTGCACATGGCTGGAGTCAAAGTGGGTGAAGAGCTAATCCTCCCCTCTTAAAAGTCTGTTTTAGAAGGACGCAGCTCTCGGAGAAAGCTACAGCACTGAACTATCAATCAGGACAGGGAAGTACCAGGATAAGGCCGGCTATAGACTGCTCTGAGCTGAGTGTTGTAATTAATTCACTTAAGTGCAGTTAAGGGGGTTTTCACAGCCAAGGTGCATTTGATTTGCGGAGGGGTGAAGTTGTTCTTCAATATTTGAAAGGTCATTCCAGACAAAAGCATGAAATTGTGTTTATGGTGGATATATGTGTGTGTAACCCCACAGACGTTAACAAAACCACTCTGTAGGTGTACAGATTGGGTCTTAAAGTATATTATTTAAATGATCTCACTTTTAGAGGCCTGCTGCTGTGTTCTGAACAGGACTTGTTTTTATAGTCTAACTGTAACTGATTGAAAGTATTTCATACTGATGTGACTCGTGATGACAGTTTCCTGGATTTAACGCCATATTCTCCTCGTCTCTTGCAGGAGCCCCCTTGAAAGTGTGTCCGCAGGGTTTCTCCTGCTGCACGTTGGAGATGGAGGAGAAGCTGAGCCAGCAGAGCCACACGGAGATCAAAGCTCCCGTCTCCAGGCTTAGCACCAACCTACAATCCACCTTCAAACAGAGGCACGACCACTTTGACAGTAAGCAAACACACTTACACAAACAAACACACGCATTCACACTAGCCACTTTTCAGGCTACATTGTGCCGCTGGCTAGTGTCCCTATAGCAGCACTTGCATGTGTTGCATGATTTTTGACGGACGCTCCCACCTGCCAGTGCACTGCCTGGAGCGGAGACAGTCAGTCTGTGTCTGTTGGCCTGTCCACCTGTCTCTCAACGTCTCAGCTCCCTGCCTCATCGTCCCCCCCTTGCAGCTTGGTCCCCCACTACCCGCTTCCCTCCCCTCCAGAGAGACGTGCACGCTTCCAGACGGACCACACACATCTTCAGATTTAGTCTTCTCTGTACTTCCTGTTCCTCTGTGTGTGAGCACATGTGTGTATGCCTGTAAATATTGGGATCAGGTTTCCCTGGGAGCGCATGGGAACATGCAACAGTGCTGAGTCACCAAGGAAGTGGGGCAGCTTTGAATACCTTCAGCCACCCAACCGTGCCACCACTGCAGCTCTTCTGGAAAGAAGCTTCAAGACATGAGATAGAGAGGAGACGATAAAGACTTCTCTCAAACAGACTGAAAAATATTAATCGAATTTTAAAGTTTCTAAATGCATTCGAATATTGCTCGTAGAGGGTGGTTATGCGGGTGGTTTGATGCGTTTGTGTGTACACATGCGTGCCTGTACATATGCGGGTCAGAGTTATGCAGATCTTATGTGTCTGTGAAAGGGAGTGAGGGATAGTCAGTAATGGGGAACGTGTGTATTGCAGCCAGATGTGAACAGGAATGTGACGTGTCGGAATGCAGTGGCTGCTCGAGCCGTCCCGCCCCTCTTTTTCTCCTCTCTCACTGCCCTTTGTCCCCATCTCATGCCTCACTCTCCCAAAAAACCCCTCTCTTTGCCCCTCAGACCCTTTTTTCTCTCTCCATTTCTCTCTACTATGTCTCACTGTTGATAATAATTGACTGTCTGCGTCTTCTCATGTCTTGTGACACTGTTTTAAGGCTACAACATACAATTATTCTTATTATCATTATTCTGCTGGTTAAATTAAATTGTTGGGTCTATAAAATGACAGCAAATTGTGTAAAGAGTAGCCAACAGTCCTGAACCCAAAGATATTCAGTTTACAGTCTTAGAAGACAAAGAAAACGACAAAACATGTTGGAAGTAGAAACCAGTTAGTATATTGATTATAAAAATTACATAAATTGTTACTTGATTATCATAGTTTTTTTTTTGCTGATTTGCTGTTAATCTATTCTTTGATTTGAATGAAAATGAATTTTTAAATAGTCAGGTTGCCCTAAAGTCAAATTATGTATCCTAGTTTACCAAAAGTTTTAGACAGTCCATTAATTTGACTAATTTAAATCATTTGAACTAATTTTGTGACGTGTCTTGATGAAATTGATCTTGATCTCTTGATCCCTACAGTTAAATATAATCTCACAATATCAAACCTCTCCTCATATGTCCTTGTTGGTCTACCTTAGTTAGCGTTTCATTTCATTTCTTCTGAGAGCATAGCAGTACATTGCAGTCAGAAAGAGAGAACGTTTTTGCGGCTGCTTTGTATTTGGTCTATTGGGACTAGAGGTGAGGAAGTATTTATTAACAGATTTAGCAGTGGATGTGTTCTGCTACCATTGTTAAACATCTGAGAGAAATGGCAAGATTGAAAAGGAGTTCTGGGTCTTTGATTTTGACAAAGTGATACCAGAACAACTGTTGTCAAGACAATTTCCTCCAATATAAAAGTAGCATCATCTGTTTGACCAAGAGGGGGCAGCCATCGAGCTGACAGTGAAACTCTTCCCTGCACCTTCCTCCCCCTTTGTGCCCCCTCCTAATCACTGTAGGCAAGTTGATGCTGTCTCTGAACTGTTAGATGTGGGATCTCTTTACAAAGGCCTGCTGTGCTCTCTTCCACCTGGGCCATTAGACCGTCTCTCTCACTGGATACGGTGACAGGCTCAGGTTGCTGGCCTATTATTGTCACATCGAGACACCCAGAAGGAGGCACTTCCCCTCAGTGAACCTGGCACAGGAAGTGCTTGTTGTTGTATTTATGGTTACTGAAAGAGAGGGCCCACGCCGATGACATGAGCTAACTGCTAAGCGAAGTGTGGTGCATCAGTGCATAAACACAGCTGCAACTGTACGTGAAAACAGGCGCAACAACATACGCTCACTCACTAACAAACTCAGGAAGGGGTGTATGTGATTAGGCAGGCTCTCATCATGCGCCTGGAGCTAGGAGTCATGGCCAATTAAGACCAGGGCCAGAAATAGTTCTCCCCTCTCTGTGTCTCCTCACTGTGTGTTTGTCCTGGCCTCAGTCTGTCTGTCCTGTTGCACTGACCCCATCCAGCAGAGCAGCCCTATGTCTGGGATTTAAGCACTTGGATTAAGGCCCCTTGTCTCCAGACACACACACACATAACAAGAGACATCCATCTGAAGCACTGAAGTCCAACAGCAGGAGGGACAGAATCCCATCCCATAAGAAAAGGGAGAAGCGCAGGGACTAATTGGCACAAATAGGATGCAATTACTGCCTGGGCTGGGATTGGGAGGAGCAGAGTTTATAGGGACACGGGTGGGGGTGCAGGGGGAGAGGGGGAAGCTCCTTGGAGGAGGAAGTAGGAGGGGAGGAGTGGGAGGAGATCGGTCAGCTCCTCTGTTCCTGTGATGGATTGGGCCTAAGATCATCGCTCATAATTTAGGGCCTTCACTGCAACATGTGGAAATGATGACCGGGTGAGGGGAGGGAGGAAGGAAAAGACACTCGCAGAGGCAAAAGTTGTCCTTCTTCCTTACATTTCGCCACAGCTTACACTTACTCCCACCTAACCTTTCACCCAGATTCTCTCAGACCATTGGCTGAGCGACAGGCGCATTTTTTAATGGAAAAATCCTGAGGGAGCGCTCAGCTCCTCGGCCTGTTGGCAGACGGCTGTGTGTCATAAACTGTTTTTAATGACAATGCAAGATGCCTGTGTAATGCTGCTCATACTTCAGACCCTCGGCTTGGGCCAAAGAGCCTCCACCTCCCCCCTCACCCCTCCTGCTGCCACTGCTTGCACACACCCAGCACAGGCCGCTCTCTTTTTAACCAGTGGGTTTGTCCAAACTCATTACAGGGCTTATCTGTTTAGCATATAGGCATTAACGCTCTAATAAACTGTAGAAAGGAAATAGAGAAGTTTAGGCTTGCCCTCCTGCTTCATGCCTCCTCCTCCTCCTCTTCACCTCCTTCGTCTCCTTTAACTGACTTTAAACTTGTGGCTACTATGACATTCCAGTGGTGGGGGTGGACCTTTTGTTTTACTCTCTGTCAATGGAGCGTGGAACTTGGTGCCCTCTCCCCTGGCTTTGTGTGTGTGTGTGTGTGTGTGTGTGTGTGTGTGTGTGTGTGTGTGTGTGTGTGTGTTGGATGGGAAGGGGGGGAGCAATGATGATGGGGAGGTAAATGGAGGGGCTGCAGTGTTTCCGGTATCCTTGGCGACACAGTGGGGATTTGGAGTTAAAAAAGCCCTCAATTTAACCCGCCCTAAGCCGCCCTCACCCCTCCCCTACCTCATTTTTTCTTTTTAGTGTGTCAGTCTGAAGTGGAAGTGACAGCGCTACTTGGGGACTGTGTGTGTGTGTGCATGCGTGTGTGCGTACTGGTGGCAGGGAGCGTTTAGTGACTCCCTCTGTGAGAGCATGGGAACTTTACATTTCAAAGCCAAGCAGAGGGCACCCAGAGAAACTGCAGCAGGACAGAGGTTTTGTGAGCACGGGGCAGCGAGGGGGAGACGGAGAGTGGATGAAAAAAAGAGAGATGAGTGAAAGGGGGTGAGTGTATGCTTGCATGCATGCAAGACTGAAGGTGAAGCATTTTTCAGAGACTCTGAGGAATTCTCATTTTGTTCAGATTAAGAAAGTTGGGGGGTGAGGAGGGGGGGTGTCTGTGGGAGAGGGGTGGGGGGCTGGATTATTGGGGGTGGGGGAAAGAGGCAAGGGGGGTGATGGACATTCCTCAGGATGAAGTAGGTCATTGTTCCCTGTCTCTAGTGAAGAGAGCTCTCTGAAGGAACTGATGAAGTGAAAGCAGTGGAAGGAGGGAGATGCAGGGCTGGATGGATGGGGGGGTACAGGTCCATATGCGGCAGGGGATGGAGATGGGGGGTTGCATTATTCAGTAATCCTATTGAAAATGCCTCTGAAGGACAGTCCCAGAAAAGCTGGGAGAAAGGAAAGCGAATGGAATGTGACAACAGAAAAATGCCATTGATGGTGGTCAGTTTGAAGCGGCTTGATGTGGAGAGACGTCTCTGCTGAATGGCAAGTCTACAGAGCAAGGAGCAGCGCCGCTCCTTCAGCCTGACAGAGATGCTCCGGCTCCACCTTTCACCCCTCCTGCTTCACTCCTCTCATCTCCTCATTTCCAACCGTCCCCCCTTCCCATAACACATTCCTTTGCCTTTCATCCAAGATTTTATGCTTAAGCTGTTCCTGCTGAAGTACTCAAAATGTCAGGGCATAGTGCATAGGTGAAGTGGAATAACCACCAATCTGATTTCAAATGGTGGCAGCAGCACAGGCATAGAGTCAGAAAGCAAAGGTGATCTATAGAACAGCCTTGTGGCATCCATGGTGCACTTTTGAAATGTTCATTTTGTCAGTCAACTGCAATATTGTAGTTATTTACTTACACTGTGGTCATGCTGGAATCTGTATATTTCAGTAACTTGATGAAAACCTCAGAATGTGTTTGTGTGTTGCCTAATGTTTTGTAATGGGATACCCACAAAGTGTGAATTTGCTGTGACCAAACAAGTAGGATCATAAGGTGAAGTCATAAGCTCTCAGTCTCTGTAAATGTCCCAAGCAATATGTTAGCCATCATACAAATTCAATTTCCTTTGTAACATCTTTAAAAATAAATAAAAATAAATCCCTCCCTGTAGACGGACATGAAATGTGAACAACCTAAGATTGTTTGTTCTGGTTCTTTGGCAGCCTCAACCTTTAGTCATCTCACTAATCCACCTCCTCTTTCTTTTCTCCGCAGAGTTTTTCCGTGAGCTTTTGAAAAATGCAGAGGTCTCGCTGCACAACATGTTCGTGCGAACATACGGGATGATGTACGTGCAGAATGCAGAACTCTTCAAAAACTTCTTTGAGGCCCTGACTCGGTACTACGTATCTGGCAGCGCTGCCATCAACCTGGACTCCATGCTGTCGGACTTCTGGGCCGACCTCCTGGAAAGGATGTTCCGGCTGGTCAATGTGCAGTATGAATTCAGCGACGCCTACATGGAGTGCGTCAGCCGGCACACGGAGCAGCTGCAGCCCTTTGGCGATGTGCCTCGCAAGCTCCGCATCCAACTGACGCGGGCCTTCGTCGCTGCGCGTACCTTTGTGCGGGGCCTGTCGCTCATGCCGGAGGTGGTCAACAAAGTTTCCACGGTAAGTTAGACGTGCTTGTGAAGCTCTTTTCTTTTCTAAAAAAGGCAGTCTGTCTCCTACCAGACACTGAATTTTTTTCCCCAAAAGCCCTGTCCATCTCTCCCTTCATATCTTTCTTGTAAAAAATTGGCTGCGGTTCCATTACAGTGTCTCTGATAACATAAACCACTTTGACTGTTCTGGTATGGCATGTTTTTCCACTGTAGTGAGTGATTCATTGGTGATTAGATTCTACTGCTTTTGTGGACTTGGCTTATAAAATTAATAGTTGTGCTTTTTCACAGTCGAAGTATGTGTCTGTGGTGGAGTTAGATGAGTGCTTTAGCTGTGGCGCAATGATAACAGTCTGCTAACTGCCCCCTGCCTCCTCCAGGTCAGTGCGTCTCCCAGCTGTGTGCGAGCGGCCATGAAGATGTTGTACTGTCCCTACTGTTCGGGCCAAGTGGCCCTGAAACCCTGCCAGAATTACTGTCTGAATGTGCTGCGTGGGTGTTTGGCCAACCAGGCCGACTTGGACACAGAATGGAACAACTTCCTCGGTAAGCGACCATCATGTGAACAAGGACACCTTGTGCAGCCATTATTACACTAACGTGAGCTGATATAACCATAATAGCGTAGAGTGTTTGATTTGGAAACAGAGTATATTTATACAGCCCTTTGTTCTTTTACAAGTTGCCACTGCAGCGCTTCATATTTCACCAAATAATCATTAAAGTTTGATCTAATCTAACCTAATCTACTCCAGCCTTATCTAAACATGCACTCTCTTTACCCTTGTGGGCATGAAACCAGTGTGACATGATGGGATTGTTAGGATGATTAGCTGAGAGATATATTTTATTTTTTCTAGTGTATTCAGCTGGTTTATTGCAGTTCAGTTTAGCAAGACCATGTCTAACAAAGGAAAACAATGTTTATTGTAAAGAATATCATGTGAAAACACATCCCTCATTCTTAAGTAGAATTGTACCAGTGGTTCTACAAGTTCTACACGTTGTGACCCACAGGATGAATGCAGCTCCTGTGTTGTGTAAACACAGACCCAGATCAGTTTCATTACATTCAGGGTGGTTCACATATCCACTGTTCAACTTGTATGTTTTATATTTATTCTACATGTGACAAAGGATGTGTCCTGACTTCTATACCACTGTTACATGTGTCTATCCCTGGCTGCTGACACTGCTACTGTCTATGGGGGCGTCTGGTTTCTGCTGCTTCCTCACTGTGCAGCAGCTTTACTCTGCTAATAATCTTGAGGGCTCAATTTCACTGCTTAACGGTACCCTGCTTTTGGGCATGTGCTTCCCCCTAGTGGTACCTTTTTGCAACCTCAAGTCAGATTGAAGAAAACCTTATTTTGCAATGAAACAATTTCTTGTGCTGTTTTTAATTTCATGTTCCCATGTCCTGGTTTTCAGATGCCATGCTTAGTCTAGCTGAGAGGCTCGAGGGTCCGTTTAATTTTGAGTCAGTCATGGATCCCATCGACGTGAAGATTTCAGAGGCCATCATGAACATGCAGGAGAACAGTATGCAAGTGTCACAGAAAGTCAGTATCATTTTTTACAGCATTTTTAAAGAAAAACAACAGACAAAGAGATTTAGTTCCACTAACTCCACTTTATTCTTCTGTGACAGGTTTTCCAGGGATGTGGCCAGCCTAAACCAAGCACAGCCTTCCGTTCTACACGTTCTGTCAAAGAAACAGGCTTTACCGGCCGCTTCCGCCCATACAGTCCTGATGCAAGGCCTACCACAGCTGCTGGGACCAGTTTAGATCGATTGGTAAGGACTAAGAAAACCCTGAGCACAAGCAGAATACTGCTGCTTAGCTTTAAGTAGCTGTGTCTAACTTTTTTTGTGTGTTCTATGCAGACAAATGATGTGAAGAAGAAGCTGAAGCATGCAAAGAAGTTCTGGTCCACATTGCCAGAGACTGTGTGTGCAGGTGAGAGGATTGCACCTGGGGACGAGTGCTGGAATGGAACAGCAAAAAGCAGGTAAGATGCACACACCAAACATGGCATGTCTAAGGCAGAATTGGGATGTGGGCCTTCCCAGTGACCATACAGTATCAGGGAGGGTCAATGAAAAATGTTACATTTGTTATCAAAAGGAGTTAAAGTGGAATAGTGTAAATGTGTGTGATCTGGTTGAAGAGATTGTTCAGAGATACAGTCGTTTTTGGGAATTTTACTGTCTTTCCCAATGTCAGAAGCTAATAATTGCCTCAGACATTTTTTAAATATTGACTCTCTCTCTACATAGGTACGAGTCAGTTGTCATTGGCAACGGACTGGCCAATCAGGTGTCAAACCCTGATGTGGACGTGGACATAACCAAGCCAGACATTGTGATTCGCAGTCAGATTGCAGCTTTGAAGGAAATGACAAGCTGGCTCAAAGCTGCGCACAGTGGCAATGACATCTCTATTGATAACGGTGAGGATGGTTATCCTTCTTTATGTTTTTATTCATGACATAACATTGCACATATCTGACCACAGTGTCTTATTTTTCCCAGATGAGGATGGCAGTGGAGGAGAGGGGAGCGGCAGCGGTTCTATCCCTCCATCCGGCAACACAGACCAGGACATCTACTTCTCCACTCCACCGAACCTCGGCAAACCCCGGGTCATTCCAGTGGTGGTGGGTGGGAGTTCAGCTGTCGCGGTTGCCTCACAGAGAAGCATGGCGCTGGCGCTCTGCGGGCTGGCCCTGGCACTGCTTGCTCCCCACTTGAGATAAAACTGGCTGGACAGGGAGAGGAAGAGAACAACCAGGAATGATGGAGCGAAGGGGAAAACTGTCAGAGGGACTTTAAAAAGACTGCCTTCAGGACCTTGGACTGTCCACCATTGGGAGGGGGGAGACTCTTCTTAATATTACAATAACTTCACTTTTAATTATTTGTTTGTATGTTTTTAAGGACATCAGTGTACAGCAATATGAATTTCTTGCCAAGAAATCCACCTTCCCCTCCCCCCCCTTTTCCCCCAGATAAACCTTTACTCCTTATGGCTCTTTTGGAGCTACACTATGGTTCTGCTTGCAGCATTACAAACATTATATAATTGTCTTATTTTGGCAATTTAATCTCACAGTTCATTTTTGTGCCTTCTTCAATGATTGCCATCTGGTATCTAAATAGTAAGCGAGATGTTTGGTTGAACACTGAGTGCCTGTGGTGGGACATATCTTCATATTTCTGAGGAGTAAAGTTCTTTCTTTACATTATTCAGAGATCAACAGATTGTGTAGTGTTGTTATGAATATAACAATTTATAACAATCATCTTTTGCACATTGTAAATGTGCATACTGTGAATGTTTGTGTCTGTACATTTATACATTAACATACATCAGCCAGTCAGCTGTTGATCTCAACTAAGGAAGAGTTAGAACTTTTGTTCACTTTGCTTTGGAGAGATGTTAAAAATCTTTGCAGCTCATCTCTCAGAAATACAGTGAGAGAAGTTACAGCACAGGTATTTCTGTTTGACCTGGAGATGGAATCATTGTTTAGAAGAGCTTTTTGGGGCGCTCTGCGAGCCCAAACATGCATATTGTATGTCTGCTATGAGCATTATCACAAACTAACTTTTTCAATTCCTCATTAATTTTTAATTTAATTTCCTAAAACAGTTCAATAGTAAGGTCATACCTCATGCATGCTCTCATTGTCAATGCAATCTAGTGATGTTGAGTTTGAAAGTGTCTGATAGAGTTGAGATATGTGGCTGGCATCCTGGTGAAAGGTAACTGGCATGGAAGAGGAAGGACTCCCCTGGCATTACCCCTAAAGAAGGCAAAGCTGACAAGTCCTGAATGCCCTTTTTGGTACTGTAAGCTCAGTTCAGCACAGAGGATCTGACTCTATACAGTCTTATTTGTTTGGTAAGAAAAGGTGGCAACACGTATGTTGGGAGCGTTTCACATTAAACTAGAGAGGAGGAACAAAAGACAGTGCTTTGATCAAATGAAATCAAGGAAAGATTATTTTAATACAGGGTTTTATGTTGAAGAGGTGTTGTAATTTTTAGCTGTTTTTGGTATGAAGATATATATTAGGTACTACAGTGGATTTTACTGCTAGTTTAGGTGGTGGAAGAGGACAATGTGCACAGATATCGGGGGCACTTTTTGGTCAGTGTGCACAGTTGGGGGCTCATGTTTTTTTTTTTTTTTTTGTTTGTTTTTTTCTTTGGCCCACATCCCCCGTCCCACAATACACACTTGTACCTCTTAAATGGCCTGTGTCAGTATAAATGGACTCATCCTGAACCATTTTATCTACCTATCCTCATCCTCACGTTCTCATCATGTCAACTTGAGGTGGAATGTTGAAGTATTGTCACAAGTGCTACCAAAATGAATGCAATGTATGGTGCCTGATCTTTTGTCTTTTTAATCTTGGTACATTATTAGCAGCCTCTTGAGGTATAAAAAAAAAAACAAGAATGTAGGTGTTGATGATTTGTATCTGTTAACTGTTCAGATTCCCTGAAGGGTGCTTGAGTATACTGTTACCAGCTAAAAAGCACAACATAAGATTTTCTGTATCTTCTAATTTGATAATGGGGGTCTGTAAGTTGCATTACCTGGCTATTTCATCTCTAAAATGATGCTGCCTCATGTAGCTTGTGTATAGTAACTTATGCATGTATTTTAATGTCACTGCCAACATGCTTTTAGAAATGACATAGATTATCCAAAATACAGTATTCAGATTGTTTCGATATGCAAAGCTTGAGGTGAAAATAATATACTTCTTAAAGTAATTGATTAAAGTGATCAGATTTGGGGGGTTAGATATGCATCGTGTAAAACCTGAAAAATGGATTTGCATGTTTCACATGTCTGCAGGCCTGAAACAAGCTGCAGTTAAGACAGATGGTAAATACTGGGCACAACTTTTTTGCCTCTTGTTTTCTTTGCTTTGACAGGTTGAGTGTAATCTTACATAAAATTTTCTTCAAAGAAAGCATGGTTCCCAATTAACATACTTGGAACAAATCGACGAGGACATCAATGTTAACAATCTGTCTTTGAAGAATTTGACGAAACATCTAAACAACCCACATAAAAAGATGCAAATTTCCCCACTGAGGGACAAATAAAGGTTTATCTTATCTTAAAGTACTGAAGCCTTAATTTAAAATGATGAAGCTGTGCTTCAGCAGCTTGATTTGGCATTACTTCTGCATGTGACCGGTTCAATTCTCCTGATTTCCATGTTCCACCAACATTTCTACAAGGGCTTGTGTATGTGTTCGTGTCATGTGGAAGAGTTGTGTCGAGTGTGAAGACACCCAACTTTCTGAGAATCACAGGAAATGTTTTGGGTGATGATGGTAAACGTCTGTGCTTGCGGGCCAGGGCAGCAGCATTTTCTGGCTGGCAGGAGTTGGTCCAGCAGCTGGATGGTGTTCATTCGATCCACAGAGCAACTTCAGTCCAGTGACTTGAAAGTTGAGTTGGACAGGTGTTGAAAGCCTTCCATCAGCCTTTGGCCCCCAAGAACAGAAAGGACTCATTTTCTGAGGAGAGACTGAGTGACTGACTGAAAAGAATAAAGTGTGTAAATAAAGAGCAGCCGTTTTAGATGTCTCTAAAAGAGGCCATAACAGTACACCAGATTTTTACTTGTCAGAGTATCTCCTAAATGTTATGGAAAAACAAGATGAGATAGATGTTAAATTGTAAGAGAAAATGTATATTAAACAACATTTCTTAGTCTTGTTGAAATAAAGACTGCCAATATTTAAATTGTGAATGGTCTCATTTTATCAGCACTCTTGAATGACTGGTCTCACTGTATTTAAATGTTGGGAAGAGTCACAATAATCTGAAGTCAACAGATATTGAACTTGAACAATAAAGTTGTTAAAAGTTCTGTTATATTGTTGTTTAGGAGGCGTTGGCTTTGTAACAGTAATTAAATGACTTTAAGCTATGATATAGCACAAGAAGACTGCAACGACTACTGTATATAATCTGAATCCTTTCACATATGTTCAAACATACAGAGGGCGTTGGCCACAGCCTAATGGGGTGTCACTGGCCCACTTCCAGTTTTCACATTTGCAGGGACACAAACTTTTCTTCACATTCCTGGAGGGTCCATCAGAAGTCAGGCCTGTCTCACCAGGAAATCAGTTATTTGACGGGACGGCTCTCTGGTTGACCTTTGCGGCCCTTCCTGTTTAGTAATCAGCAAACAACTTATTACCCCAAACTCTCCCCAACACAACCAAAGAGGAAACAACTTCACACAAGCTGAACATCTTGTCTTTGCTGACCTCCAGTGGTTTAACGTCTCACCTTGCTGCTGTGACGTAGAAGTGGACTCCAGGGTGTGTCAGTACATCATGACAGTAAGATAAGATAAGATAAACCTTTATTCGTCCCACAGTGGGGAAATTTGCAATAGTAGTAGCCACAGTAGCAGCCACTGGTCACACTGGCTGTGGTCTGAGGTGAAATAGACTTGAAGCTTTCAACCAAAGAGGGCGGTGAGTGTGAAATTATGACATCTCTTATTGTCACTTTTAATTACTTATAGAGACGTTTATATTCTACAAATACACACAGTGTTTTTGATTCAGTGTTTTAAGCCAAAACAAACAAGAAACTAAATAAAATCAGACCATTGCCATTAGACCATTGCTTAGGGAAATACAATTTACAGAAAATATTGTTTGTTCAGTTTAATGCATAAAATAAATGTGGAAAAAATAACATAAAAAAATTTGACTGGCATGTGCTATTTTCCCTAGGATGGTGAAGACATAGCCCTATCTACTCTGCCTCTGATTGGCTGGTACTGCTAGCGTTGGTTGGTCAGGTTTAGGCATGAGGAGTGATCATTGGTTAAATTGGGTGGAGAATATCAGAGTAGACCAATCAGAGGCAGAGCAGGGCGTGTTATGCCTTCGTCATCCGAGGAAAAAAATCCTTCCGTAATATCTGCATGTACCACTGAAACCTGTCCGGCGGAAGTTGTGTTCACGGGCTTGTCACAAAAGAAATGGCGAGCGGTATCGGCAGTGAGTAATATTTATCAACTATTTCTTGGTTTTCTTCGCGCTTTTATAGATTAAACTACAAGTAAACAAACTCCAAACATTGCAGTTAATTAGAAATGGAGCTAGTTGCCTCGTTGCTTGATAAAACGTTACACCATGTGTGTGTCTCATGAATGTGTCCCCCGTAATCAACATGGCTAAGCTAAGGCTAATATTTCAATATATACCGACATTACGCGTGTATTATTGTCTGCAGAACCATGGGCTGTAATTATTTTCATTACATATGATTTTCACCCACTTGAGCTTGTGAGAAAAAACAAGAAATGTTATAATAAATCTTGAAAGCATAATCTAAACACCATACAAGCTAGCAAGTTAGTATCAACAATCTAGCTAACTGTAGCTAGCGAGCTAACTTCAATAATAACAAAAACATTGAAGTCAGCTTACCAGCGCGGCTTCAGTCGGCTTTTATATTTTTATGTTTACGTCATTAATGCATCACAGACCTATAGTTTATTAGGATTGAAAGGGGACAGGATTATTACATCCAGTGTGTGTTACCATAAAGACATGGTGCCGGGAAACAAAACAAAACAGATAGCTGCTCAGCCTGACATGACAGTAAGTTAATGTAGAACTAAAGACACTGATTCATCAGCTCAAACAGAGGTTATTGTATATCATTACCGTGTTAAGTGTTTTGTGTTTGTGTGCTCATTTTGATAAGTATGTGTATATTGTTTTATGACAGAATGAAACCGATCCGAGCTGTTGCAGAGTTCTACTGAAAATACACTCACCTCTCAGTGTTTTAGCAAAAAAAGGGTCAACATTGTGTGTGCTCTGATTGTGGTTTGCCACTATCATTTGTGGACTTTAATTTCTTAATGTTTTTACCACGGAATATAGCATTACAGTTATCTAATAACAAGCCTGGGGCTAACAAGAATACCTGGACATGTTATAATTTCTCTGTCTATTTGTGTTTTTTTCCACAGAACACAAGATACTGAATGTGGGGCCGACAGAGCCCTGGTCAGTCAGGGAGAAACTATGCCTGGCCTCCTCTGTTATGAGGAGTGGCGACCAAAACTGGTAAAAAGCAAATCTACTCAACAGTTTACGCGATTGTTTTTGTCACTCACAAAAAGGGCAGCCACCAGAGTGATTGATGAGAAAACAGGCAGATTTTTTCTGTTGATGTAGAGCATCTATATCTTGTGCAGCTAGAGCAGAAGTATCATATCATGATATATCATGAACAAATATCATCATGTGGATAGAAAAGCTACAGTCGCCACAGCATCTGACAGATTGTCACCATTATATCTCTGTTTTTGTTCATTCATTGAACATGAACAGACAGCACAGTGGCTCCCCCGCATTATAAACTGTTTCCTGTTTTCCTGTAATCTTTTGAATGCATCTTATTGGCTAAAGGGATGAATAGTATTGTCCAGAAATGTTTTAACTCAGCTGAAATGATAAATACAGACATATCTCAGCCCTAATACCTTTGGATAGAAGTTGTTGATAGCCAGTATTGTGTGCTTATATTTAATATCAGAAACCACTAAAACACAACAAAAAAAGAACATGGTGGAAAAAAGATCAATTATCTAAGTGTAATTATTGAATACATTAAAGTGTATAAAAAGCTAATGTCTACACAAACTGTATACTCTAAACAAATCAGTTCAAGTGTCTTCAACCTTTTTACATTTGAAGTTTTTTTCACTTACTCTTGGAAAATAATTGTCTATATTAATAATCAGATTTGCTTCATGTAAAAGGCAGACTGAAAGTTTTTATCTTTGAAAATAAGCATATTAGCTTACATACATTAGCTGTTTATTCTTTAGGACATAGTGCAAAATACTATTACGTGTGCAGTTAGTCTCCATTCCCACCACTAGAGGTCAGACTTGAGCTAGTTACAGTGTCTGAATGGTGGATTGTAAGAGTCATTTACAACACATGACTGTGACAATCCATAAGCAGTTTGTTAGAGAACACCAATTTCAACTTGAGTATTTTTTTTTTAAACAATGTATCACCTGAACCCCTTCAAAAATTAATTAAAATCAAAATTCTAGGAACAGACAGATATTATATTATGATTGTATTATTATTATGGCCTAATACCACCCAGGATTTTGTGTTGTCAATGAACTGTGCCACTGATCATATGATCACAATTTTTTTTTCTCAACACACTGGACTTCTTTCACCTTCATTTATATCTGATTTGAATTAAATGTTTTTAGTTGCCACATGCATTTATTTTCAGATTGTTTTCTGGACATATTTGTTTATTCTGAGGAATTTCTCTTCCAGGGTTTCTGTAAGTAGAGCCATCAAGCCTTTCTCAGAGCCTGGCCGTCCACCTGACTGGTTCTCACAGAAGGTGAGGAAGCTACAAAGAATATCTTGTCTTATCTTACCATATCTTACAGATGTACACAAATTTTCTCCATTTGCTTTTGGAGCACAGAACTATGCTGAGCTCTTCTCAGGCTGTGCCTCATACATTTTTCCTTGTTCCTCAGCACTGTGCCTCACAATATTCGGAGCTGCTGGAGGCCACAGAAGCGCCAAAGTCAGTATTTTAACACTGACACAGACACAATCACATCTACTCTATGTGCAGATTTACAATAATGTGTTGTTGCTTCTGTTTTTCATCACGGGTGAAATATTTTTTGAGTTGACTTAAAATGTTTGTATGCTTCTTTGCCCCAGGCGTAAGCGTGGTGAGAAGGGCGAGGTGGTGGAAACCATTGAAGATGTCATCGTTCGTAGGTTAACTACTGAGAGGATAGAGGAACTGAAAAAACTACTGCGAGACTCACAAGAGCAGTACAGGTACATACACACTGAAAAGGCATTTTAGGATTGTGAGACGTGACCTTTAACTCTCCTGTGCTGTCTGTCCTGACAGGAAGTTGAAGAAGGAGGTGGATCTCATACAGACGGGTCACATGGACTCTCAGCTGAAGGAGCTATGGGCAGAGATCACACTGTAAGACTCTTCTTCTGTTTGATACTGATTTGACTGTGCACTTTTCACCAGTGAATGTTTGCTAGGTCGTTCATTCAACAAGCTACAATGCAGGACAAGATGCGCCATCATTAACCCAAAAAATATGGAATAGAAATTTCTCCATCAGGTTTTCTGATTTTCCTGTAAGGAGAACTCAGGACAAGTGATTTACAGAGCAGATATATGTTTGTAGCAGACAAAAAAATGTAATTTAATGTCAGTTGGACTTTTAATAACTTTGGTATTCATTCAACCCCACCAACTGGTCAAAATATATACAGTTTATTTCATAACTTTAGAATGCAAATGGTCTACATATCACATGCTAAATTTTACTCTTGTACAGACACTTGTATATATTGTATATGCACTACTTTTTGCAAAAATTGCCACAATGCAGAGTATGTCATTATATGGCTACAAAGATTATTACACAAAAGACATTACTCATAAGTCTTTATTTATTTGCTCACCTTAGGGTAAACTATTACATATAAAATATCAGTGTCTATTCTGTAGTGGGTAGTGAATGAATGAACAACAGGCTGTGTCTGTTGGTCACTAAGCAACAACACTGGTGCAGTTAATTGCTTAATGACATCCCAATAGTTATTTTTTACAAAACATGGGATTGACCCAGTTAGTTCTTCAGTTCAAACCTGCAGCTTTTCAACTACAAACCTGCCTCTGTCCTTTATGTCATCATACTATCCTGTATATCATCTTGCTGAAAGGTAATTGTGAAACTGTGTGATTTTTTTTTTTCCCACCTCAGAAAGAAGAAGCAGGATGAGGATGAAGCGGAACAGAAGAGAAAAGCCACAGAGACTGCGTACCAAGGTAGGTTCAGTTTGTTGAAAGATGTCATTGTTCTTCAGGAAATCTGAATATCTTGGATCATGTGGGCATTTATTGTGAACTTCATACTTGGTATGAATGGTTCATTGAAAAGGGCTCCACATAGACATAACACCAAACCACCAAAGAAGATGTAGTATAACAAGATTTTTATCTGTGTGAGGAATTTCCCAGTCTGAATCCAACAAACCTGCAACCACTGGAATACTTTGGCCTCTTCTTGGAATATTTAAAAAAAATACTTGCTAAGACAAGGGATTGTTTCTCTGACGTGCTTGGCTTGGAATGACAACACTATCACATGATGCCTTGCTCATGGTTTCTGTGCTGCAGTTTTTTTTCAGATTCTTTGAACATAGTTCACCTCAAAAACAGGCTGATTCATTCTCTCTCACTCCTCTGATCTTCTCTCTCCATCACAGCTCGTCAGGCGGTGAAAAACACACCTAAGCGTCTTCCCAGTGTTACTGTACGCTCTCCCCTGGGTGCCAGCCCCCCCACCATGGAGTCTCAGACTGACTCCTCAGTCCCCACACCACCCATGGACACAGGAAGTGTTGTCTCAGATGACACCACCACCCACTCAGTTGTAAGAACATGCTCATGTAGAACAGTGTTTACAACTCTGATTGCAAAAAACTTGGGAAGCTGTGTAAAAGGCAAATAAAAACAGAATGCAACCATTTGCAAACTATGTTTACTGGTAACAGTTTAAGCAAGTGTTTTCAAGCCCATGTAGTAATATCTTTATTATCTTTATCTTTATTTATACAATCATGTGTTTGACAAAGTGGTGAACTTGGCTCCATCCTCGCTTGTGAACAACTGAGCCTTTCCAGGATGAACCTTTCATACCCAATCATGATACCATCACCTGTTACCAATGAACCTGTTTACCTGTGGAATGATCCAAACAGGTGTTTTTGGATCAGTCCACAACTTTCACAGTCTTTTGTTGCTCCTGTCCCAACTTGTTTGAAACATGTTGCTGCCATCACATTCAGAATAAGCAGATATTTACAAAAATCAATGAAGTTGATCAGGTCAGACATTAAATATATTGTCTTTGTACTGTTTTCAATTGAGTTAATATCAAAAAGTGATTGTGAAAAACCACATCTGTTTTGTTTTGTTTTACGCAACATACTTTTTTTGGAATCTGGGTTGTGGCTCATATACTCAGGTGTGATAAGATACCACAAGAATCTTGCCAATGCTGAGAGAAAAATGTTAAATAAGGTTTCCCTGAATCAAAAAAATCTGCAATGTGGACCCCACAAAAGCTCTTTTCTGTACCTCCAACTTGTTTGTTGCCTCATTTTGAGTCAATGGAAAAATATTATCTCGCATTATGGTGTTTTTGGCAATCCCAGCTCCATCTGGAAGGAAATGGTTCAGATATTGCAGCTCATTGTGCCAACCCCTCTCACTGATTTTTTTGCTGCCTCTGCCAGGCCCAGGGGGTCGGAGTGTTTCTTCCAGCGACGGATGCTCCAGGCCCTGGGCCCAAAGATGGAGGTCTGGCCACTCTTGTAGATGATTCACCACAAAAGAGGCTCCTAGCCCAAAAGGCCACACCACCGCCCTCACCTCTCCTGTCTGAACTGCTGAAAAAAGGCAACCTCATCTCGGCAAGCCCCCGCCTGGTGAGAGCCAGTTTAACTTGGATCATAACATCGAAAGCTACAAGAATACCAGGAACTGAGTATGAAACAGACAGCAGACTTTATTGCAATACTCTAATCAAAACCTCTCTTTTGTGTTGTTCTTTTATTTGTTAATGTCAGGTTGGAGAGGGAGACACTACTGGAAGCCTCACCAATGGAGTACAGACAGCCACGGCAGTCACCACCTTACCAACTGGTCATGAGGTCATCACAGGTAAATATACTTGCACCACTCTTCATTCATGCACATGAATACACACACTTGCTGTTTGTTACTGTGTATCTTCGCTGACGCACAGGAAGGAAGCCTTTTTTGTGCACAAATGGCTTTAGTACCACATACACTCATGGATTTGTGTGGAACAAAAATAATGAAAATACGTCTGTATGTGATGTAGCCTTTGTAGCCAAATGGTGTATGTTCTCAGAAATCATACATGATGCAGTGAAAAGTAAAATGTAAAAAAAAATCTACATAACCAGCCCCTGTTAGTTCTAGTTGTAGGCGTTATTAGATCCTGGCCCACACTGTTCATGGTGCACAGAGGATAATGAGATTGGGTTCAGACCTAATAACATACTTACAACTTTGATGCTGAAGGTTTTTATTGTGTTCTTATTTACTTCTCTGTGTGTGCTTGCAGAGGGTGAAACAGAAGCTGCAGTGAAGGCAGAGCTTGGCGAGGAGACGGGATTAGTAGAGGAGGACCTTGTAGCCGTGTCCTACATGGGAGACGAATTGGACCTGGAGACAGTAGGAGACATCATTGCCATCATAGAGGAGAAGGTACATACTGTGGTTATCAGAGGCAGGCATTACCACGATCAGAGTTGGTTACCTTTTGCATTTTTGTTCATTGGAGAATTAGCTAATCAGTCTTTCAGGTGCCTCTTACTTTTCAGCACATAGTAATCAGGTGTTTTTGTCTCCCGATCTTTTCTTTCCTTTTGTTTCTGTCCTTCCCTTCCTCTCCCCAGGTCGATGACTCTGTGGAAGCCTTGGATGCAGCAGCAGTGGAAGCAGCTCTCTCTCTGTGTGAAGAGGCAGTCTCAGAAGGACACACCCTCCCTGGTCCATGGGAAACCCAGGAGCTGAAGGCCTCAGACCCAGCACCTACAGTCCAAGACTCTGATCCCACGCAGGAGCCTCAGGATGTGGCCACAATGTCCGCCCTGATCCCTGCTGGCATAGAGACCCAGAATCAACCAGAACCCAAAAGAGAAGAACAGCTCAAGGGAAACTGTGAGGGACCTGAGGTGACAGGAAGCGATGTCACCTCTTCTGTCACCTCTGACGATGGTGCAACGGGAAGTGAGGTTACGGAGGAGGGAGCGGCCGGGAAGGAGGCCACTGAAGTAACAGTCAAGAGTGAAGGAGAGGAATGGAGCCAGCCGGAGCCCAACCTGCCTTGCCTAGGTGGGTGGTGTACTTATACACTTAAACAGAAATCATGATATACATCGTCATCATATACTTTAGTATATTATAGTTTTTCTAATCCCCTATTCATTTTTGTCACACAGACTCTGAGGACAGCTCTGTGTCTGGGAAAGAGTCCAAGGTAGCACATTTGCGCACACTTGCACACATTCACAACCTTTGTAAAACACAGTCATTTTAACTCCATATGTTTATCTTATCTTATCTTTTAACTCTATATGCGTGTGTTCTTGTATCTAGGAGGTGAAGGAGGAGGAGGCCGGGAGTGAGGGCGACCCAGAGGAAGGGATGGAGCTGAAGGAGGAGTGCGGGGAGGGGGAAGGTCCCTATCTGTCAGAGGTGGAGCGGGCAGCCAGCGAGAGTGAAGACGGTTACGGCCCGCCGTCCCAGCGCTACACAGCTGATTCACTGGCTAGCAGCCCAGCCTCTTCCTCCCAGCTGTAGGTGTCCAAATGTGTTTGTGGCTGCAGACAAAACTCATAATAACTATTTTTATATGTAGTGGTAAAGTGGCTCGTGTAAATTCAGGGCCATGTCCTAGAATAACTCCGCAACAAAACATTTCAGCAGAAATGGTGCTTTGAAACTAGATAAAGCTTAGCTGGCTGGTTTTGTCATGAGTAGTCATGTCATGAATCAGATTAGGATTCCATTTCTCCGAGCTAAGCAGTCTTTGCCAGCTGACATAAAAATTCTAACAATATGTGCTTTTGTCACTCTGCCACTTGTGATTTCTCTTCTGCTTCCCTTTTCCACTCACTATGGACTTCACAATCTTGCCTTTGTTCCCACTCTGTCTCCACTTCCTTTCTCCTCCTCCTGCTCTGCTCCCTCTCTGCATCAGATCTACATGTGGTGAGGACCAGGAGGCAGTCCAGGCCCAGAAGATCTGGAAGAAAGCCATTATGCTGGTGTGGAGAGCCGCAGCCAACCACAGGTGGAGCTTCTTGGAATGCCTCAACCTCAACAATGAATCAAAGTCTTTGTTTGCCAAAATAATTTTCCAATACCTCACAGTCAGTCTGAGTTGAAAAGTTTCTAGTACTGCAGTTTTTAAGGTCTTTCTGATTATAACAAGCTGTTGTATGTCATCATACTGCAAGAGACTTCTTGCCTAACAGAGAATGATCAGTATGAATGGTCATGAGTGTTATGCCCCTAGAGCAATTTCAACACTCCTAAACTCTGCACCAAAAGAAGTCAGCATTTCTTTATTCATTCAGCTGATCAGCATGTTTTCTATTTTGTTTTCTATAAATGTTATCTTCAGTGACACAAGTGCAAACAGAAGAGGAGACAAACAATATCCAGTAGCAGCCAAAGATTTGTGAAACAAGTACTTAAATGAGTGGGGCATCTAATAAGGCTGAAATCTGGACTAAACTCCGTAGTCTACTAGTTGTTCACCATGTCTCAACCTAAAATACTGGGACCTTAATGGTTTTAGTTTTGAAGATTTTTGACAATTCTTGCCAAAATTTGAGGATTGTTTTCACTTTACCTCTCAAAAGACCTCAGTAAGTAATAAAACGTTTTTTTTTTACCTCTTAGGAAAACATGTTCTGGTCTGGAACAAAAGCACTACAGAAAGAGCATCTCCCCCAGCAGTTATAGTGAAACAGGTGTTTTACTGAACTCTTGTTTCTCTCAGGTATGCCAGTGTCTTCCTCCAGCCTGTGTCAGACGACATCGCACCTGGTTACCACAGCATTGTACACAGGTAAGAACTCACACACACATGTTCACTCACTTTTTTTTTTTAGTCAATCTCACATGCACACACATATTCTATGAACAATATATTATGACATGCTGCAGAGAATCTGAAGTGCATCTGGTGCATTCATGCCACACCAAAATTCTCCTTGCAGCAAAGGGTAATGAACTCTTGTAAAACAGTAGCTGCGTTTCATTAGTAGTTCCACTTCCCCTTATTCATTTACCCTCAACCCTTGGTATTACGTAACAGCATACGTCACTCAGAGGGCAGAGGAGGAGCGTGGCATTTAAATGGAATACACTTGTGTGCGGCGCTTTATTGTGTCTTGCAGGTACTTCACAGTAACAACCAATGTCTGAATGACCACTGTTGATGACTCACTCCCTCAGCCCTCAAAGGGCCGAGCTCCCATGGTTGCTTGATTTTTTCCAAAGAAATTAAATGACATTTGTCATGGTGGAGGGTGGTAAATAATATTGACGGATTGTGGTTAACACAAAGTTTGATAAATACATCTTCTTCTCCCCTGCTGCTCCAGACCCATGGACTTGTCGGCCATTAAGAAGAACATTGAGTCCGGCGTGATCCGTACAACAGCTGAGTTCCAGCGCGACATCATGCTGATGTTTCAGAATGCCGTCATGTACAACTCATCTGACCACGACGTCTACCACATGGCGTTAGAGATGCAGCGTGACGTCCTTGAGCACGTCCAGCAGTTCCTGGCCACCCAGCTCATTATGCAGACCTCGGAGAGCGCCATTTCCGCCAAGAGCCTCCGTGGCAGGGAGGGAAACCGTAAGCCAGGAGAGCCAGCTGAGAAGGTGGGTTGGGCGACTTGGTGGGGAGCAAATTAGAATTTCCTTCAGACACTCCTGATATTGATAAAACACTATAAACCTCCAAAAACAAAAAACTGCATCAAAATATCAAGAGTGAGCTCAGATGAAATTTTAGGATATTGGTATATGGGGGAGCTACTGTAACAAAATCGTAGTGTCACTTTGAATCCCAGAGTGGCCCTGGTCCACTCTCTCAGGAGGGTTTTTTAAACCAACCCCCTGCATACAGTATGACCAACACTTAGATCCTTAGACTTAGAACTATTTTAATGGATTATGAGCAGCAGTATATTACAATTTCAGAACCTTTGCATTGACTCTGTTTAAACACTATTTCTTCACTTTCACTTCCAGATTATATATTTGATCCTAAGACAGTATTGGTCACCACAGATGAAGTGTGTGTGTTTCCTACCATCAATATGCTAATATGAATGAATCTAAATTGAACTGCTTCACATTAGAGGAGCTTCCTGTTTCACTTTCTGTTCTGCAAAGAAATTGTTTCTCTCCCTAATGTATGTGTGCACTGAGGACTCAATGAATGATTTTGATTATGAGCTGACAAGTGTGCCAGTCTCTCAAAAGCTTGACACAGGGCACTGATTGTGTAATATGTTATATATGAGCATTCACATCAGCATCATCCAAGTCAGATATGCACACATTGTTGATTCCATGGGACACTTGGGAGACATCTGTTCAACTTGGTGCAGTTGTCTGTCACCAGGTCCGCTCTCCTCTCCACTCGCTGCAATGTGCTTCAGTGGAATAATTCCTGCTCTTGACTTTCCAGCTGATTCATGTCCTGCATGCTGGCTGCACCTCTCCTCACTAACTTCTGTCTGTCTGCACCTGCCTGTCACTGACTCAACTGTTTGTCTGCTATTGTCTGCAGTGAATGTTCATGTTTGCTGGTGTGTGTGTATTACTTCCTCTTAACTGTATGGGTGTGGAAGTCATGAGTATGTGTCTAACAGGGCTTCTGTTGGTCATGGCGTATTTGAAGTGTCGTGGAATTTATAAATGTCAGTTCCAGACAGGCAAAATTTCCTCAGGAAATACCAGAAGTATGGCTGAATTTTTGCAAATGGTTTCCTTTACATAATAAATATGACAGAATGCTGTACAAATTTATTAAAAGTTTTAATCTTCATCTGTTTCTTAATGGCAAGCTCAGCTGAAGATGAAATAAGAAACTTTTTAGAGCTTGGCTGAACAGTATTTAAAAAATTAATGGAAGTGCTGCAGCTAAGTGAAAGTCAAAAATGATATTTTTTATAGGGGGCATGATGGGAACTGTGGTACTGTGTGTATGTAAGAGACTGTGTGTGTGTGAGTATGTGAGTGTGAGATCTGTCTTGAAAACGCATTTGTGTATGTGAGAGTGTGTTTGCCTGCTTATGTATGTGCCTGATCGTCTCTGGTGTGTTTATCTACGTCTGTGTATCTGTCTGTATAAATCAGTCCCACTATTTACCGTCTGCACATGGGATTCTGAGTCTGTGTGTGGATATTTGTCTTTTCGAATGGTCGAATGGACGCCTGCTCCTCAACGTGCTTCTGTGTTTGACACAGACTTGTATGAAACTTGCTTTCTCACGCACATGTGTGTGTTTTCTCTCTCTTTCTCACTCCAATGTTTGTCCTCCTACAGGACAGTGTCCCAATGGCCTCTCCTGCTTTCCTTCTCTCTCTCTTTGTAAGTATTCAGGTTCTCCCTCAGATTTCACCAGAACCAGGCTACGCTCCGCACACGCTTGTCTCAACGCAAACACCCACATACGTGATGTACACATCTGTCTTTACCTCTCATCATTTCTCTTTCTCTTAATTCAGCTCTAGTTTAGTGGCATTAAAGGAAGCAAAACAGTTCTAAAAATAAGAGTAGCCATTAAAACTGACCACTACAGTTGGTATTACTCTATAGTCAGTGGTAAAAGTGGGATTTGACAAGTGGAGGAGCCCTAAAATTCGGTGCTGCGGTGCAGTAGGGAAAATGATGTTTTATTTGACTAAGGTGGTGGAGCTCAGCTCCGGAGGGCTCCGGCCCACTTTAACCCCTGTCCATAGTAATGTAGCTGCAAATATTCAGTAACAATTTAACAGTTACCTCTCTGGCCATTTTAACATGTTCCCTGACAGGGCTGGGTATCTTTGATCTCTGCATTTAACCCATTCTCAGTATTAAAAGCAGTGGGCAGCCACCATGCAGCACCTGGGGACCAACTCCAAGCCAGTGGCTTGGTTCAAGGGCACTGAGAAGAGAAGAGGATAATAAACCCAGCATAGTGTATAGTGGCGGAAGCCCATGCAAATTCGGGGAGAACAAACTCCAAACAAACAAGCTCCACGCTGAACCATGCCACCATGCTATCCATTTTTGAAAACCTATGATTAGAGATTAATGCTTAAATACAGACAAAAGCCAACTCTCAAGCTTTATAAATATCTAAAATATTTGTATTTTTTTCCTTTGCAAGAGCATGAAACAAATCCTTATGAGTGGGGCTAGACCGATAAAATAGCCAGGTCGATATAACGGCCAACATCAGTTTATTGCAGTTACATTGGTATCAATATTTATGTCAGCCAATAAGTAACAATAAATTGCTTAAAAAAACATAACAAATCCCTTTTGGTTTCTCTGTGCATGGAAAGTAGTCATCTTGTCAGTTGGGTTTGACAACAGTCTTGATGGCAAGATGATAGACAGTGTTGTTCAAACCATTAAATGTTAAACCATTTAACAACTTACTAAACTATAGTATTAAATACTCAGTAGCACTGAAAAAACCCAAAACAAACAACAACAAAACAGACTATTAGGTCCTTTTTTTCCTCTCACTCTTCCTCTCTCACATACACACACACACACTGTCCATGTCACCCTCATGAACTTTAAGTTCTGTTTGAACACAGTATTCTCACCACACACACACACACACACACACACACAGGCTCCAGTAACCTTTCATCACCCAAGCTTCCGTCGACCTTCGGTTAATGCCCCCATGCCGGTTTCCTGTGTTTTCTGTTTTTGTGCAATTGTCCGTGTCTCTGCATGTTCTAATTTTCTTTTCTCCTTCTTTTCTTTTGAAATCTTTCCTTTTTTTGATCATCATTGAGGTTTTTTTTTTTTATGTTCTTCATTTGGGGAGGAAGCCTTCCGAGGTGGACTGTGCTGTGTTTTGTTTTGTTTTTTGTGCGGAGCTCAATCGCGTGAGGAGGCCCGCCACAGGGCCTCCCTTCACTCTGTCCAGCTAACCTTTGACCTTTACACCATTATGTTAATGTTCTTCTCCCACTCTCTTTCTGGCTTTTTCCCTGTTTTTCTTTCATCTGTCTGTCTGCTGCAGGATGGAGGCACCAGGGGTCGCCGTAGTGCCATGGAGGCCGACCTCAAGATGAAGAAGTAGACTGAGATTTCAGAAAGCGAGACACTTTAATAGTGGTGGAGCTGAATACTTACTGGTCACCTTGGTTGTTTTCCGAAGAGGACTGTGCAGTCTCTGTGTGCCTGGTGTATGTGTGTGTATATAAACACACTTATTCATCCGTGCTTTGGCCTAGATGAGGGTATATGTGAATGGGTGTGTCTGTCAGTGTGTGTGCATGAGAAAGCTGCATTAAGCTTCCTCTTCTTCTCAGCTCATATGATTGGTTACTGTGCAGCGCCATAGGGATTTCACCTAACAAGCCAGAGCACCACTTTTCCCCAAGTATCATTTCACCAGCGAAGGTAGTACATCATTTCCCTCTGCAGAGGAGGAATAGCAAAGAGAAAGAAACGTTGTCACCAGCAAAAGTTTGTTTGTCATATAATAGAGGGCAGGATGAGTCCTACTTGTCTGGTTTGCTCATGTTGAATCACGGATGCATTAATACTGGTACTGCATGTGCAATGCAACCAAGATACTGAATCTATGTCAATTTGATTACTGCTGAAATATGATCCTGAGATCAATATAAAAGCTATTAGTAATCTAAACATGTCTTTTTTGATAAGTATAAGAAAGGATGGCTGTCTTCATTTAGAAAAGCTGATGACCTCACCGGACTGGTGGCTTTTGTCCATTATGCTTAGTAATGGGTGAGAATGTCCTCTGTGTTGTCCATGTTTCAGCCCATTAACCGCAAATTGCATTTACATTTCTGCTGACCGTTTTCTAAGGCCCAAGTTGTAAGATTATGTACTTGCCTCCAAGGAGGCCTGAGCTTCCGTTACATTCAGGAAATGATAAAATTCAACTTTAGAAATCACCCTGATAACTAGCTGAGAAGTGAGTGTTGCTGGATAGATGTAATCCATCGCTGTATGCAATGTGGTGCCTTTTGTTAAAGTTGCATCAACACTGTGATACTGCTGTTGGGAACAGGGGCCCTGTTCTAATGTGTTGTTGCATTCAAGTACACTCAGGCATCTGAAAACTGATAAGCTAGCTAGCATGAAAATGTTGAAATGTATCTTGAGGTGGGGTTTTCTTTTTTTAATGTGGTTGCTGTGAAGTTGCAGACTTCTACATTTCAGATGTCGCAGTGTCCTTAAAAGCAGCCACAGAGTTTACCAAACAGTATCTGCTCAGAGGTTTACAACCATGTAATGATAATACAGCGTATAGAGTCAACAACTAGTTCACTTGATGAATTACCTTAACCTTGAATAAATGTCACAGCTCTTTTTTTCCTTTTTTATGTTGTAGTAAAATAAAAGGAAACCAGGGGCTGCCTTTGAAGGCAGAGAATCAAAAATGTATCCAAAAACCAAACAAGATAGTCTTAGTAAAATACTTGGCAGTAATGTAAAATACAGATGTTTTTTAATGGGCTAAAACATAGTATGTGGAGATTGTTGTTAATGAAAAAGTATTGATGCATCCCTACTCGTCAATAGCTTAAGAAACATGTTTATGTAATGTGTGTTAGATGGGAGTACAAAGTTTTGTACCTGTGAGATGGATCATGTAGAGTTTTGTGTTTGGCTAGCTGATACGTACATGTATCATATGTTCTGTTGTACATTTGTTAAATAAACAAATTATTTGATCTAGAACTAAAACAATCAGTTTATTGGCTGTGGAATTTAGTTTGAGGTCTCAATCACCTCATCATTTAAGGAGATTTCACTCGGTAGAGGGATTTCTTTTGCAACATGACTTCCATCATTTGCTTTCTTGGAAGTCTGCCGTCACCAGCTGCATTCAGTCTTCTCAATGGGCTTATTGAAATTATCTTGCGCACTAAGCCTTATGCAATCATTTTCCCTGGCTCATAAACAACTTGAAAGTTGCAAGTCATTAAGTATCTGAAGCCATAATTGTTAGTGGCAGATGAAAACGTCTGGTTTGTGTGCAGAGAAAAACAGTCAACATTTTACATTACACAAGCACAGGGCAAATTGTAGTGTAAAAGATTTATTTTACCATGGTATAAATAACAAAAGTAGAGCATGCTTCAGGAGTGAGACCTGCCCATTCCTGGAACATCATTTTCATGTTTACAGTGTACACTTTTAACATTCAACCATTCTGTGCAAAATACACTGGTCATATTAGCTACAGAGTAAAGGAAGACAAGCAGTTTGACCTCCTGCTCTAAGACATTCATACATTAAATAAAGAACAATCCACTTTCTTAGAGCTGAAATATAATGCAGGGAAAAGTCCAGCATTTTCCAGTGCTCAAACCTTGTGCATATAAAATAAAGTAGGAAATAACATTCACACAAAAAAAGAGGTACAGTGAAACAGTTTTACATTCTCAACTTCAGTGCTAGTTGAAATCATGAATGACAGGGCTGGCAGAGGAGTAGAGCTTCCTCTTCACCAGCCGGTACTCTGGTCTCAGCTTCAACACCTTGTTGGTGCCAAAGATGTGCTTGAGCGGCGGCCAGCCGTCCTCCTTGTCTGCCTTGAAGATCACAGACAGTTCAAATGTCGAGGTGACGCTCGGGTCTGGGTAGATGCTCCCCACAGACTTCAGTCCATCTTTGCGCTCCACGTAGACCTTGATGGAGGCGCCCCGGAGCCCACAGGGCTCATCAGCAGAGGAGCGCACCACGTCCTGGCCCACCCTGGTGGTCATGTGGCGAGGCAGCAGCAGCACCTGGCAGTGGAGGGTGGAAGCTTTGGCCTCGGTCAGAGTGTGTTCAATCTGCTGAGTCACATCCTGCTGAAGGGGCCGCTCTTCATGCTCCAAACCAGCAACTGTGGAGAGGGACAAGAGTGTTATTAGAATAAGTATTTATAAGTAAATGACAGTAAATCCATTTGAAATAAAAGTTTAATGCCCATCATATTTAATGACAGCCACTAACACTTAATTGCAGTGCATGATCTATAAAGTGTTTGACCTTTGCATTCTGATTTCACTCTCATCATGTGAGAAATGTCTTGCAACAGTGGACTAAACACAGAGTGAGCTTTGTATGAGAAGCAGTGTGAACAGCTCAGCCTGTCATCAGCTGATCCCAGACCTGGATCACTTACATCAGAAACTTCCCCATCAGGCAGATCTGCTAATTAACGTACTCTTCCGCCAAATTACATAGTTCTAGTTCCAATGTTGAGATTGTTGTTACTTTAACTTCATTCCGCGCATTGATATTAAAATGTAGCTCGGCTGATTAGAACTTACGCGACCGTTTACATGAACAACTTTTTGCCTTTTCTTTTCTGTCTTTTCTTTCTATTATCGATAACTAACAAAAACTACATGTAACTTTCTTGACAACTTACAGGGTGAGTTGTTGTCGGTCTCGTCGCAGCTGTCGACGCTCCCCCGCCGGGCTGGACGGCTCTGTCTTCCCGGGGATGTGAGCTGGATGAAGTACTTTCCGATCATGTCTACAACGCTCTCCTCCTCCGACCACACCTGCGCTCCGTGTCCAAAGAGTAGGGCCGGGGTATACACCATCCTGATTCCTGTTTGTGAAGCTCCGGGATCTCCTCCGCGCGTCTGATCGGTGTTTCTTCCATGTAGTGAGTTAGGTGAGCTGAGCGGCTCTGAGCCCGCAGCTCGCAGCTTTTATCCGGACCGGCAGGTTGCATCAGACTGTGGGCGGGACTCAGCTGATCGAAAGTTCCCGATGTGTCTCACGCAACATGTCCCAGGGTTGCACAGGTAAGAAGACTAGTTCATGGAGAGTAACAGTGAAATATAACACGACTATAATCATTTAATACTTTTATTTGTTCTTTATTTACTGTTATTTGACAGGCATGCGCCAGCTAGCTGGGCTAACTAGCAAACATCGCTAATAGCATCAAAGCTAACTTTTACAATAACTGTGTTTGATATTAAGTGGTTGAATTTAACTAAAGGGAACATTTACTCACGTTGAATTCACCAGTATGATCCAATTATATATCATAATATTAAACTCACAGAAGCATTTTCTTTTGTATAACGACTTTTAGCATTTATGCTTTAAGCTAATTTTAGTGATAATAATAACGCACCTGTACTTTTACTTTTGTAAGATTTTTAAAGCAGGACTTTATTGTAAAAGTCTTTTTACATAGTTGTTTTCTTCTTTTGCTTCCATAACTGATCTGAGTCTTTCTTCCACCACTATTGAATTAATATAAAAATCTTTAGTTTAAAACTACTGATAAATTGAATGGCCACATAGGCTGCAATGGAAATCTACCAGCCTATGACTAATGCTATCGGGGGTCGTATATAATGTGGTTAGATTGAAATGATTAAATGCAGTGCACATGTTCAGTGTCATAAGAGAAGATGATGACCACAACAACCTTTCAGAGGGGAAATGTTCTTATACTACAGGCTACAGGCCCTATGGCTTATAAATTTATATTAACAATGTACCAGTCATGCATATTGTTTATATATGTTTAAGAGGAAAAACAAAAGTAAAACTCAGCGTATTCTGTTATTATGTCAGTGCAAGAGTGAGTATTAGGATTTAGAAAGGGGGAAGTATAGGAACACTAATAGAATAAAAGGTAAATTAAAATAGAATAATTTATCAAACAAAATGCTGTCTGAATCTAAAAAATCAGTACATTGAATAAGGAACGATCAAATCAACATGCAATTGTTTACATATTCATAGTTCCTTACAGTAAGAATTCCCTTTAGGTGATTTTTGATGTGGTTGTTTTCAGTTTCTCTGACAGGGTGTTGTCTGGTGTGGGGGCATTCATGGAAAAAAGTCTCTTTAAATCTCAGATCCAGACAGTGGATCAGTCAACCCCACCTGATTTCCTTTATTTGACAAAAACCTGATGGCAGCAGGAGGGAGAGGTTCTCTTACAGTTCTCCAAAACAGAAATCTCAACCCCACATGACAACCATGCAGTGATGTAGTAACTATGTTTTTACTACTGCTGAATATATCTTAGTTTTGCTCAACGATAAAAAAGTTTATTTCATGTATTAATTTATGGGGCTTTTAAGTCATGGACAGCATAATATGACTAAAATAGCATCTTCAGAAGTAAGTAAAAACCCATAATGGAGAAATGCTGAAGCTGCAGGCAAAGATTTTTGCAGACTGTGATCAGTTAATGTACCCTTGACATTTCTTCCTTGGATATAAATAGCAACGTTATTAAATTTTACAGTATTCATAGTGAAACAATTCAAGTAAAACATGTAATACACACATTAGACTTTGTAAAGGATTTCATTGAGCGTATCTGCTTCTAGTGTATGCACATAAGATTCCTGCGAGGCTGCTAGTATGTGTTTGCGTGAACCCATCAGGTCTAGACATGGTGGCATGATCCCTGCCTTACTCACAGGTGAGTAACATGGTCTGACACACGCCATCCAGACACACACACCTGGTGGAGTGTATTCACCGAAAACAGGACTATGTTTTTCTTCTCTGTCTGTTGCTCAAGATTTCTCCACCACCATGTAAAACATTTGCCCAAGTTATATCCACAGTTAGTTAACAAATATGAATAAGAAATGCTGTTGGTCTTCATCGTATTAGTGAGAATCAAAAATCTCAAAGTAGTCATGTGTATAAATAAAGCAGATAGAAACTATGTTAGTTTTAGCTGCCTTCACTGACCCTCAATCAGTTTTAAAATTAACTGAACTTCTGGCCCTAAGTGTGCCATATATTAATCTTATTCTTTGTTTTTTGTCTCATTATATTTTACAGTAAAGCACTTTTGTAAGAGTGTGTTATATAGATAGAATTTATTTCTGTATATACATTAGGTCTCATAGTTTAATTCAGAAAATCTCGTCCTGGTGACAAATCTGGGACATCTGTGAACATTTTTCCGGTACTGCTTGCCTCCCTATTGGGCTGACGTGAGAGCAGACACTGAGCAGTGAGATAGTTCTTTTACAGGTTAACCTCTATCACCTGACTCACCATTTTGGGAAATCTCCCTGCTGTGACATCACAGCTGCTAACCAATCACGTTCAGATTAGATGCTGTCCTCAGAATGACTTACCATAAAGGAGGAAATGCCCTTTGGTGGGACTTCAGGGGAACTACAGTGTGTGGTGACTGTATATGCACACTACCTAAACACGATTGCCTTTCTTTCTCTCTGGACTTATAAGACAATATCTGAAACATATTTCTGTCCTAGTTGTCAGTTCCAAATGAAAGTCTACATTAATTCATAAAAACTAGCTTTCTACCTGACCTTGAACAATCATTACAAACTCTTAGTGATGGTGGTCACCAGTTCTATGTTTCTGGATATTTTTGAAGCCATGACTAAAGAACAATGAGTCACACATGTGTCCATTTGCCAGAATGCAAATAGATTCTAAAGGAAGAAAACATAGACACTGTGCACTACAAGCTAATGTTGTTTCTATTGAATCACCATGATAGACGAGGAATTAGATGATAAAATAGATTTTATATTTCTAACAAATTATAAGTTTAGTTGACTTTAAAGTAGTTTTATAAAACTAGTGCCCAAGCATATGTTTGATACCTTAGGGCCTAATTGCAAATTAGAAAAGTATGATAAGACAATTTGTTATTGTAATAAACTGATTTGGTGTCAACACGTGTGTCACTCAACAATCTCATTACGTGAAACAGATTTATTACTAGTTCAGATGAGGTCAGGTCACTGATATTCAGTGTCCTACTTCTGATAGTGTCATCTGTTAGCAAACAACCAGTATCACAATGCTGCCAGTGTTATCCATCCATCAACATCAGTGTGTCAGCTGATGTGTGCTGCCTGAGATGTGTTTTCGATGGAGAACAGGTCAGACCTGTTTGTCATAGTCACTCACGTCTGCGGCCGACGGTCACGGTTGTTTTTTAAAAATCCTTCCCCAACAAAGAAGGATCGTTGTCAAAACACACAAAATCATATCAGTATCCTGTTGAAATAACTGTGTGGAAAAGACAGTTTTTGACATGTACTCTGATGCTGCTTGCTACAGCAAAAACCTTGCTCAGTTTAAACTATATTCCGCTATTTGTTGTAAGCTTTTTTTTTTGTCTTAATAGATTAATTGCTTATAAAGGATCAGAAATCTTTATTTTGTAGTACTCATTACTCTTTACTCTTTAAGTTAAAATGATGTCTTCAAATTAGTTTTTTTGTGGCAAATAGTCAATTAAGAGAGACAAAGTTCAATTAGCAGCAATATGAAAAAAATAGACTTTTGAGAGATCGCTTTTTCATACCTTACAAATTTCTCAAAATCTGTCAAAAATTATATGTTAATGGACTCATTAATAAATTGACAAATCTTTTCAACATATATTTGGTGTGACTGCCATTTTCTATATTGTAGACTAAAATTATCCCAACAAGGCAAAGAGTCTACAGCCATGCTAGAGGCTCTGTAATGCTGTACTTGGGCACAGTGGTAATTTGAGTGAAATGGTAACATCAGCATGCCGACATGCTCATAATTACAATGCTAAGCAGGTATAATGTGTACGATGCTCACCATCTTAGGTTAGCATAATAGCATGCTAGCATTGCTAATTAGCACAAAACACAAAGTGCAACTGAGTTTGATGGGAATTACAATAGCTTTGCTGGTATTTTGTCATAAACCAAAGTGTACAACAGATAAATGTTGACCTGCATTAAGATTCATCACCTGAGAACCATTAATGTCTGTACAAAAATTTATTAAAATAGAATACAAACATTTTGACTTCAAGCTGGCACTATATGAAAAGTCAGGGGATCAATAAAGTCATTAGGTTTCATCCTCTGGGCCTGATAGATATGTGTATCATACTTCATGGTAATCCATCCAGCAGTTCTTGAGACATTTTAAAACCACAAATGTTAACCTCATGGTGGAGCAGTTGAAAAAGTTGGGGATTACCAAAGACAATAGGATTCATTCTCTGGGTAGCATGAAAGTCTATACTCAACTTCTTTTCAGTCAATACAATAGTTGTTGAGATATTTCAGTCTGCAGCAAAATGATGGACCAACCACCACTCGAGCTACACCACTAATGTAACTTAAAAAGCTGCATAAAGAGGAGCACTATACACTGTGCAGTTGTGTTTTGTTTTCTGAATCTATGCAAATAAAACTAGATTGGCAGCTGAATGGAACACTACAGCTGCTTGAAAGTAGCTGTTTCTGAAACCAAAAGCATTTTTTATATTTACTTAATTTGTTCAGATTGTGCTCTCAGAGGTATTAAACTGATGACCTGGGCTACTAGATTGTGTCCATATGTGAACAAGTGAACTGTTTACCTAATGAATTCCTTTATAGTCCACCTTTTGACTTGTGACCGCTTAAAACAAAGTTTAATTTTGACCCCTCATCTCAGGTCATGGTCTGTGTGGTTGTGAGTTATCAGCAGTTTTATCAGAAGAGTGACAATCCTTCTCCTCAGATTATTTTCTTTGGAGAATTTGTAGGGGTCTGGAAAGGTAAAGGTATCCAGTATTTCTCAAGAGAGAGCAAACAACCACCAGCTTAATGAGCTTATATATTGACCTGTCAAGCCTACTTAACCCACAGTGCAACTGAGGTGAAAGCAGTGCTCCATTGTTTGAATTATTTCTTTGTCTCTAATTGTACACGCTACATTTGCATGTTATAAATCATCTGAATATGCACTTGCAATATCTACTATGTACTTTAAAACTGTGTTGATAATTCAGCGTGGTTTGGATCAGGTCCCTCTGTCCTTCCTCTCACCTCTGTCCTGTGGAGAAGACAGACGGGCTGTAAACATATCTAGTAGTTGCAACTAGTAGTTAGCTCTTCTGATGCAACCTCACTGAGCAGTTTCAGCTGCAGCTTGGCAGGTCATGAGGCGCGTGTGTGTGCATGTGAGACGGCACATAAACAGGCGTGGTGTCAGGTGTCTTGTGACTGTTTCTTTTGTTTATACAGTCATAAAACACACTCTTGTATATCTGAGCTCTCCTCTCTTTAATCTCCCTGTACTTTTCCCCTGTTTTCCTCCTTCTCCTGGACCACCTTGAACCTTATTTAATAATTGCCCATTGAGCCAAAGTCCTTGCATATATCTATCTATCTAACCCTAACCCTCTGTCCCTAACCCTCTGAAAGATTATTGGAGTTAAATCAAAGAGACTATTGAATGAACCAACCAACAACAGGACTAACACTTCATGCTAATTTAACTACATATTAACTAGATGTTGGCAGAAGATCATGTCTTGTTCTCTGAACAACACTTTCAAATTGCGTTACTTCCTAAGCACTAAAGCAAGCTGTCTGTACAATCTGTCTCGGGTGTTTCCCCTGCACACCCCTATTGTTGTTGAATGTTAATGCCGTCGACTGAACTATGCATCAGTTTACACCCAGACCACTGTCTAAAGATAAGTCAGTACATATTCATTTTTGTTTTGATGGTTTTCACAATTGCAACTGATGGTGATCACAATGACAAAGATATATTGTTGCAGCAAATGTCACTCATCAACAAAATAATTGTAGAGAAGCTCAATTCTTTTTCTAAGAATGTTTGCATTTGTTTAGGTAGGTGCACTACTTCTTTTAATTCCTAATCTTTCAGATTGGTATATAGAAATGCGGCAGTATGATAGAACAAGAATGTGATTGTTGAGTTGTGTGTGTATGTGTTTATGCTGTTTCTTGATAATGGTCAGTGTTCTCAACTGGTTCCTTTAGAGGCTGAGGCCTTTCCAGGCTAAACATGAGCGTGGGTTCCCTGCTCATTGGCTCAGGGTGGTGCCAGTTATTGTTCATGGGTGGAGCACTTGGTGGAGCAAATGGACGCCCATGCACACTCTCCTGGTGAGGAGGTGGGGTGAGGCAGAACTCCTCTGTCTCCTGCTGCTGCAGGTGTCTGAGGATGGCCTTGGACAGGAAGTGAGGGTCATCCTCATGCTCATCTAGAAGAAGAAGAAAATACGATCTGTGGTTTGTTCAAGCACCCCAAGCTCACCCCAATTTTTTGCAAAATTTATACTTAACTTTGTCTGAAAATAACCATTTGAAAAGTTAATGCAGGATTTCAAATTCTACAGACTGGACAGTAATAATCTAACTTTGTTCCAATCACATGCTAGAGTACGTAAAGTTCACATGAGGCCAGAGATAACTAGACCAAAGCTAGAAAAGTTCCCGACACTGATACTCTGACCTTCATTCTTCATTTCAGGTACATATTGTGCAGCATGAGGCCACAGAGTATCAACAAAACCTTTTTAAAAACACACACAAATTGCAAAAGAATTCATAAATACACAAATCCTGATTGTCAATCCTTGTGGGGAAGCGGATAAGCTAAAAGCTGAAATCCCGCTAAAAGCAGTCTGTCTCATGCTCAGGGGTGTGTGTAAAGTTTATTCACACACAGACACACACTGGGCTGTCTTCCTACCATTGAGCAGGATGAGTTTGTAGCGGTTGCGACACTCCAGCGAGTGCTCCAGTATGTCCTGCAGGGTCCTGTAGAAGAGCAGGACCTGCTGTCTGCGCTCATGTTCCCCAAAACCAGCGCTGCTCTCCTGGGACATGCTGTACAGTGTCAGCAGAGGCGTGGCATACTCCACCACACACTCATGGTCCTGTTTACACACACACACACACACACGCACATTAACAGGACAGACACCCAGAGATGGATACATTACATGGACAAGTAATCCTTTAAAAGCATGTGGACGTCTGGCTTCAGACATGTTTGATAACCATGATGTACAGGTAGATGGTGCTGTTACTGTGCTTTACTAAATGAGTTCCTCACTGGTGAATTCTCAGGTTTGACCAGGAGGTGGCACTCCTGCTGTGCTCTATACGCAAAACAGCATGCTGGAGAGCTTTATTCTGTATGGCATCTCCAGTCTCAATATTTCCTTTGCAATCTCACAATACATTTAATACAAGAGAACAAAAGCTGTATATGGTAAATTAAAATAAAAAATCCAAATCAATAAATTATAAATAAAGCTTAGAATCAGTCTTAACAAATATAATGTTCAACCCAGCTGCTCATATTAGTTTGAACATCTGGTTCAGACCATTTTTTCCAGTTTTCATCGGTGGTGGAACAAGTACTCAGATCTTTTACTTAATAAAAGAAAGTGCATACTAATAAATATTATCCACAAAATGTTTACTTAAAGCTATACAATGCAGGATTTTCCTATGAACAGTGTATAGACAAAAATTATCCCTCTCAATCTCATGACAGTTGATGGCAGTGTCTGGATCTGGCTCTGGCTGCAGACTCTGGATCTGTATTTTCTTATTTTCTTGTCTGCTTTGTCCTGCTAAGGCTGCTCCCTCTCTTCATTCAATCTTTAGCTTGCTCGACCACCGCTGCTCTCTCTTGCTATTTGAGCCAGCAAGGGGTCAGCTTTGAAAGGTGTGTTGACAACCACCAAATCCTGCAAAGTGTGCCTTTAAAACAGTACTGTATAACTTTTGCTAAACAGCAGCTATTATGGCTACAAGTGACAGTTATGTCATAAGTAGCACAAGCAGAGAAGATTTATCAGGTCAGCAAATGACTCAGTAATGTCTTAATCTGTTTTAACCAGCTGTCAGATAAATGTAGTGAAGTAAAAAGTAAAACATTTTCTTCTGAAATGTAGTGAAGTAAAACTATAAAGAACCTCAAAAATGTATTTAGGTACAGCACTGCTGTAAATGTCAAATATTCACCATCACCTTTTTCTGTGGTTTCCATGTAATGACTGCAACTGTAAAATACAGCCATGACATCATTCTGGTATTCACTTTGATATAATTGGTGGCTATTTCTGGTGTCACCTGAAACTCAGACTGCTTTCTTACAGCCCAAACCTCCTTTCCCTCAGCAAAACTACAGAGGTGATTTTGAGTACAATCATTGTCAGATTTGCCACATCAAACATATTGAATATAGAGCACAGTGATGTGCCCTCTTGAAAGATTCAAAAAGTATGTACAGAAACAGCCCCTTGAGTCTGTCATTTTACGCACTCTCTCTCTCTCTGTTGCATTTTAGCTGTGCAGTCTTTACAAATCTGATCAAAGGAGAAAATGTCAGCACACTAACTCTTTCAACTCACGCTGGCAATAACAAGACCGACACAGAGTTGAATTACAGCACAAGTGGCTCAGTGGCGTTCAAACTGCAGGTTCTCTGAATACCTTATTTTATGCTGACTGAATGTTTTTGCTGTGCAATTGAGAGATTTTTTAAAAATATAATCTGCCACTGATTATCTGCTTTAAAGGTGATGGGTAACTTCATCAGTTTGCAATCCGGTTTAAGATCTATAACTCAAAACAATAAAGGTACGCAGGTCTGAGACAGAGACCTGTCTATGGTGCTTCTCTGCCTTTTGCCCAATGCATGCAGGGATATTTTTCAGCCACCTTTGACTCTAAAAAGTAAAGATACACAGCTAAAAGTACAGCTTTATTATTTGTGGAAGCACTTCAGTTTGTGTGTTCTTACTATTTAAATGATCGTTTCATCTATATCTACATGCATTATAATCTGTAACTATCACGCTGTTATTTTACATCCCCTACCTTCCCATGCTCATCCAGTATTCTGTAGACGCTGTGCTTGTAGACCCGCTCCCGGACTCCTGCCCTGTCTATCTCATTGTTGGGGAGGTTGTCATAGAACTTAATGTTGTCATCCTCGTCCTCCAGATTGTGAGAAATGTTGGCGTTGAGCGGTACGAGGATGAGGAGCTTCCTGGAGCCCCGACCCGAGAAGGGGCTGCTGGACCGATGGGTTGAACGAAATGCTACAATGGAAGCTTCCAAACCTGAACGGACACAAACACCCACAGAGTCAGTCAGATTTATTTATTCACATTCATTCACTCACTAGAATACAGTGCAAGATTCATAACCATGAGAACCCTGGGAAATGGTGTGTGTATGTGTGAGTTTTCATGGTACTGACGCGGCAACACCAGTCGCAGGTAGCCCAGGTAGAAGGACCAGGCTAGTCCGTGGGCCACGTTCATCTTCCTCCCCTCGCAGATGTCCGACACCTCCACCTCTGATGGACCCTGCACACCAACCACAGAAACAGCCGCAAGGATGTCAAAACACCTTGCCTCTGCTCAGGAGCCACCTGACACCTTCTGGAAGGTGTCGGGCGAAAGAAAAGGGCATCCCTGCACCCAAGCTGCCCTTTCTTATGTAGGACGAATATATTTTTAGATGTAATTCAGTGCATAAGCAGGGGATAGAGACAGCTACACCCAAGCTTGAGATGGATTTGAATCTATAATGCTGCCAGTTTCTATAAGGAGTCTGAGGGAACAGCAAGCTTAGTTCAGAATTATACAGCGATTCTTTGAGGACAGCCTGAGTGTGACGGTCATTGTTGCTGATGAAGACATATTTTGAGCCTATTTTTACTCCAGAAATGCCATATCAATTACAATCAACTGATGCTTCAGGAGGTGTTCTTACGTATGGACTGTTCAGTGTAGTGCTCTTATGCTAAAATCAGCTATTTTTCACTTTCACCACAATGTTTCGAGCTGTAAAAATATAGAAAGCTCTCAGATGATGACCTTTCTGTTAAAATTAATGATTTAAATCAATCAGTAAAAAAAGAAAGAGAGAGATTCCCTCTGCACAGCTTTTCCAGTTGTCAGGACAGAATTGAACTTTGCTTATAAAGGCCTTGTTTTAAAGTATGGGATTGTCTTATGGTGCATCTTAGTAGATTTATATTGTACTTAAAGGGTGCCAGACCTTTCTGATATCAAATTAACCTTATTGTACACCTGTGTCATGAGTTTTTCCTTTCCAGTGCTGGGAACCTGCTGGTTAGCTTTAATGTGTTGTTGGTTGGTTGTTGTTAGCAACCATTTTTGTCTGAAGTGTATGGTTTGTTGCTAGCACAACTAGCATGTATCTCAGAGACCTTAGTCTCAGCTTGCTTGTTAAAAACCTATTAAAAGTCAGGTTTAGGCACAGAAACTGTCATGATGAGCTTGTATAGGCCTGGTTTTAAACTGAACATAACAGCTGCCAGCAACCAAGTGAACTTACAGCTGAACTGAACACAGTCAGAATCACTGCAACATTATATAAACAGTGATGCGTTCACTTACTGATGTACAAATCAGTAACAAATCAAAAGGAATAGAATAAATGAATGTAGAAACATAAGAAATTCACATGCTTCCACACAGGTGCACTGCATGGTACAATTAAGCTATCGACAGCTATTAATCATCCTCTGTGGCCGGTATAAAAATGTTGAGCAGGTCCAGTTGATTCTGATTATGTATCAACATGGAAAGAAGGAAGGATCTAAGTAACTTTGAAAGAGGGTTTATTGTTGGTGCATGAATTGCAGGAGCTTCAGTCACAAAGACTCCTCAGCTCGTTGTGTTTCAGTAGGAACAGTGAGTAAGGTGACATCTGTGTTTAGATCTATGAGAAAGACATCAGTAAATAGGCTTGTTAATTGTGGTTGACAGCGCACACATGATGACCGTGATGCTCATGCATTAGTGCAATATGTAAGAAAAACAGAAGAGCAACTCTTCCTCAGGTGACTGACATTGTCAAAGCTGCAGGCCGTCAGCAAGAACAGTTCATCGACAATTACACAGAGTGGGATATTATAGTAGGGTTGCAGTACATAAACCTCTCATTACAAAGATAAATGCACATTTGAGAGTTGAGTATTGTAAAAATCAGAGGCAGTGGTCGGTAGAAAATGTGGAAAACTGTGATCCTGGTCAGATGAGTCATCTTCCACCATGTTCTCAAGAAGTGGGCGAGTGCATGTGTGGTGTACACCAAGAGAACGGTACAGGCCTCAGCATCTTCCAGTTCAGTGGTTCTCAAACTTTTTCTGGCAGAAGTTCATGGCCCCCCCCATCCACAGTTTTTTTATCAGTTACAGGAAGCAATTCAGTGTTTATTTTCCCATAGATTATATTAATTCAGTTTTGTTTCATCCTGTATTTTTCCCCTGGTCATCCACTGCCTCCCGCAGTGGCTCTATACACCTCCACGGGGGCCCACCCCCCAGTTTGAGAACCACTATTCTAGCGACTTTTATTCTAATTAGTCATGAAGTCCTGTACTGACAGGGATAATGGCACAGTTACATTATGTATACATGATAATTTAAAGGGTTGTACCATAGCATGCTGCAAATTCTATATGAAAAATCCATGAGAACACAACAAAGACCAGGTGTGTCTGCGTGTCTGGTGTGGACCTCACCAGGACTCCCAGGCTTTTAAACAGCGCGTAAAGAACCGAGGCCAGGCAGACGAGTTTCCAGCATTTGTGGTGTGGCAGAGGCGGTCCGGCCAGGTAGAGCTGAAGACCTGCCAGACCTGCAGTCAGCAGGGTCTTTCCCCCCAAACCACAGGCTGGCAGCACGTGGCTCAGCAGTCCCCGGCCTCGATACCTGGTAAAAACAGAAAGAAACAGGCTGCTGTTGTCACTGGTAGCATGTCTGTACTGTGTCACGGGTGGATGCTCAGTTTAGCATTTTAACATCCAGGAGACATTTCCTCAATTTAGAGAGACTGAAATTATATTATTACTGTTAACATACTCCACCACTGCATGTTTATTTAGAAAGGGTTTGACAGTAAAAGGTTTGACGTTCAAAATGAACTGCAAATATTAAACTGTCAAAAAGAATATATTTTTACTTTGGTAAACCAAAAGAGAAAATTAGGACACACAGGGCAGTGCCTGAAGGAGAGGGCAAGCTGTAATATGTTTTGAGAAACAGAAAGCAGCTGGATTTACAGAACTGTTGCCCACATTCAGAATTCAAATGTAAGCACTGTATACCACAGAAGTTAGTGTGTGAGTCAGTTTTTTTTGTTTTTTTTTGCCTCTTGAGAGCGGCACAACAATCTCTAAACGCAACATTGAAATATTATCAAGTTATAAAGTTGATATGGCTGGAGTGTTAGCAAACAGCAGCTTATTTACACATAGAGCAGAGTCTGCATTTATCTGCAGTTGTGTTAGTGTCCACATGACCAGTGGAGGGGCAAAACTCACTCTTCTTTTAGTTCTGTTAAGTCCTGAGGGAAATATCTAGGTCTTTAGTGAGTGGCTAACATTGGCTGTCTGTTTGGTGCCGGGCAGATAGTGTCCAGCACAGTGGGGTTTTTATTTTTTCACAGAAAACATCTACCTACTGCAGCTGGAAATGGTGCTGATGAGAACAGTGAGAGAGGACTAAAACAGTAAGGTTGCAGACTATAAAACCAAAACATTACGCTGAAAGATGCTACAATGCTCAATAGAGTAGATGAAGTGCAGTCACATTAGTGACGCCTTTTGTATTACATACAGTCCATACATACATTTGATCCATTGATAACACAAGAATAATGATTAGAGCAACTTCAAGCAATGCTAAAACTTAAATACTACCTAAGTCAGACCAGACAGACAATTTTTTCCCCCAAAATCTAAATACAAGAACACTCACTGTCTCTCCTCATACTCCAACTGATTGTAACACACAAACACGCTTTGTCTCTCACCTCGTGGTTGAATGGTACAACATCTCCTCTGTTAGCAGACAGAGTCCATGCAGCAGAGGGCCAAAGGTCAGGGTGAGCATTTCTATGGCCAGCCAGCCAAATAAATTTTCAGGGGACACAAACGCAGTGCCTCCTATTGTTATGGCAGCCAGCACCGCGGCACACACCTGAGGCAAAGCCCCGCGAGGCCGAGGAATGAGAGCTTCCTGATCTTGGAGGCACTGCATCTGTAGGGAAACAGACACCCAGCATCAGGGAGAGCCTTTATAAAACCACATGTATCAGTCGCTCAGTGGGAAGTCCAAACTATGTGGTAGTCAAGTGAGAAATATGATTGTGTTTAATATTTGCTTTAAACTTAATTTTTGACATTCAAGATAATCACCTAAAGTCAAGAAAGCACTGTATAAAAAACAACCACTTAGCTTGTACAGCCTTAAAGACATCACCATCATCACATACTGTAAGAGCTTGTATCTAGTGACAAATACATATAAACAAGCAAGACAAAAGTGTTGGATTTGACTTTTAGGGGTGGACATACTGAGCCTTTAAAGCGTACATTTATTCTCAAATCCTACTCCTACTGTCTACTTTCTGTGGGCTGAAACTTCCATGTTGTACACCTGGATCACTGATGTAAGAGCATGTGTGGTTTTATTTTTATTTTTTATTAACCGTTATAAACGTTGGTGCTGTATCATCACTGACAGGGAGTTGCCAGAGATAACACGTGCTGCATGTGTGTGTATATGTGTGTGTGTGTGTGTTGCTCTTTACTTTTCTAGACCTACTATTTATGTAGATGTTATGCCTGTTGGCCTCAGTGTGTTTTTCACCTGAGAAGAAGGTAATACAAAATAAGACAAATTTTGACTATTGTGAAAACAGACAGTTTTCCATGCTATTATTTTGGTAAAGTTTCTTGAAAAGTTGTAATGTGTGTTCCGCCCATCTATAGTAACATCTCACCAGTTACACACACTTCAACACAATGAAATCCATTCAGAAAATGCAATCCAGTATAATCACAATGCAATAAAGCCACAATGAGGGTGAACAGGAGGGAAAATCTAAAGTCTAATCTAGCAGGAGACAGTTGGTCTAATTCCATCAAAAGCGCATTTTAAGACCAGACAGGAGAAAGAAATGTATGTATGGACTCACCATGCTGCATTCATCCAAATAACGAGAGATTTCCTTTGTCTTCTGTTCTCCTCCTGCTGCTCCTCGTTTTCTTTCTCCGCCCATTAGTCCAACACTTTCAGTTTCAATTACAGTTAAATTTGCCCTGCCTGTATTCCAGTATCATCCGAAAAGTGAGGTAAAGAGCGGATGAGAAACAGAGAGAGTGGGAAGGGGTGGAGATGAAGAGAAAAGGTTTGTGAAAGAGGAAGTTTTTACTGTAAGACTATAAATATTTTTGTACTAAGAACAGATTTTTTTACTTTTTACTTTGTGTCAAGTTGGTTTCCAGTTAAACTGTGATCAATTATATCACAGTATAATAGATGAAGATATGATGCAGTGGTCATTTTGTGCCCCCTTTGTTCAGTCATTTGGATGTTGAATTGAAAGACTACAATATACTCATGGGTGACAACTTCAAATAAATACCAACATATGTATCTTATAAAATGTTGGGCCAACACAAGCCTTCTCTTCCTCATAGACTCTACCGTCTCTGTGGAGCTATTGGAGGGATGAAACATAATACTTCCAGGAAATGCTGCCTCATTTTTTCCTCCCATGTTTGTTCAGTAGGATTGAGATCTAGTGACTGCAAAGGCCACAGCATATGATTTATATCATTTTCTTATTCAAGATTATTTTTGGTAGAACAATGTCATTATTTGAGAGTTGATAGAAGTATGTAGAATACATGTGGAGGAGAGGAAGGGGTCCTCAGCCAGAATCAAACCACAGGTGATTAAATGTTTCCAGCAGTTCCCAACCTTTTCTGTCTGACGTACCCCTCCAGCCCCTCACAGATTAATTCAAGTACCCCTTCATCAACAGGACCTGTCATGTTCCAAATGTGTTTTTTTTAATTGAATTTAATCTGCATATTGTTTAACACTGTTAATTATATAAAAATGTTTATCTTTACAATATTTTTTTTCATACAACTGAATTGTTACTGTTTAGTTGGTTTGGTCAAGTTTGCATATGTACTACTACAACAAGAGAAGCCGGATGTTTCAACCATTTATCCATTACTTTTACCTATTTTAACTGTTAATCCATGATTATACAGCCTTAAAGACATCACCATCATCACATACTGTAAGAGCTTGTATCTAGTGACAAATACATATAAAAAAGCAAGACGAAAGTGTGAGATTTGAATTTTAAGGGGGGACATACTGAGCCTTTAAAGCGTATATTTATTCTGAAATCCACAGGGTTTGTCTACTTTCTGTGGGCTGAAACTTCCATGTTGTACACCTGGATCACTGATGAAAAAGCATGTGTGGTTTTGTTTTTTGTTTTTTTCTGTTATAAACATTGGTGCTGTATCATCACTGACAGGGAATGGCCAGACACAACATGCTGCTTGTGTGTATAGGTGTGTGTGTATTTTGAGTTTCAAAACGAAACAGAAAGTCACTCCCTCTCTCATCAGACTTTTCCAGAAATGCATGTAATTATTGGAATCAAATAAATCTTCAAAATGACACAGCCTCTGGATGAAGCCGTAAATTTGACTCTGTGTTTTCAATAAATCATGTCAAGACATCAGTAGCACAACCAGAAGCTGTAACTACCTCTGCCTTTGAAGAGAAAAGACCTGGGGGTCAGGACTTCCACGGGGGATCAAAGTAGGAAATTCAAATAAATAAATAAATGATTTCAGCTACACAGAATTATCCTTATTTTACCAACCTGATTTTTTTTCCCTTCTCTCCAGGCTCCTAAAAAGTATCGGCATGAAACAGTTCTGGGCAGGGAAAATCACTGATGGTTTGCAAAAAAGGTTTGACCTTTGACTTACGGTATTGGAAGAATGAGTTTTAATGTATTTAAATCTATTTACATACTGTATGTCTTCACTATCTAATATCTTCTACTTTCAGTTTGAGCAAAGCACCTTCTATATATTGATTCACTGTGACTATATAGGATCTGATTCATTCAGGTTATGTAACCGTGCTCCTCTGTGATTTGGTGACTGTATAACCGGTCCAGTCACTTCGACTTTACAGAAGAATCCCTCTGTATCAGGGTGGATCTTTTGTATTATGTTTTGCATATATGTGCGTCTGTGCGTGTGTGTACATGCTCAGTGGAAAGGGAATAAATGCTCGGTATCGATACCAAAGGTTCATGCATATTTTATTCAAGAGTAAAAAAGTGGATCGTCCCATGGGGCATGCTTACAGTGTTAGTGACTGGGGAGTCAAAACAGAAAGAGAGGAGAGAGAGAGAGAGAGACTGAGAAACAAAGAGAGAGAGAGAGAGAAAGAAAGAAAGTAAGAACCGTGGCACAATTTCTATGGCACAGGGTCTCCCAGGGGGGTTCACCTCTCCCAAAGAAGCACAACAAGATCAACCAAGGAGCAACGCAACATGAAGAGCAACCAGCAGAGAGAGAGAGCTTAAATATTAAGAATAATGTCCATAATAAATAGAATCATAATAATCATAGAATCATAAATATCATCAAATAACAAGAGGAATCATCAAGAATTATGATCAGAGAGAGTACACTTTTTTCCTTTAAATTGTGACGGCAACACACCGGCTCTTCTGTTAAAATGTGTCTTGCTGCTTTTTGCTTTGAACAGCGCAAATTTTAACCATGCAATCATGCTTTTGGCTGCCTGAATGCCTGTGCCTCTGTATATAGTATGGTCATTCATCAATGCTAGTTTAATATTTGTTTATCGTTATTCATATTTATCATTAAAAACAACTCCTGTACATCGACAAAGAAGAGAGGAGAGAACGTGGACTTGACACTTTGAATAGAAGCGTACTGTCATTCTGTACAGCATTGAAAGAAACCAGAAACACAGGTTGTGAAAAAGAAAAAAAAAATGAAAGAAAGAAAACATGAAAAAAACAAATATAACACAAAATGAATACAAAAAATAAATAAAATTAACATTATGTACAAAATAAATTATTCATTATTCCTCAGTTCATTTATATTAGCCAGAAAAACAAAAAGAAAAAAAAATCCTACCATAGTGAAACACAGAGCACAAATATAATCTTCACATTATTATCAAAGAACTTAACTCTGCATGCACTGATGCGTTAATATAAATGCTTTACAAAGACCTTTTCTTCTGACTTCTTCTTCTTGTCTTGGCTGCTGCCTTAACCAGAAGAGTCCGTTTCCTCTGTGAAATATCATTTCCTGCTTTTTAGGCCGGAGATTTTCCGGCCATCACTGCTGTTTGGTAGCAGACAGCAACACAGGAGGAAAGGAGGATGTAGAAAGATAATGACTAGAGTATGACTTCACATTTCAACTCCCCCTGGCTCCCTCACAGACATAAAGTATCCTACTTCCGCTATACTGCATCTTGCATCTTGTGACCATATGCATCAGATGTGCAATAAAACCTCTCTATGTAACCTATTTACACATAACAGGTAGGGAGAAACACTTGCTTCAAATCTGATCCGGGCCCAGTTTCAAGCCTTTCCCGAGAGCTAACTGGCCTGGGACCAGAGTTTTGGGGGGCTATTCTCCACTTGACTTCAAGTAGAGGATTGGTACAGTGTAGTGCTACAAAAGCAAACGGGAATCTCCTCCCGAGAAGAAAAGGACAGCGAGGGCTCAGATTAGACTGCAGCTGAGATTATCTCCGCACATCTCTCGGCAACAGATAAACCACCGCACTTGCACGACAAAATTTTTTCTCGCTGTTGCCTGTCTGATGGCGAGATCTGCTCGTGTTTGCAAACGAAAACACATTTTCAAATATTACCGCACGAACATTTACATGTTGAAGCATGTGCACGCACGCAGGCAGGCATATCCACGACCCTAGAAAATCGACCAATCGCAAGTTTGGTTCCACTTCCTGTTTTGGGATACAAACAGGAAAAAGAAGCATACATGTCTTTAATGCCCCACCCCCTGATGGCCAGCCCACCCCCCCCCTTTCAAAAACTTGACCCCGCCGACACAACACACACCACCAACACGGCCACGTCATGCTGACACTGTCAACCAACTGGTGATCCCCAACATACACGGTGAACAGCAGCTCCTCCTGTTTTCCATGGGGAGTGTTTTTGTAGTTTCTTTCCTGTTGTTGTGCAGGTACATGGGAGTTGTAGTTCTCTAAATAGGGCCGATCAGTTCAGTGAAGAGACTCAGCCTTTGGTGGTAAAGTCCAGGTATGCTCATGCCTTTACATACAGCTGAGGGCAACAGGAGAGGGGTAGATAATCATGTGTGTATGCATGATTGCATGTGTATGTGATGTTGCCTATTCAGTGTATGAAATACTGTGTGTCTGTGTGATGCATGTTTCTTGTGTATATATGCCTATGTACACGATATCTATAAATACTGTATGGTACCATATCAGAGTTGTAACTGCAGGTATGTGTCTGAGCATGTGGGAGTGTATGTCCATCACTGTATATTGCTGTTGCTGTCGGTCCCATTGGGCTCTCCCATGTTCATGCGGCCCATCGACAGGCCCACACTGTTGACGGCGTCGCGTCGCGGAGGCATCCTCTCGTTGATCCGGTCCAGACCTTTGGCTTCCTCGAAACTGCTGATCCGATGCTGCGGGGAGAAGCCTCGAATGGCTGCGGAGACAGGCAGGCACCCACGCACAGGCACACACGCACACAAACATACATACATGCACACACAGTTAATATTTAACAAGACATTTAGTAGAATCTTGTGTATCCAAACCCCTGGGAGCTTTGAAGGAAATATTTAGAGCACTGAAATGGATTGAAATTCCAAACCACATTTTATTCATTTATGAAATATGAAAAAATGAAAATGTGCACGCATTTCCAAAGCATTCAGTTTGGCTTAATTTACCATCTAAATGCTTTCATTTGAGCACACCAGCAAGGACATTTTGATCATTTCGGCCCTGATTGTGCTCCCGTAAGCAGAAGGCCATTTATGGTTTGGTTAAACAAGGTTCTGTTATTTATGGACATATACTGGGTTCTTTATCCACACACATCAGCCAGTGTTCATCTGCTGTCTGAATGCTGAGCTAGGATTAGTTTGACCTTGTGGCTCACAGTGAGTGTAACAGTCAGTGTGACCTGGCCATTGATCCTAGATCAGTAGTCTGAGACACCTGGTAGATAAGCCATTATGAGACACAGAGTATGGAACAAAGCACAGCTGCACAGATGTGGTCATTCATAAGTTCTTAAAACATGTTTGGTCTCAGTGAAGAGTTTTTTCAGCCGTTTGTTTGAAACCATTTTTTAATCCGAGGTTTCCACTTCCCCATAAAATTTGGAAAACACATTTATTTTAATGAACTTTGTCACAATTCCTCTTCCTCAGTGAGTTCAATGAACAGTGTGCTGCTGCACTACAGGTTATTTGCTAAAAGGGCACTCCACCATTTCTACACGTGCAGGGCAGTTTAGTAGTCATAGGGATGATGTCATCAAGTTTATCTCAGCTATACTATAACGCCACAATGGACCAATTTTTAAAGGAATAGTTCAGCATTTTGAGAAATACATTTATTTTATCAATGAGAAGATTGATACATCTCTTGTGTCTCTACAGTAAATATGAAGCAAAGCCAGCAGGTCGTTAGCTTAGCTTAGCAAAGACTGAAAAGGGGGCTGCAGCTAGCCTGGGACTGTCCATAAAAATCCCACCTACCAGCACCTCTGAAGTTCACAAAAGAACATGTTGTATCAGGTTTGTTTGATCCATACACAGACAGAGTTGTGGTTTTATGAAGTTTGTAAAAACAACAGACAAAATGTTAACTATTCCTTTAACAGAAGTATGCATTGCAAAATCAGGGTTTAGAGTTTAAAGACATGACGATTTAGCAAGCAGGGAAGCTTGGTTGGTTGCATTATGGGAAATGTAGGATCCAGTGTTTTTTGTTTGTTGACTCAAACTAGGTATAAACATCAGAATATGTCCAGCTCCACTGCTTCAGTCTCAACCATTTAACATATTTTAATCTCTCACTTGTGAGTCATCCAATTTTTTGGAAGGCAATAATACATTTCTGGAATGCCCCTTTAAATTAGACTCAGAAAGCAGATACAGATAAGAATTATGAAGACCACTTGTTTGTCATCAAAATAATTTTACCAAAATAAGGAAAAACCTTTACAACATGAAGCTTTGAGATCAGCTGAACTGCAATCTCTGTGTCGACAGATGCTCCTGTACCAATGAGGAGGTCTGTCTGGAGAGATTGCTACCACTTTTAAACAATGGCCACTGTCATATAACCTTTGCACACATGCAGCTACTCACAAATATTGCCACTGTGCCACACAGCGGACATCTAACACCCAGCTACAAATCATATAACAGAAAAACGTAACACAAAAGATACCCATAATTTATTCACTTAAACAAATTATGGACTGTAACTCAGGTAAGCCAAAGACAGCACTAAAGGTACAAACACAAAGACTACAGTCAGATAAAGCGCGCAGAGTAATAACTAAAGTCTGTCTACACAGAATATAATACACTAAACACAAATACCACAATCTGTTTCAGTAGCACAGAAGAACCTGTCAGACCTGTTCTGGCTTCGCATGTTTGAATTGTCCTTCCAAATATGAAATGTGCATAAAATATGTGCATATGCCAAATTGATCATCTTTCTCTTCTTTTTCTTTAAACAAGTTTTAAGTTTGGAAATTTCTTTTTAACCTTTGGAACATATATGTTGGCAACATATTCTAAACTTAACTTACTTGGCTTTTCACAGAGATTTCAACCATATCCACCGATCACCTTCAGCAGATAATTCAAGTGTCATCACATGACCCACATCCAGAACCTGGGTCACATCACCTTTGGTATGTGACTGAAGTTCTGTACTTATTTGTTGAAGAAGGCCATGGAATATGGTCGAAAGTTCAGTAAAAAAGTTGAGTTTATAAAACTGATAAAAATACTCCCTTATCACTTTTCATGAATTTATTTTCATCATCACAGGTGACTCTTGTTCTGCCGTAGCTTGTAGAGAAACAGATTGATTGCATGTTTATCTTCTACAGAACTACAGCACCTACTGTATGAAATACAAAGAAAAGACTGTAACACACTGCATTCTAAAAGAGGTCTGAGTGACCCTGGCAACCTCCACAACACCCACTCCCACCCACAGCCCTGCTCTTCTCGTGTGTGTGTGTGCGGATGTGATGGATGTAAGTAAATGATTGTGTGTGTATGTGGGAAGAGAAGGTGAAGTGATGTTTCCTGTTTCCCAAGAGGAGGAAAGAGAAAAGTATGTGTATGTTTTGTGTTTTAATGTGGTGGCTTCAGCGTGCGGTGGTTTTAGGCTTTGTTGTGAGAGCTGATGTGGTTAGAAGAGCTCAGTGCATCGTGGGTAAGGAAAATCTATGACCTTATGCACATGGGTGGCTGAGGGCGCAGCCATGCTGCACACACACGCACGCACACACACACACACACACACAATGAAATGAGTGGGATTTTACCTTCGGCGTCCTTAACTGTCTCGATGGCTTCTATGGCCTCAATGGTAGCTGAAGGATGGGCAGAGAGAAGAGAAGAAGAGAAAGACAGGAGGACAGGAAGAGAGAGATGACAGAGTCCGAGGGCGAAGATGAAGTACAAAGAAAGAAGGAGGAGAAGAAGAAGAAAGGAGTGAAGGCTGAAACATGCTTCTGTGCAGTTACGCATGAACATCTTGGCTTCAGGACGCAAACAAGGGTGAACGAGGGTCCTTTGAAATCTCAGTTAAATGCTGTCAAACACTGGTCTGAAAAAGCCAGTACTTGTGTTGGTCCAACACCAATTTATCCGCAAGTGCGCACACACAGACAATGAAGAAGATCAAAGAGTAACTTGCAGTAGGATATATCAATGCTAATATTTGTGTGTCCGCCCAAAGTATGATGGCCAGGGAGCTAAGACACGTAGCCTTCCGCTTCTGGCTTCTGACCTTTGTTGCACCTCTCTCTCCCTCTCCACACTTCCTGTCTGCCTCTCAAATAAACACCATGAGTCAAAGGGAAAAATGCGCCTGTCTCTACGAAAAATATGTAAAAAAAAACAAAACAAAACATTAAGGACTTTTTTTACACGTTAAAATTATGTACAAGTTGTTGACAGCGATACGAGCGCGTACGCATGACGCTTGCAAATTTGCATACTCAGAGGCATGTTTCAGGCTTTAGTCATGTGAGGCCCTCAGCGCAGCACTGAGACCATGGCAGGTTCAGAGGGCACCCGGTGTTAGCAGTAGCTGGTGTTAGCCCTTACACACCTCACACACACACACATACACACACACACACACACACTTTGGCTGTATGTCCTCTTGCTGTCTGCATTACTGCCCCTTACTCTCCTGTCATTCTCTAACTCGCTTTTTCTCTCTCTCACACACACACACACACACTCATACAACCAGCAGGCTGTTAGTATCCTCAGCGCTGGTGAGGTGAGGTGGAGAGAGTGAGTGAGTCAGAAAGATGAGAGGAGAACAATAGCAATAGAGGAGGAGAGGAGGAAAGAGGAAGGAACCGGAGGATGGTCCAAAGCAGATATTTAAACTGTGTCTGTGTATACATGTGTGTGCTTTATTTCTGTTTTTGAAGGCGTGTCCAGGGTTTGAGAGTGTGTTTGTGTGTGTGTGCAAGAGTGTGAAACACTCACCGCTCTGCAGGGTCTGTTTGCCCCCAGACAGCACTCCGCTGGGCAGCATGCCTGTAGGGGTCAGTCCCTTCAGGGTCAACACGTTCTCACTCTCCTCCCTGAGAGACAGACAGAGGCAGTGTGTGTGTGGGTGTGACAGGTGTGTGTGGATAAAAGGAGAGAGCAGGTGATAAAGAGAGAATTACAGAGAATTACACACTTCCCCTCACTGTGCACCTGCCAATACATAAAAACATGCTTTCACTGAATGCTAAAAGTGACAATCCAGTGCAGATTAATTTCTGCAAAAGTTAAAGGAAATACAGCATTTATAGGCATTATGTACACACACACACACACAGTATTTAAAAACGAGAACACAACCCACCGTAGAACAGAGAACATTTTCGCCATCTTCCCAATGGCTCGAATCTTGTTTTTGATCACCTCTTTCCTGGCTGCTGCTGCACTGGCTGTAAAAGAGTCAAACACAAACTTGTGATGTTATCAAACTAAAGTGAACAGTCACAATATATTGTATATTATATAAAATATATATATTCAGCTTTGTATTTGTTCACAGTGACATAAGTTTGAATCTCACTGCTGTGACAGTGTCAGTGTTGAGTGTTCCTTACCATCATAGATCTCCTCTCCGTCGTTCATGAGTTCGTCATCAGAGCAGATGCTCAGGACATTGACCAGCATCTCAGTCACTGCAGGACAAACACACACAGACACACTCAACCAGGGACATAAGGGTACCCTGGTGGCCTAGGGGTTAAGACACCAACCATGAACCGCAGCGCTCCCAGTTCACACCCAGGTCATTTGTTGCATGTCATTCCCTAACTCTCCCTTCTCTCTCCTCATTTCCTGTCATCTCTCTACAGTTGCTGCCAAATAAAGTCATAAAATGCCTCAAATCTGACTAAAATCCGGTTACCCACAAGTCCCTAATCCTGTAAGTAGGGGTTGTACACCTTTTAGGGCTGATATAATTGCTATTTTTAGATATTATTAAGTGGTACTAGAACCATATAATGTACATACAAAGGATCTTCCTTTAAAACTAAGACATTTTTAGAGATTATCCCTTGTGTTGTTTTACTTCAATTGTGTTTGCTGATTAGTGTCCATAGTTTAGCAGCCTTTTTAAAAGAATACATTGGGTTATTCAACTCTTTACCAAACACAAACGCTGACAACAAAATGATTGATGTGTCCCTGATAAAAGATGGACACTGTGTAGACCATACCACAGAGCAGTGAATTTATATATAGTCACCTATACAGTTGTGTTCCATACACATGTGCCTTTCAGAACTAATGATATTTTTTTGTCTCAATGTATCATGAATATAATTTGCACTGGTATTCCATCAACTTAGATTTTTGCATCACACTTTGTCTTTATTCATTGTACACATGTAAACTGGTCCATGACAGCTGCTATATTATAATAGTTTATATGAGATGTATGCCTCCAAATGAAACTGTGAAGCAACTTATCAAGGACCAATTCTCTGTCTGCTTCACGCTACACCAAGTCACTGCATAAAATCAGCCCCAAAACCCGAATCATCATCCTGAAACCCCTTCACAGCCATGTGATCTGTCTGAGCTGAAGCATAAAAGCCACCAAACCCCAAATAGCTCACCTTTAAATGAGGTTTCGAATCAGTAATAACATAATTTAGCCTGAAGTAGGTTTATGTTAACTAGCATTTCAGCTTAAGTCTAGGACTGGTTACAAAGGTTACAAACCTTTAATTATTACAACATCATTGCAGAAAGCCTGACCTTATACTGTTTTGATAATAATGTACTGTATACGGAAGAGCCTAAAATAATGTGTGCATGTGATACCCTTTTCTCCCACAAAAGGCAGCGACCAGGTGAAGACGTCCATGAAGTTGGGCAGCCAGTAGGGGTGAGGAGAGCAGTTGAACTGGCGGATGTTCATCACGTTGTTCTCATACTTCAGCACCGCCGCTGAACACACACACACACACACACACACACACACACACACATTAGCCATTTCAACTTTGGTCAGATAGTAGAGAATAATATTCTCTAAAAATTAACCATCAAACATAATGTTACACATACTGTTATACTAAGAGGAACAACATTATTTTGTTCACTACATACATATAGTATAGTCATCTATAGCAATTAAATTCCTCCCCAGAAGCTTTAAGTGTTCCTGTTCAGTCTTGAATGAAAAAGAACATACTGTTCAGTCTAAAATAATTGCACTGCAGTGCTCACACTTCACCTTTTTGTGAAATACAGTATGTGTGTGTGTATTTGTGCAGGTGTGTGTCAGACCTTTGTTGTTGTAGACATCCAGGTAGTTTGGAGCAGAGAAGATGGTGATGAGGGAGGGGAAACCTGTAGTCTGACTCTTCCTGTACATACGATACCTAAGGAAAGAGAGACAAACAAGCCGCCCACGTTACAGCTACTCAAATAAAAAAACACAGTGTGGATAAAAACCGAGGATTCGCTTCAGAGGTCTTTAAACCAGACAGAGACTGGTTGAAGGCGAGACAGCCACGCATTTAAAAACAAATGAAGAAGGATTCTGTGTGGGCAAAATGACAGGGTAAAGTAAGAGTGCCACTGAGGAGGGTACTGAAAGCACACAGTGTCGCTGTGTGAAGCTGCCAGCACATTGAGATTCTTAGGGGCCCAGATCTAGTGACTTAGTCAATATAAAGAAAAAGAAATGCTGGGTGCAGCTACTTTCATGCATGCAAAGAACCTACAAAGATAAGAAATGATAATGAACACAAGCACAGATATTTCATTTGTACTCACAAACAAAGCACAAAAACAGCCTCTACTAGCTGTGTCTCATGAGGATAAACTAATAACCAAACTCTCCAGTAATGAAGAATTTTGCTTATTTATCATGAACAAATATAACCTAGGTATCCAGCAGAATTTGGTGGCTTGTTTCCTATTAGAGTGATTTTCTTATTGTCTTTTATTATGTTGTTCCCAGTGTGCCAGTGTCCTGTGTTGTTTTGTCCAGGATGTTACTCTCTCTAGGAAGCTGTGTACAACCAAATGCCAACATGCAAATCACTGTCATCAGCACAAGGTTTATTTACAAATTTTGTCCAAAGCTGGCCACCATACACTGTGTCTGACCAGAAGCCAATCAAATCAAGGCAACCTAATGGCTCTGTATCAAACAGGCTCCTGATTGGCTGCCTGTTAGACTGCTCTACCACAATGGCACAGACTGTACATTTCTCCCTGTGACCCAGTACGTGCAATGTACCAATGTTTACAGCACACTGCTTTTGCATTTAGTAAACGATAAATCAACATGTTTAATTGTTTTGTATTTACAGGAAATAATAGTGAGTACACTGTTGTACTGCAATTTTGAAGCACCAGTGATCAAACTTCAACAAAGAGAATTTTTCCAGGAACGTTGGTTATTTTTTGGTTTTGTTTGCTGAAGTGTTCCACATTTAAATTTTTTAATTTAATCCATACATTAGGTACTATTTACAAGTACAGGAGTATAAACTATTAAAAAATTACAATATATTTTGACCAGCCCTTGTGCAAGTGCACAGAGACCCATGGACGATTACCCAGACTACCCAGCTGCATGACAGACAAAATACTGTTAATGGGTTCACCAAACAGCACCACTCAGACTACAGCTGCCTTAATTGCTGCATTATATTTGGAGGATTTACACTAAGATAACAGATGCCAGGAATGGATTTGTGGGTCAGAAAATTGTATTTTGCCCCCACTATTATATTTAGACAAGTAGTGCAAAGCTTACATGGCTTTTTGCCTTACGTCATTCTCTTTTCAAGGAATGAGTTAGTTAACCTGAATTTTGGTGCTCTCTATCAGACAAACTTTAACAATGCTAATAACACAGTTTAAGGGTGACAGGAGGGAAATTGTGGAACTTTTTTTTTCCTGTAATGTGCCAATTCCCCAACAAAGAAAAATAACAGCTCGGAACATCAAATGTCAAGGTAAGCCATTAAATTAAATGGTGCTCCCTTTTAAGCCGTGAGAAGGACTGAGCCGCGACAGTCAGTCAGCTTACCCAGCATCCTGTGCTTCGTGCGCTCTGATGATTGACAGCAGGTTGTTGGTCTGTAGGAACTCGCACACTGCTGGGTAACTGGGGACAGTAGGACAGACACAGAGAGCGAGTGAGAGCAAGTAAGTGCATCTGTAGTGAGGTACTGAAAAAACCATACAGGGGAAGAAATATCCATGAAGATCCAGAAAAAGCAACTTTACATAGCAAACACATCATAAGTTGTCATATCAAGACTGACTAAACAGATGGAAATATTGTTCTTTCTTACTTGTTTTTAATTGTTTTCTAATGTCATGTTTGACTGAGACCAGCAGGGGGCATCAGTGAGCGAAAGGCAGGCCTGAGCTTATGGCCTCCTCAGTGCTGTGGGAGTATACACTAGTTAGTCCGCTGATGCTGTGTCTGCTAAACATAGAAAATCACTGTGTTCTCCACAGACTACACGTCGTAACACCGACTTCTACACGTGAGGAACACAGCTACGGTCGCACCAGCGCTCCATCCGTCTTTCAACACCAGCTCCCCATAGTTGCATTCCTCTGTTTTTAGTCTTGTATTTCCAGCTTTCATCCTCTACCCCACCACCCTCCTCCTATGTTGCTCTCCTCCTTCCTCTCACTGTATCTTAATATCACTCCATATCTGGCAGGAGTAGCCAGTCGTCATAGCAACAGAACCGTGCAGTCTCCCTGGGGATTGTGGGATATCGTTTCATGCTGAAACGGAACTGTGTGTTTGTGAATGTGCTGTGTTTATGTGTTTCCTCGTACACTGAATGTGTGTGTGTGTGTGTGTGTGTAAACTGGCCAAGGTTTTCTGTCTCTTGCACAAATCCCAGTGATTGTTATTGGATCTTGGATGTGGTGAAACCGTGCAGGCAGCAGCTCTCTTTCTCTCTTCTCATCACCAACATCCCAAACCAATAGCCTGAAGTCCACCTAAAACTTATTAAATTTCTGATTTGTAGATGAAAGTCACATCTCGCTGATGCCAGGCCATCACAAGGCATCCAGATCATTAAAACACATCGAATGGGCCCGACACAACACAGACAGGAACACGTTTGAGGATCAGTGTTATTTCTGGCTGCATGTTCCAGCTGCTAATTTTAAAGAATATCGTTCCTAGTGTGTATTTTGTATCTCTGAATATTGCATTCATTCTGGCTTGTTTGGATATCAGGTTAGTTTATATCTCTGAGCTTGATAAGCACTGCGTCAAGGTTTCCAGACAACATTCACTGACATTCAAGTTGATTTTCTTCTAAAATAAACCATCAGGAGTCTTATGTAATATTGCTCTTTGTTGGAGTCTGGATGGACCTTATGAGGAGTAATTTTGCCCTGTACCTGTAGAAATAGGAGCAGCCTCTGACTGTGTTGTGACCAAAGTACTCCTGGGTCTTCTCGTTGCCAAAGTCTTCCAGGGGGTCGGCCCACAGCAGGTCGCACATGGGCCCAAACGCCGGGGGCTCCTTGAACCGGTCCAACTAGGACATACAACGATCACATACACAGAAACACAAATGCTCAGTCACACATGTATAGCCACAAAGAAACCCTCTCACAAATAAACATATCAGATGTACAACATTTTAAAGTGATATAAACCATACACAAACACACACACACAAAATTGTACCAGCACATATAGGACAAATCAGAAGACAAAGAAAAGCAAACACATAGCACACACAAATGCACACACACACACATGCACACACAGACACACAGACAAACACACACACTGTCAGAGCAGAGCATCTCCATGGCAACCCTCACCACACAGGAGGGAGAAGATGTCACACCAGCAGATTCACCATGGAAACACTGCCATTAGATGAGGAAGTGTGTGTCCTCATGTCTCCGCGTTCATGTGTGTGTCTTTGTGCTCTGTGTTACTGTGAACTGTATACATACAGCATGTGTGTGTGGGCCTCTTTCATTGGTGTATTTACTGGTTTCTTAAGGATTCTCAGGACATGTTGGTATCAAGGCGTAAGAGTCGGTGTGTGTATGTCTGTGCTCGCAGGTGTGTGTGAGTGCTGCATGTATAAGTCATGTTATATTTCAGCAAATAAAAGTGTGATAAATGTTGCTATTATGTATAAAGCAGTAAATACGGAAGCGATGAAGTTGAGGAAAAAGGGGTTAAAGTTTTCAGACAGGTAAACTGTGTAACATTTAGAAAGGTTGTGATGCCTGAATTGTATGCCTTTTTAGGCTGATTATTTACCCAAGAAATAAATGCAATAGAGCCTAAATAATACCTGGAATAGGCAGGTAGTGCACTCAGGCTTCAAATAATCTTTACAGAATGAAAGGGGGAAATTTATCAACAACATAAATGTATTCTTTCATCTTTCTTGTCCATTTTAATCAGTTTGTTTAAGAGAATTAAATGTGAGACCAGATGACTCAAATGTATTCGTGTTGCTAGGTGTCTGTCTTTGCTTCTACTATTAATATCTGTATTAATTTATATAATAAGCTAATTTAAGGAATCTAAATATTCAAAGGCAGCTTAACAGCACCATATTGTATGAATCTCGATAGAGTCAAAAACTGACATGGCATCTACTGAGATCTGCCATGCCAGTTACCTTTAGCAGGTTTAGCTGCGTTTTTTCTTTGTTTAGCTTCTGCCCCGTTTACTGAATTTCCAAGATGTCAGTTCCACAAAAGTGATATTTTTCATTTACTGTTTTATATTATGTAATTATATTTCAATTGTGTGATATTTTCAAAGGTATATAATAAAACAGATGTAGTCAAAGATGTAGTTACTGTGTTTTGCCTTTTTGGGCAGTATTGTTAATTCAAAATTGTGTGTGTTTGTGTGTGTATGTGTGCGCCTCTTATTGTACCTTCTTGATGTCGTCCAACGTGTGGATCTCTGGTGAAAGCCCCCCATGCACACACAGGAACTGCTGGTTCATCAGGGCTGCCAGGGGCAAGCAATCAAACGCCTCCATGCAGGAGTCATATACCTGCTCCGAGTACTTGATCTTACCTGAGGGTGGTTGGAGGAATGGAGACATATTTCAAGACTTGAGACAAATAAGCGCCTGAGTGTGTTTTGACATGCTTTGAACAGCCACCATCCCTGCAAACGTACTGTCAGTCCTTGTCATTTGGGATGTTACATATCAAATGAAGAGAACAAACATGGAGTTTTTACATTGGGTGGATCGAAAGAACTCAGTTATCTAAAGGCTTCAAACAGTCAGATGGTTCCTTTAAAAACATAATTTAGTTCACTTGGGGGCAAAGGCAGTAACATGTAGGATTTTTTCTCATAACATGTTATTAATTTATGCGACCATCTCTTCTCCAGCACTCCCATATGACCTGTTTCTCTCCTCTCTGATGATTTAGAAAAGCCACTTCCCAGAGAAGAAATGCTCCATGTGACAGCACATAGCATATTATTACAGACAACACATGGATGCAAAGACTCCAGTTCTGTTTCCAGTGAACAAAATCTGACCCAAATATAAGCGAGAAGCAGTGTAGAGGCGTCACTGTGAGGCAGAATTTTTGCTTTATGAAAAACCTCCTTTGATTTGGCAGCGATATCAATAAAGACATCCAACACGCAGCATCTTTAAAAGTACATTTCACACATGGGCGTAACAATACATCTGACACAAAACAATATCACAGGATTAAAATAGCTGAAAGGAGATCGGAGGAGAGAGATAGAAGAGGAAGAAAGAAGAGAGAAGGGTGGATTTTGGACGAGAGCGAGCGGGGAGGAGATAAAAGGAGAATGATAATTTCATAAAGAGAGAAAGGAGAGAGATTGATGGGAGGAGACAGGAGAAGGAGGAGAGGTTAAGAGCGGTGAGAGGAAGAGAGGAAGGAGAGGAGACGACGAGGAAGGACATGAGAACGGCATGTACACAAATCAAAGCCAGTATTGTGGAGTACCAGTGTACAGTAGCCAGCATTAGAGTGTGTATTTGTGTGTGTGACAGCAAGGAGTGTGTTTGTCAACCTCTCCATCTGCCTTGTGTAGAGCAAGAGCTCATTATTGCTAGTCCACCAGTTTTCAGCTTCTTCCACACATAGACACTTAAACATTTATGAAGACACTCTTGCACACGCATGCAGTCATAGTACATGCACACACTTGTGGTACACACACACATACACACTCACTCACACACACACACTCACAGCAGATGGTAATTGAGGGCGACCACTATTCGCCACGAGCACCAGGGGAAATTAGCTTCCTTGTCCCTTGGCCAATCAGACACTGAGGAGAAAGTCCCTGAGCCAATCATTAAGGGCCAAATTAATTTGCTGCTAATCACCTACTCTCGGACAGGACACGAGGAGAGTCAGAGAGACAGAGAGAGAGAGAGAGAGAGACTGGGGGAGGGAGGGAAAGATGAAGGATAGATGAGAGGAAGAGGGAGAGAAATAGGAAATAAGGAGGGAGAGAAGAAGCAGAGGAGGGATGTATGGGAGTGTGGATGGACAGGGAAGATCCTTTGGGAAGGAAGAGAGGAGAAGAGATGCTACAGAAAATACAGAAATTTATAGCTGGAGTGATCAGTTGATATATTGATTAGTTGGATGATATTAAATTCATATGTAACTGAAAAGTGACTATTCGAAATCCTAGCTTAGCAACTCTAACCAGGTATTGCAGACCTTGCGACTGTAATAGAGAGATACTCAATATGTAAAGAGTTTAGAGATTAGCATAATTGTTTTAGCATATCAAAAACCAAAAACACTAGAGCAAACATGTAAGGAATGGAGCGAGCAGTGTGTTTATCTTAAGCTGCAAACGTTAGCATTTCTAACTAACTAGCTTACTGGAGTGTTACCTCTGATTTCAAGAGCATTTCATTAGTTAACTACATTTTGTGGGGAGACACGTTTGTTCACGACACGTGCACACCCACTCTGTCGTCTTTTGCCACAGTGCTGGAAACCTGTCCTGGATGCTGCTATAACAGATTGCAAGCTAACGTTAACATGACTGTCGTTCTGTCATGTTTAGGTGGATTTGGGGAGTTTTACATTTGCCTAACACAACGGTACGTTCACATCCCAGAAGTGTCTTTCTTATAGCGTACAACATTAAAAGTGAAAACATACTGTTCAGAAATACAAGTAGTCACTGTCTTGCTCATTGGTGTGAGCTAAGCAGCTACACATCGTTGTGTTTCCTGATTATTCTTATAATACTAGGGCTAACTAGCTCTAGACTGCAAGGACAGTTAACAATTAACTCATGGAGCTCAGAATCATTTAATTAGCTAACTAGCCGACATATGGCTGATAATGTTAGGTGTCATTTTAGATGGCAAAATCGACAGTCAGATACTAGAAATGAGAAGCCTGAGTTTGTCTACCTCTGTGATTATCGTGGCCTTGCAGCTATAAATCATCCATCATTATTATTGAAAACTGTATATGCGCCTCGTGAGAATGGAGGAACTTAGCAAACAGTCAATTCTTTTCATCGATTTAAAAGGCCATAAATTCTCTTTTTAAAGTCTTCTATAATAGTAAAGTGAATATCTTGGGTTTTGAGCTGTTGGAAAATAGAAGCTCCAGTATTGTTGTCGACATTTTGCTTTTTTTTTTTTATCAGATCATTAAAAAAGATTCTGCACAACTCAGTATTGAAAATAATTGTTGCATGCAGCCCTGCTTACCTTTACAATAACTTTAACAGAAAGAACTGATATAATTTGTGGGATGAGATGAGGTTAAAGAGGGAAGAACTGCAGAAATGTGAGGAGTGACAGAGGCATTGACATAAGTGAGAAGGAGCATACAATATTTGGAAAAAACAAAAAAGTTACTCACATTCTTGTTTGAAGGTGAAATATTCTGTCAGATGTCTACATTCATGGTTTCCCCGTAGAAGAAAGAGCGTCTTTGGATAGAGGATTTTCAGTGACCACAGGTACAACACACACTTCACCAGGGAAGAGAAAGCATAGAAACTAGTTACAGATGAGCACATTAACAATAACATCATCATTAAACTTGGCAAAAAAGAGGAAGATTTAGAGTTTGGGGTACATGATATGCAATTGCAGCAAAAATACTATCTTATAACAAATTAAGCTAATCAAAATTGACTTTATACAGTACTGTTCTGGACATATATGTATTCTCTTATATGGCCTAGCTCAAAAGACTAGCATGGTGGGTACATTTTTTACCTTTGCACAGAGCTAGGCTAGCTGTTTCTACCTGATTCCAGTCTTTATGCTAAGCTAAGCTAATAATAGAAACCCCCCACTTGTTTTTATGCTTCCATTTTTTGTATGGATTAAGTTTAGTTTTAACAGTGTTGTTGCTGATTTTTTTTTCCGGATGAAGCTAGAAAGTAATCCCAAATTTCCCAAAATGTCAAACTATTCCTTTAAACCACACTCTACAGTGAAAACAACTTGCGCACATTTAGCACATCATTGTGAGTAAGTAATCGTCTGAGGCAGAGTTGGACTCATTTCACTTTCAGTTCCCCTCATTAAATTCAAATGGGAAATGGTGAAAAGTGAGACACAGAGAATCACGATGGAGCCGTTACCAGGAATTCCTTCTCTGAATGAGCCATCCACTGCCCAAATTAATTGAGCTGAAAGCAAATTGATCCTTACCCCAGTCTAAAGATAGACATAAACAGGATTTTGACAAGAATCATCCCCAATAAGAGCATGCTGATTGAATTAACAGGAAAATATGAATTGAAAACAGATGTCTGACATCTTTTAGAGTATAAAATCATCCAACATGTTTATGATATCATTTTGTTAACACTACAAATGGTTCAGAGGGTGTTTTCTCACCTTTACAGTGTCATCCCTGCTCTACATTAAGTCCCCTGCCTACATGCCCTTGAAGTGTGTTAGGAAGGTGGCCTAAATATTGCTCCGTCCCCTCCAAACTCACTCCATGTCAATGATATGTCCCTTTTGCCATTGCAGCTAAGTGGCTCAACAAACTAAGCCATTCCCTATGCGCTCAGATCATTGTGAATTCAAGTCACACTCCTGATCTGTTTCTGCAAAATAAAGTAATCACAAAAATACCTCATTGCACTCAGGTCTATTTCAAAGAATCAAATGTCCAGACATCCCTCTGGATATACCAGTTTCCATACATACATTTCAGTAAGTAGCATATTATCCTCTTGTCAGTGATTACTGACCTTGAATCATCCATGAATTTTAAATGGCATTACCTTGGTATGTGTGCATGTTCAGGCACAATCTGTGGTGTGTCAGTGCTAATCTCAAGTACCTTTGTACATTTCTAATACAATAAATACAGCATAGTGTTGTAACTGTATACCTCAGTAGTGAAATAAACCTTGCTCCTGGAAAGTGTAGACACTTAGGGCAATATACACTATAATGGACATTGATTTAGTTGTAAGCTTAATGTATACACAATACAATGATTTTGAGTGAATGCACACCCAATAAAATGAAGACATGTTCATATACAGCATATACTACAGTGAAGCATGTGATAAAAGTGTCCACCCTCACCTCGATACTGAAGTAGCCCCTGTCCACATAGTCCCCTAGGAAGAGGTAGCGTGTGTTGGCAGGAGAACCTCCAACTTCAAACAACTTCATCAGGTCGAAAAACTGGCCGTGGATGTCGCCACACACTGTGGAAACAGCACAAGCTAATGTTAGGATCACAGAGACTGTAGTTTTCAACTGTCACATGTTGTTTCCCCAATTCAGTTAAAAAACATGGCACCATATTTGATTCAGTTGCTCCATATGGTATACATGTTCTGTCTGCTTATCTTGAAACATCACTCATATGCCTCTTGAAAAAAATTAAAATAAATGATTAATAAAATCCTCCTGAATTTACTGATTGGTTGATGGACAGAAAATTAATCACCAACTACTGTCCCTATTCAAGCAAAAAAGCAAAAATACATTTGCTACTTCTCAGATGTGGGTATTTGCTTCTTTTCTTTGTCTTTGTGATATTATACTGAATATCTTTGGGTTTTGGACTGTTAGTTGGACAAAATAAGCAATTTGAATATGTCCCCTCAGGCTCTGGGAAATTGAGATTGGCATTTTTTCAACATTATTAAGATAATCATTTTTGAAAGTTTGATTGATATAAAATATTGCTAATTGTAGCTGTAATACTATTACTTACTGTTGTACTCCAAATCATATTAGTTTTAAAATAACATCATCCTGTACTGCACTACATTAAGTTAAATTTGTTGTAAATCATGATACAAAAAACTTCACATTGACAGAAATCAGACATCTAGCTTTCATGACAGAGCCTAATACTGATTCCATACACATTTCAATGGCTGTGTTTCCAACAGTTTTGTTCCAAGTCACATCCTGGAGTATTGGATCTAATTCAGATAAAACTTCACATACTGAACACTTCATAATTTGAAAAACTTCAGGACTGTCTGTCTATATGATCTGCCAGCATACATCTTCCCATCCGCCTCCCTCACCATCTGTCTGGCCTCTCCTTTCACTTTTAGTTGATGTCATAGTTCCCCTCTGCAGCCATTTTACGATGGCCATTTTGCATCTGCCTGGGCGGCTACGTCTGTCTGTCTCTCCATCTGCTTGCCATGTTAATGTCTGTTTTTGTGTCTACTCCTAAGCATTCGCTTTAATTTGAACTGGGAATTGGGAATGCAAAATGGCACGAGTGAAATTGAGCTGTACCTGTCTGCCTCCTCAGACCTGCCTTCGTATTTTCCCAGAAGCCTTCATGTGACACCCTAAAAGCCTGTCAGTTCAAATTTCAGCCATCCACCTGCCTGTCTGTTCACTAGTTGGTCTATCTTAGAACATTTCCAGAGGGACTCCATCAAAGTGCTAAACTGTTTTCCTCAACATTGCATTTGCTTGAAGCCCTCCCTACAAGAACCTGCACTATTTTTCTGTAGTTTCATCTCTGAAATCTATAGGCTATTTCAAATCATAGCTAACTCTCAGGTGGGTGTTTCTTTGTCAAAATCTGTAGCAGTGGAGAAACTTGGAAACAGGGATCAATATGTTTCTCATTGGGCATGAGCAGGTTTGAGAACCTCTGCACTAAGCTGCTTATGATCGACTGTCTCTCCATCTGCCTGTCTGTCTGTCCTTGTCCCCGGGGATCTGTACCTGTGAAAGCCGAGTGATGTTCCCACACTGCGTGGGCACAACAACCCACACGGAATTATCTCACCGCTCGCATTTGCATAAACGCACACACATATGCATAGATATGCAGGTACATTAACCAAGCAGTGTCAATAGGTTGGGAGCGTCTGAGTCTGCCTGCCTGCTTGTCTGTCTTCTGTGTCATCGTCTCAGAAACTTGTTTTCCATTTTGTTCCTCATCGATCTCAATCTCCCCCTCCTCCTCCCTTCGACATTCTCCTTCGTTCATACCATTTCCCTGGCAAGGGAATACATGCAGATATTACCAAAGCCAGCGCCCGCTATTGTGAGGTGCATAAGTGCCAATTGGTTCTCTCAGTGAAGTGCAACCAAACAACAGTTCATATTAAAAGGGTGGCAGATACGTAGCAGATTAATGAATCGATGAATGGAATCTGATTAATACATAATTACTGATCTATCTGCCTTTTGCTCCGCAGCTCCATTTCTCTGTCTCTCTATCTCTGTCTCTCTTGTTTGACTGATCTGTGCCCTCAATGTTAAAGTGTGTGATCTATTTGCTTGTCACTCATCCACACATATAAACATACTCATAGCTTTTTAGGTGCGGGTGGCCCCAGTGGGAGCTTTGCAAACAGTTTTTAAAGGAATAGTTTGACATTTAGAGAAAAAACTACTTATTCAAATTACTAACTTATTCACTTTCTTGCTGAAGGTTAGATGAAGGTAAGTGTGAAGCTGGAGCCAGCAGCTGATTAGTTTAGCTTAGCATAAAGCCTGGAAACAGATGGAAACAGCTAGCCTCACTCTGCCTGCATATCTGCCTACCAGGACCAACAAAGTTCCCTCAATGACACGTTATATCTGGTGTGTTTAATTCATTCATTTTATAGGGTCAGATACTGGACTATTTCTTGACCAGGAGTAGTTGCCAGCCACCTAGTGGACACTCCTGGCCAATAAACAGTTGAGCACATAGACCCCTGTAGAATGGCAAAATAATGTATTTATACTTTGTTTTTGTACAGATTGAACCAATGAGATATTACATGTTAAGTAGTGAGGTAGCCGTTTCCCATTTTTATGCTAAGCTAAGCAAACTGACTGCTGGATGTAGTGTCATATTTACCCTATAGACATGACATTCGTATCTTTTAGGGCCAACACCTTCTGGTTGTTTGGCACATATGCTCTTGTCCAACCAAATTCGTATTGTTTTTTTCTTATATGAACTTTCACACATGTAGCACACAACAGGAGACTGTCCATTTCGGATGTATTCTGGCCTATTGGTGTGGTTTAGCACTGATGCTCAGTTAGAGCATGCAGGAGGAGCACCCATCAATAAAGATGACTGTTTTGCATTGACATGAATACAATAAGTATGTGGACGTATCTGCAATATCAACGACAGAGTGGAAAGAAATATTCAGGCAAGTAGAAGAGTGTATGAAGAGTACGAAGCAGCCAACACACACACTCACTGTGTGTGAATTCTCCGGACAATGACCTGCTCTATTCACACATGGGCTCAGTTCAACATTACATGGACTTTGTACTCAGGAGCTGGCAGAAAAAGGTCCATTTAATGTCCGGTTCAACTGATTTGGATATTTGTGTTCACAAACACACAGCTCATCCGTGTAATATCTAGAAAAGAGCTGGATAGAAGCGCATGCGTGATTACGGTTGAGGAAGAGAGGCGGCTTCATCAGAGCCAAGGCAGTACATTTTTAGTTAATCTAGATAACATGATTTTTTTTGCCCATTGACAAATCGATTGGTTGAAGAGTAGGTAGGTTTTCAGTCGACCAAGATTTTCTTTGTTGGACTACAGCTGTACAATCTTCTCATATTGTTCTCATACTCTCAGCAAGAGAGCAAATACGCATATTTCCCAAAATGTTGAACTAATCCTTTAAATGAAATCAGGTTTAGCTTTCCTATTTTCTAACTGTACTGTAATTGTTCGCTGAATTACAGATTGAGTCACACTCCATTCTTCATCACTATACCATACCCGTGACTGGCGCCTCAATATCCAACATGGTGCGCTCCTGGCGCAGGATGGCGGCGCCCTCATCGATGATGCGCAGGGCCACGGCCTCCTCGAGTCGCCCCTCCTTGGTGAGGTGAGCTTTGAGCAGGTCCACCCGCGGCCGGCCTTCGGCATCAAACACCTCCTTCATGGTAAGCCGGTGGGCCAGGGGGAAGGGGACCGCTGGAGAGGGAGATTGAGAGTGGTCGACAAGGAGGAGATGAAAGTGAGAAGATGCAAAGAGAGATGGAGACAGAGGAGAATCCATGACAGAGGAAAGATATTATTTGAGATTAAGAAGGGGGAGGAGAGTTTGAATGGATGTATGTATATATGAATAGAGGGAATGAGGGAATGAGAGAAGTTGATGCAGAAGAACACAATGTTTATTATAATGCAGAACATGATTTATTGATATTTCCAGTATTCTTCAAAAATTTACATTCTTCACAAACATCAGAAGCCCTCATTCCTCACCACAATCCTGATCACATCCCTGCTGCAGGCTTTGACTGTATGTGCGTGTGTTATGGAGGCCTAGGTGGGTTGTATTGAAGCTGGGGCTGCCAGAGTTATCAGGGCTGCCTGCCTCTGTTCTGCAGTAATGTCTCTCTGCCTCTGTTCTGCAGTAATGTCTTTCTTACATAATGAAGGCCCCCAGGGCGCTGCTGGAGAGGGGGGTTGACTGACGACGGGGGTGATACAGCAAGAGTGCACAGCTGCACGTGAGGAGTCAGACACACACATACGAAGACACACTCAACAAAACGCAGACACACACACACACACACACACAAGTGGTCTTAACAAACAGGCGCAAACTCAGTGGCAAGAAACAAAAGGCAGAGGCGCAGGGGCGCATGCGTAGATCATGTATGGTACAATGGCGTTAACACGCATGATTGCATATGTGTGTGCGAGCCTACAGTGGTACACACACACATGCAAGCTCATAAAAGGTATTGTTATGCAGGATCCACAGAGCCTGTTGGAGCCCCACCAGTGCTAACACAGATAATGGCCTAGATCACAAACTAAAAACTAGGCCTGGCTCTCTCTCTCTCTCTCTCTCTCTCTCTCTCTCGCACGCACACACACACACACACACACACACACACACACACTTTCACTCTCTGTCACTTTGTCTCTGTTTTGCACTCTCTCCTCTTGCCCCTTCTCTGTTTTTTTAATTTTTCACTCCTCTTTCTCTCTTGTTGACTCCCTCTCTTCCTGTCGCTGTAACAGGCCACAGTCTCTTCAGCGAGCTTTCACACTGATGTCCATCATTACATCTTAATGTGATACTCACATTTTATTTTTTTTACATTAAAAGTAGCTCAACAACCACATGAAACCACACTGCATGGTTTTATGTAATCACCACTGAAACATCAGCAACATTTAGCCAGTATTGCTAAATGAACCATCAGGAGGGACATGAAAAACGTTGAACAAATCAGTTAAAAATCAACCTAAATCAACACTTTATGTGTAATTACGAGGATTTTATTCTAAATTTCAAATATGTATGTTGATGAAAATTGCTTCTGACAAACCATGCAGTAATGGATGCTCTGGTTTTGAGCTATTTTTGGACTAAAGGACCATCTAACCATTTGGATCTCACATGGAAAAAAAGGGGGATTTTATTAACCTTTTTGTCCTGGATCACAGCAAAGATGTCAATGAACACTTCAAGCATGTGGACACACCAGAGCATCCTACAACACCTTAACAAAAACACATGTCAGGGTACTCTAAGTCTTCTGGGACACACAGAGACACACCTGAATGCATATTTAGACACCCTGAAGTATCAAATGGCACCTTAGGGCTCTATAGGTTAGCCCCTTTCTTACCCCAAGACACTTTTACACACCTTAAGACTGAATACAACACACAAGAGCACATTGAGACATCCCAGGACACCATGAGCTGCCAAGCTGAATGGTCTGTTTTCTATCGATTGAGAACAGTAGATCAACGTATTAAAACCAGTTTTGCCTTTCAGGTAGGGCTGATTGATATTTTAAAAGGTTTGTGCGCCCCCAGGTTGTCAGAGAACATAAGCCAGAAAAAGAATTACTCATGCATATTGGCATTTGTGTGACTTCATATTTATTTATAAAAGGAGACAACAGAGCTCAGTCAGTGTGTGGCTAAACCTTTTCCTTCACTGTACTGTAATGTACTGTCTTATGCTACTGTACTGCACCATACTGTGCTACAAACTGTAATGATGCTTGTGCAAGTCACCAAAACATGCATGCATGCTTGCATATATATATGAACTCGATGTGTGTACATATAGTTCTGGTTGGAGGTAAAGCTGAGGCCTCTGGTGTGTGTGTGAAAGAAACAGCGAGAGAGAGAGAGAGAGAGAGAGAGGGAAGGAGTGTGAAACTCGTAAATTGTGTGAGCGGTGTGAAAGTAGGGCAGGTATGAGAGAGTGGAGAGCAGCAGAGACACAGAGCTTGGGGAAGGAACTATACTTGGGAAAACTATACTTGGCAGTTAGGGAAAGGAGAGAGGAGAGGTTCAGTACCTACAGAGTCAGACCAAGAAGATGTTTTGGCACCTGACAACTGGCTATTTGATAAGAGCACAATTCTATGGGAATATTAGTGGATTTAATACAAATCTGAGAGGTTCAAGCACACATGGAAAAGTTGCAGACTGGAAGCTGTCTGGGTTTTAGAGCTGCAAATTATGAAGAATCCACATTTGAAATTTGAATTTTGCAACTCTGATATGAACTTGTGAAACACGTTGGTAAAGCTTTTTCTTCCCCATTTTGTTAACAGAAATAAGAATTTTCTAACAATAGTGAAAGGCTCTCTGTATTGTGTAGAATTTGTCATGTAATGCAGGTACATTTAACACAGCACCAATATTTATATTATATAGTATATGCATTCAGATCATCACATGCCAACCAGTTTGTGGGCCATCTGACAGCCCTGGTTCATGTATTTCTATCTATGCTATTCCTGTAATGCTCTGGATGGAATCAGATTTAGGCTTTCACAAAAGATAATAACAAGGAGAAAGTAAATGGATAAATCAACAACTATTAAAATGTTTACCATGTTCACTATCTTGGCTTAGCATATTAGCATGTTAACATTTGCTAATTATCACTAAACAAAAGTACTTATGAGGGGAATATTATTAGTTTTGCATGTATTTGGACAAAAAGCAATGTATTTTAGTGATTTTGACCTGATTATGGCTCTAGAGAAAATGTCAGGGAATCATCAAAGTCATAAGAATTCATCATTTGGATACCATGGTTATCTGTACCAAATTTTATAGCAGTTTATCCGATAGTTAAAATATTTCAGTCTGGATAAAGTGGACTGACCAACACAGTGGTATTGCCATCCCTAAAACCATAGCTAGTGCGGCCAAAAATCCATGATTACAAAGGCACACATACTGCACTGAATTCATATAAAAAGGTGGGATCCTTTTGTTTTCCTTCTGTGTTAATTGAGCTTTTGTATCCTGCTGGTTTCTTTCTAAAAACCCTTTGTGATTAAGCAGTTATGTAAAGGACTTCATTGATAAGTCAATTTGGAGCAAGTCTAGCATGAGAAAGTGAGAAAAGAAAATGGTATTTTTAGGCAAACAAAGCTTGGGCTCCTAATAAGCAGGAAGCAGATCAAAAAGGCTTTAAACAATCATTGCCATTATCAACATTTTTATCACAAAGGATGTCTGATTAAATTTCAATAACTAAATTGAACGTGGCGTGAAGCTCTTGGCACACGTACACAAAAGATCATGGCTTTATCACCTTAAAAAGAAGGATTTTAGAGATGAAAAACATTAAAGTCTGAGAAACTTATGTTTTTGATCATAACAAAGGATCATTCTGTGGAGATGATAACAAGAATAGACTCACATTTTGTTCTTGAGACTGTGCAGAGCCAACTGCACCCACTGACGAGTCATTACACGGAGTAGCATCAAGTGGTCTGGTGCAACCAGTACTTGCAGTTGATGTGTGAGACCAGAGGTCTATCACAAGTCTAGCTTCTTGGTGCACGAGCAATGACGCAAGCTATGCAGCAAGGAAACAAGCAGCAGGGGTTTACTTGGGGTGACCATATTTTCAAACCCCCAAACCCAGATCCTTTAGAGTACAAAATGTTCATGCACACATATGTATGCACACACCATAGATCATTAATCAGCACACCTACTCAGCACACCTTTCAACACCATGGCCGCCATGAACACAGCATTATAGTCTATGAGCCTTGCCTATGCTTCAGAAATGAAAGAAAGAAAATGAAAAAAAAGGCCTAGTTAATAGCTAATAGCCAATTATTAACATGCTACCTATGGGCAAACTCTGATGAGTACTGCGGTTGAAAATTAGCCAGGTGGCTCATTCACATCTTCTGTCCTTATAAATAAATACAAGAGATCAATGAAATACTGGATAAAAGAGATAAAATAGTCTCAGAGTGAGTTCCATAAAATGTATCGTACACAGTGTAAAGATGGTGTGAGCCTGACATTCAGTAAGCTCAGAGTATAAATGCCACACTTCTTGGGTAGAGTGACGATGGATAGTATTTTTCTCAAAACTCTCAGGCATTTTTAACACTTTGCAAAGTGTTTCAACCTTGTGAGGGAACTTTCCTTTCTGACAGTACAGTCTAAGCTGTCCCTTGTCTGAGTACAGATGATGAACACGGTGAACTTCACTTTCTGAAGTGCAGGCAAGTGGAGTGAAAAACTGTAATTCATCCACAATTGTCCCTTTCACTGAAGCAACCAATCGCACGATGCATGGCGGGCGTGTTAGGTGAGCTGGACCGGGGGGTGCAAGATGAGCAAAGAGGTGAAAGCATTTTTAGACTCTTCCTTATGTACTTTGTACTGCTTTTGTCTCCTGGCCCACTCTCCATCGCTGAACTCCCCAGTGTGGAATTTATTAAGCGCCAAAGCTGCCAGCTCAGCCAAAAATCTCCACATCACAGCGCAGTGAGGGGGAGCCTGAGAGAAAATCTATGACATAGCTTTCAACCAAATCTCCTAAATTTGTTTGGGCTGGCCTAATAGCCTAACTGGAGCAGAATCTGATCAGAACCGTCTTGTTATTGTGCGAATCCTCCCTAATGGCTAAAGTTAATTATGGGGATATTTCATCACTTTTAATAACACAGGGACACCATTCACAATGAGACGGGGCTGCTGCAGGACGGAGGAAGTGACAGCAAGCGAGAACAGACAGATTGCAGTAATGACTGTAGAAGTCACCCGTGATCCATCTGTCCTCATTTGTGTCCATCCTCCAAGCGTTGTAAAATATGACTAAATAGGTATAAAACAGCACAAATTTGTGCTCCTCAATCAACTGTTTGTCTGATCATTGAAAAAAAAAGGAAATCATCTTTGGTGCTGACAGTAATGCACATGATAAAATTGGTACATATAAAGTAATTACAGAAGCACATATAGTAAAAACAGCAATGTACGTTCTATGTGCAGTCTATGAATCAATTCGTTACAGTGCAATGCTGTGCCTGCCCAGACTGTATCTGTCTGGTGTTCATCCAGTGACATCGACCAGAACTGATGGCATGCCTCTGTGTGTGTGTGCGTGTGTGTGTGTTTGTATGTTAGATGTGTTGCCCTCTACAGGACCTCATTTAAAGTGATCACACACACATTTCCCAAGATCAGTTCATCCCGCTGCCTGTCTCTGCATGAATAAATGAAGGAGGGAAAAACTGAGGGATGAAAGAATGAGAGCAGCGAATGAGAAGAGAGAGAGGGAAAGCAAAAATTGGGGTGTATGAGAGCGGAGCGATACGACTGTTCACATGCGTATTGTGAGTGTGTGTGTGTGTGTGTCTGTGTTTATCTACCATCTTTGACCCAGATCAGCTAACATAGATCCGTGGGTCTTTGAAGGTGGTGGTGGGGGGGACAAGTGAAGATGCGTTTGAAGTTGTTCAATTAATGCACACTACACACATGAAGAACCATCTGTGTACACAGACACACACACACACACGAACAGAAACAACGGCCCATCCCCTAACAGCCTGTCCTCATTAGACAATCCCTTTCTCTCTCTCTCTTTCTCTCTCTCTCCCTCTCTCTCTCTCTGGAGTACCTTCTCTATAAATAGCCCTTGCCCTGCCACCCTCCCCACAGGGCACACACACAGAGACCTGTCAAGGTGGGACCCCTAGCTCAAATGCTCAAAATTTAACACACACACACTGCTCACACAGGGCTCTGAGGGAACTATGAGGGATGGGGACAGCATGTTACACTAAAAGGAAATATGCCCAGTGTGCCCCAAGCCTTGCCAGAGGTGGTGTGTGTGTGTGTGTGTGTGCAAGTGTATGTGTGTGCGAGAGAGAGAGAGTGTGTGTGAGAGAGAGAGTGTTTGTGCATGCATGAATGCATACATGCATGTGTGCATATTGGATAAGGCTCCACTCAGCTTTGGTGAATACTCTTCACACATTCACTGATATGTTACTGATATGTTCATGTTTATGTCACAACTTTCAAGTTAGATAAATCACCTTTGCACCTTCAAACGTTTCTTCTTAATAGGGACTACTTTCTCAGCGTGAGGTAGGAGAGCTGGGCCTTTGGTTTCAACAAAAGATTTTAACAATGCTAGCTTGCTATATAATATATGAAATTATCAAACTACTCGATATATGACATTTGGCAGCAAGATTACCTTCGTGTAGCTCTGTCGTGTGTTATGCTAGCGTACTTACATACAGCATGCTGAGTAATCATATAACAGGCAATGTCCTAAAAGTGACAAGTGTAGCAAATGAGGCTAGGTGGTTTGTTAGTTTTAAAGAAGAAGTAAATGAACCAATATCAACTTTGGATTACTAAAATGTTGATATTCACACTTATGGCGAAAGCATGCAGTTAGGCCTAGTTAATATTTGTGTTGCTATATACTCAAGGCTAAGTTTTAATTGAAGTGCCAATAGAGTAATCTTCCATTAAGTTTAGTTTTATTAGGCACACCAGTGAAATTAGATGCAATAAATTCAATCTTTATGACGCATATAATGTTCACTTAATATTGACATGCTGTCAGAAAGGTGTCGATTCAACTCCACAGTCATTTCTGAGGTGGTAGCGGCTTTTCTCACACTGACTTGTCATAGCAGGAAAAGTACAGGTGTAACTACTAACATTAATGATGTACCTATTCTATTTGAACCAGTGGACCATGTCAATGAGCCAGCATGCACATTACCAGAGCCCTGCCACTGGAGCAGCTAAATGGAACACAGTCATGGTTAATGTTATTAGTCTCACCTGTGTTTGACACGTCAGAATATCCACCATGAGAGAGGCCGATTGGATTGTAATGTTGAACAGATATTTTTGATTTTTGTCTTATTAAACAAACTGTATCTGTTTCAGCTGGTTTCTCCACCTTGTGATGGGCTGCTGCATCCAATGAACTGTATGACAACTAGGGCTATTATTTTCATTCTCTCTATTTCTACAAATGTTTTTATTGGATATTTATTTAATCCTTAAAAATTACAACAGATTGTGTTTGGGTAACTAAGGATGGACTCATTAGTTATCCAAACCTAAAGCGATGCTTGCTTGTCTCAAGTATTTGATCTATAATGATATAAAATGGAGAAAGCCATATAATATATGGAATGCAGCCATCAATGATGTTATTAATCACCCCAGTGCTTCTGCCATGAAAAAGATCTATAAAGCAGAAGCTGTGCACTGGAAGTGATGCATTACACGTCATCTGAAATGCACATTATATTTGTGTTTTCACATTTGGGACTCAAGCATTAGCCCAGAAGTATCACATGCTGGTGGCACATTTTCCAGGTTTTACACTGCCTGATGAATATGCAGAACAACCTCACTCACATTACTTCACCATCTTTCCCATATCTTTGCTGTTAAAGGAGTAACCACAGGCAGGCTGTTAAGACATTTCACACATTTAATTGATCTTTTATGCTGTCACTGATTATTCTTTGTCAAGCTTTTCAGCACTGTTTATGTGTTTTGACCTTGTTCAGTGGGTCTATCTGAACCCCACTCTCCTTGGGGGTCTCTGGGAGACTGAGCCCAACTGAGTCACTGCACCGGCCTCCATGTGTGTTTTGTATATATGTATTTGCATTTGCTAGTAGCACTGAAGCAGTGCTTGATTGGCTGATAACAACTTCGAATTTTGCACACCCAAGATTCCTCGCTGCCGAAAACTGGTACAAGGAGACTGATAGCATGACGTCTCCTCTCTATTTCTTTGTGTTACTAATAATAAATTAGGATCCATGTGGCCATATTGTAGATACAGTTTTGGGTCTGGCAGGAGGTAGCAGTGACAGAACTTAGATTGTGTTTCTACAAAATCTTATCAAATATTCAGTTCTACTCTAGCTGGCCTCGCTATGTACAATTCATAAGGCAATATTTGGCTGAGACTACTTTAAAGTTATTAAACTAAACTTTTAAGCGAGAGTCACATTCTCGCATTTTGGCTCTGAAGCCTGCTTGTTTTTCACACACACACAGACGAGTTTGCATGACAAGTGAAGCAAAAAGGGTGTGAGAAATCCATTGGTCAAGTCAGAGGAGGCTGTCCTGCCACTCAGTGGTGTGAAACACTACTTCCCTTGTCTTTCTCTTTTTTCTCTCTCTCCCTCTGTCTCTCCCTCTGTGCCTCTCTGTCTCTCTCTCTCTCGCTCCAGCTACTTCACCTCCTCCGTGGCCTTGTCACATTCTCTCCTTCCCTCTCTCCCTCACCTCGCCCCCACACTCTGCCTCTCTGTCCATTCCTCTCGGTGTGCTTTGTCCTTTGGCTCCATCTCTCTCTGCTGAATACCTCTAAAATCCATAACGTGGGGAACTACCGGGCGCAGTCCATCCGCCAGAAGTGACGTCTCTTTGACTGATGCCCCCATCCCTCTCCAGCCTCTCACACACTAAATCATTCTCATCTGACTGATAAATTGCTGTGTTGTTTTTGCTGCATGTTTGTTAGAGAAGGTGCATTTGTGTGTGTGTGTGTGTGTGTGTGTGCGTGTGTGTGTGTATGTGTGTGTGCATGTGATGGATGATGCATGAGGATGTAGGCCGCTTAGTTTGTTCCAGTGTTGAGGCAGCTGAGCTCCGGTGGCCCAGCTGCATTACAACACACATGCAAACAGAAATGAAGATGCAAAAATACACATGTGAACGGGGGCTGCTAATTTCAGGGTAAAAGCAGATAACTAATGGATGGGTTGGGGGTCAGTGTTCATTTTTTTTTCTAGGGGATCCAGATTTCCTAGCACCGCCCCTGCACAACTGCATCCATGTAGTTACACACACACACACACACACACAGCCATACTGTAGGCATATGCACATGCAGTCTTGAAGTCCTACGTGCAAAAACTGCAAGAGCCCGCACGCCCCCAGCCCACCCCACCCCCCGCCGCGCACGACGCACGCACGGAATACCGGGGCATGCCCGAGCGACGCATCCAACTGTCAGCTCCGCTTCTTCCGGCACAGAGACCTTGAGAGTTTATTAAGAGGGAGGGGGGGGGGGAAGACGGGCAGCCAGGGACCGTCGCATGTGACGGGCTGCGTGCGTGGAAGCTCCGCTGCCATGCCAGCCTTGTTGTGACCCGATAGGCACGACAATCAGTGCGAGCTCCGCGGATCACAACCCGCGCGGAGCCCCTCCTCGCCTCCCCTATAGCCGCCCACGCGTACAGCAGAAACAGACACTCTCATAAACACATTAAATATTCCACAATCCGGTGATGCAATTACACCATCGGGGCGGCATGCACGAGCATCGGCGGGCGATGGGCAGCATCCCGAAACTGGATTTTGTGTCTGATTAGACAAACGGGATGGGGGGGGGGAGAGCCAGGGAGACACGCACGGGGAGACGCACGATCACCCGCTGACATTCAGGCCTGACGGAGGAAAAAAAAAAACGTCGACTCGCAACGTAAATCCATCGTGTGCGCTCGTGCTTTTTTAAACGTCACATCACGGCAGCAAACATCAGGCTGCTTTCGCCTCACAGGCCCGTGTGATTGAAGCCAAACTCGGCGGTGTGTAGGTGCGCACTCGGCCTGGCAAAGTTACCAGCCTACCTGACGTTTCTAGCACGCGATTACCTGACTGAAAAAATACAACTAGATAGCAAATGTAGGCCAAAGCAGAGAGCTGGTCTGCACATCCAACATCACAGCTACACACACAGTACACGGACACTAAGACAGAAAAATCCTTGAGTCTCCGAGTGACAAGTCCCCCATAGCATCTTACCCTCCCTCTCTCCCCCTCTCTCTCTCTCTCCCCTCCTGCTTACATGCACCATCATCCCGTGACACCATCCACATCCACAGCAAAGATCGCGGGTTATTTACCTTTATGTCTGCCTTTCGCTGTCATCGTCACTCTGCTCGGTGTTTCATCGGAACAAGATGCTCATGTCCCTCTCTCTCCCTCCCTGCTCGTCTCTCCTCTCTCCGCCGCTCTCTCGGCTCTGTCTCTGTAGGCTATTATTCAGTAACGCGAAACCACCGCTAGGAGTGGAGCGCGTAAATGGAGCTCATGCAGCACAAGGTGTCGCACAATAGCTTTGGCTATACATAGAGGAGCATCCCCCCCACCCCACCCCCCCGGTTAGAAAATGGGGTAATGCCTCGGTGAGGGGGTGAATTCTAATAGAATAACGAGGGAAGACCCTGATTATGGCGTATAGTACTGGATAGCAGCCCCCACCCCCTTCCCCTCCATCACCGCCTCCCTCCCCTAAATGAGGCACATGCATGGTGACTCGCCAGCCAAATGGGCTTCTTTTATTATAAGGTGGTATGAGAACAAAAAACAAAACAAAAAAAAGGATGGACTCAAAGCAACATAAGAGACATTGGTGCAACGACAGGGATGCAAACAGGAAAAAAAAAAAAAAAAAAGAATATAAGGATGATGAGTTAGAGCAGAATCACTGGCACATAGCTTCTCACTGGCCGTGCAGGATGTGGCATGCCTACATTTGATCACCCGGTCGGCGGGACTTGCGTTGCTGTCGGACATCCTGGAGTCGGGACGGGAACGGAGCCGCAGGGGGGTGGGGGGTGGGGGCTCTCTCTTCTGTCAAGGGCCGAGACCGTGCTGTCGGGTCCTCCGGCAGGCGTCGAGAATGTGCGCGGTAGCTGGGTGCTTGTCTCGCTGCTGCAGTAGTGGCATCACTCGGTGGAGTCTCCGTGCGCTCTCGGACGGGGGAAGCCTGCTGCTGCGCCTGCGGTGACTTTGGGGGAGGATAGGCGGGTACCTAGCTGCTGTTGTGGCATGCTTGGATCCCAAATTTGTTTTCTGCTTTTTTTTTTTTTTTGAGACGGGGGTGTGGGGGTGCTGGCGTGGGTATGGGATGGAGGGGGGGGGGGGAGACTCTGGAGGTTAGAGGGCGAAGAGACGCCTTGGAGAGAGAAGAGACGCGCAGGCTCTACCTCTCCAGGACGCCTCTGCAAGCGGAACCGTGCAGCTGGCAACACCCCGGAATGGCGAAAGAAGGAACTCCCACGCAAATTCACGCACACGCGGGGACGCACACATACGCACACACACACATATGCGCACACTCAGACTCATACTGCCATCCTGTGGAGGCATTGATTGCAGGGCTTCCCCCCCTTAACAACAACTCTGTGGCGTGTGTGTTTGTGCGTGGGTGCGTGCACGTGTGCGTGGAACTGTACAGTAGGCTATTTGACAGAAGATCACGTGGGCCTATAGGATTTAGGATAGTGTTTTGCTTTCATAAGACAGGATGTGCAACAAACCAACCATTTAGGAGTTGATAAAATATATTTTGGGTCTATTGGACATAATATTGATATGTGTGATAGAATAGGCACAAAATACATCATGTTATTAACACAGCATTGAATAGTGATTTTTAAAAAAGATGTTTCCAAGAAGACATGCAAAATGTTAACAAGACAGACAGTGTCCACAGAGCAAGCTGTGAGGCAATAATGCACAGAACACCAGACAAACATAACTGTTGGTTGGATAAGAAGTGGGGAAAAAATGTGAAATCTGGCCAGAAGGTGGCCCCAAAGGTATGGCCATGTTGTTACCTCTGGGGATCTCTGTAGAGAGGCTGCATCTCTGACTCAGTTTGTCAGGCTCAGCTGCACACTGTCAGATTTGTCTCAATCAATTTGAACCTAAAGTGCAGACTAAATCTTCCACATCTGCAAACATTTTTGAGCATCAGCTCCACTTTGAGCCCTACATGAATGATGGGAAGATTTCCAACTTTTGCGACTCCCAGTAGCATCTAAAGAAGAATACTGAGGAGGTGCCCCCTCGCTCTGGAGTTAAGATGCCAACCATTAAATACAAGGTCCTCATGCTGAGGCCAACCCTTGCATCTCTCTACTGTCTGTACTGAAAAAAAAGCCCCACTCCCAAAAAAGACACTCCAGCAGACACCCCACAACCCCGAACCCCCACACAGATGTGACCCGAGAGATGAATGGGCTGAAAACTAGCAGCCTATATACTGCACCAGTTTTCACTGGTACTGTCCAATTATTCTAAAAACAAAAACCTGGGCCATCAGGTTGTTGTTTTTTTAAATTTGAACTATGAGGTAGCCAAGGTGTTACCAAATCCCCCCTCAGATTGTTGCATGCACTTTAATATAAAGGGGATAGAATTGTCAAAAAACATCTGATAAAACTTCAATAGTCCGTTCTTTGAGAGTATCGTGCATTTGCTCATCTCCTGGTTCCTATCTTTTACTCTCAAAAACAGAAATGCATTTTTTAAATTACCATTATTTTGCATGCAATTATACCTTCAGCTCAACAGAAAATCAAATACAAATATTTTGATCATTAAACATTAATGAAGGCTATTTTACATTTATAGGTGTCTGTTCCAGGGTCCATATATGGTGCATCTTGGATTAACAGCATGACTTGCTGATACACCTATATAGAGCCGAGCCATCGTGCATTTCCTGCTATGGCAAGTCTAATTAATTAAGATAAAAAAGCTTTTGTTACGTAAGATTAGATTATAACTCTGAACTCAAGAGTTGTTACACTTTAAAAACATTTATTTAAATGGCATAGTAATTATGTTTGAAGTTATTTTCATATTCAAGTCTGAAGTCTCAATTAGGAACAGCATTAGAGCAAATACAGAGGGCAATAATGGAAACTGCAGTGTCTCACTGTCAACTATTTAACTGTTCAAATATATGAAAATTTCAAAAGGACAGTCTATGTGTATTTATGCATAAGAACCTCAGGTATTTTGACTTCACATTTACTGTCTGCATCTTAGTTTGAGAGCAAAAGAGTGTTAGACATGTTGCAAGCAAAAGCACTTTTCAAAAAAAGTCTTAAGCCAAACAGACCAGTGTCTAAAAAATATAACACACTGCATGGGATTGAAAAAATAACATACAATTTGAGAGTGAGAGAGAAAAGTGGACACCATTTAATCTTCTTCTGCGATGATGGCAGTGATGTAGGGAATCTTTACACGAATGAAAAACTGGGTCATGCTTGAATTTAAATGTAATAATATCCTTTTGAATGGGTATATTTATTTAGTTCTGTAAATTTGTTTTTTACTTTTATTTTTTGTATATGTCAATGCTGTTGGCAGGTTTTTTGAAAAATACTTGAGTCATGCAAATGCTGTGGAAATGTTCTTAAAATGCTTGAACAGTCCTGTAAAGTCTACGTAGGGAAACGTCTTGTTTGAAATCTTACATCACGGAATTCTATAATACGCATATTCGAACAATTACAAAACCATTCTTAGGACCTAAAATCTTGTGCTGACTTACGTGCTGTAGAAGAGAGGTAAGGCACATGTATAGGCTATTAGCATACAGTAGGTCTAGTGTAGCATAATAGGCCTAATGTAAAACAACCAATGACAAATACCACATTGCAAGCCTAAAAGACTGCTGAATATGCCATGTGAAGTGTTTCTGCAGCCAACTATAATGGACAGAATGGATAATACAAATGCTGACATTCATTGAGGATGGTTTACTTAGTTTTTTACTTTAAGTGGCTCGATCATTTGCTCGAAAATTTGGGAGTAAACTATTTTGTACATATTATTATAAATTGAAATGCATTCTTAAGTAAATTTATGACGAATTGCATATATGCCCTGCTAATGGAAATTACCACTCATAATTTCCTGCCTGAAATAACAATCAGATTTGTAATTAGTATTGGTGTAATCTTCTGTTTCAATTTTTTCCTATATATATAATATGTTATGTTCATCAGTTTGGGAAGAAGAAAATCTTATTGTGTATTGCAACTCTGTGTTGTTGCTGGTGACACGTGTTGAGGTTTATGGAGGTCGAGGTTGGACGTTGAAAGATCAGTTTGCAGTTACTGTGATCCGCCCACATCTTAACGTGCACAGCAGCACACCTTTACCTGAAACAGTCAGGTGGCTGCACTTAACACCTGCAAAAGAAAATCAGAGCATTTTACACTACACGAACGTAACACCCAGTGACACACACTTTCAGATGATTCAGGATGAAATGTAATTCAACATATTAAAAACATACAAATACATGCAATCTGTATTTACAGCAGGTCTACTTTACACATGGGATGACTACAAATGTGTTCCGTGCCCACAATCTCGAGTCTTTGTAGTCGTATCACTCCGCGCTGAGCAAACGCCGAGCGTAGTTCATCCGTGTGACACTAACGCCTAAAATTTTAACTATAGCGATACATATAGTCAACAGATTGAAACATGTGTACTCGTAACCACCCCCCTGTCTGTACACATGTCAGTGACACAGTTACAGTAGACGTAAACCATTTTAGCACAGGTTCCCAGGAGTTTACCGCTTGCAAAATATGTGCAGGGCAGACATTTTGGCTCCGTCCAGACCATGTGAACACAGCTTTGCCGCCGCATGTTCGGAGCCACAATGAAGCCAGTTGCAGCACTACGTCGCCAGCGTGCACTGTGAGCCCTTTACGTGCGCATGTCGGCGGAAGGCTTTTAGCGGCAGCGCAGTGAGAGATGCGTCCTATGGCTCCAACAATAAGACTTCCGTTCTGGAGGCTGACCTTCAGAATAAAAGGGTGATAATTTATGTGACTGGTGTTCTTGATCTAGTTTGAGAGTGCAGTGAAGTAATTTCGGAGGAAATATATATAAATGTATAATTAATTACACATAACTTATTGATATATTGGTAAAAAGACAAAAAATTCATAATGCAGAGATTGATCATTTTCTCGATTTGGTTGAAAAAAATAATCAGCAATTATTGTGATAATTAATCGTTTATGTATTTTTTCAATCAAGTGCCAAACATTTTGTGGCCCAGCTTTTCGGATGTGACGCTTATTTCTGTTTTATGTTTATCGTTACAACTTGAATATGTGTGTTTGGAATTTTAATCGTGCCTTGATTGATTGTGACGTCGGGTTCAGAAAATATTTTAATGGGTATATATTTGTATTCTAATTTGTATTCTGACATTTCATAAATCAAAAACATAATTGACAAATAGAGACATAGAAGAGTAACGCTGAGCTGTGCAGTGTGACTGATTTTGAGACCCTGCAATTTTTTTTTATCTTAAACAGGTGCGGTGTAACTTGTAGAGCGAAGACACAGCTGAGCAGGATCACTTTTAAGATGTAATTTGGGAAGTTTTGTGTGGAAAAAAGGTTTTAGCCCTATACTGTTTCAGCCCATTAAAGAGTGAAGATGCTTTTATTATGAAGAGCCGAGTTGGGAAGTCTTGTCGTTGTTGCTGCTGGCAGAGCTCAGGCCGCAGTGATTTGGTAGCCGCTGCAGTAGGAGGAAGGACCGCGGTTCTACCCCTTCTATATTTCAGTTTCGCCTCGAAATTTTTATCGGTGGTTCCTTCTGGTAGCGATCAGTAAATCAGTGTACAGTAACGGTGTTCTATGCTAACTAAGTCGTAGTATTACCGACGGACAGTGACATCAATCGCCATTTTAATTGCACGTTTTCCCTGACAGAACCGCTAGCACAACAATGGCTCTGAAAAGAATTCACAAGGTAAGGAAGTGAACGACGAGGCCTAGGATTTCGCAGTTTCGCTATCAATTTGCTTCCACTGTTGCCCAACTGATGCTTACTGTCGAGTTAATGAAACCGATAATAGTTTACAAATATTGACTGAATTACTCGGGCTTGTTTTCAGCTGCCAGCTAACGGTCTCTGAATAGCGAGTGACGACAGTGAGAGCAGCAATGCGCCGCCTGTCTGTGTCCACCACCGCTGCTACAAATGGGCCAACCGAACCGTTATAGACTTACAAGTAGCAGTTAATGTTAGCTTTGCTGCTGGTTACTGTATGTCACACATGCTTAACATCGATGTTTTTTAAATTTATTATTAGTATTATTTCATTTCTGGGTACAACGGGATGCTAGCTATGCCGGGTACTAGTTAACGATATTAGCAGTGTGTTAGCTGTGTCTGGCTAACATGATCTGTCCCGGTGGTTGGCTAACTCGGATAAGCTAACGTTAAAGGGTTCCTCTGATCAAGCTAGCTTACTACAGTAGCGCTATATCTTCACAGTAAAGACACGATAGTTTCCATTCGTTAGTGTTTTGTGCTCCTATGTATCTTACTTGTAGCTCCCATGTACAATAGTGAAGATAGCTAACATTATTTATTGCAGTTAATACCTAAGCTTGTTTAACTCACTCCTTGATTTGACAGATAAGTTATCGAGCTAGCGGCAGCGTTAGCTTGTTTTAAGAGGACACTCGCGCTTAATTTATCCACAGACTGGCTATTTATTTCTGTGTTGTGTAGTTAGCTCTTTGAATTATCGAATATGTGTGCATTTAAGTCGAATTTGAACAGTCCATGGATAACTTAAGCATGGATGTCACATAAGCTATCTGTTCCGTCTTTTCATCATATTGTCTTCGTAATGCACAACCTGTGTATATTTTAAGTAGCCATGATATAATAGCCGTGTTATTGTTTATATTTGACATTGTGCTTGTTTGTACTCGACAAAACGAGCAGTATTTTGGGAAACGCTAGCGATCATGTTAGCCGTGTGTCGCTGTGGTAAAAACAGGCCCCACGCGTTGTTCGCCTTTGATGCCATGTTGCTGACAGCAGGCGAGCAGCAGATCGTTTAATGCCGTGTGCTTGATTGAGTTTGCTCAATGTTGTGTTCTGTCTAGTCGTTATTAACTCCTCCAGTAACGTTAGGTTATGTCATAATGCGGCTGAGCAGCCAGCATAGTGTTTCTGTCACTTGACATCCTGTGCTGTGGCCAACCTGAGCACCTAGTACTTACGCTAAGCTAACATTTGCACCATAACGTTACACTGGGCTACACACGGCTAGCTTCCATCCAGATTACCAGGCTGCCTTGGTTCTAGTAAAACCTCTGTTGTCGTATCGTCGTGATATCGGTCAGGCTGTCACATGTAATACCTGTTGTACCTGTAGAAATGCTATTACGTAATAGCGGTCACTCTAGTAGTCAAAGCTCACTGTTAGTTGTTGTGTGAGTGTGAATTACTTTTTGACTTGTTACTACTGAAGTGAGACTTAATAGAAATTGCAGTGCATCCAAACAGTAATTTAGTTTCACACTACATTTAGAAAAGCATCAGATCATTAGAAGGTATTTGTATCGAATTATTTAAAATATTATATTTTTCAGGAATTTCATTTATTGTGATGTTTTTGTGTTGCCAATCACAGTTAAGATATTAGGTTATTATTGCAAATTTCCCCACTGAGGGACGAATAAAGGTTTATCTTATCTTATTCTATGTAGGTTATTGTTTGTGGAAATATTTGAAATACTGCACCATATTGCAGGATCTGATGAACTGACTTGTCATTTGTTTGTCTCAGGAGTTGAACGACTTGGCACGGGACCCACCAGCCCAGTGTTCTGCAGGACCAGTAGGAGATGACAGTAAGTTCCTCATCTGAACCAACACTGTTCTGGTAACTGTGTGTGACTGGGGCTCATAATTGTGTTCCCTTCTTTTCTTATGGCCATATTATTTTAATAAAGAACTCAGCTCACAGGAATATATATGTGTTAGTCAAAATACTCAAATGACAGACAAATGACACCAAAAGGAATGTCTTCTATTCAAATTTTTACATGCTATGTAGATTTAGCTATGAACTGTCTCAAGCTCTGCTGTCTTGGGTTACATTTTATGATTACATGTTTAGTTTGGATGTGGAAAATTGTCCACAATAATTCCATATCCAAAGACTGCAACTGGCATACATGCAATGTTTTCAAGCATTAAGTCTTGTAAAATGGAAAGGATAATGCGAGCATCAGTGAAGGTGCTGGCTTTTGATGTGTGTTTAACTAAATGAAGGAAATATTCCTGTTTTTTGAGCAAGCAGATTCAGGAAATACCTGGTCTGCCGCCTGTGAAATACAGGTTCATTATAAAACAATGCTATTCCCAACTCTATTGCTACATTTCAGTTTCTCTTTTGCTTTCAGTGCATGTATAAGGGGAATTCACATCTGGCTAGTATTTTATTCTTTACTGTCATTTTTATTTCTTATCCACCTCAAACTTGGAAAGCAGTCATGAACTATTTCAGCTAATCTAAGTGCATAGGATTAAATAAATTTCATACATACAGGAGATATTTCCTTAGAAACCTATTTTATTTTATTTTAAATGTCAGTTAAACCAATAATGGTTAGTGTGTTTTTCTTACCATCCAAAAAGGGGTACAGTTTAAAAATAGCGTCTAAAGCCTCTTTCACATATAGTTCCTGGTAAATTACTGGGTTAACCTTTCAGGTGCCACTAGTGATTTCCACTGTTCACACATGCAGCTACATTCAGGAACATTTCCATCCTGCACTTTTTCACACATGCCATGCAAATGCCAGAATAGATATGGCAAATGACAGGCAGGAATGCAACCATGCCAACTGCCATAAAACTCAACAGAAGAAGAAGATGGGGCCAGGCTAGATGTGCATGTACACGGCGGAAGACGTCTCTTATACGTTTCAGGAGCATGGCAGGCGAGGAGCTGTGTTTTGTGCAGTGCTCCTGTGATTTATCTGATATTCAACAAGTTGTGAGACGAGTGATATTTTTCCATGATCTACTAACTGTAAACAAATTGCAGATTCAAATGCATCATCCGCATCTCATGATTGTTTTGCTTGTTCCACGTAAAAGCCGACATAACCCTTTACATGCTTATCTCTGCAATGTTACTGCTTTGAACACATTTTACCTGAAATGATACTAGGTCTTGAGGTGGGGAATTGTTGCTACACATTTCACTGAATATCGATCCCTGCCCTCATTCACACATGACCACATGCAGGAAATGTTCCTGAACATTTCAGGGTTAAACCGCATAAAATATAGAAAAATGTAAAATTACAGCATGTTTGTTTGTTTGTTTACAGTGTATTGTACTTCAGCAGTATGACTGCTGGCTGTGTGTGGACTGTATGACCCATGAGGTCTGCAGTCTCTTTGACAATGTCTCATACTACCAGCAGTTCAAAGCTCTCCCTTCAATATCCCAGCCAACTTTAATATCCTATTTGTTCATTCATTTCTCAACAACTTTTAAAATTTATTGTCCATTTCCATGATGTTGAGTTTTGAGTGTGTATTAAATTATAGAAACTGTTGTGAACAAGTCAAACTGGACAGTAAATTCAGACAAACCCTTATATTTCACACCCTTTTTAAAGTCTGTATGGTATTTATTATTTGTTTTTTACCATTGCAAGTGTTAGAGTGGTACATTGTCAAGAGGAAATAGTGTTGGCGTATAATTATGCTTCATATTTAGTGATATGCCATAAAGGTCACATGCTGTAAAGGTATTAAAATATCCTGGTTGGCATTAATAGTGGACACTGATAACTTGATTTATGGAGCCAAATTATTCTCAGGCAAATGGTTCTCATAGTATGACTATCTGAATTACTGCAGGGTGGTATGTGACATCTTTTTATATATCAGCTACCTTACTAAAAACACATCAGCCACATGCAGTAGAAACTTGTTTACACCTTTTGTGACATTTGATAAAGATTATTTACCACTGTTGCATTGTGCAAGCCAAAGATCAATATACATATTTTAGTTTGTAATGTAGGTCACGTGAAGTGTGTGTTATGCAAGTTTGTAATATTGTTTCAGAATGATCAAGCGACAATGGATTTAGAACATTTTCCCATAATGTTATAACCATACCGTAGTAGTTTGGTAGTGTAGGTTATGCAGGGTTTCCTCTACATTGCCTTGGGGGGGAGGCCCACCCTCTCTGAAAGAATCAAATGTTTTATTTATGTCATTTATCTCACTTGTTTCCTTTCTCAGTGTGAGAGTCTTTACTGCATTTTCTAGTTTCTTTTCTCTCCTCTGCCCTCTGTTTCACTGAGGGCGGCATTTAGCCCCTCCACAGTTGTCCTTACCAGTTACAAACAGACTCAGTGTGAACAACACGCTAACCTGCTCACGGGTTCTGTGTTTTTAACTGAGTTAGACCAGAATGTTTTTGGTTAGAACTGATCAGTGATGCCATTTTGCCCCAATTGTTCACTGTGAAGTTTGCTGGAGGTGATGTAATGTAGCCCTAGTGTGTTTTTATGTGGAGTGAGCAGTGTTTTAAAAAAATTAAATGCAATTTTCAAGGGTAGCAACTGGTCATATGCTAACTTAGGAGGTTTTTGGCCATGTGTGCTCTGATTAATTCAGCATGCAGTTAACACACCAGTTATAATTTTGTTTTAATTCAAATAGAACCGAAAAATACTCAAAACAGCCTGTGCTAAGTTAAAGAGGAGAAATAAGTGGATTACTGGGAAATAAAATAAAATATGGGAAGATGTGTAAAATATGACTACTTTAACTGTTGTTCAGGTCCAAATACTTGAATATTGTAAATAATTTTGTTTGCACTTCTGATGACAGGCAACGTGCTGCTATTAACATAATAGCAATGAAGGTAACACAGATGTGTTACCACTCATCTAATGTAGACACAATGATTACATGTTATCAGAATCAAAATGATCCCCTTAATCATCATGGTCTGGTTCTGTTTAATATTTGCTCAATCTGGTATTTTTTTTTTTTTTTTTTTTTTTTTTTTGACTTACGCTTTTCAAAAGCAACATGGCCTTTAACATTTATTTCGATGACGTCAAGGTCTTGTATTAGATATGATATGGTCACATCCTTCTCTGTTGTGACACTGCTGGAATTGATACATTTACATTGGTTCATACATGAAGACACACATTGAAACATAAGGTTATATGTTATGGCAATAATCTACAATGGTAAATGTAAACCTACTGAAGAACAGTAATGCTGCAGCAGATACTCATTGGCTACTGAAACACCTGGGCTACACAAGAAACCAGAACCCACACTATTACCTTATGATTGAGGTTTGTCACATATGTAGGTACAACCACACATTCAAGCATCATCTGGGTATTTCACATTGACCTTAGTATTAAGAAATATACTTATACACAAATCTCTGCATGTGAATTTAATATACTTTTGCATGTAGCCAGCCGGGGGGTGCTGTCTGTGGTCATGCCCCCTCTCGAAGAAAATTTTCTGCAACTTGTTAATCAAAAGAATCAAAACTGAATATCTTAAAATAGCTGACTGGACTTGGCTGGCAGCCAGGTCTTGTGTGACGCACTGGTTTTTGATAAATTCTTCAAGGAGTACAAATTGATTTGATGGCATTAATTACGTTTAAACTCTTTCTAAAAAGAACATACAGTTTTATAACGTACAAGAAATCACAAAACATTTGTCAAAATTATAACTACTACTACTTAATAAGTACTTGTAACCTGAGTCTGACATGTTCTAGATAGATGAAGCCTGTGAATATTTTTGTTGGAAAAAATATATTTGCAATTTAGGTATTTCTATTCCAGGAACAACGGGCGCGTGTGTTCACATTTGATCACATACATACATCTCATGTGAAGAGTAGATTTCACTTGGGGGCTACAGAAGTGCTTGCATTAGCCTGAGGGGATGCAGCACTTGTTTGTAAGGTGTCTCAAACAAAGCTGTCCTATGTTTCAATACCGTTACCAACAAATGTTTTATCATCTGAGCGCTAGTAGTGTCCTTCCTTTTAATCAGTTTGATTAAATGTGCAGGCATGTTTGATTCATCTGTGATGTCTTTCAATGTTTTCCTCTACATTCAACATATTTATACATCTTTAATGTGCATCTGCCACATTCTTATACTAAAACAGCGCCGTGGGAAAAATCTATAGCATCAGTGTTGTTCTGTACTTGATGCTTCCGCCATCCAACATCAAATAAACCACTCTACTCTATACTTACAGGGAAGTGTTTCTTACGACACATAATTATTGTGGTTTACTTTCTTTTTTCGGTGTGACATTTATCATCTGACCTCAACAGGATGTTTGCATTAGAAATGTTTAAATACTGCCAGATCAAAATCTGATAGTTTGTTTTTGTTGTCCAAGCTTTTTTATAATTATCTCTCATGTCAGGGTAGCAGTGTCCTTTTAAACTGATATTACAATATTATTATTAAGAAATTATTAGGGAGCATTTCTGAAGGTAAATGTGAGTTTGCTGCAATTACCATTTACCGTTTACAATTTTGGAATATGTTTCCAAAAATAGTTGTCCTGTGTTGTACTTGAAAGAGCCTGTTATTCAACTGTACAAATAAACATGCACACTTCATGTGGCATTATTTATTGTCACACTTCTCACATTGTGTTCTTAGTGTTTCATAACCAATTTCTCTGCTTTTTGTTTCAGTGTTTCACTGGCAAGCCACAATAATGGGACCTGTAAGTATTCACTTGGCCACAGCCTTAATCATACTGCTTTAGTTTTTGCTGGGAATTAACATTCACACACACAGTGACAGAATGATCTTGACGTTATTTTGTATTCTCAAGACCTCTACTCTTAGAATTACAGTATGCTTTTCAAACCACTTAACGAATACGGCATCTGATATGGCAAAGTAAATGGTACTCACTGCTTACTTAATCAATGTAATCAGAGAGAAGGTCAACTTTAGCCAACGTTTTCAGTTGACAGCAGCCCTAGTATATTATATTCTGTATGCATTTATTTGTCATTCCTGCACTTTCTAATGAGATGACTGGGTTTCTTTTTTCCTGCATTAGAATGACAGTCCTTACCAGAGCGGGGTTTTCTTCTTGACCATACACTTCCCCACAGACTACCCCTTCAAACCGCCAAAGGTAAGACATACAAAAACACATAAAGAAGCAGCATACATGAACAAAGTATAACAGTGAGGTACATAGAGTGCCTCTTGCCTGCTAAAACATGCCACAGCTTTACATCATTCAGTTTCCTGTTGTTTCTCTCACCTGCCCCCCTTTCTCACCCCTCCCCCTACATTTGTTTTCTCTCCATCTGTTTTCAGGTTGCATTTACCACAAGAATCTACCACCCAAATATCAACAGCAACGGCAGCATTTGTCTTGACATTCTGCGATCACAGTGGTCTCCAGCTCTCACCATCTCCAAAGGTACTGGCCATTAGACTTTTAACTGCACAAGTCCACATATGGTTACAGATAAATGGCAGATGCTTCTGCCTTTATAAACAGGATGTTAAGAATGAAGGAACTGGGGAAACATGTAGGTTTCCTTTTTAAATGAAAATGCTTCCCAAAAATAACACATTGCAAATTTTCTCATGCAGAGGTCCTTGTATTAAACTGGAGTGTCTATTGCTGTAAATGTCAGCTTCAGCCCTTTTCATCCAGTGCTGGGTTATTACAGGACATGCTTATAAATGAGTGCCTCATGCACAAGAGGTTTTTTAAAATATCCAATTACATGTATTATCAACAGTTCCATAGCAAATACAAGTACTCTACCTAACTTGCATCTGAGGATCATTCCAAGAAAAATGACTGAGATTATATAATAATTATTGTGAATACTTTGTGACGACTGATTGGTTAATGCTTAACCTTGGTCTGGTCCATTCCAGTCCTCCTGTCCATCTGCTCTCTGCTGTGCGACCCAAACCCGGATGACCCCTTAGTACCCGAGATTGCCCGCATCTACAAGACGGACAGGGAAAAGTAAGTTATTTCCTTTTTTCTGCATCATTTGGGTGTGGTCTGATTTATTTCCATGCTTCACACATCTTGTCAGCATGAGACTAGGTCACCAGGCTTTATTTTTGAGACAATCTAAAACCCAAACTGATCAGATGTCAACTCTCTGCTGGCCAGGGTGGAGCTGTGCTGATGCCTGTTCTGATCAAAGTCAGCATCACAAAGTGGCTGCTGATGGACAGAAGCTCCATCCTGCTAATGATTATTGATTTTCAAATCCTTGTTACTGGTATAGTCTGCAACAGTCACAAGTGATGTTGCTTGAAAGTTTGAAAGACAGAAATTTTGATCCATTGGCCAGACACTGTGTGATTTGTTCTGATTTTAGGCCTGAATTGGTTGTCCCCAACTAATTTTAGAACTGGCAAAATTTCTGCCGGATCGGTTGTCAATTGATGTGCCCTTTGGGGGGGGGGCACACCGCCTGATGAGTCACCTGAATGATCAGCGATCTGGCTCTCAGATGATCGGTTTAATTTCTGGCATGTCAGAAATTGTGGTCAACTGTCTGCAGTCTCAGCAGTTTCACAGTCCGATTTACCACACGGCTGCTGATCTGCTGAAGATCTCTTGTAAATGGTGGTGAGCTTGTTTTAATATTATTAGTCATGTTTTACATGTTGTAGATAAAACTGTAGACTGCTGTGATATGAACCTGAACTTCACTGCAGACCAGATGGACCATATTGTCTACATCTTCCAGCCATCTGAGGCTCTATATTATTATTCCTTTTATTCTCTCTTTTCGTCACAATTTTTGAGGATGCGACCATCTTGTTTGAATCGACTTTTTTGGACATAACCAACCAGGTTTTCCATGGCCACATCTCATGTGAACAGCCTCATCGTGGTCGGTCAGTTGATCTGTGAGCATAAAAGTGTGGCTTGCGGCTTGATTTGCACTTCAGTGTGTTAATTTTGTATTTGAAAAAGTTGATGGCAAGAAGTGGCTGCTCGAAATGTGATGCATGGATAAAATAATCCTCTTAAACACCCTTCAATTTTTCCTGTCCTAGTGGTTCATGCTTTTTCTTATCTATAGATATTTTTGTTTTGATAAATATTCAACATTATTACTAATATTGTTTTCAATACACTTTACTTACAATTATGAAAAATGCCTTATTCAGACTGCCCAGTTACAGTACAGTCCAGCTTACCTGCAGAGCAGCCGCAGCCTCCACAATAAACTCCTACAGCCTACATGAGTCTTATGTTTTACCTGTAATGAACAGTTCAGATCAAAGATTTGTGTCGAGATGAGTTGAAACTTGCAACTACTTGCTACGTGACGGTCCCGAACGTTCTGAATACCTGCTAGACAGTGTACCGTCTATATAGCAATGACTCTGTACTTCCACTCTAACTGCCGGCTTTTCAAGTTTTTGTTGTAGCTGGATATAATCTGTAGCTTCTTTAAAATATGAATGAGCACAGTGATAGTGAGTTACCTGCTGCAGTTGCATTTCTAGTATTGATGAAACAGTGTGGAGTGTGTGTGGTTGAGCAAGCAGCAGAGAGTGAGTGTGAATATGACCAGATGAGATTTTTACTGTGTCCTCCACGTTTATCACACACACGCACAATTTCCTAATGCCTTTTTGCTGTGGGGTATGTATGACTCTCCGCTCACAGAACACTATAAACAGAAATAAGGAAATCCAAACCAGTACTAGCTCTTTGACCTCTTTGTCCCATCTGGTATCCCTTGGTACAAAATATTGCTCAAACAAGCTTAACAAACATAAATCAGTGCAGCGAGAATGGCTATTATTTTGGTTGTGCTGTATCCCCTCCGAGAAGGCCTAGAAGCCTTCATTCTGTTGCTGACTGGCCAGCAGCATTGACTCCTGGCAGTTTGCTGCAGTGGGAAGAGGAAATAAAAACAAACCTGCAGAGTTTCAATGTAAGATGGCAGAACTGTATGTGTCCCCATAGAGTGGCAGCCAGCTGGCATCTCTGCTGCTGCTGCTGTAAGGATGGCAGCAAAACTTAGGATGTACAAAACTAATGGAGGTGACATTGTTGCAACTTCCTTACAGATTTTTAAATAAAAGATGTCACAAAATCATGTTGGTCTTTACGATGCTAAATAAATAACTCCCTCTCTCTGTCTTTCTCTCTCTGCTTGTTCACAGGTACAACAAAATAGCTCGGGAATGGACACAAAAGTATGCAATGTAGTGTTGGGGTAGAATCATGGCCAACCACCTCTACGACATAAGGTTAGGGGAGCTTCAGACGTAAAGAGAAAACAAACAAAAAACCATTCAAACAAATGAAAAGTTTCAAACAAGATCTTGTTGGTTTCCATTGGAGTGCTTTCTTTGAGCCACGCCTCCCCTTCACCAGAGTACCTGTAAAAACTCCCTCTGCCCCACCTCCTACCTTCTCTTTCTCTCTCTCTCTCTACCCCTCCCCCTTCTTCCTCTCTCTCTCTCTCTTTGACCCCCGCCCCTCCCGCCTCTCAGCTCACCTGCCCACCCTCCAGTGTACATATTGTCAACTTGCAATGGTAACTCCTATCTCTCCCTGCTCCTTTTTCACCTCCTCCCTCCCTTGTTACCTCTGACCCCAACTCCTGACTTCTGTATTCCGTTACATTTCATCACCATGCAGGTTGGGATGTCATCACCCCTCCTCCCTCTTTCCTACGCACACCTGCATCCTCACCCACCTTCCCCAGACTTCAGTCACTAAAAGCATTCCTTTGAGCATCTGTAAAACTTTGAGGGGACCTTTTTTCTTTATTTCCCTATTTTTTAGGGGGGTGGGAGACAATAAGATGGAGGGATTTTTACACTCTGCACCCTTTCTTGTTTTGTTGTCCTTATAATTCCCATCTGTAGAGGTGACAATTCAAGAAAGCAGTTTTCGCACGCGAGTCAAAGGGCACTCTGTATTTTATACAGTAAATACATAAAAGAAATCATTGCAGGCTATGTAAAATGGAAAAAAATGCACATGGCCTATTTTGTTATTCTGTTGGATTCTATGAAAGGACTTGAATTTATCCCCACACCTCCTGCTCCTGACCCCCCTCCTCCCACCCCACCTTACCCAAGTTGACCCCTTTGTACACACACATAGACACACATGCACGCACAAATGTAACCCCATGTCACCCCCACCACTACCACCAACTTTTCTTTATTCACAAAGTGGAGGTTCTGGACCAGGTATTTAAGCAATTTATTTTTCTTAGTTTAACCTGTGTTTTTATTCCCCCCCATAACTCTTTAGGTTGCATTTTTTTTCTTTTTTTTGTTTTGTTTTCTTTCTTTTTTTGTTTTTTGCTATTGTTAAATTAGAGGCTAACATCTTAAATGGCTATGGGACTGGCTTGGGCTCTGGGTGCGAGGAGAACCCACTCTTCTTGCACAAAACCTCTGTATATTGAATTACCTGAGAGGCTCGTTGAGCTTTGTGTGTTGATTAAACTGTGTAATAAAAACCCATGACTCCTGTGTTGACTCATTCTCAGGCCCTTTTGGAGGACATGTAGAGGTAGGTAGGGAAAAGGTACGTGAAGCCAGGTCACATTCATGACCCAGTTTTACAGGAAACCGACTGCATGAATAATACCTGCACATTACCGCATAGTGTCGCTGATAGTTTCATTGCTACCACTCAATTCTTGGTGGATATTGGTGAACATCTGATTAATCACTGAAATGAAAGGGTTTTGAAATAGCTCAGAATTAATTGAGTGTGTTGGAGATACAGTTCCACATGTTTCCTGTTTGCTTCTTGTGCTTTCTCATATTAGTGGGAAACTAAACTTCAAATATTTTGGTTTGAAATAATGCATTTACAGAATAGTAAAATACATTGCCTCAATATATCATTCTGAGAAGCCTTATCTGCAGACATGGTACTTGGAAAATAGTTTTTTTTCATGATAGTATGTCGTTTTGTCGCCCTCTGGTGGTCCTTTTATATAACGCAAAACGAGCACAATAAACTTCAACATATGACGATTCTGTGTTCATATAAACGTTTAGTTGCTAAAGAGCAGCTTTCTGTTAAAACCTGTTTGTCAAATTAAATCCAGAAAAGGTTGTTTTGGCTCACCGTCGTATTTACTTGAGAGGAAACAACTTCGGGAAAGGGAAAAGAGACTCACCAAGACGAGCAGACGTCAAGATGATTCTCCTCCAGTGGAAACCTTTGGCATCAACCTTCGTGCACCATCGTAGAATATGTAATGTAACTAATATAACAAGATCTACGTAAAGTAGGTCACGGCAGTTAAATACAACAGCTAATTAAAGTATCAGTTGTTCGTATTAAATAAAATGATCTTGTTTAACTGCTGTGCCCGCAGTCAAGTAACTTTTACAGTGAAAGGAGAATATACTGGATTCCAGGTGGACACGTGATCTTCGCAAAGGTGAACGTGAAACCCTTTTATAATAATTAAGTAAAGATACTTAATGTATCAAATCTAAGTTTTTGCAGTTCAGCCTCCGAACTGCACTAAAGCGAAGCCGGAAGTATGATGGAGACTCGGGGGGTTTATACTCCTGCTCTGTCAGACGATCACTCTCCCTCCTCAGCCCTCATTGGCTGCCGCACTGTGACGCAGCCAGCCCGGCACGGCCCTGCTGAAGTTCAGATCAGACTCCTCACTTGACCTTGTTGTTGAGCGCACACTGCAAGTAGCACACAGGCCAGAAGAAACATGGCAACCCCGGGTTTACCCACTGTACCGGTGCCTGCTTTATCCAGCTCGGGATTCAGGTTGTCAAAAGGTAAAGCATTAAGGTTAGCTAATAGCATGCTAGCATGAAATGAGTGTTGTCGTATGGCGCTCAATGTAAACATGTCTGCGACCTAACGTAACCCGAGACAAGAAACAGCTAATGTTAGAGCAACATTATTCATGGGAAAATGTTACAGCGCTGTTATATGGAGATTGCATCTGTTAAATTGAGTGCACGGGCCTTGAAATGCTAATTTCATGTCCAAAAGTAGTTCACTTGTTCACTGCAATGTCAACAGCCTTTCCGTAGCTGGCTAACAGCCATTTAGCTAGCTAACTGACCAGTCAGCCGCGTTGAATACAGCCACATGTGTTTCCAACTTTAGACGGCCACTCAGATAGTTTTGAGCCATCAGCTGAAGCCACAGTTGGACGCGATCCCACCGGCAGCACTATCTATGATCGTGGTTTCTAGCCGCTCTAGCGAAGCAGCTAATCACTGAACCTGCTGATCCGGTTAGACTGACAGCAGGGCCCCAGGTCCTCCTGCCTTACGCCTCCTCATCATGTGATGCTCAGTGGACCTGGATAATCCTCATCACTGCCCTGCACAAGCGGCCAGTTTCACAAGTCCTGATCAAAATGAGCTTTCAGATTTTTCTGTGTCTCGTAGACAGACCCTGTTCATGGGAAATCCTACCTGTGCAACATTTATTTATTCATCTTTCCCCGAACAAGACAAAACTGCGAGGCGTCAGACATTCAAACAATTTTGATACTTCTCTGGTGAAAGATGAAAATGGGATTCAGTTTTTGTCCAACATCGTACTGTGAAACATCTGATAGCACTAATTGATGCCATGTAATGCTGTACAAAGGTGGGTGTTTCCTTTTCAGTGAGAGAGAAATGTCAACAGACTGAAATTGTACAAATATAGCTTCCGGGCTTTTTTAGACTTTGAACAGCTTTGACCAACAGAAACATAAAATAATTTTACATGGGCTTAATGATTAAAAGTTAAAACAAAAAGTGTACTTAAATGGGCAGTCGGGTGCCATAAAACCCTCCAAGTCACTCAGAGTGGTCAGCTTATTAAATGCACCGAGGGTTTGTAGCTTACAAGGAAAACTGGCTCAAACATCTTTACTGAGCAATAAAGAGACAGGTGTATTATTTTGGTAAAATGACTTTTCTGTATCTGCACACCCATCATATGTCTCTCTCTCTCGCCCCCTCTCTCCAGAGCATTTGGTGGTTGCGGTGCCAGTCGCAGTGGTTGCAGCTGCTGGAGGTTTCCTCGTCAGCCATTACCTGAGCGGGTGGAGCTCTAAAAAGGGCCTGGTGAACACATCCATTAGTAAAGACAGTCCCAAAGTGGTCCACAGCTTCGACATGGAGGACATCGGCACCAAGGCTGTGTACTGCCGCTGCTGGAAGTCAAAGAAGGTCAGGCGTGAGGCACTCATAGTTGCACTTCAGTGTTTGAGTAACTGGACACTCTGAACTACTAAATAAACTTATGAGGGGTCCACAATGATTGAAGGCCCTACTGCTGTTTGTGGGGGGACTTTCACACATCTTGCACCTTTGCACACCCATCATCGCATCCCAGTCAGGTGTTTTTCCTTTGACTGCGCATTAAAATCTTCTAAAACACCCTCTCCAACCCATGCAGCTCTGCCAACTATATCAGAGGACATACTGAACAGCAGGCTGTCATTAGTGTTAGCTGAAGTGTTCTGCAGAAATAAACTGAACACTTGGTGACACTGACCTCTAGCTTTTGTAAGAATCTGAGTTCAACTGAGTGGGCAGCTCTCCTTCTGTGTGGAGGTTGTATTTTAAAGTTTAAAGATTTTCCTTAAAAATGTATAGACTCATACAAAAGCAATCCCTCTCAATTGTGACCCTGCCCTCTGCCTGTTTTTTCCTGTGGTTGAGACATTTCTGGCCTGCGACTTTTACACATTGGGCATGAAGCCTACAGCCAATAACAGTGCACAGGTGGAGCCCAAAATTCATAAAAAAGCGACCAGGTGCCAAACTGTAAATAGCACCTATCATAGAGGAAGCTATGAAAATGGCTGGCGTTGGCCTGTTTTCTGTTGAACAGATACTGTAGGTGCAGGCAGTTAGCTTTTTAAAATATTGGGTTTCTCATTACAACAAATGTAATATTCCTACACTAATAGCTTGCAGTGTATGCACAAGCTGTGTACATACACACTAAGTCCTACTATCAACCAATGCAAATAATTTTACGTTTTGAAAAAATAACCCTTCAGGTCTGTAAAACTGAGTTTGAGCTTGATCTAACGTACAAGCCACACAGGTTATCATGGCAGGCCCAAACCAACATGATTAAGTTGATTAAGTTAATGTTTACAAACAGAAACTCACAATTCTTGCATAGTGTACCTTTAAAATGAGAGACCTAATATTGAAATGGACACAAATGATACTTGAAGTCCTCAAGAGGGAGAGAACACCTATGAATTAACAAGATTCACAGTTTGCCTCTTTGACATAGAATGAAAAACAAGGAAATTAAAGTTTGACATTGTTTGGGTTTGCATAGTTGAATGTTTTGATCATTCATAACCACTGGGGATTTTGGGACTTGAGTAAAGCTATTTGCATATTTCATTTTAATGTGATCTACTGATGACTGGATGAAGCCATTTGAGGCTTTGCGGCTCTCTTTCTATTTGTGCCAAAAAAAGTTTTGAAGCTTCGGGGCTTCAAACACAATGACACCTGGTGGCTTGTAAAACCTATAGCAGCCCTTCAAGACTGGGACTGAAGCACCACCACACATTTTAGTCCAATATGTGTGCAGTAAAAGTCCAAGAAGCCTGTGTGTTATTAAATCTATATACTTTTGTTCAGAAGTGCTGCATTAAATATAGATGTTACAGTAAATTAAATTATGCGTCGTCCCAAAAGCCTAGATATAAAAACATTTTGCTGACACGAAACAGAAATTAACCTTTTTGATGTAGTTTAGTCCAATTGCCACTGTGGGCTCATGTTTCTAAACTAAATGGTTGATATTTGTTACATTTCATGAGTCACAATGTGATAGGATTGGAGAGTGAAATTAGCCTATCACTGTTATTACATCATTACTTTGTATCATGTGGAAATATAATCATACTTATCATGTGTTTCTAGTGTTCGTCACTACATTTCTCACTTATTCTCCACTCTTATTATCCCAGTGCTGTGCCAACCACATAATTTAGCTGTGAAACATTTAAAACTGTCTAAGTGAATGAAGCATTTTCCAGAGCACCAGTCACAATTTTAAGCTTCAGACGTCACATGATATTGTTCATTCCACACAGACTCCAGCACAATGTATTGACCAATGGGCTTCACATGAGTGAAACAGGCTTATGAGTTTCAATATAATTTGCCCATCATTGTCAGGATCATAAAGATTAAAGGCTGAGAGTATAATTGTTAACATGTCCACTGAAAATCTTGCTGCTGCCATTTCTGTGTCATAGATTCCAGGAGATGAAATTGGCGAACAGTGTTCCATCTTATCATAAAGTAATAAGGGTGTAAACTTGATAAGAGCACCTTTTGTTTTCCTCTAACATTATACGTTCTCCTCACAGTTCCCTTACTGCGACGGGGCTCATGCCAAACACAATGAAGAAACCGGGGACAACGTCGGACCGCTCATCATCAAAAAGAAAGACGCTTAAGCTGACCGGTCTGAGAACTCCGCCCACCTTTGACTTCTCATGCACCCGTCCCCAGTTTGTCTAATCATTTATCATCATTATTGCAGTGTTACACTGATGGTTATGGTACAATGCTGTCACAACTAAACCAATCAGTGGATATACTTCAGAGCCCAGAACAAAAACCCAGAAAGTGCTAAAAATGTTGATCAAGTTTGATTGCATATATCCCACAATGCTCCTACATTTACTGTGAAATCAAAGGTCATTTGAGGACAGATAAGGAAGGGACTTTGACAATCAGCACAGTCAGACATGGAGGCACTGTGAGAGTTGCATTTTGACCTACTTAAAATGAAGAGTTTGGTTCAAATTGTCACTGGACCTGATCTAAATGAAATATATCACCATGCAGCCATTGCACCATCACGTCTGGTGTCACCTGTGTCCCCTTCCTTCCTGACTCCTCCAAGTGTGGAGCAGGTGGGTGAAACCTAATGAACGGGCACTTCTTTGCCTCAGTCAGTCCAGTATTTCGTTTGAATTCAACAAAGGCCTTAAATTTAAATCCACAGCCCTCGAACACACACGTAACTCATATGAATGTTATATTGGAGCTATCAGTTATGTTTGTCTTAAATAAAGTTCAGTCTTGAGAAGTTTTGAAACACTATCTGTTTGTAACAGTTACTGTCTGTTTTCTGAGGAAAATCCTAACCGTTCAAAACGCTGCTTATAAAGGATATATTTTGCTTTTTCATTAGATTTATTTTCTACTGGCTGCGGTGTGTTTGACTTGATTCATTGTTCTGTATATTGTGAATAAAACTTGTTGAGTGATCTGATTTGTCGACTTCCACTTATTTATTTTTAGGAGGTGTTTGTTTCTTGCTGCATGTCTGGGGCCAAACTCTGCATTTGTTTGTGTTCTGAACCACAGGATCAAATGCACTTCACCTCTGTCAGAAGCCAGGCAGAGTGGTGTGTTTATGGATTAACAGTGGACAGAGGTAATGAGTAAACAGGCCTGTGTGGGGACTGCAGTGGGACCTGTGAGTGTGTGTGTGTGTTGGAGGCCTTGGCTGGAGGTTAGGGGGGCTGCCGTGCTGCAGTGTCCACCAGCACCAGTGGCCATTTTAAGATGTGGCAGTATTTGTGGTGACCACTAGAAGACGCTGTGTTTACACGGATAGTCCAGGCCAGACAGTGTACGGTGGGCCCCTGCTCCCATAGTGACACACGCACACGCACACACACGCACACACGCATGAGGTATCTGGCTGCGTGCCAGATGCAACGGAGGACTCTCACAAGAGGTGGAGTGGACTCCTCCATCCTGTGTGAGGAGCCACCTTCAGCACACACACACAGCTCACAGCAGACCTGCTGCAGACCCAAATGTTTACATTTGCAGGAGCATTAGCATGGAGGCTAAAGAGGCTAACACACACACACTGACTGCTAATTGGCTGGAATTCTGTTTTTATGATCGAGCTTGTTTATCGATGTATTATTATTTGTTCAGTTATTTATTTGATTACTTTTATAATTTTACTTCTAGGCGACTTCATGTGGATATTATAATATTGAGTTTATTGGTCATTATATGTGAATAACTAAGTGTAATGGAAAGGCACAGACTTCCGGTTTGGATAAAACTGAAGACTAACAGGTTTTTTTGTGTTTATTTTTCTGTTTTTGTAACCTTTTCTTATGGTAACAAGATTTTTTTTAAATGTAATGTTAAAACAAACTGCAGATGAAAATGAATCTGTAGCAACATCTGACATGTTTTCATCATATTGATATGAAACGAAAAGTTAAAGCATATATTTTCCAATTATTGTTTAAAATTAAGTTAAATATAAATTTCTGAGATGTAATTCTACACTTCATTTATTCAACACACAGCCCGAGTTTACTTGACTGCTTTCACTGACTGAACAGGAATTACGAATGAATTGGGATAATAGGGATGAATCCTGATATAGATTTCTGTAATATTTGACTGCTGTAAATAATGTCCAAGTCCTAATAATTGTAAAAAAATATATAAGGATTTAATGATGCATGTGTTATTCAACAGGGAGGCAATAAATGGACCCGATGATATTTTGATATATCTTTATAATATTTTTTGATATTTAGTTCTTAGTGTTGCTATTAAATATGTATGTTGTGTGTAAATATAATGTGATTTCCACCTCAAGCCCATGGACACACAGGGTGGAGGCTGCTGGATGAGTGGGACTGATGGAGACTAATGCTGGGTTTAATTTGTCATCCTGTAGTTTTCTCACAGACAGCTGTCGGTGCACGCAGGACTGATCTGTGGACTGATCTGTGGACTGATCCTGTGGATGTGATGGGGTCGCTCTGTCCACGGCTGCAGAGTCCACTTCGCATTTTGAGCGACGCCCCCAAATTCCGTGCAGAGTGTTTGCAGACCCTCCGGGACGGAGAGGTGGAGGAGGACTCGGCAGCTCCGCCGTCCATATACACCACGATCACCACGCCATTAGTTCATGACTTCATCGGGTTTTTGACAGGAGACTTCGGGTCGTGTTTAGAAGGTAAGAGGAGACGTTTCTCCGGCACTTCCTGTTGGTCTTCGCCGCTCGGGCTCGGTCGTGTTTTCCTGCGCGCGGCGCCGTGTCGCAGCGACCACTCGGACTGTGGTCAGCTCGCCGTGGCGTCGGTCGAGCTCCGTCCTCTGAGCTAACCTGAATCACGGTGAAACGATCGATCGGCTGTCCCGATCGACTCACCACAGGCTTTACAAACTCGCCCTGTAACAACATAAAGGTCCCGTGTTTCGTCTCTGGACTAGTTTTCCCACTAATGTGGACAGTGGATATAGCCTGGTCTTTTTTTATCCACCGCATCGTTGCGCACCTCGCTGCTCGTCGTCGATAGCAGACAAAAGACAGACTGTTTTTCTCCGGTCCCGCACATAGTCCCTCTCTGCTGAGCTTAAGCTTTGGCTGGCACACATAACAGCAGTCGTCAAAATGTATTTGAAAAGCGCGCTCCACATTTGACCTGCGCATATGCGCATATCTTTGCATATTGTTGTCGCTCTGTTATTGATTGCATTGATATACCGTGAAATTCTTAAAGGGATACAGCCTCCTGTATGCGGAAATCACTGGCAGGGCATGCACACAGTCTGATCCAGGGCTCTGTGCATCTCCATTCAAGCAGGCTTATTTCTAAATCTTTCTTATATTTCTCTTTACACACTCACACTGATTCTCTGACAGTGTTTAGTGACTCTGGACGAGAGATATCTTCCAGCCTCATCTCCTCTGTTGACTCTCTGTCTGTGTTCGTCTCTCCAACATTTCTATTCTTAACCTTCCTCTCTTCATCCCCTATTCATTTCTAGCTCTCCAGGACTCCGAGGCTGCTGCAGAGAATGGGAATAGGGACACAGGCCAAGGCTTGCCATTTTGGCTGAAGTAACAGCAGGACGGTTGTCAACCCCGCATCGGCTTCAATCCCCTTCTCCCTCACCTCTCCTCCCACACACACACACATACACACACACACACAGGACAGACACCCCCACACAGCCACTGCTATGTCCACCGCCGTAGACATCGCTGGCCCTTCCTCCCCTGATCAGGCCCACAGCAGCGCTAAAATCCCCAATGAGCCACTGAGACCTAGCCTGAAGCGCTCCAACCACCCCTACAGCCTCTCCCATTACATCTCCACCCCTTCCCCTGCCGTGGATGTCAAAGGCCTGATCCAGCCCTCCCCGGCCCAGCAGCGGGCCGCCCAGCCTGCACACACCAAGCCTCGCCGGGCCCCCTCCTGGCCCGACATGTGGGAGTCACCCAGCGGGCTCCACCTGGCCCACGCCGCAGAGCTGCTGATGCGCGCCGGGCTGCTGGCTCTGACCCCCGCCACCACAGAGCAGGCCGGCCTGGGTGCACAGAGCAGCCAGCCGGCTAAAAGGGAGGCCGTGGAGGCGAAGGGGGCGAAGGGAGACGGGGAGGGAGGTGCATCCGGGCCTGAGGAGGAGGAAGAGGACTCCTCTGGATGTGGCACTGACTTCCAACCCTTTCTAGGTGCCTGGTTCCCCTTCAGCCCCGCTCTGTTCCCCCTGGCAGGCTTCCAGATGGGGGGAGGCCACTGGAGGAGCACGGCCATGGGAGCTGAGGGCATGGAGGGGCTGGTGGCCGAGGGCTACTCTCCTAGCTCTCTGGGCGGGGGCAGCGGAGGGAGGAGGAAGAGGAAGAGGTGCGGGGAGTGCGTACCTTGTCGGCGTCAGACGAACTGCGAACAGTGCAGCAGCTGCCGCAATCGCAAGAGGGGACACCAGATCTGTAAATACAGGAAGTGTGAGGAGCTGAAGAGGAAGCCAGGAGGTCCTGGGTTTGAGAGCAGAGTGTCTGGGTTTGATCTAAGGGGCTCCGACTTTACTTTGGGTCTGGCACAGGAGAGAAGCAACGGCGCCTTGGATGGATAGTAATGTATGTGTTGACAGCATTTGTCAGAGGATCCTGGTTGGATGATTGTTGAGGAGCTGCAGTTTTAATAAAAACACACAGGACACCATGTTAACTTGTTCGGACTGTGGTTCAAAGATCTTCAGATCTTGTGTTTAGCGAGGAGCTGCAGCTCCGTTTAAGAATGTCCACACTCGTTCCCATCCTTTCTTTTGACAATCAGTGAATTGGAGAGGAGAGAAAGAAGGATACCAATGTGTGTCAATATTTAGATGACGACAAAAATGCTGTAAATAGACTGTAAATATCTGGAAAACATTATGTCTTTTTTTACATCCCTTTCCAGTTTGGATGTATTGTGTTTCAACATAAAAAGAGGAGCCAAATGTTTTGTTTCTAATGGGGAGTTTTGTTTCTGTTGTTCTGACGTCACTGCATCAGTAAGAAATGAATGAGTTCAGCCTAGGCTAAATTATTTCATGTGCAACTTGTACTATATAGCTCTGTTTGCCCTTTTGAAATAAAAGAAATTGGCCATGTGCACTTGTCTACAGGCTGGGTTTATACTACATCATGTGTGCATGTGTGTTCATATTTAATTGGGTGTGTGTGTCTGTTAGCCACCGTGCTTCTGGTTGTACACATGCACACGTGTGTTCATGTGTGTGTGTGTGAGGTTGTGTGGATTATGAGTCACCTAATGGTGTGGCTGAGAGCCTTATCGCAACCCCACAGACACACACACAAACACACCTACACACCGCCTTGGCAAGTCCAGCGCATGCACTCGAACACACCTAACCTGACATGCACACACAATCACAAACACCCTCTCCTCTATTCACACTCTGACGCAATTTCCCTTTTTATTCAAGTATAGATCATACACACAAACACACTCAGACACACACACACACACACACACATTATAAACAAAATACACAGCCAGCTGGACTGAGGCTACAGGGTGGGTTTTTGCTTGTTGCTGTAACGATGGCTGATGTGATAAGACCTTCTTCCTCGGCGCCACACTCCAGGGGACCGCAGGGAAGACGTAACCATGGCAACGGCCGGCCCGAGGTGTCACGCTATAATTGGGCCACGGCTGCACTTCCTGTGTGCCTTCAGTCAGGGGGATCGCAGAGGGACTGTGTGTGTGTGCATGCATCTGTGGGGGTGTGGGGGTTGTGTATGTGTGTGTGTGTGCGTGCGTGTGTGTGTGTGTGCGTGTTTGTCAGGCGGGGAGAGAGAGGGAGAGAGAAAGCGCAGCACGCCAGCCAACGCAGGACACTGCCAACTCATGGAGAAAAGCAGTGAGCTCCAACATCATGCTAGTGCAACGCTCCCACTGAATGAGAAACACACAGTCTTTTAGTTGAAGTCCACAGTCTAGTGTTTCTTCATCTCCCACACAAAGGGGGAATTTCAAATTCTTGGATCTGCAGCTTTTTTTTTCCTCCACCCCCTCTCTTCGGTGCCTTTCTAGTGATTTGGAGCTTAATCCCCCCCTCCCTGTTCTCGTCACGCATGCACACACACACATACACACACACACACACACACACCGGAAATCTGTGTCACCCGCTGCCCAGCAGGTCCAGTGACTCCCTGAACGCCTGCAGTCTGGCTCCACTGGCCTGCAAGATGGCAGGAGAGAAAGGGAGGAGGAGGGGGGCAGGAGGAGGGATTGAACGGAGGACAGAGAAGAGGAGGAGGGGGGGGGAGGGGGAGGGTTGAGAGAGAGAGAGAGAGAGAGAGTTGGGGGAGGAGGAGGAGGAGGGGGTGGAAAGCGGATCTAGGGAGAGGGTGAAGGGGGGGACGTGGTGAAGGGCAGAGAGGGAGACGGGAGGAGAGGGGGGTGTAAAGGGGGTAAGAGAGAGTGGGTGAAACGGGGAGAGATGAAAAGCAGGCCACAGGGGGAGAGAAAAGAGAAAGACAGAGATATGCAGGGAGGAGGACGGAGAGATGGACAGCTAGGGATGAAGATAACGTGGGCCAAACAAAGAGAGAAGGAGAGATGAGGGTGAGATCCGAGAGCGAGCGGAGTGATGGAGGCCGAATGAAATGCAGTGAGACAGAGACGCAGACAGAGACGGGGGTTAATGACGGATGCATTGTCCAGATAGCCGGTGTGTGCCGTCACAGACCCCTGTGGAGCTTACATATGTTAGCACCAGCGGCCCTGCCCACTCAGGAGAAAAACTCCTCTCACACACTGCAGTGGAACAACCTGCCAGCCCAAGGCAACCTGCACTGGAGCTGGGCGGACCCTCACTCACGAGCCAGACCTTTGAAATTTTGGCCACTGCGTCTGCTTGGAGACACTGTGTCTCATTGTGAATTTTTTCTTCCCCCATTGGCTGTATCCCCAGTGTTAGAAAATGTGTAACAGCTTTGCAGAAACAGCATCTTTCTGAGATCACTCCTCATTACGCCTCTGTTATCCATTTGCGTTCACTTTCATACACATGGAGAACATGTTAGTCCCAAACAGAAATACAATGGTTTCTTACATCCTTGAAAAGCTCAGGCTCATCTGCCCCCAGGTTATATATTGGTGACACTGGGGTCAAAGGGCACTCTTGACCTTTGACCCTTAAAGCTGTTAAAGGTCGATTCAGAATAGACCAACTTCTATAAACAGAACTACTTCTGCTTTTTGCTTCTCTTATGCTGCCTATGAAAAACAAGCAAGACTATTAAATAGCAATCAAAAGATACATCTAAACATGTGACTTCCATATTTCAGTTCTAGTGAAATTAAAAAGGACTTTTCTGGGTGGCAGTCGAAACCCAAACATATCCTTAAAATCTGGTACAGGAGAAAATTAGCTCTGAAAACATTCTGACATTTTGATCCTCAGTTTCACATGGTGTTCGTTTCTGAGGTAATGTGTACACAAAATTCTGTTAATCTTTAGCTTGCTGCTGATTTCAAAAAAGGCACGGTGGTTCCAGGAAGTCAGGCAAAGCACAGTGATAAAGTCTGCTGCAGAGATATTTCATCATGGCTTCTTTTCACCCGACTTCATCGTGTGGATTGATTGTTGCTGTGCTGAGTTGGAAAATGTTGAATTTGCATGAATCTCACCTTTGAATCAGATCAACACATCATGGCCACAGCTGTGATGTCATTTACATGAGCTTGTTATCGCTGATATTTATGCCATTTCCTAACATTTTAATGAACTAAATCAGTAGTATTGATGAGTATTATTAATTAGATTCATGATGTCAAAAACATCCAAAAAGCAGCTGGATTGACAACCTGACATCCTGATTATATGATATATTAGTCATACATGCCATGCTAGCAGCTCTGTGAGGCTGCACTTGCTAAATGCTAACGTCAGCAAGCTAACATGCTCACAATGACAATGCTAACATGCTGATCCTAAGCAGGGATGTCTACCATGTTCACCATTTTAGTTTGCTGTGTTTGCATGCTAATAATTGCAAATTAGTACTAAGCAAAAAGTGCAACTGAGGCTAATAGGAATGTCATTAGCTTTGCAGGTATTTGGTCATAAACTAAATACCTAAATACCCATAAACACATTGAACATTTGGCCTGATGATGGCGAAGGATGGAAGTTAAAGGATCACCAAAAATATTACAATTCATCAGGGGACATGAATGTCTGAAATAAATTGTAAAACTATCTAGTCAATAGTTGCTGAGATATTTCAGTCTGGACCAACGTGGTGGAACGTTGAACATTGGTCATTGCTGTCCATAGAGTCACATTAGCTAGCGTGGCAAAAATGTACATTTCTGACTGACCTTATTCATGTCTGTAGATATATTCAGGAGAATTAATACATTCTCTAACATGAACATTTTCCAACATTATTTTGAACCAAACGTGTCTACCCCTTATTTTATGACTACTAAACTGAGACTCATTGAATGAGTCCAAAAATGTTATCTATTTTTCTTTCTTTTTGGTTTCCTGGGTTTAAAGGGGAACTCCACCAGTGTCACACATAAAAGACAATTTACCAGTCATGAGTTTTCAGCCTCAGAAAACATTCAGACACAGAGTTCGGTGTCTCTGGAGGAGTTTACGTCAAGCAAGAGAAAATAACCCTGATGGTCACAGAGACAATAGATTTTTAATGCAGAGTCTGCTTTACAAACTGAGACATGGAGTTTTAAAGACATGGACATTTAACAGGAGGGCCTGTCAAAAAGGTGCTATTTAGTGCATTCTGGGAAATGTAGGATTTGGTCTTTTGGAGCTTGAGCCACACTAGGACCTACAATTCCATTTGTCTCGACCTCTGGTCCTATTTTTTTGTTTTACAGTAATCTGTCTTTCACAAGACCCCAGTTTATGAAAGTAAAATAGTATATTTCTTTAAATTTATGTAAGGTTTTCATTTTATTGTTAGGTTTTCATTTTATTGTTATTGATGTTCAGAAGTTGAACATTTACTAAACACTGTACACATGACGTTCCTGACTTGAATTTAATGCTCACCTAACAGTGTTTATCTTGAATCCTAACATTTTACACTGAGGTTACGAATCAGAAAATCATTGCCTTTTACTGTCAAATCTAATGACACCACTCTGGAGGTGTTATTACACATTATGTACAGAGCTGTTTACTGACCCTTCACAATGACTCCATTCAGAAAATGAGACAAGATCTGTTTTATTGGCCTCAGACGTACAGTATTGAATCCTTGATGTTACAATCTTTGAAGTTTGCTATCACGCAGACGCTCGGTCAATACACGAAGAGCACAAACTTATGCGCTTCTCGTGTCCTAGTTTCACCTTTCAGGCTGGACAGAAAATAAACAGGCGCATCGGCAGACTCTTAACACCTACAGTAGATAGAAACATTACACAGCAGCGACATGCACTTTCTTATTGGACAAAGATGACTGGACTCCTACAATGCTTTGCTGGGAAACCCAACACTTTCCTACTATATATAGCGGAGCTTTTCACACTGTGCATGACTGCTCGTGTCAAGTCACATGACTCAAGATATATGAGTGGACAGACACGCACACAGGCACGCTCTTCACTCACATGCAGAAGCACATACACAGAGGCCGAGGGTGTGGAGGCGGTGAGGGAATGAGAGGAACTTTATTGAGTTGGCACTGACGTGTTGCTTCCCGTGACCTGACTTCCATTCGCTCTGTCTCCCCGAGCGTCTCGCCCTCTGTCCCAGACTAAACCACATGCTAATCAGCTTTCTGTGCTTGCCGTTTGATCTCTGATGGGCTGTTTTCTGACGCATCCGCTGAATAGATAATCATTGTGTAAGTGACCACCATCAACAACTTCTCTGTGTCCTCCCCATACTGAACGCATGCTATAAGCATTTGAAAAGACAGGACTGTGTTCGAGCAAAAAACAAGATGAACTCAGTCTTTTAGTTGCATTATTATTTGTTCTGTTGCACGCTGACAAAATATATATAAACTCATCAGGCAAATACACAGTACAAATACAAATAGAAGAAAATTAAAAAATTAAAAAGTCAAAATGTCAGCAGGAGCAGAGTTTTAGCAGGCAATCGGTGACCAAGTAAAGCCAATATTTGACCCAATAGTTAAGCAGTAACTGCATCTCAAACACTCCAAACCTTAAAAAAGTACTGTTACATCTCCCATGTTAACACGTGTCTTTACAAGAACGATTTAGTATTTTCTAGCATCTGATGTCCCTTTAGAGCCACAGTGCAGTCGGTAAATATTTGTCCAGAGACACCTTTTGCATTCTTTTAGGTTTGTACTCCAGGACACTAGAATTAAAAAGAAACAATAACCATGAGGTTAAAGTGCTGACTCAATGCTGTAGGAGTGTGTGAGGGTGTTCAGATCCTTGTTGGCTGACCAGCATTGGAGCTCTTTTTATACGTGGTCCCTCCAATTTCATGACTATGCATGTCAGTCGTCCTAAACATAGCAGGTTCGAAGGGGCCAAAAAGTGTAATTTTCTTGCCTAGCCAAGTCTGTCACCTGACCATGCCCTGTTAACTGACCCCAGTCCAACTGATCATGTGTTTCACTAACTGAAGACTAGACCGAAGGCAAAAGTATCCCAAAACAAGCAAGAAGTGTAGATGCTAAAAATGGAAGTGTTTGTTGATGCCTGTGTTGTAGACTTCAGATGGTGACTGAATGCAAATGATTTGCAACCATATACTGTTTGACAAAAATCACAAGGTCCTTACTTGTTTTCCAAAGCGTTGAGCCACATATTTTGGTATCAGTAGTATAAGTTGTCATGTAGATAGTTTAGTTGTTATCATGTGACCTAAGTATGGATTTTCGGTCACATGGTAGCGGTTGTGAGATGTGGCTGATAGCTCTGGAAAAACCAATTAAGTGGACCTTGTGATAAGAATTTTTTTTGACAAACTGCTGTTTCCAAGGTTACAAGGTAACTTACAAGATGAATTAAATAACTTATATGAATGTCTGTACAAGTTGAGTTTACTAGTTGAGACAGGTCAGTCTGGAATAACATATTCTATGATATAAATATAGATAGTATATAGCCAATAAAAAGAGTACAATTCCTTAGAGTCTGTGCTAAACACTGTCAATTCTAAGATATCATTCAGCTACCTAACCTCGCAGTTATTGTTTCTTATTAAAAGCAACATTAAAATGATGTGATTTCCCAAAAACAAATATTCCCAAATAGGCTGATTCTGTCATTCTCCACAATCCTGTTAAATCATCCTTGTAGTTGTGACACCATCATATCCTGTTCACTCATTCACATAATGAAATGACAGTCCTTTGGCACATATAGGTTTACAGAAGCTCAGGTGACAGAGCTGCTTATCCAAAGTTGGTGGTTTATTTCCTCCTTACTTCATGTTGAAGTGTCATAAACCACAAACTGCTCCTGATGAGCCAGTCAGTGCTCATCAGTGATTGTGTTCACAGGTGAAGGGACAGTAAAACGTTGTTGAAACCACGCTCAAGATAAAAGGCACTAGATACATACAGTCTGTTTATCATTTACCATTTTTTAGATTTAGTCCTTTTATTTTATCCCCAAAACCCCGGCACCATTGTGATTGTTGCTGGATGAAGATGCTAAAAATCAGTGGACTTACAACAGTACAGTGACCTGTTACATGGACTATATTTAAAAGCTTCTACCTTTTGAATAGTACAGAAGGGCCTGAATATGATTTTTTATCAAATGTTTCAGTTTGCAAAAAAAAAACCTCTTGTTATGACATCTGAATAATAACACTTCATTAACACTCATTGAACAAGTGAACCAGTGTTTTTTTCACCTGTAGGCAATAGTCTTTGTCTCTCTGGACATCTCACTGTGCGTCTGCCTGTCAATCACAGAAACTATGTGAGTGTCTTTCAACTCAGCAACATCAAAGCTGCTTCATTTTATCATTCAGGTTGACTTCAGTTGAAAAGCTTTCAAGTGTTTCTCTCACTCCACCCCCCAGACCTTTCTCTGTCTGTCTGTCGGTCGGTCCTTGAATCGAGGCCGAACAAAGTGTATCTCAGTTCCCCGCTCAGGTTCAAGCAAGGATACTCTTCTTCAAATGTATGTGGCCTCAGTCTGGTCCATCCGTGTCAGACTGAGCCATTATTTTCCTAATTTTCTTATAAGCCTCAACACACTCAGTACCAGGTATTGTTTCATAACAGGGTGGACACATCTTCAGTCCTGCTATTCTTCAGTAGGTGAGCAGGTTTGACAGGTAAAGGAGGTTTGTTGTAGGCAGGTTGTGTGCTGTGAGGATCATCCGTGAATGCCTTCCTGAGCTGCGCCACGCGGCCTCCATGTTCAGACTTTTTCTCTTGGCAGCACACAATCTCTGAGAGGGAAAGAAAGGAACCGAGTGAATTTACAAAATCTGTGTAACATCCACATCACCACGCAAACATTCAAACCTTCCGATATTCACTAGATATTGATGCATCAATGACTGAATGACAAGATATAACTTGTTCAGTGATATAAATTATCAGAGGTGCGCCGACAACACAAACACCAGCTGGTTGTGGAAAAGTGTGACGTTCCGCTACATTAGTTTACATCAGGCCAGTTTTAATCAGGACCAGTGTTGCTTCTGTTCACGCTTTACTCCGTATTAAGATTATTCCACTGATTTAGCATTGCACTCCTGTAACACTGTCAGACTCAGGATGGCCAATTAAAAGAAAAAGATAAATTATTTCACAGGTTCTCCCTCCTTGTCAAAACCTGCCATCTGCATTACTAACAATGCAACTCCACTAATCTCAACTTGTTCGGTTGTAGATTCAGCTAAATAAAACAGATCCCTTTTTAAGCTTTATGACAACGCATTCTTCAGATAATCCAATTGCCATTTAAATTAATTATGATTAAAAATCTTCAACCCATGGCAGACATTTAGTCTTTCAGCTTATCTGAAAAATAAAATGAAAATAGAGGCATGGTTTTCATTGGACCATGACAATGATTTTTCTCACAAATTAAACATGATGCAAGCAGTGTTGGGAAGTAACTAAGTACATTTACTCAATTATTTTACTAGCTATTATTCTGAGGTTCTTGTGCATTTCCGTTTTTGCTATTTTACTCTCCCCTACATTTAGAGGGAAATAATGTCTGATAATATGTGATTGGTTTTTATAATATGATACAATGTTGTAGATGAAACAGTACATAAAATAGTTAAGAAGAACTCCACCTCGACTAGCAACAACATCAAATGCTACTTACATGTTACTCCATTACTGATAATAATCTAATATGATAGGGCCTATTCTGCACAAAGAATTACATACACTATTGTATATAGAATTTAGTACCTTTTATTTATTTTTTTTTTGGACATGCCTCAGTAGACATTCTTAATTTTTTCAGTGTGCTATTTTTTTAAAGTAACTTGTAGTCTGTAGTCTATTCATATGTTTTTTTTGCCAGGACCTTTACTTACAGTGGAGCATATTTACAACGTGGTATTATTTTTACATTTCTGCATGCCTAATTAGAATCAGTAAATGAGTATCATAGACTTAAAAACACATAACACAGGTTTCTCTCCACCTCCTTCCTCCTCTCCTGTTTTGTCACCTCTGTCCTGTGGGCGGGTCCTCTCTCTGTCTGACAGCTGGTCTTTGAGTGACGGCTGGTTGCCATGGCTACTAAGATGGGGCCTGTAGAGAGGAGCCCAGTCGCCGAGGCTGTCCGAGCTGCCGCCTGATTCGCTGTCGCTGTCCTCACTGGGGTCCTTGGGGTCATCATCGGCGCTGCAGGAGTCCAGGTCCTCCTCGGACGACTGGCCGTTCAGTGAAGCTGGGTCATCCTGTGTGTAAGTGGGACACAATCTGATGGTAAGACTCTGATACATTCATCTGACCCTCCCAGCTTCAAAACCCACATGCGAACACATGAACTCACGCTAACATCTGTGAGGGACAGCTGGATGTCTTCTTTAAAGCCGCGCTGCTGGGCCTCTCTTCCTGGCAGCAAGTCCACTGTCTGGATGCCATTCATATTATTACTGTGGACTCTGGAAGACAAAGACGTCCATTTTTAGTCCCACAGACGGCCGTCCCAACCTTTGAATCAATTCTCCAGTTAGTCATATGGCAAATAACCTCTATAATCCAATTGGGACGAGGAGACGGCTAGTTGACTGAAACTCTTTAGATCATTTTATCAAAGTGAGTCAGAGTTATGTCATTGGTTGAAGGGACTGAAGGTTTTGTTAAGGTGGCAGAAACTAATGTGGATCTTATGTGTTGGTTTTGAAACATGTTGCACTGGTGGATGAGTTCCAGACGAAGCTGTCAATCCATTGCTCAAATAATGTGACTCTTATGAAAAATCCTTTTTCGTCACGCTGAAATCTAAAATAACAGAAATTCAATGAATAGCCTAATTAGTTTATCAATCTCTGAAATTGTTCGGTCTGGTTTATGTGAAATACTAAATGTAAGAGACTTGCACATTCTGGATGTTGTTGCTTCCATCAAATTCTTTTGGAAAAATTGATTAAATTAAAGCACATGATAGAGATTTTCTCTGAGACCCATGTTACCAACATGTGACGAGTGGACACGGTGGAGGGGATGCATTTTATTTACCATCTCATGTTTTGCACTTTTTGTGAAATAAGCAGTAGTCACTTTTTTTTTCTTTAATTCAAACATCAACTACACTTAAATCTCCAGGTGCAAAACAAAGTGGTTCTGTGTTGCTTGACTTCTACAATTACAATGGAACCCGCTTTTATACTTCCTCATCATATTCAGATTGATGCCAGAAAGCCGAAATCAGTCAATCAATGATACCAGGTGAAATTATTAAAGGAGTTCTTTCTGTTTTTGTGTCTACCTGTTGTTCATGAGGCTCTGGAGGAGTTTGGACGACCTGAACTCGTCCACCTCTCCGATCACAATGACACTGATGTCTCCGTCCCGACCGAGCAGCCAGCTCACTTGTTTACTGTAAGCTGGAGAAACAGGAGCAAATAAGAAAAAACAAAAAGGGTAAGCTTATCACGTATAAATCTACTCTCTCAGCAAGATTCTGATAAAAGCAGTTCTCTCATAAATTGTTATTCTGGCTTTTATCCAGAAGGTGGTGCTGTCCTATAAGTATAGAGCTGGGGAAACTTGGACTGGAGTTTGTCCAACTGTTAAACTGTTCCCCATTTGTGCTCCCTCGTTCATTTTTCTCTGTCTTTCCATTGGAATAAAATGGAGTCTCACTGCAAAACATTAGTCACAGCAGAATATTGATAAACCATGTTTCAATAATCACTGCAAAAGGAAAGGAAAAAAAATTGTTTAGTTTTGATAGGTCAGTTTTGTCAACTGAAATGAGAGTAAAGATTAAAACACTTTCATTCTCTAATTTTAGAATTAATTATACTAATAACAATTTCAATCTATTTTTGTAATATGTATATAATTAATTATAAATATTTGATAATGTAAAAATGTAATGGATTATATATCTATGTTAGCTAATCTTCATGTCATAAGACAGACACTCGAAATACATTTTTATTCCATTACATTTACAGCCTGGAAAACCAGTGTATTTTTAGTTACCTCATCACAACACAGTAACCAGAAATAGATCCCACTGTGTGATAACAGGTGTTTTCCATGACAGTACGGGATAAAGGTGAAACACCTGCCATGACATCACTCATTGGGGGCGTGGCTTACAAATTCAAACTGTGCACAAGCATTTTTACTGCCAATTGAAAATCAAAGCAGATTTACCCTTTGAAAGACACAGTAGGCTCAACAAACAGATACTGTCAGAGTCCATAGGAACAATCACCTCCTAACAGTGAACTGACTATACAGATTTCTTAGAAACTAGCAAACAAAGGCAGCTCTGTTTCTTTTCATATTTTAGGGAATGACTTGTGTTTGCGTACAGTCACCCAGTACATAAAAGGTACATTGTGTAGACGTCTCAGTTTGATGTCACTTGACCAAAGACCATCTCTGACACACGTCATGGTCTGTCTGTGGAGCACACCTTTGTATTGAGTTATAACTGTGATTATAAGACAAATCACCATTTCCATTACAGAACTGAGGTCTGTCTTTATTACTACCACACCCAGAAAGCAAGCAGAAAAGCAGCACATAATAGAAATCTTTATCCACAGGTCAATAATTGTGTATTTAGGTGACATTTATAGGCTTGCATGTTCACGTAATGATTGTCTTTCCTTGCAGCAGCACAGTGAACAAAGGATGAAAGATGCTGGATTGTATGTTGTGTAACGCAAATATGCGGACGAGACACACACGGCCGCCTCTCAGGTGACATGGCAGAGATTGGGTAAACAAAGACGGTAACTTAATATGTGGTTTAAAGCATGGCGACGCCCCAAACCACAGGGCCTACTCAATCTTATTCAGCTTTCAGCTTGTGAAGCAATTCGACTGGCGCTGATAGAGTCTGTCTGTCACACACACACTCACACAGTATTACACACACACTCTCATTGTGCATCAGAACCACTGGAGGTGATAGGATCTCAGTGAGTCAGATAAACACTGTAAATGGAGAAAGGGTGGATGTAATGAGTAAGACAGACAGGTAGAGTGGAGGGATACATCAGGAGCCCGACAGAGCAGTGAAAAGATAACTCTGGGTATAATTTAAACACATTAATCTGACTGGTAACATGAGAGGGTGTTACTACGCAGCTTGCGTATCATGTGCAACATTAATTAGTTATAGAAGGGTTTAAATGCACATAATCTGATATACGTGTGAAAAGCTGTAACGATAAATATAATTTTATAATAAATATGTGTTTGCAGCTAGTAGTAGTGATAGTGTAGTTACAGAGAAAACAGAAATTGTATGAGGACTAAACAGGTCCAGGATTTTAAAAATACTGAGGTCATAAATCCAAATCACCCCCAGACGCATCCCTCCTCCAGAAGAAAGTTTTGAAGAGCGATCAAAATTTGAGGGAATTTTGCATTTCAAATAAATAAATACTTTTTTATTTTATTATGTTATTTATTTCTTTCGCTGTTAAGTTATATTTCCTGCAAATCTCCCCGAATGATGTTTCAAAGTCTCCACATTACCAGGATGTAATTCTCAGAGGGAGACTAGTTAAATTTGCTGTTGAAAAACAATCAAATTTAAAGATCTTTATTCTAAAAATGTCAGAATCAGCGATCAAAACTGCCTGTTAGAAACAGTTAGCCTGACTTTGTCGAAGAGACTCCAGAAAATCACACAGATTTTTTTAATATATATTAAATAAACAAGAGGTTAATTGCTGAGCTTTAGAGGTGCTGGTAGGAGGATTTGAAGGTGTCTCCCACAGACAGAGCTAAGATAGCTGTTTCCCTGTGTTTCCAGTCTGAATGCTGAAGCTAAGCTAACCAGCTACAGAATGTGGCCTTATTTTTAACAGACAGGTATGAGAGTTGCATTAATCTTCTAATCTAAATTTTGGCAAGAACGCAAAGAAGCACATTTACTAACTATTGCTTTAAAGACCACAGACCTTAGATACTTAAATCTTAAATATCTGCATGTTGGAGAAATGTCTTAATTTTGTCAGGAAATCATTGTCCAATTAATTTTGACAGCCTGGTGTTTTACTGTAAAGAAATTAGGTCATGTTAGATAAGCTAGTAGCTTTAACCTCATAGTTAATAGTTATGTCACTGTTGAAATGAAGGCCACATTTCCCAGACACCTTGTTCCTTCCTCCTACAAAACTACTGTATGTTGCTACTTTAGTCAGGCTCTCTTTGCAGGAAATGAACCTCATACCACAGTGTGATGGAATCAGACGTATGAGTTCTCTATGTACCGGGATTTCCCACCAGTGGAACCACTACAATAGTGTTGTGTTGCACTCTACCTTTCTTTGGCCTGTTGTCGATGTTGTCTCTTCCTTCCCTCTCCTCCCTCTCCTCCCGCTCTCTCCAGCGGCGTACCTGCTCCTCTCTCATCTTCAAGAAGAGGATCCTCTTCTGCTCCTCGCTGAGGGCCTCCAGCACCTCGGGCTCCACCCACATGTCCTCAAGGATTTTCGCCAGCATCCTGCCTCTTCCCCAGTGTCAGAGTCGACTGTCAGCCCCTCTGTCTCTCCGTGCAGTGGGTCGTGTTTCAGTGGTGGGGTACGAACGCTCCTTTTTCCTGCTCCAGAGTCAGGTTCCCTCTTCTTTGGAGGATGTGGGATCAGGTGCAGTGTAAATGCTGGAGGGCGCTGTCGTGTCCTTTGTGAAGTGCTCTTCCTTGGTGAAGTAGGAGTGTGTCGGGCTCTCTGGGGGTGAAGGCACTGTGTGTCCAGATCAACTGAGCTCTGAAGGTTGCTGTTGTGGTTTTTACAGAGAGAGAGAGAGGGGGGAGAGAGAGAGTGAGAGAGTGTGAGAGAGAGAGAGATTATATCTACTGTATTGTTTTGTTCCCCTCCACTCAATCCTGTTCTGGCTGGCAGAACACAATAGGCCCAAAGCAAATAAGCCACAATGCCAAATGCAGTGTGTGTGTATGTGTGTGTGTGTGTGTTGATTTGTGCATGCAGTGTTTACTCTGCATATAGTAGGCAGCGAAAATGCCACTGTGCTTTCAAACACTGACAGGCAAATAGGGGCAGGGTTAGTATGTCAACACACATGCACACACATACAGGGCGTTAATGAGTGCATGCTATCTGAAGGTAACAGGCACAGATAGAGAGCAAAAGAAAGCTAGTTGGCTTGAATTTCTGCATTAGCCATAGCTCCCTCTCTCTCACATGCACACACACACACTCTGATTGTTTTTAGCACCTTATCAACACGTGACAAAGATAGACATCAACAACCTGCCCCAGTTAAGTTATAACTCATTCAAGGATGTCCTCAAGAGCAATATCCCAGAAAACAACCTTCACACTAAACTGTGTGTAAACAGTCTGTATAAAAGCAGTTGCCGCCCTGTACACACTTTTCAAAGATTTGAAACAGCAAGTCACTGAGAGAGAGCCAATAGGGTTTGTGTCTGTGATAACACTTGAGGGCAGTCAAATATTACAGTACAGCTGACAAATTATAAATATCCCCTTTTAACTTAGTGTTTCAGGTGTGGCAACACAATTATATTAAACCTCACACAAGGATCATACTTGAACACCTTTATTGTTTCAGCTAAACTGAGTAGTAAAACAATTATTCTCTGCCTTTAACAGCTGATACCAGACTGAACGTAAACCTGCTGTCATTTTCAAAAATAACATGAATATTTTTCGATGACATATGCAAGACTGAAAAAAACCTGATTTCTGCTTTTCTTTATAAAGGAAAAGTTTGACCTTTGTGAAAATATGCTCATTTGCTTTTTGCTAAGATCTCTGAGTAACATGTTATATCTCATTAGTTTAATCTGTGTTTAAGTGTAAAAATGACATGTTCATGAATCTTGTCGCCTGATTCTAGTCTTTATGCTAAGCTAACAATCACCTGGCTGTAACTTCATATTTATTGTACAGACATGGGCGTGGTATCAATCTTCTTATCTGACTCTTGGCAATAAAGTGAATAAGTGTTATTTCCCAAAATGTCAAATTATTATTATTATCCCTTTTAAGGGGGGGAAATAACATGGATGGAGTATCTTGCTTTAAATCCATATTTTAAGGATAGGCCTATTTAAAATGAACTACGTTGTGGTATTAAAAACACAGCAGCTCATAAATCTCTGACCTAGGCACCAGGTTCTTGGTTCACAGTTTCGAATCTTCTTATTTAAATAGTAAAACTTTAGCCAAACTCTGAGCTTGCTGTAATTTCAAGTCATTTATTTTTAAATATGTAGAGATATTAGTTGCATTATTAGTCTTTGAACCAGCATCCATTCATTCATTAATCTGTAAGACACTTCTCAAGACTCTTTCAATAGTTTTTCCGGGTGAGGCTTTTGCGATTCTTGTTCTTGTCCATGTGAGTGTCTATTGTTTAAAGATTGATGGGGGTGTGTGCTTTCCTTCTTTGTTTCATAATGTAGGAGTTGTGAAGCCCTTTAAGACTCTGTGATTAAGAGCTATCCAAATAAGCTGGACCTGACTTGAAGATTTTCCACCCAACAGCCCACTCAGTGGCAAACTGCTCAATCTTTCTATAAAGAATCACACCTCTGAGCAGTCTCATACCTGCATCACAGCTCCTACAATTAACTGTGCACATTTGAACTCAGCACAAAAGAAATATTTAAATCGAGACATAAATGTGACAAACTAATCACAGACGATAACAGCCCACACAAACACCTCAGAGAACCAAAATCAAACAAGGACAAAGTGAGAATATAGAGGATCAACATTCAAACGCTCAAACTCTGTTATTCAAATATAAAGGCATCCAGGTCTGGCCCTGCGCCAACATGCAAATAGGTCTGGGATTTGCTTCTGTCTCCGCTCACATGCAGAGAAAAGAAAGAAAGGCAGTGAGAGGAGAGTAAGGTATGTGCACGGCATACTGAGAGAAAAGTTTGAAAAGTCTCTCAGTCTGAGAAAACACTGGCCATTTGACAGCGACAGCAGAGAGTGTGAGAGATAAATGAACTTAGACGGGCCACAGAATGACAATCACAACAAAAGACACAGAAAGAAAGAAGAGTATAGAGGAGAAAAGTGGACTTACTCAGTGGCTGCCAGCCGGTAGCATCTCCCAGCGCTGCTCTGAGTTTCAGCACCTCTGTGAGTGTGGTATGATGAGTGTGTGCGTGTGACGTGAGCGAGTGTGAGAGTGTCTTTGTGTGTGTGTGGGATCAGGTCAGTCGTCAGCAGCAGTGGTATGCAGGCTCAGCCCTGCTCTGCTGCTTTTGTACTGAATAGGAGTGGGATGGACTGACATCACAGCAGTCATCTTTTTGCTCTCCTCCTTCCTCCTTCCTTCTCTGTCCTTCACTTCTTTCATTTAAGTTTCTACAATGCTACAAAGAAATGACATAACAGCAGTTGGTTAAATATTATCAAGTAAAAATGTTTCTCCATCTAGACATTGCTATGAATAACTTCATAGCTTAATGTTTAAAATCTGCTCCCTTGTGACATTTAGTAACATTCAAGGACGCAAGGAATTTAATTTCCCCTGACGGGCTCTGTAACCTTTCCATATGTTGCAGCATGGGGAATGGGAGCAATTCTCAGTCTGTTTTCTGTATTTACTGTTTTAATTTGATTGGACAGTCTCTGCATAGCTATGTTTACTCCAGCTCTTTCTTCTTCTTCCACCAGGAAGTCCCACTGGCATTGCATGAAACCATAAATATTAACGCCACATGTGCAGGAAGGAACCTGGATATTTACTCCACGGGTATTTTCCGTCAACAGGTTGTTGACACACTTATCATGTCACAAGTCATTGTTTCAAGTTTGCTCCACCCCCATGTTGAATCAATCAGATAAGTTCAGCTGGACGGTGTAAATATTAGTCACATGTGTCTGCACACTTATAGATAATCATACAATACAAGCGTATTCAGTTCACATGTAGATGACTAATCTGCCTCCTGATTTTTACTGACCTGTCAGGGCCATGTGGGTGTGACTTATTGGGAGAGTTTACAGTAAATTAAATCCTGTTGTAAACATGAGCTGCTCCTTCATTTACATTGTTTTGTTTTTGTTTGGTTCAGCAGGCACGTGATGTTTTGACTTAAAGCAAGGCTGTGATTCATGATGGTATCCTTGATAGAACTTATTTGGCAGTAATTAAAAAAAAAAAAGAATGCATAAATATTCATTTATTTATCATTAAATAGTGATAAGCTTTATTTTCTATGTTTGTTGATTTATACCCTGGCCCATGGGCAAATTTCAGTAAAGGGCAGTAAAGTTAGCTAGTATCAGCCAACATATATTTGGCTACTGGTCAAGAAAGACTAGTGGAAAATAAATAATGTAAGTTATTGTAATTTATCACTTATGAATCTAACTTTTCACGTGTTAAAGTAAACCTGTATTAGTTCTTCTTTCAGGCTTTAATCATCAGGATTTTAATCATAAAGCTCTTAAAGTGATTCTTCACACTGTAAAATGGGAATGTGAAAAGGTTGAATTTGTGACTTTATCCCTGTAGACATTTAGACAAGCTTTATATATCAGCTATTAAAGTCCATATTGAAATGTCTAAGAGTGAGTATAATATGATATATTATCTTGAAAACACAACTTATCTTCAAACTAACTTCCAAATGCATTATTAAGAAAAGGTCATTTTCATCAAGACTTCTGGTTTGTTTCAGTTGGAGTGAAAATAACCCACATCAGTTCAGTGAGATTTTCCCTAAACTTCAACTTCCACCAAACTTGCCGTTACGCAAAATGAAACCACAGCTGTCATCAGTCAATACAGTTTGGTTTCCAGCAAAACCAGTGTTTCAGTGATACCAGACACCCGTGTGTTTGTCTCTCACTTTTTCACTGGTATCAGGGCAGAGAGCTCAAGGTTTACACAAACACATGAATACACACGACTTTCTTTAGCTATTTTTGTGAGGACCAATATTTAGTTTTTGGAGTCAGTTACCGTTCCTTAAATCATTCCTAAAATCTAAATTAATCTAATAAAACAGCATCAATTTAAGCTTAACTTGTAGCCCCAAATCTGAGCCTAAATTCAATGTCCACCTCACTAGACCTCATTTCTAATCATAACCTCTGGTGTAACCTTGGTCTTAACTTCACCCTTTTCGCAGGAATAACCCAGATAAACAGAAAGAGTTTTCACTTCCTCTTTCCTCTTCCCTTCATCTTAATATTGGCCTGAGGTTCTCAAAAAGATAAAATTGAGATCATGCGTACATAAGCAAACACACAATCTCTTTTCCTCCTCTTGCCCTCTGGTCAAGGCCTACAAGGGGAAAACAAAGCAGGGATCTCCACAGTGCAGGAGACCTGGGGGTGAACCATAAACACATTCATCATATGCCAGCATGACACTTTCTGGGTCAGTTTAAGATGAGCTGTCTGTGTTTTTGCCTGCATGTTGTTGCTTCATTATGTTTGTGGTCAATGTGGTTAATGTCTGTGCTTACAAAGCACCTTTCCTCTAATCAGACCTGAGGCCACACCTTTAATTTCACTGGTGCTATTACCAGGAACCATTAAGAACAAGGAAATATTATCGCATGGAACAAACCCATCCCTGTCTGACACACTCCTACCTTTATATTTGCTTGACTTGGCACACCTTGAGAAATTCCAGGTAGTTGGTCACAGCATCTGAATCCACGTGGAGATGTGGTCACATTGAAATGGTAATTACCGGTACGCGTGCACAGCACCCTCTGCTGGAGGAAGGGAAAATAACAAGTCCATGAGGATCCCAATGTTTTATGGAAAAAGAGGAGTGACTAAAACCTGATTGTGCATCTCCAAATGACAAGCTGTTCAAAGTCATAAAGCAGTAATATTTTTAAAATAATTCACCCTCAGTATATAAACAGCTCTGAGTCATTTTTAACTTTCTGAAATCATGATAGTTATTGGAATATCACTTTTACATAGCACATTTAAAGCTCTGTACACCAAAAGCACTAATATTTACCTTACTGAACCTACCTGTATCTACCTTTACTGGAGCAGTAAAGAGACAACACCAACAAATTTAATTTGAAAGATGGCTGGAAGGAATCTGTCTCTTTGGTGGTTCAATGAACATCACTGGTGTTTCAGTTTTCATGTAAGTTGAGTTTTTTACTTTGATCCCCTTGCAGGTTAATCCATCTCTGCTCAGAAGTCCATCTTGGACAGCATTCATTAAAAATGCACAGTCAGCAACAATTTCCGTGACCTTTGGCCTCTAATATCAAACATGCATCAAAGGACAGAAATCAAGCAGAGGAGTTCAATAAATCTCTATTCTCTGCTGAGGTCAAATCTGCATAATCTATCCTGTACCACATATGCTGTTCTAAATTTTCTGTATATATAAATACAATACAAAGATTAGAATTAGTGTGTCCAAATGACACCAGCTGCACTTTCTCTTTCTATCACAAGATTGCACATCCCATCATGCTTTTCAGGGCCTTATTTAACAACATGGTCATGCAGATTTTCCATGGCAAAATTATTGGTATTCCAACATGTTCTCCCCTCAGCCGCCCCATGTTTAATGCATGGAGCCCACTGACATGGAGCCTGCTCTGTGAAGAGGATGTGCATTAGCATGGATTCACATGAGAGATGTATGTGGTTAAACAGACCGCAAAGAAAGTATTGCTTTAGTCCCCAAAGTAATTTAACTGGCAGAACAAGCTGTGCTGAAGCACGCACCCTTGGGTGGTCCATATTATCTGCTACCATAATACTGCATGTTGACTATTTTTGCACAATTTGCATAGTAAGTTTGAAAGCGTTTTAAGCTGACTTTAACATCATTACAACACAAGCTGCTATAATCAGGCACATACAGTAATATAAGCATCCACTGTATATATTAATGTACCAATGTTCCTGAATTATATTCAAAGAACATCTTACTGTAATCAGGTCTTGTATGGATTGGAAATGAAGTCCTGTATTATGTGAGGGTATCATCAGGGGAGTGGGTTCGCTGATTATGTGTCTGAATAAAGTGAAATTACTATAAACATAAAGGAGCAGCCCATAACAGTTAAACTGACATAAAACTGATATACTATTAAATTATCCTATGAAGGTACTGTGACCAATGTGTTAGAAAACTTATTTACTCATCCACAGATCTGTGCGTCTCTCCACCTGACAAAGGTGGGTCCAATTTTTCACTTTACTTTTAACTCTGATTTCCAAATAAAATATGCTGCTAAATGCTCCACTGTGTTCACCAGCTAGTTGCCAACTTTTTGCTATTTTGTGCTGGGCAGGTTGTCTACATTTTAGCTTAAAAAATAGCTGTGGCTGAAAACAAGCTTGACAAGAGCAGTGAGAGTGAACCAAAACAGTTGTAGGTTGTAAAATCCAAAACCATGAGCTGGAAGATGCTAAAAAGTTCCAAGGAGCTGAGAGGGCCTGCAGGGATTATTCTTTGTAGGTATTACACTCAGTCATTTGATCTGTAGTTGATATAAATATATTTATTATTGTAGCTTTAATTTACAGATGTTTGATGTTCCTTATACAATAATTAGAAAAATATTAGATATCATGTGAAGCAAAAGCATTGATAAAAATTGGAAATGTCATGACTATCAGTAGATTTTTTTTTTTTGCAGCAAGTATAGAATACTAGCCTCAAGCATGCTTGTTAGCTGGTGGCAATGCCCACCAGGCTCAAAGAGGAATGCAGACAACAGTGTGGAAACTGTCACGTTTAAACAGCAGCTGAGACCATCTTTCTGAGACGTGAAGTGACGGGAAAACACAAGTGAATTTCAGTTTGACACTTAAATATACACACAATGCACAATAGTTTTTTATGCTAGAAGTTACTTATGCTCCATTATTTGATTAACCTGTTTTCTGAGTGTCATTTCGACAGACACCAGTAAGACTAATGAGCACTCTGGTGCCAGACAGAGTGTCATGAATCAGAGAGAGAAAACACATCTGAGTGAGTGAGAGAAAACCTGCAGGATTATAAAGCCTTGTATTTCTTGTATACCAGATAAAGCATCTGTGTCCTTTTGCCCAATTTACGGTGATGTTGCACTGACAGGGTTTAATTCCCAGCACACATGAAAAACTGGATACTATTCTGCTTTGAGGTAGTTCACATACTGTAATATCATCCTTCAAATGGCATATGTTAGCTCATCAGAGGAAAACACTCAGATTGACCACCTGTGGAACAAGACACTGACTCCAGAGACAATCACACTTCCATGGTTTTTATATGACTTTCATATTTACAACTTGGCACAGCGTGCGGCGCTGTTGCTGTGGTGACCGCCCTGTCTGTTGACCTGGCTGCCCAGCACACTCATAGCTGGCACACACACACACACACACACACACACACACACACACACTAACAGACATGGCACATTCTGTCACCATGTTGGCAAGGTCGCCAGTGTTTCTTCTTTTGCTCACACTCTCTGTCACACACACACACACGTGAACACAAATAAACAGACAGGGGTTTCTCCATAAAACAGAACAGCCCTTCAGCATGTTTGCGTCTGTGCATTTTTCTTTTCTTTCCTCTGGGGAAATTATGTGGAATCTGGTGGCAATCAATTCATCATGGCCACTTCAATTTCTTTCAAACCAAATGGCAGGGATAGCATGATAGAGATACTGTCTCTTTATCATAAACACACACACACCATCTCTTCTTTTACCTTTATATTCCAGCTCAGTATTAAGGACAAGTGGTCACAGGTGGAAGCGACTGATGCTCAACTGAAGACCCTCCCCCTCTCTATTTGCCTCTGTCACGTGGAGGGATGTGTGTCATTGTAACCCGCTTTTTCATGCCTGTGGATATAATGACCCAGATGAGAGCCGCACACACATACTGACATGTTTCCGCACACACAAGTGCTGACATGTTGTGTCCCCCTCCTCTTCAGTGGTAATGAATGCTGATGAGGTAGTCGAGGGAATCACTGGAGTCCAGTGCATAGCAGCTAAACAATGATGTCCAGACTGAAGGTAGAGATGATGTTTCTTTTTTCTGAGTGTGTTACATTCATGCGAGATCAGAGAAAAATAATTGCTGTTGAATCAGGCAGTTATTCTAATGATGATGCCCCACTGCTAAAATGCTTCATGCAACACTTACCTTCCCAAATGTAATAAATTAATAGAATACACACATCTTGTTTTTGAACAGATGGTCATTTTTAGAGGGCACAATTGACCTTATAACATACACAGGTTTGCATTTGACAACTTGACAACATCTACTGTTAGCACTGAAGTACTAGTTTGACAGTTTGGGAAATATGCTGGGAGTTAGATGAGAAGATCAATACCACACTCACTCTCATGTTTGTGTGTTAAGCATAGCATAAAAACTCGAAGCAGGGGGAAACTCTCTCTCTCTCTCAAAAAAAGCACCCCTTGTTTTTCTGTATGCAAACAAAAATGGAAAAAATGATCAATTGTGGATTGAGGGAAATTACATAGTTTAATTATCTCTTTGGAAACAATGGCTAGGCGGACGGAAAAGTGCGTCAAGGAATATTTACACCACATAACTCCCTTTAAAACCACAAACTATCATTTTAACATTTCTGTGAATGAAGTGAACAAACAAAACTAAACAAGTTAATCTGTGAGTTTTTAGAGATGTCCATTGATACATCTAGCAGTTACAGAGCATTAATTTTCAGTCAGTCACTTGGAGAATGTAAGTCCAATATTCACACTCCCTTTAGTTTTGTTTTGGTCTCCACCAACACCAGTGGGAAATATCTGACTCTTTCGCTGCTAAGTGCTAATAAATTACCATTCTGCCATTTGGTGCTGGGCAGGTAGCCATATTACGCTGAACCAAAACTGAAAACTGAACCAAAACAGTAAATTTGCGCACCAGAAAAGTCAGCTGATAGACGCTCAACATCACAAGAGACCACTTTTACATACAAAATAGTCATGTGATTCATTGTTAATATGTGGTAAAAGTATTTATTATAGCAGCTTTAGGTTGAAATCAACTTGGAGACAAACAATTTTTCTTCACTGCATCAAGATATCTCTGCTGTATATTGCTCTCAACACACTGTATTTCCTAAAAACAAGTTTTCTGGGACTCCTTTATAATTTCTTTTAACATTTCACTGGTAAACATCTCGTATCATTGCTGTAAACAGGATTTTGAAATGATTTATTAAAATTTTTTGAAGAAACAACTTCTTGAATGTTGTCATGGGAGGTTTGATTTGCGATTAGTGAAACCAGCTTGTAAAGATTCTGAAGCAACTTGTGCCATTTGTGTTCATCTTCAGCAGTAAATCTGAGTGCGCACACACGCACACACACACACACACACACACACACACACACACACACACACAAAGACTAATTTAACATCAAATATCAGAGATGCACACATGCTTTTACTCTCTGAAGCACATTCGGTCTGTGAAGTCCTCTGATCAAAATCAAAGACCCACCATGTGCGCACACATTCTGCAGTGTGTGTGTGTGTGTGTGTGTGTATGTGTGTCAGCCATGCCTCCTGCTTGTGTTTGTGTGTGTGTGTGCCCCAGCTGTCTCACAGAGCTCCCTGTTGTTTGGCCTGCCGTGGCAGACGGAGCCAATGCTGTAAACTCTGTGGATCGATGCTCGTTTGAAAGATTTCTCTATTTAATTCCACCTCAGTCAGCAGCACTGCATCCTCTTCTGAGTGTGAGTGTGTGTGTGTGCACTCTTGGGTGCATGAATGTGTGTCCTTGTGTGTGCACATTTGTATCTCTATCTTCATATTGAGTCGTCTGTGTGAGCACGTGCAGAGGAATGCTGCAGGAGGTCTTGGTGTGTGTGAATGCAAACATCTATGTGTGCACTTCTGTCGCCTACACACACACACACACACACACACACACACACACACACACACACACACACACACACACACACACTAAGAGTCTTGCAGCAGGGCTGAAGACACACACAATCAGTCTGTCTTGCACCTCCCCCTTGCTTTCATTATACTCACAATGTTATTACTTGCACATACCAACATCAGCATATTGATTTATCCTCCTCACTACCTGCTTTCATTTAATATGCTAACACACATGCACACATACTATCTTCATGCCAGCACACACTAACACACACACACACACACACACACACACACACACACACACACACACACACACACACAAATGCATGCATGATGGCACACATACACATACATACTCTGACACCACAGCCGCACACATTAACACACTTATATGCACCATCACAGGAGACCACCCACCCCAACAAACCAAAACACAAGCTGTTAGCATTTCTCCTCACCAGTTACCTCCTCCTCCCTCCCCCACTGTCACATCAGGGATTTCCAGTGTTCCCAACACGTTGCCGCCATCACGGCCCTGCAGATGTCACTTAGCTGCAGACACACCTCTTCATTTCTCCATCCATCCCTCCGCCTCTCGTGGGACACAGAGGAGGGACAGAACAGGGTGCACTGAGTGCATGTGTGTGTGTGCGTGTGTGTGTGGCTACAGAGGGGGAAGGGAGCCGGGCAGGTTAATGAATTAATAATTAGGATTGACATTGCGTCTGCAGTGGGTTTCCCCCAAACTATTTCCCCCACTCTCTCTCTGGTCATCTGTGCATCCTCTGAACTCTCTTTGTCATCTTCAACCCTCTGCGTCCCCCCGTCCCCTCCCCTCCCTGTCTCTCTCCTCTCCTTGCATAACCCCCCTCTACCTGTCTCGCTTTGGGCCTCGCCTCTCCTTCTCCTCCCCTTGTCTTCAAACACGCACCAGGCTCTTTTGTTCTGTCCACATCTTCACTCTTGTTTCATGCATCTGTCTCTCTTCTTCTTAAATCCTCTTTTCGCTCTTCCTCTTCTCTTATCTCCGCCACTCCCCTCTTCTTCTGGCTCCTTCTAATGTGCTATTGATCACTGGAGATCACTGGATCGGAGGCTGAGGTTCTCAATCCGTGCAGACGTTTTATTAAAGCTTGGCACCGCTGTCCGTTACAAGGGCTGTATTTGAGATCCCCGAGGAAAACATTGTTAAATTTTGGCAGCGGACAATGCAGAGCCATATGTGTGATTGTGTACTGCTGCTGTGCATCCGTTTATGACCTTGAGGTTCACTGGTAAGAGGGAGAGCACTGGAGTGGTGTTTTAAAGACAATACAAATGGTTTAACTGGCTCTTGGCTTGATTTAACTGTGCTGGTTTTACACGTGGGAGATGAGTGAAAGTGACAGAGCAGGTTGAAAAGGAGTGAAAAATGGATGTTGGGCATATGCTGGTACAGTGGAAGAAATGTCCTCTGTGCTTTGTCAAGGGCAGAGTGGACCGAGGCTGATTTATGGTATGTGCTGGCAGATGACATGAACTGCTTGTCCGTCAGTAAGGCCAAGAATTTTAGCATTTATGTTAGCTCCTCTGTCCTCTGCCATCCAACAGACAAAACATGGCTGCATCAGCACAGGTTCAGAGCAGACATTTGTTTTTTGACAGCACAATCACAGATATTTTAAGCTATGCTCTGTTTATCACTCTCTTTCTGTCCATCTAATACTTGGGGAAAAAATAAGACCCCTAATCCATTCCCTGACTTGACAAGGCATGTGGGCACAAACACATGCAAATACAATAGGCCTATGCATATATAAATATAGACACATAAAAGAATGTACACTCTATTAATAACAAACCAAAGTTCTTCAGAAAATGTCAGCTAAGACTGAAAGCTATTCATCTTTGTTCTGCAGCCTACATCGCTGATTGTCTTCTTTACAGTGGTTTAGTTAGTGGTATTTTGCCTTTGGATAAGCTGTAATTATAGTCCCGCCACAAAAGAAGGAGTATTGACAGTCTCCCCCAGAATGACTTGCACCTTTAGAAAAGAGGAGCCGAAAAAGATCAGCAGAAAAATACTGTAAATACCACAGTGATGAGAGTCTTCTGTCATCACAGTAACTGTCAACACATTTTCGATTGCTTACAACAATGTGACGAAGAGCAAATTATATTCAGTGTGTTATGTTAAAGCTATGTCCTCTGATCGACAGCCATTCTGTCCAGGGTGAACCTCACTTCTTGCCCAGTGTGTGCTGGAATACCTTAATGACCCTGCACAGGATAAAAGGGTGAAGATAATGAATGGATCGATGGAAAACTTTGCATCATAAAACAGTAACTTTGTTGAGATAATGTAAGGATATTGCTAAGGTATTGCTACTCTGGCTAACAGTGATTGCAGCAGTCTTTTAATTAATAGTACACCAACAGGTTAACAATGACCAGCAGGTCAAAGGTCAGGACCATACTGCTGTTATAATAAAACACAGATTTACAACATACTAAAATGTAATACAAACATTTGAAACTGAAACTGTAAGTGCCAAGTAAATCTGAGTTCTCTGTCTTTTATTGGATGATTACATGATGCTTTCACATCCTAATTCAAGCAAAAACTAAGCTTCAGATATACGTCTCAGTTGTGCTTATGTAACTGAATTTACCTCATTTGTTTGGGCATGCCTGTATTTTAAGTTATTTGTTTTATTGAACACCATATCTAACAATCTATAAAAGTGGGCTGTTTCATGACTCGTGTTTTCCCCTTTGCAGAAATCAAATTCCTATCTAAACCAAACAACAGCATGACCAATGCTCCATCCAGGATATGACAGCTGCAGGACTTTAGACCTTGGACGGCACTATTTGACTGTCTGTAAATCATCTGCATGAAGTGTTTTTCAGGTCAATTCCCAAACTTTTTCCCCCCAACAACATTTGCTCCCAATGCCAGTATGTGGTGAAACAAAAGAATGTCAAGTTGAATAACCCATCCTTCTGTGGAAATCCTGGAACCCTCCCAAGGTCCTTTGGGCATCCCAGGACCTCAGTCTGGGAACCACTTTTACTACACACCTTTTACTAAAATCCAGTTCCTGTAGTCAAGTTAAATCCTAACAGATCTGCAGATATTCTAATGCATTCTAGGTCTGGGCGGTTATATCATCAGTGGTCAGAGGAGGACTTGTGTCAACACAACTGTCAGTGCTAATCTTCACTGCAGGCTACAGTGTCTGATATCAACAGGCCCTGGAGACACATCCCGTTCACACCGCGGGAGAGTGATGCTGCTCAGCCCTCACAGCCTCCCAGCTGCCATTCAAACACACACACACGGGCTCCACGGAGAGGAGGAGACGGGGAGGACGCCTCCGATCATCCCTCCATTCATCAATCCGCTCACTGATCGCCCTCCGCCGCCCGGACCTCCCGCGCGCCCCGACCATCCTGCGAGGAGGCGCGAGACTTCACCACGAGCTCCGGCGGCGGCGAACAACGGTCGCACGCGCACACTGGGAGAGCTGGGACGGAGAGAGGAGGGGGAAAAAAGAACCGAGTGTCGGTGTTGTTCCCCGGTGTGGATGTAGAGAGACGGAGGGGGAGTGAGGAGCCGCACAACTCCGCTTTTCAGACGTTTTACTGGTGAGTGAACACACGACACGTTGTTCAGTCGGACAAATAGGTTAAAGTGTTTTCATTTTTTAAGCTAGTCGGGCTAAAATAAACCTCTGTTTCACGGAGCTCAGTCGTCTCGTGCATTTGAGTTTAATAGTGACACGAGTGTTTCTCGTGGAGGCTGAGGTTTCACGTCCTGTTTTTCTTGCTAATCTGTGGCCCAAAAAACGTCCCAGCAGCCCGCAGCCTGCTCGCACCGGCGGGCTTCAGGACGGCGGTGTTTGTGGAGCTAATATAGGCTGAGGAGATATGCACCGTGCGGGCCGTGGGATTTTATGGAGGTGTGTGTGTGTGTGTGTGTATGTGTGTGTGTGTGTGTTTTTTCCCTCTCTCTCTTTCTCTCTGCCCCCCAGAGAAAGAGAAAAACGTTTCCTTTCCGCTTTTAGGAGGACAAGTCGATCTTGAAACGCGACCAAGGTCTATTTTGGAGGAAAAGAAAGACACCGGCCTCAATTGAGCTTGAACCGTGTCTCCCAGCCATCCTGTTGTCATGGTTACTGGCTCGAGGAGGCTGGGAGAACATGGCTGTCTCGCGCCGTGCTCCCTCACTCTCTCTCTCTTTCACACACACACACACATACAGACACACACACACGAGGAGAGAGACAATAAGCCTTGTCTATCTGGTGTTTGTTTATGTCTTTTTAAGTGTATTGGGGAAGACTTTGGAAAAAGAACAATGGTCATAGTAACTTCATTGTTCATTTGAAAGGGTATCGTTTTATCCTATGGGCATTTTAAAGCTAAGCCTCCATATGAATTATATACTGACAACAGATGAGATACAAAATAACATGAAGAGCCTTATGATCACCATTAACCCAGCATGGACTACCACAGGCACAATCTAACTGCATACATACAAGAATATTAAAGAAATATATTTTTTGGCAATGTAAATCAGAGCTTCCGGTCCAGACTTATCTTTGCCTTGACAGGATGTGGGTGGCTTCTTTAAAACAGGTGTTTGATAGCAGCTGATTTTTTCCCCAAGAGCAAAGTCACTATTATGTTAATTATAGACATTTGCACGTCTAGTCTAGAGCCATTGTAATTCATTTCCCCAATACAACTGTGGCATTTCCCAGGCGAAAGTGTAGCTCGCTCCAATGTAATCATCTTGAACTCAAGGTGTCAGACACACCAGCAGCAGCTCCAGACCAAACTGCCTACCTCTTCCTCTTCTTCTCATTCGCACTCATATCCCTCTGATTACTTTATTGGTATGGGGGTTGATCAGAAACAACAGCGCCATTCCCTTCAGGATGCAACATTTTAAGAATCCAACAAAAAACATTTCACACTTTCAAACCATGTTTACAAAAATATTGTTCGGATTGCAAATATGTGAATCACAGGAATACTTGATTTATATCGAAACTGAAATTCCAAAATTGAGAGAACATGCAATTTTGCAAATCATTCAGATGCCAGAAAGTGCATGTTGCGTGTGTCTGTGTGTGTGTAATAAAGAATGAATTTGCATGACAAAATGGAAGTGCCCAGGGAAATAGCCCAAAACAAGATAAATCACTGCATTACAGTGAGCATGTATTTAGACGTAAGTGTTTAGAGTGACAAAATGTGAGTGGATGGCTGACCTTGACAGCATAGAAGTGACATATTGGGGTGATTTGGGGGAGCTGGCTGACTGTTAACGCTCCAGTGGGCTGGTGGGGCTGGTTGGAGGCTCTGCTGTCATGCTGGTGTGACTTGTAGGCAGGCCGGCAGGCTAGGAAAACACCCTGGACCACTTCCAACTCCATATTTTCCTGCTTCCCCAGCTGAACAATGATTTCTCTTCCTCTCTGTCTGCATCTGTGCTTTTAACACAACAGCATTGTTAAAAGGTTACTCTATCTCTGCACTGTGTGTGTGTGTGTGTGTGTGTGTGTGTGTGTGTGTGGGCTGCAGTGCCAGTGCTGCACCCAGCCTGCATATTATGAACAGGGTCAGTAGGTCATTTATAGTATGAGACTGCAGTGGCGTTTTTTTCAGAGCATGTCTCTCTGATAGACAGAGGGAGATGGGAGGAGGGGGAAGAGAGGAGGTTTTCCTTCTGTGTCCTTAGTATTCAGATCTGATTATCATCCATCAGTGTTCAGCTGATAGCTTCATAAATTAATTTTGATTGCTAATTAGCCCTTTATGAAAAGTATTTAGAGGGTTGTCCTGGTGGTCATGATGCTTAAGGTGTCTATGATGATAGCCTTGGTTTGAAACCTATTAGTTTGGTGTATTTCATCTCCCTCTGTATCTTGTTTCTGTTAAAGAAAACTTAAATGTTATAAAATATAATATATAAAACATGTAACTCTGTACTGGTTTTGTAACTGTATGTGGCCTTCCTTTTTGAATTTATGATATAATTTACATTTTAGAAGATGAGACAATCAGCTCGATGTTAAGGACTGCAGTGAAGCACCAACACTGTGTCCTTCGCAGCACTTGTCAATACTGTGGTGGTGGTGCCTTTCAGTAAGAAACCCTCACGGTGGCACACAGCACAAACAAAAGAACAGCACGAATGTTTCTTTTTTTTTCTTCTTTGTTTAAAATGAATGCAGGCAGCACTACAAACATAATGAGGTCAGACAAGTTAAAAGTGGTCAATTGGCTGCCTGCTCCACCACTTAAACGCAGTAAAAGGTTGTGCAGTGATGCCCAACACGAGTGTCTGCAGGCAGAGTTGTGCTTGTGTAAAAAGATTATAGCAAACCGCAGCGATAGATAGATAGATAGATAGATAGATAGATAGATAGATAGATAGATATTAAGGATTAAGGAGATTAAGGCTTTATACAAAACATGAGTTTCTGTCATATAATGTTATGGCTGTAATTTAATCACTTCCTATTGCAATACTGCCAGTCATAGCATATTGTGTCAGAAAACCTGCAACATGTTTTTCTTCCTTGTTCTGTAGCTCTCTCATTAGTTTAACTTTCAGGGAATCCTGGGTAATCCTCTTCACTGCAGCATGCTACATTCAGTTACTGTCAATAACATCTGGCCATGGTGCACCTCCAGTTGAATAGGAAAGGCATTAATTGCCCTGTTTAATGGCATAAAAAATCTTTATTCATATTTACTAGTGTCTATATTTTCATTTATTTAATGCTTGATGGGGAACTCAGCTGATTTTATATATAAAAGTCATGTGACTAATGGAGAGGACTACTTTGCCTGTGACAGGGTGAGCTTTTTGTTGAAATGCAGAAAATGACCCTGATGATGTCATCAGGGTTTTAGTCACTGCAGATTTTTAATGGAAACTCTGTGTTACTAACTGCAGGCATGTAGTTTGAAAGGCATGGGAGCATTAACCAGGCAGAGAGGGTTTAATGCTGCTTCACACAATGTCCAGAATCATTATTCCAAGATGATTACCTTGACTTCATGTTGTCATGCTATCCAAATAACCTAAATTAGCAACTTCAGCTATTATTTAGAGCTAATGTATAGATCCTTTTAAATCAGCTCAGTTGATTGTATTACTATTTATATTGTATTTTATTTAAATATAACTGCAAGAAATTGTGACTTTGACTAGGAATTGCAACTCAGAGGCTGATGTGAATGTACTGGCTGCTTGTAATTGACATCTGAATATATCGTATACAATATTGATTGCATTAAGGGAAACGTTTGAGTGAGTGTTTTTGAAACTTCCCGGGATCAAGATGTCAGGATATCTCAGTCTCTGCTGCTTTGACCATTCTGCTTTAAATCTGTCTCCCATGGCTCCCACAAGTTTGTAGAAGTATAGCACTAAATTGCCGAAGTAACCTTTTAACAGTCTGTCATAAAAAGAGTTCAGTGGCATTTTTCATGAACCGTAAACTGTGTCATAAACATATCACACACAATTTGAAGTTGAATCATATTGAACTTTAGGACGCAATGCAGCAGCTGGGTGGGCTTCCTATACTAGTAAGACCTGCTTGCTCTGGAGAAATTTTCCCCCTTATTTTCGAAACCTCCAGTCTGATTAACTCAGTACTGTTTCTTTGGCATCTTTCTGCGTATAGAGACCAGTCAGGCTTATCGCTGGAGACTCCCAGTGGACTGCGGCTCTATGTCTCAGGGATCAATAAATTACGCCACGGTGCGTGTCTATGTCCCTTGTGTGTGTGTGTGTGTGTGTGTGTGTGTGTGTGTGTGTGTGTGTGTGTGTGCAAAGAGTGTGTTTGCATGTCTGAGTGAGACAGAAAGACAGACAGATAGAGAAAGATATAAAAGGCACAAGAGACAGAGAATACCTATTTAATGGTGACTTGGCCTTTTATCCAGTGTCATCCTCACTAGATTGGTGGTTTATATGCCTGGATGGGCATGTTTTCAGATGTGTGTTAGTGTGTTGTTCACGTGATTGGCAGGTGGTCCGATCGCAATTAAAGGAAATTGATAAGGCTTAAGAGCCCCAGTGTTCTGCTGACAAAAGTGGAATGCAATAAATCTCTCCTGATAACCATTGTATACATAGAGACACAAAGACTGAGACACATGTGCACACATACACACACACACACACACACACACACACACACACACACACACACACACACACTCTTAGACCCCCACACACCTTTTCTCTATCATTGGCTGTGTTTTCTCCATCCATCTTTGTGGGGAGTCTGAGCACATCTGCTCTGTCTCCTCAGCAGCGGATTCATAGTGCTGCTCACTTCCACACTCTTCTTTTTTTCTGCTGGCTAAGACCCATTTACCTCAATTACTGCAAAATGAGAGGCTGAGACAGAGAGAAAAGAGAGCGGAGTTAGACAGTGAGATAGCAGAAAACATAATGTAGAACAGATGAAGAGGAGAGAGTGGGAGAAAAACAGGACACTGGAGACACAGAGAGAGAGAGACAGAATTCCCACTTTCTGTGTCTGGTTTCATAACCGTTCACTGTTTCCATTTATGGAGATGTGTCACTGTTTTGTTTGTGTATGTGTGTGTATTTGACTGTGTGTTAATATGTGCAAATGCATCTTTGTGTAATCGCATAAACGAATGCAAATTGTGCTTGTTTGCATATGCCTAGCGCGTGTGTGGATACGAGCTCCAAATAGAGCAGGAAATGTGTTTTAAATCTTCAGTCCCTGGTTTTAGGATTATTTGAGCTAATGCTAATCACTGATAGAAGACAGAAGTTAGGGAAGGTAAGAACACACCAATCAATGAATGATTTAGTCATGGGACACTTTCAGATTTACACCACTTTTTCAGATGTACCTTTCTTGGTGTCATAACGCAGTTAAGAAATCATAACCATATTGTGAAGTGATTAGTGTTTCTGCAGATGGAATACATTGCAACAAACTGCCTTGTGACTAATAGATAATGCAAACCATTCCCATGCTCCTTCTCACCAAAAAAAGGAGAGTGAGTAGACCAATCACTGATCATGAATTCAGAAAGAATTTGTTGTGGGATCAGAGAGCGTCCTTTGAGATCATCACACTTTTAACAGCAGTCAGAGTAAGGATTAGAAGATGCTGGCAGAGACACACTGTGCTTGGTTGCGAAAAAACAAGCAAGTGCAGATGTTATACCACATTTTGAAAACTTAATACTGCTCGTATTTCTCAGAGTGACAGAAGACACTTTTCACTTATTCATCCTGGAATGTGATAAGGAGGATGGTGACAGTGTAAAGCTCAGATGTTTGTTGGCTTATTCTTGGCTTTGAGTGCTCCAGTGGCATTTGCCACAGGGATTGAGATTGAGTACTCAATACAACCGTTGCATTTGGTTGACAACATAAAGTCCTATAAAAGGGAAAGGCCTGCTGTAATTAGGAGGCAAGATTGAACTAAGGGAGCAATTTGCCTGACTTTCTCGGTTCTGCGTAATTTGCATCATCTTTTTGCAGCTCTGATGAAACATTAAGTCGGCCTGTGGTGTCCTCATGCTCAGGGGCTAAGCCAGAGCACTTGCAACATCATAGATACAAATTTGGCTCACATCCTAGGCTGCCACAATTCTTTCCTCTCTACCATGATCCTGGTTTGATATTAAAATAAAGCAGAAATGCTAGAAATTTCCCCTGAGAAACCACAGAGTTTTATTGGCAGGATTCAGTATGTTCATTTCAGCCTAACTAGGTACTTACCTGCATCTGCATGCCATCAGAAAAGCTTTGGATCCCAGTAAATATTTTACTGCAGTTGTGCTGTAAGTGCCATGCTGCGGATGATTCAGCAGAGCAGAGATTTAATGTAGCTAAGGACTCTGTCTGTCTGTCTGTATCAGGCAGACAGGGCTGCTTCCTGGCTGCACTCTGCAACAATATCAGAATCTAGACATCTCCTTCAGCATTGCAGGTTTATGCTTAGTAAAATGTGCACCATTAGTTTTGATTAGTTTGATTGACGTCATATTATAATGAATGGTATCAATAACTACATTCATTATTGAAGAATTATTGCATTTTTTAAATTATCAAGGGTCAAAATTGCATCCTGATATTGTACAATTATTCTGTACAGATACATCAGATAAAGGCCAATTGAGACAAAGGAAATATGTATATATGTAATTTTAACAATGTTGGCTTAAAAGATGAGAGTGGAAGGTCATGCTTGACCTTGAAGATTGTGTGATTTGTTTGAAAGCACTGGAACAGCTACAATGGAATGAACTGATTTGGAATTTTTTGCATTTTACGTTACATACATTTGCCACATTGTCCTGCGGAGTATCAATTAATTCAATTATTTTGATAATCATTTTGATTAATCCATCAATGAAAAGTCAGTAAAATAGTGAAAAGTACCCATCACAGTTTCCCAGAGCCCAAACTCATGTCTTTGAATTGACATTTTTTTTGGTCTGACTAATAGCCCAAAACCCCAAAATATTCTTTTTACAATTATATAAAACAGAGAAAATATGAGAAGCTGCAATGGTTTTGCTCCACAAATGTTCATTCATTCATTCAGATTCATTTTATTTTTTTATACTCAAAAGAATATTACTTTTCACAGAAAGAATAAAATATCAGCCTGCATTAATTGAAACATAACTAGCTCTGCAGAATCATAATTAAGAGCTGCTCATTAGCATTTGCCCTTGAGCCTCAGTAAGGGTAGAGAAAGGCCTGCTGTACAGAGGTCTTGCTGCTCAGCCAACAGTGCAAGTGAGAGTAACAGTAGACCATTAGGATACATGTTCAGAGCTCAGGTTACTATCATGCATTTACACAAAGCACAGTCACAGCAGGGATGGAAACAGATAGTTAGTTATTCATCTGTGAAACCTCCACATAGACAGAGAGTGGATGAGCTAGCGGGATCATTTTGACAGGGATCTGTTGAGCTTTATTAAACAAATCTCTCCCTGTGCCTGCCTGCCTGTATTCCTCTGCTTTCTACTTTATCTACCTTTTCATGCCCTCCTTTCAGAGCTGTGTTGGGATCATCTGGTGCAGAGGACAAAGTGTTCCAGACATATGCATTTCTCTCTCTTTCTAACACACACACATACACATCTAGTAACACACTACAAAACACACATATACACAGCTGTTCTTTTGTTGAAGGTGACCTCTGTGACTTGCAATTAAGACTAGAAATAATCAAATGACTGTATCAGTATCAGCAGTAGTTATTATACTCATTTTATAACACTGCCTTCTCCTCCTCCTCCTCATTTTCACTTGGTACTTTGTCTTCATTTCATGCTGATTTTCCTCTCTCTCTTCTGTCTCTCTGTTTCTTTTTTTCTGCAGAGAAAGCTCTGGTCCTCATCTCTGGCCTGAGTGGACTGCAGCCCCCTCTCAGTGAAAAGCACCATGACCCAGGAGGGGCAGGCTCTGCCCTCTCCCACCCCACCAGAGAACCCAGTGGAGCCCAATACAGCCACCACCACCACTGACCCTCCCACTGAGACACACAGCCATGCAGAGCAGGACATGCTGGTGGCCGGGGCGAAGGACGAGTTAAAGGAGGGGAATCAACAAGAAGAGATCAGAGAAGGAGAGAAGGAAGCACAGGGGGAGACACATGGAGAAGTAGAGGGGAGGGAAGAACTAAAGAATGAGGGAGGAGAGGGTGAGTTGAAAGAGGAGAGGGTAGATGGTACTGGTGATGAGGATCAGCAGACAGACAGAGTGGCGGAGGGAGAGAGGGAAGGGACGAGGGGGGAAGGATGTACTAATGTGGAGGTAAGCTCAACGGGGGAGGAGACAACACATGAGGCGAAGGGGATAAAAGAAGAGGAGGAGGACAAGGAAAATGAAGAGGTGCAACCATCTACGGAGGAGGAGGCAACTCACCCTCAACAAGCTGGACGGTTAGTTCACTAAATCATCTTTACTGCTGCAGTCTGTCCAGATATATATTGCTTTTAGGGGGTGAAAATCTGGTGACTACAACTTTTGACCTTTAGGTGTCAAAGTATGATATAAAATTTAAGCTGCCAAGACTCCTATACTCCAATGGGTCAACTTTCACCCTTTCCTTTTTTATTGTGTGTCTACATGAGAATCATCAAACTAGATTGTGCTGTTTTGGCAGAGCATCCACATGCACAAGTATCAAATGAGCTGTCAACAATTTATTAGCTGTCATCTCAATAAGCAGACTGACACACACACACACACACACACACACACAGCTTCCTGAAAGCTGGGCAGACCATCTTTATGTTTTCCAGTAATTTCATAACAGAGTGCCACTTTTCAATGCTGAATATTTTTAATGGCAAATGGTTTTCCCAGTGTGGTTCTCTGGTACATAATTAGCCTAATTAGCATTTGTTGAATGGAAAACAAACAGAGGGAGAAAGTGGTCTGATTGTAAAAGAGCTGCATGACCCAGTAAAGCAATTTTAAATCAACAAAGATCATAAAGGGCCGTAAGTAAAAAGTTCAAAATGTGACAGAACAACATGTTTATCAGTACTTTGCTAACTGAGAAAAATTTAGATAAAATAAAATCCGTAACATTAAGTAAGACAATGACACATTGGTGATTCTTGTTTTATTTTTTGCATAGACATACATTAAGACACCAATACAAAAATACAGTTACCATATGTGTAATTAAGTTGTTTTACATCACTCTTTGATGAAACAAATTTTGTAGGTTATTTCTGTCCATCAGCAGCAAACAGAGCACTACATTCATATATTCATATTCTCACAAATAAAAGGGATGAGATAGAGGAGGTTTGACAGCCGAGTGGAGATGAGCTCCCAGCTATTCACAAAGTAGCAAATTGGACAGTGCTTTTTCACCTTTCATCTTGCTTCAATTGTCAGTACGGCTATTCAAGCTGAAATATTTGCCCATTGTGCATACTTCTCCCGAATGAAGAATGATTTTAGCAATGAATATGAATGATCTGCTTTGCGTGTGTGCCAATCTCAACAAAGAAACTGCCGTATGTTTGAGTCATATGCTAGAGATAATTTCACACTTGCCTCTTCTTTTCTTTCTCCATGTTGAAACAGACTGGCAAATGGCATAGGTGGGAATGAAGACGATGATGAAGCCGGGGAGGAGGACGAGGGAGGAGATGAGGGGGAGACTCATACACACTTGGACACTTTCAGCTCAAACTTTGAGACTACTGTAGAACAGGCCGACACAGAAGTGGAGGAAGAGGAGGAAGAGGTCCAGAAAGAGGGAGATGGGAGAGAAAACCAGGACAGTTTCAGCTCAGTGTTTGAGCAGATTGTTGAGCAGGTTGATGTTCGAGAGGAGGAAGAGGAGGAGGAGGAGAGGGAGTTGGAGGAGGAGAGGGAGAAAGGTAGGGTGGACAACAAAGATGGCTTCAGCTCCACATTCGAGCGCATCGTAGAGTCTGCCTTGCTGAGGGGCGGCACCTGCTACAGCAGCTTGGACTCTCTGGATGTGCTGTCACTCACAGATGAGACAGACAGCTGTGTCAGCTTCGAGGCACCACTGACGCCACTCATCCAACAGAGGGCGCTGTTACAGGGTCCTGAACCCCTGGAGCTGGAGCTGGCAACTGTTCTGGAGCAGGAAGGGGCTGAGGCTGGACCAGATGCCCCAGGTGGTGACCTCACAGCTGGGGAGAGCACTGTCCGTGAAGCTGGAGCTGTGGCTGGAGTAGGAGGAAGCCCACTGCGGACCACCATACCAGGGAGCAGGTCAGAGTTTGTGCTGAGCCAGCCCGGACGCTGGGCCATCCCTAATGGATACCATACAGACTCCCAGGGTGCCATAGAAGGTTGTGGAGCCATGGTCAACTCTGTCAGGTAAGATGGCCAGTTTAAGGTTATTTAACTTATTCTGAAGGAATGGTTTGTTTTTGAAGATAAAGTAGACAATCATGGTGAAAATTAATATAGTTTATTTGCTTCATTCCAGCACTTTATTCTGTATTTCTAGAGGGAATGTTATCCCCTCTCTCCATTGGGGGAAAAGGGGGAGTTGTCAGTGATTTTACCACTAGCAGTCGCCAGAGTCAGAATTTTTTAAAATCCTACACATAGATGCTTTAAAGTGTAATGCCAACAATTTAAACAATAATCGAAATATCATCAATTGTGTCTGTATTGATTTGGTCATTTATTGAAATTGGTAAATTTTTGTATTTTAGTTTTATTTTTTTCTTGAGATTTTAGAGAATATTTCTCCTGCATTTAGCATTAGCAAGACAAAACATGACATACGCTCAGTCTAAGATATAGCGTGGTAGTGAGTTTTTGAACCACTGGGGCAAAGGGGTTGTTTTAAATTTTGTGTTTAACACAGTTGAATTGATGTTTAGATTATTGATGACAGATTCCAGTGTGTCCTGTTGCAGCCAGACAATGGAAGCGTTCTGTAGATATCATAGATAGAATATATGGTTTTCCTGAAGTGTAATTACTGTCATATGCTTTGACCTTGGCTTAACCAGCAGGTGGCGTGAGCATGGCAGCTGTGGGCCCTCAGAGAGGGGGCAGGGTGGTTAGTTGGGGGTGAATGTGGTGGTCTGGCTGCTCAAAAGAAAGTAATTTGTCCATACATGCAAATTCAGTTGACAGACAAATCCCTGCAAGTCTACCCAACCAACCAATATAAAATACATGGCGCTGGGAAAAAAAGGGTAGACTCATGTTGCTCAGCTTAAAATCCTTCATATCTTTGAAAAAGGAGAGAAGGGAAACTGTTATTGTACATGGTTGGATAGCTTTGTGCACTTCAGCGTGAATGCTACATTCAGACAACAGGCTTAAACGGTAACAAGCAAACAAGAAGGCAGTCCCGAACAAAAATTCAAAGTTGCAGTAAGAGAGCTCTTACATTTTTATGGAGTCAGTGGGGCCGTTTAAGCAGGATTGTTGCATTTGAAATGAAACAGCTCTGTCCCCTGTTGGTCATGACTGAGATCCTGGAAAATCCAGACAGTAAGTTCATGTAGCAGACCTGCAGACTGTGGCTGGGGTATTTGCTTTCTTCAACTATTTTGCTTAAAGCATACTTACACACTAGGGACAGATAACCTAGGTGCTACCAAATTACAAAAGGGTTTATGCATGACAAAACACCTTCTTTGAATGGAAACAGAATTTGTAGGACTAGTGTGTTGGTTTCAAATGGGGGATTAACACTTGAAATTTATACAGCGGTATGGAAATAAGATACAGTGTATCTGTCAGTATAATGAATCACTTTGATGAACTGAACAGCAGGAGTATCTTGCACTTTGTCTCAGATAGCCAGCTGATATTTATGACAATGCCGAGATTTTGCACTATGATCTCTAACTCATCCACTTTGTCTATCACTTGGCATAGACCCCAAGGAATTGTGGGGATACAGCAACAGCTGACACCACTTTCTTACATTTAATTACCTTAATAGCACTAAAGAGGGCAGAGGATGACAGTGTAGAGCCACTGAAGGGGGAGGTGGTAACAGGAACCATATGGGGAAAGCCATGTAACCTGAACCATGGCCATACAGTAGGTCTGTCTGTCTGGCCTGTATACGATCCCTGTGGCTTGTTCTTCAGCTCTGCCCCGCTGCACAGTCTCAGTTACTAACCTACTGGAATGCCAAATAGATGCACAGACCTCCGACATGATCAGCTCAGCTAACTGCTGGGATTTGTTCAGATTCTCCTGGTGCTTCCACAGCTCAGTATGAGTTTTAGGATGAACCCAGGATTTAAGATGTCGACTATCCTTCTCTTTCCCTTCTCTCTCTCTTCCCCCCGTCTACAGATGTTGTCCTTTAAGCACGGTCTTGCTTCCTGACCACCAGCGCCAAACTGAATGAGCTATTGTTTATGCCATGACATCATCGTCTTCAGCTTTCCTATGCCCAGCAGGGTCTGAGAGTGAATGTGTGTGTGTGTAAGTGAGTGATTATTGCTGTATGGTAGCCAGCTTGCCAGACATTTGAGCACTTAAATCTAGAGTGGATACATCTGCTTGTCAGTCTTAAAGGGATAGTTTAAGTTTTAAAGACACTCACAGTTTCCAATTTATCAAGTTCTTGGTGTCCATTCAACTTTGTTTTTAGGATATTAAAGGGAAAAGTTACAAGTCAACGGAGGTAAAGGCCTTTATGCTGGAACAAAAACACACTATTGAAGCACAGTCAAAGTTTATTTTGTTGTAATATTCTCCAGAGGGAACATGCATAATTTTAACAGAATTGCTTTTCAGCCCAATTGAATTGAAGTAGTGAAATGAAGTGATATGGCTAAAATGCTAATAATGAAAACACTGCAGAACCAGTGGAAGGTTTGGATGGACTCTCAACAATGCACAGCTCATAATGGATAGACAGATAGACCATTATATATTTTAAAATTCACATCTTAAAAGCTTTTTGTGATTCATGTCTGTAAAATGAGTGTGTGTTGAAGAAAAACCATTCAATACAAGCCATAAAGGCTTCTATATACATTATCTCATCCATTTGAGCATGTATTTTCCTGTTTCATTTCTTCTTCTCTGTCCTTCACTCTGTCACTTCATCTCTTTGTTTGCCCCATCTTACCTCCCACCTCTGTATTCATTTCCCCACTTTATTCGTCTTATATCTCTTTATCTCATCTTCCACCCCCCTGCCACCACCATCCTCCTCCTTTCTTCACTCCATCACCTCCTCTTCCATTTCCCCTACACTGCTCTCCTGCTGCTGCTTCTTATCTTTCGTTCGTCTTCTTTCCCTACCTCCATTCTTCCCTGTGGGTAGCCATGGAATTGGCACAGTTACACATTTTGGCACTTCAGGCGTCATGGACAACTAGTCTTTTCCACTGCAGGAGAGAGCAGCTGCAAAACAGTGGATAAAAAATGGCAAGTTAATCAGCCAGTCACTCAACTTGGCAGACATTTAGTTGTTTTATGGGTCAGTCAGTCCACGTGTTTGCCTCTCATCCAGGTTTTCCGTCATTAAAAAGAATGTAGTTTTTTTTTTTAAAATAGTGTCCCCATTTTTTGTTTTACTGCTAAGTAATCATGTCTATGGTGTTTTTACACTGCATTTTCCAGGTATCGCTTGTTGATTCTGGTTGGTTATGACCTTTGACTATATTTGAGTAAGCTGTTTACATAGTTTGCTAGTAGAGAGAACTACTCAAATGATGTTGCTATTCACATGCTCCAGAGCATAGCCTGACTAAACATTAGAAAAGATAAGACTAAGAGTCTACAGCCATGCTAGCATTGTCAGGCTGCACTGCTTTGAAGTATATGCTAACGTCAGCATACTAAGCATGCTAACACACTCACAGTGGCAATGTTGACATGCTGATGTTTAGCAGGCATCTGTTACTGTTAGTATGTTAGTTTAGCATGTTAGTATGCTAACATTAACTAATTACCTCGAATGGATGAGGCACATTGTAAAATCATAAAAGTCTGTAATGTCAGTATTTAGTCAAAAAAGAAAATATTGGACAAATTAATATTCTCTCAAATTAAAAGTAATCTTCATGTCAGTTTCATGACAATCCATTCAACAGTTGTTGAGACATATCACAAATCAAAAATGAACCTTATAGTGGCTCTAGAGGTAAAGTCAGGGATCACCAAAGTCAGTAGGATTCATCCTCTGAAAATCATGAATGTCTGTACCAAATTCAATGGCAATCCATCCAGTAGCTGTTGAAATATTTCAGTCTGCACCAGAAGTGGGGGACCAAAACACTGACATTGCCACATTGCTGTTGTGGCTAAAACTGGTTACATAAGAGTCTATGAACAAAGATGGTTTGCTTGCATGACACAGCCCTGATCAAGGCCACACAGCATGAGTGTTTCTTATTACAGGTATGTAAATGACAAAATAGTCAAAGAGGCAGAGATTAGTGTGTCTTTTCAGGAAAGAATTGGCATGCAGCCATATGTGTCTCAAAATGCTGCAGAAAGTCTGTTCAAGAGTCATAAATTAGTTGCACACATAACCTTCATGAATGCAAGTCAAATAGTAACACTCCATGTCTTACTTAAATTATTCTTACTATTAATGTGACCTTATTTTACATATTTTTTTAGCTGTATAAATAGTTGTCATTATGTAGTACATCGATGAAACGTAACACCACTGACTTGCAGATTTTCATTGAATTAAAATATTCAAATCGATTCAGATGGCTTTCAAGCCTTGCAGCAATGTTTTTGACAACCTGAGTGCACACAGAGTCTGTGTAAAATTCAGGCTTCAACTTCTATAACAGACAGAGCCTTGATGACGCCCCCGGTGGAGAGGAGAAACCTAATCTTACCTCAGCCAAACTCTCCCTGTAGATCCTCTTCCTGCTACTGCTGATTATTCTGACATCAGTGGATGAAGGGAGTGAAACAGGCAGCTGGCCACGGGGATATAGAAAACACTGGCAAGTATTGCAGATATTGTAGACAAGCCATCCAACACATGGCAATAAGAAGTGAAGGGTTTCTTTCAAGCAGTCACTGCCAGTCTCTTAGTCAGTAAAACTGTATTTCAGTCTGTACATCATGTAGTTTGTCAGCCTGTCAGTCAGTCGGGTTGTATTTTATATTAGACTGTCAATCACTCATTTGGTCATTTGGTTAGGTAGTCAATCAATCCGTTACTCTTGTTGTCTCCCCCTGTGCCCTGTGGGAACCGTCAGTGAGGTTGAACCTTAATCTTAATCCACAGAGGCTGCTGAAAACTGCTGTGACTGTCTGTCTGTCCAGCAGCTTACAGCTGTACATAGCCAGCTAGATCTACCCAGTGGAGCCAACTAGTTGAATGCTGCTTATAGTGTATACTCATATACATGTGTGCAGTATCTCTGGCTGCACATTTACATGCATGCATATGTTACCATGTGTATCCGTGTGGGAAACATGCTGTGAGTGTATATTCCTCCCCGAGCTCGCGAGCTGACCAGATCTAAGCCCAAACAGAGCAGATAAAAGCCAGGCGCAGTTGTTTCCATATCAGAGGAGCAGCTCTGCCGTGTGGACTAATCTCTTTCATATACACTGTCGAGTGCAGAAACACACACACACATAAAAGACACACGGGCCAGCAGCATGCATGCGTAAACAAAACTGTGCATAACGCTCGTACATCCTAATGCGCACTCAGTGACACAGATATGGGAGCTTTCATATCTATCTTTCACACTCTGAATCTTTTTCTCTTTCCATTTCTCACTTACACACACACGCTCAAAAACGCACACATCTTTCAGGATGTCACTTTGAGAATAAAACCCTTAGCGTGGTTCTATAGCGCTGCTGAAACATCCTGCAGATTATCCTTTTCCTGGCTCTCAGTCAGGCAGCGATATGGACACACACAGTCTCACACATAGACATAAATATGTAAGTACACACTTGCAACACAAGCAGTAATAACATACAAATTTTCTCTTTCACCCCCTCACCACAGACACACACACTAACTGAATCATTTCAGCACCGACAGATTTATCCCTGTCTATTTATAGTTCGACTCTATGTTCTATGACACATCCCACAGTCTTACTGTACCAGCGACTGTTTTGGCTGAATGGGGTTCTTCTTACCACAGCCGTCTCTCCTCTGAGGTGCCTGTCAACACTTCCTGTATATGTTGAGTGGAAGTCCAATCAGACTCTTTTCTGGCATTTGCTGTTCTCCTCTTTCCGTAGCTGAATTAGTGCAGAAGTTTTTCTCTTTCTTTAGTTGTTGTCAGATGAAGCTGTTCAGTGTTTCACCAAACACAATCCTACACCTGAACACAATTAGTCTCACCCAGCCGAAAGAGGTCACCATTGTCCATTGTCTGCTGCTGAGTAGGTGTTTTTTGGATCTTGTGTGTGTTTATGTGTGTGCGAGAAAGAGACAGAGGGAGACAGAAAACAAACCATTCTGCAATATTGTGCCAGGTCTGTAAAGTAACTGATTACTCTTCTTGACATTACTGTTTGCTGGTTATAAGTAATAGGCTTTATTGTTGGTAAAACAATAATGAAATTACATATATATATTTTCATTTTTACTTTTAGTGTTATATTTGACGTGTATTTTGACGTGTATTCTTTTTGGTCAGTCTATGCTGATGTGATATTCCTCTCAAATATATTTAGTGTCTGTGTTATGCAATTGTATATGCTGTGTTTGTCTCTGGGTTTTTAACTTTTTGAGACCAAGTTGAAATAGGTTTTCTTGGGTGCAACTGCAATGGCTAAATTCCAACACCAATTCTTGTGTCTCTTAGATTGATAAATAAAAACAGATCAATCAATTAGGGATTTACCAATAATCTATAACATACTTTAAGTTTGTTGATATCCATTTTTAACATCAATAGTGGTTGATATTGGCTCGAGATATTGCAATTACAAAAATATCCATGCATCCATCCCTTTTCTGCCACTTATCTGGGGCTGGGTCACAGTGGCAGCAGGGTAAGCATGGTAATAACTCCCCAGCAACATTTTCCAGCTCCTCTTGGAGGATCCTTTGGCATCCAGGGGACATCTTGATCAGGTCCCAAAACCACCTCAGCTGGCTCCTTTTGACACTGAGGAACAGTGGCTCTACTCCAAGCTCCCTCTGAATGTCCAAGCTCCTTACACTGTCTCTAAGGGTGAACCCAGCCACCCTGGTCTGATGAAGCCAACAAAACCACATCATCTGCGAAGAGAAGAGAAGCCATTTTGAGGACCCTAAACCAGACACTCTGCTCACCATGGCTGCTCCTTGAGATCCTATTCATGATAGTCACAAACAGAACCCTTGAAGAACCCAACACCCATTGAAAACATGTTTGACTTCCTGCAGAGAATACAGACACAGCTCTTACTCAAGTCATATAAGGACAGATCGACTTGTAGCAGTGGTCATGGTACCCCACACTTCTGCAGTATACAAGACTCTGGGCAATGTGCTGGATTCATATGGGGTCCATGAATTGCTCTTATTCTGGCTTTTCCCGTAGGACCAATTTGCTTTGGGAGACCAGGAGCTTTTGCCCCTGACAACACAGCTCCCAGGGTCACAGGGATACACAAACCCCTCCTCCTGCTAAGTTTGAGTATTCCCTTAGGTTATACTACTGATCAGGTTTTAAGGAGGTGTGATTTCATACGAGATGGTAACTTGAACGGGATTTAATAGAAATACCAATGGGCAATCTGTCAACTTAACAAATAACAAATGAATAACAAATGAATTTCATAAATTATCCATTACAAAAGTTGAAGGCATAATTAGTCATTTTCAGAGCTACAGATGCAGGAGGTGCATAATCACCGCAACACAGCAATGGGAAGTGACACTATACCTCTCCATTATGGAGATGGATAGAAATAGGATTGGTGCTGTACTGAATTATCTTGTGTGACTTTCTGTATTGAGTTTATTGGTTTGAGAACACAGCTAGATGTATCATAACTGGATGACCTCCTTAACTGCTTTTTGACTCAAACCTTGGCATAAAGACAGTATTGCTGACTGCTTGAGAAGCACAAAAACAGAACTCATTTTAATAGGCTGCACATGTCAGTGAGGAGCACTTATCTCATGTATTCTCCTCTGGCTCACCGCTGAAAACACTGAATCAGTCTTAGTTTTTTTTTGTTTTTATTGGCTGCCATGAGAATATCACATCTGTGCTACAATACGTTTGTAAATTTTGCTGTCTGTGAAAAATCCATGGTGTGTCAATGACAAAGGTTATCCATGAGTCATGGTCCTAAGCTGCTCAAAAAACTGATGTGTGATCAGTATTCAGCAGCGTCTGCTTGGTCCAAAAAAGTATCCTGGTTCCAGTGCTGACTGGATTTCTGTGTTGTTGTCGTCCAGGAAATTTAGTCATTGTTGCTGTCTGTACCTAATAATCTGCAGAACCAGGTCGTAATAAATCTCACAGGGTGCTTGTCTGTCCAAATACCAATCAAATTTCCTCCAGGGTTTTGTCTCTGGTCCCATCTTCCATCACATCCCCCAATTTTGTACTTTTGACCCTGCAGCTGTCTCTCTGTCCTCTGCTTTTTCTATTGTTCTTCTTTCCACCAGACTAGAAAGAGGAAGGAGGAATTTAGGTGGTGAGGTTAGCATGCAGGGATGTGTCAGTGCATCTTATAAAAATCTGTGTTGTGTCTAACATCACATATATATTACATTATTGGCACAGATGGGCATACAAAGGTAGATATTGACCTCCAGTCAGTAAATCAAATACATTTATGCCTGTTTTACTATTTAGATACAGCCCTATAACATTTTGGCACAACAGCCAATTTCATGTTCTTGCTTTACATTCAAAATAGATTTTTTTGGCCAAATCAGTGGCAAGCTGTCACAAAAAAAAAGAGCTCACCACTTTTTCATAGGTTATATTAAGGTTAGGTGGCTTTACTCTTTGCCTTTCATCTGTGGTTGTTGAGCCATATTGAAGCTATAGAGGGGGGATGGACAGAAATAACCACATGAAAAGAGATGCTGGAAAGCAGCTCAGTGATCTTCAAATCACAGGACGTCCAACTACAGGACGTCCCGCTGATACTGAAGTGATCTGCTGGCTCGGAGCCCCTCACTTACATGCAGAGGAAGTGCTGTTGGCTGGGACACACAGGGCCATTGTAAAGCCACCACCAGGAACGGTGTAATTCATCAGGAAAGAGTCCGTCCTGTCGCTGGCTCCGCCCCCAACATCCTCCGAGTGGAGCGTTCAGGCAGCCAAGAAAGTTCAAGGAAAAAAACCCAAACACACTCTCTGCCTGTTGACACTATGGCGAAATAACGCTGCAGTCAAATTTATCATCTCCGAACAGGCTGTAATTATGTGACCTGACTTCCGCCTCGAAGAGATCTGATTTGGCTTGAAGTTAAATAACAAACCGGGGCCGATGGAGAGTTTACCGACTACCGGGCGATGAGGCGGTCCGACCATCGCGCGCCTTTAACCGCTGATTTCCGAGAAGATCCGAGGGACGATGTGGAAAGAGGAATATGATGTTCACTTCGACTTTTTACTGCAACTGCTGTAAGTTTAATATTTCCACAAACCAGAGATTGTGTGAAGATTTAGCCTCCAAATGGGTGGGAACATTAACATTATGCTGCGTGGCAAAATGGAAATAGTGAGCAGTAGCCTCCTCTAACTTTACAGAGACTAAGATCTCTTCTGTAACTTAATGTTTATACAGGACCTATCTATGGTACCAAATTAAGATAACAGTGACTTAAACAACATTTCTATATTCCCCATAGGCTCAAAGTGCCTGCTAATGCATGCAGTGGATTTAGTGAAATAAGCAGGATGACTTTTATGCATTTTTGCTTTATACATGACTTAAATGTTTAATCAATTATCAAAGTCACTGCTGATATTTTTTGTCCAGTGACTAATCTGTGTAAGCATTATTGTTTCTATTCTTGTTTAAGTATTAATATAAAGTGATTGCCTCCTTGAAGGATGCTTAATTGCTACAAACTCTTATTTTCATGACTGGCTTGTACTTTGAACCGTGATCAGCAGTTTTTACAGTCAATATGAGCCAAAGTTTATGACCTAACAGCATCAATATCGTGTAATGTGTATGCAATGTGGATACATGACTGTAACTTTGTGTCAGTTTCTGTGGCTGGGGGTGTCTTTGTTGTTTTGCATTCAAGAGTCCAATATTGCAACAGTGGTTTTTTTTTTTTTTTTTTACAGAGATTGTATCTACAAGTCCGAGCAGACAACCTGTCTGACACACACACGCAAACACACACAAAGAGCCCTTCTATGTGTGTGTTTCTGTAGTATGTCTAGTGAGTCAGCCATTGATTTAAGTATATGGAAATGCAAGGAAAGTCTGTGAAATAACAAAATTTCATAATCCAGTTAATCCCATAATAGTTGATTACCCTGATGGAAGATGGCCCCCCGCCCATGCACACACACTTTGCGTGCAGACACACCTTATAGGTGTGGGTACGGCAGGGCACAGCCAAAGAGATTACTGTGTGAGTGGCATGCACCGTCATGCTCTTTATCTCTGACACACTCACACACACAGACTGAGTGAATATGTGTGGCCTGGGGATACAGAATTGTGCCTTTAGATAGACAAATAGGTTTACTGTGTGCCACTTGGCCCTCAGTCACGCCAAGTATCTTGGCGCAAAGGGCCTGCGCTAGATATCTGACACTTCATATTGTGTCTCTCTCACTATTATTTTGTATGTGTGTGTGTTGGTGCTGTTTGCCAGACAGCAGTGAATTGGGGGAGCCCAGCATCATTTTAGTCCCATGACTGATATGAGCTTTGAATGATTTATGAGGTCTCTCTGAGTCTAGTGAATTAATATGGTCAGACAAGCGAAAGCAATTTCACTGCAAACACCAGGCTAGATATTGTTTTGATGGTTTACCACAGACTCATTTTATTTTGTGTGAGTCCTTGTGTGTGTGTTTATGTCTTAAAGGGTGTGCAGTCATTTGTGCAATATGTATATATTTCCGTTCGTCCCTTTTTCCATTTTCAAACATCTGTCTGGAGGGTCGAAGGGGGTTCCAGTGACTTTCCCAGAGGTTAGGTGGGATATGTAGTCCATTGACAGGTTCTGGATCAGCACAGAGGTCTCCTCCCTGTTAGGACACGTCCAGAATACCTCCAGAGGGACCCATACAGGAAGCATTATAATCAGATCTGCAAACCACCTCAATTGGCTCCTTCTCCACACGAAAGAGCGGTGGTTTTACTGCTTCCGGATATACAAATTCCCCACCCTGTCCCCAAGGATGAGCAACCCTGCAAATGAAAATGCTTTCACCCGACTGTATCTGCAATGTTATTGTCATTCTTGGCAGTGATGCTCTGCCATGATAAGGTGGAGGAGTTTGCATGACCCACCTCATTATGGTGGAGGGTTTATGTGTCTGTGACCCCAGGAACTGTGTTGTTGGGGGCAATAGCTTCTTGTAGGGTTTCCCAAGGCAAATTGGTCCAAGGTCAGAGGCCAGATGAAGAGTAGTTCTCAGAGCCTAGTGAATCAGCCAAGACAGGACAGCGTAACCTTGCCGGGAGCACGGAAGTCAGGGCCCTTTGTAGATTTCAGCTCTAGGGGTGTTGTGCATAGTCAGCCATTCAGCATGTGGAGGCAGGGTAATGACCCCTGGCTGTGGAGACTGGATGTTTATTATATATTATATTTTATTTTGCTTTTGTATCAGCCTATTTTTTCTCATGCCTGTTTGTGCCCCACAAAACAAAATTGTGATACACAGCATTAAGGTAATCTACAATCCCTTCCCTCCTTCTTCTTGCACAGGACACGTGGCTTCCGCTGTTTCTGTGGTAACCGGCAAATCCCCTTCTACAACAGTGCCTAATGTATTGAATTTGTGATGGTAATGCAATTGTGCTGATCAGATTATGCAAAAAACATCTGAATCATCTGGTGAGAATGCTGACAGTGCCACGCAGATGCACACAGTGACAGGAAATGAGGAAATGCCATTTAGACTGATGGAGGTGAACGTGTGCAAAACGTGTGACTCTTTCTTTTCATTTGCTATTTTGTGCTGATTTTCTGATAAACACAGCAATAGAGTGCAGTTTATGTTTGTTCCTTTCAGCATGGACAATATTAAATGTTGCTGCGAATGCTGTTTTGCTCGAATGTTCGATGTTTTGTCTGTAGGGGTTGGGTTGGATGAATGCATTATGGACACTGTAAATAAGACACACATAAGGCAAACAACAAGGCACAGTAAAGTAGCAAAAGTAACAAACTGTTTTTTAAAGTGGTAATTAAAACCAAACCATCAGCACTGGGTGTTTAAAGTGTAATAAAAAGGCTAATTAACTCCCCACTGATGGACTCTGGTGTGTACCAAAGTGTACAGTGCAGAGCAGTACAGTGGATGCAGCTCAATATCTTATCCAATGTACCTCAGTAAGTCATGAATAAATAACTGGGGCACTAATTAATACACTGTATTGACTGCATCGACACTTAAACAGTTATAGGAGTGTGAGGCCTTGGCCTGATTAGACCGTTCATCAAACTATGTCCCTCAGCAAGACACTGTAAGCAATGATGGCCTCATTTCTAAATGTTAAGTCTGCAAGTATTCTTTTCTTTTTAGTTGAGTAAGCTGTTAATGGTAATACAAACAACATTTTCAAAATAATCAACTCAATAACATTGCAAGTGCTTTGAATCTTTTGTCTTGTGTTAAAATGTCTCCAAATTTAAATGGACGGCAGCTAGTGGGAATCTAGTGAAGCTGAAAAGAGCCAGAAAAGAAGCTGGTTTCATAATTGTCACCAATGGTTTACAATTCTGTACATTTAAACAACTAAATGCATTTCAGTTTGAAACAATACTATATTACAATGTCAAAGGAAGGGATTATAACTTCAAACAGGGTACATAGTTTTCAAGAACATCTGTCATTCTTGCTGACTTTGCATGTCGTTCCTTGGCAATGAAAGCTGTGCTCTCTTGCCTTCAACTGCTCAGGCAGCTCATTTTATTTTTTCATAATTTAACTACTCCTCCAGGGTTGTTTCAGTACATTCAGTGTTTCTCAGAAACGCCCTGTGTTAGAGTCACACAGATACACCCATTCACAGCTGCGATAGACAGCCAAGTGATGAGCATGAAATGGACAATTTACTTGTTCAGTTGGAGGTTGGGTGTTTTGCTCAAGGGCAAGTTGATGGCAGTTGTTGAGGATCACTTGTTCACTATGTGGACCTTTACAAATGAAAAGCTCACTTTTCTAACTTCCAGGCCACATTTGCCTGAAATACAGGAACGGAAAAGTTGAATTGAGTTCTTAGTTTTTATATTACAGCACTTTAATTCAAATTATGTTAGAGGTTAACAGTCTGAGATTAGTAGAGCTTTTTGGAAGAGATTGGGGCACGTGAAAGCTGCTTCAGAATTATAATCAGCCTTTAGATTCACTGCCTTTAACTAGGACATTAAGTGACTATGAAACTAGGGCAGTGTCATAACAAACCATTTAAACCTCATTTGACTTTTATTTGTGTGTATGTGAACATAGAGTATGTTTGTGTAATTGAGTTTTATGCTCAGCAGTTGAGTTTCCTCTGTCTCATTTTAAATGAGTGGAAATGCAACAACAGCCATGTGTTCTTTTCATTAACCTATGCACCTGCTTGTGTGTGTTTGGGTGTGTGTATGTTCTCCTCTCCTGTAGTGATGCCAACCTCACAGACGTGCTGTCTGACTCAGATGAGTGTGATTTGGGCAGTCTGGAGCGTTTGGAGCGCGGCAGCACAGACACTCTGGCCAATGGCTGCCGAGCCGACTGTGAGGCCGCCAAGAGGCTGGCCAAGCGCCTCTATCACCTCGAGGGCTTCAAACGCTGTGATGTGGCCAGACACCTGGGCAAGAAGTGAGCACACACACACACACAGTAACACTTGTACACACATGATGATTGATGGACTGAGAAATCACCAGAAACAGAGTAAAACATGTTGATATAGTTACATATGTTGAGTATTTGGACACGCGCACATGTGAGACACAGACATAATGTACACATAGATGCACCTGATTGATTTATAAACACATAATCAAGTACGTCCGCTCAAACTTACTTTCTTAAAAGATTACTAGAGGAGTATTCTCTAATACAGTAAGAAAACCTTTATATAACACATTCATGTGTCTTCAGTGCCACGTTGATGTGCTGACGCTCTCTTTCTGTCTCTCTGCAGTAATGAGTTCAGCCAGTTGGTGGCATCGGAGTACCTGAGTTTCTTTGACTTCTCCGGCATGTCGCTGGATCGAGCCCTGAGGTAATGCACAGTCAGCACTTGGAAATGATGAGTGTGTGATGTAGACATCGATACACATAGTGTGCGTATGTGTATTCGTCACTTTCCCTCTTCACAAGGTATTAGCTTTGTGCTAATCAAACTGTCGTGTTGAGTACAGTTAGCCAGTGGAGCTGATGGCTGCGGAGTACATCACTGCCTTGTACCTGACATGTTGCTGTCTCAAACTGCTGCCTTCAGCTCAGGGTTGTTCAGTTAAGAGACTGCAAGTGTGCACTTCAGACTGGGCCAGGTTAGCTTACTATTGTTAGGAAGGAACATGTAACATACTAAAAGTCTGGTTTAATGAAGGTTACTGTAGTTGCATACGTTAATCTGACTATGTAGAAAGTCTTTCAATCAGTGTTCTCTACAGCTCAGTTTAAAAATTCAGAGAGTGAGCATTAATGGAGTGTGTGTGCTAGAACTAACAAGTATTTTAGTTATTGATTAATCTGCACACTTTTTTGATTAATAGATTAATCATTTAGCCTATGAAATGTTCAAGGTGACAACTTCAAATGTCTTGTTTTGTCTAAGTAAAATATTTAATTTTCAATGATATAAAACAAAATCAGCAAATTTTGGCATTTGAGTCACTGGAACCAGCAAATATTTAACACTTTTGCCTGGATAATTGCTGAAATGAATAATTATCAAAATAGTTGTAGATTATGCCTGTCAGTGTTATTGATTAACAGACTATTGTTTCAACATACATTAATGTTTGACCCACTGTATGAAAGTGGGACTGCAACCTGTATGAAACCTGTTCATTCTGGCAAACGGTTACAAAATCAAATCCATTTGTTTGCAGTTCAAAAGTGCAACCGGTTCGTACATACAAATAGAGACAAAAAGATGACACAATCCTTCCTTATGACAAACCACAGAGTACATGACCACTAGGCCAAGTTTTAAAAAGCAGGCTTGACTGTTATGGTTTTTCTCGCAGTAAAATGTTTCACAAGGTTTCCAACAAAGCTGTCAGCTCTATTCCTCTGCAAACTCAATTTGCTGCCAGAAGTGATTTAAGTCAGCTATTTTCCAGAGATGCGTTACTGGGAAACATTTGACCTCTTGTTGACTTCATGGTTTCATTTGTGTGACAGGAACTTCTTAAAAGCCTTTCCACTGATGGGAGAGACCCAGGAGAGAGAGAGGGTCCTTGTACATTTCTCCAGACGCTTCTGCCACTGCAACCCACAGACACCCACCTTTGAAGGTCAGAGTCGTGAGGATGGTGGTGATGATGCTGACATTGATGGTAATGAGAAATTATATCATAAGACAAAAAAGTCATAACAGCTGTACAAAATACATATGAATTGATTTTACATTAATATTAAGGTTGCCATATTATACAAACACAGGACTGCAGCATATTCACACAGTGCTACTTGCATAAACCTTCACATGTGACAATGACAAATGTAAATGCTGAATAGATCAGATCAGACACTAGCTGAGACTATTTCAGTGTGCAGGCTACTGAAATTGTGTGATTTGTGTCGGAGTGTGCTATAAAGAAATGTATGGCATTGCATTCATGTGAAGTTGTGTGTGTGACATTTAATTGACCTCAGCCTTGTGTATTGTGCTGTTGCAGATGGAGCCCATACATTAACCTGCGCCCTTATGCTGCTCAACACTGATCTACACGGACATGTATGTACTGGAGTTCTTTATCTCACTGGTTCTGCAGGATTCCCCTTCCTCTATCTAATCTTCCTGCTAAGCAAAGTATAAAGACAGTCCTGTCAGCAACGGCATCTCTCAGTTCACATCTTCTTCTCCATCTCTTTTTTTGTTCTTTCCCTGTCTTTCTCTCTACCCTTTCTTCTCTGTTTCTCTCTCCTCCTCGGCCTACTTTCTGACCTGTTTCTGTCTTTCCTCTCCTCGAATAGTCTCATCTGTTCAGATTTAAACTGGAGCACAGTGCTCTAGCCAACAGAACACGATCAGTATCACAGGTCCTGTGCTGTGCTTTTCCTCGACTCTCCTGCTCGACTCAATTCAGTCCCTGCTAATAGTACTTTTAATGAATATCCCTCCTCTGACTAATATCCTTTCTCTCTTTTCAATTTCCTTTCCTTCCCTTTCAAATCCTTCCCCGGCTAACCATATATGGCCCCCTGGTCTCTCTCTGCCCCTGCAGGTGGTAAGTATAATTATAATACTAACACTGTCCTCATTGACATCTGTGCCTCCTCTTGTCAGCTAATAATAGAATTTAAGTCATACTTTTAACACTGATGTCATTAGGCTCATAATAAAGGATGCACACACAGGATGCACCCCCACAGTGCTATATTCATCGTTTTAATAGTTGTTCAGTGACAGAGAAATATTTGGCTGTTTAAATATTGTTTACCAAATAGAAATGGTCAATAGTTGATTTGGATTGCTATTTATTCTAGTTAGAATAAAATGCAGTACTGGTATTAGCTGTGAGAAATGCAACTGATCTCTCCCTTTGTTTGCAAGCAATATCTAAATTAGAGTCCAAATTTAAACAAAGTGAACAACAGATTCAATATTTGAGGGGTATATATTTCTATCACATAAGATTTTAATTTAGTAAGAATGCGCTGTCTTGCTACCTTTGCATGAAAATATAATTTAAATGGTAAACTGAGTAGTTCGTCCAGTGGGATTGTGGTTGTGACACCACATTAGCTATTTTCTGGATATTATGAATAAATGGAGCATTTTGTGACGCATGATTTTTATGTACTTTTCCTAGAAAAGGGAACTGGGTTGTCTTGTCTGTTATGTGGTGTCCTCAGAGGAAAAAGTGAATAAAACCCCACAAACAAAGTCTTTTTTTTTCTTTTTTTGGAACAGCAGTGTGTATTCATTTTAGTTTTAGTTCCAAATTTGTATCTGTTAAGGCTACAGGTCTGATTCAGGCAGAAAGGGGCATTAATACACAAACACATTCCTATGTTTTCATCTTCTAATGATGCATTGTAATTAGAGGTTAAAACACAAGGAGAAGCCTGATAAGCTGGTATTTCATAAGCTCTAATAGAGGTGGAGCCCCACTCGCCACCACTACCAGTAGAGCCAGCAGCATTACATTGCCACCCAGTGGACGGTTTTAAAACTGCATTCAGGTTGAAGCAGATGTAAGTGGCTTGAAATTATCAGCTGTTTTAGAATTTGAATATTTGTCAACTTCTGTGGATACTGAGCTAAAGATTGACCAATGTGGCTCCTTACTCTTAAAAACAAGGTGAAATTTCATCTTAAACTTGATCTGATTGTTTTGTTTATTTCTGTCTGTCTGTTTGTTCTCCTCTCTTCAGAACATTGGCAAGAAGATGTCTTGCCAACAGTTTATTAGCAATCTAGATGGTCTCAACAATGGCAAAGATTTCCCTAAAGAGTTATTAAAGGTACAGACCTTCTCCTTCTTAGCCTCAGAATTGTCTTCACATTCCCATCCTGTAGTGAAGTAAAAGAAATCCAAGAAGAAAGAAAATGTTTAGAATCTCTCTTTTTTATTGCTTTGCCCACACAGGTCTTGTATAACTCAATCAAGAATGAGAAGCTTGAGTGGGCAGTGTGAGTATTGCGACCTAAAGGAAAAGTATTTGGAGTATACAAGTTTCTTTAAAGTAAGTACACTTGAATATGTGCTGCTCAGGCTTATCTGAATGGGCATTTGTGTGTGCAGTGAGGAGGAGGAGCTGAGGAAGAGTCTGTCAGAGCTGGTGGAGGAGCAATGTGAGGGCGGGAGTAAGCGTGTTGCCAGGGTAACGGACGGCAGTAACCCTTTCATCGCCATTCCCATTCTCTTAAATGCCGTCACCTACAAACATGGAGTGCTGACCCGCAAGAGCCATGCCGACATGGACGGCAAACGCAGTGAGTGATTCTATACACAGACAGTCAAACACACATTCAACTGAAGTTACGAAATTCCTAATAGTTACTATAAATATGTGAAAATGACAGAAAAGTTTTTTTTTTCTTCACTTCCCCCCATGCAGCCCCGAGGGGTCGCCGTGGTTGGAAGAAGTTCTATGCGGTTCTGAAGGGGATGATCTTGTATCTCCAGAAGGTACCGCATCTCGTCCTCTGCTTCGTTACCATAGAAACTCACATCCACCACCGCTGTCATTGCGGTGGTGGATGCTGCTAGCTGCTCTGCTCTGGCTGTGTGTGTGTGTGTGTGTGTGTGTGTGTGAGAGAGAGAGAGCGAGAGAGAGAGCGAGAGAGCATTAAGAGGGGAAATGAGGCATGACTGCTCTACTGTGTGTTTGTCTCCCCCTGCTGGTAGGAAAGCTGTACTAGCACATGTGATGTTCAGCCTGAATGAATTGATTTTGCTTCTATTGCTGTGTGATATTTTCACACAATGGTATGGATACATGTAAAAAGAGTTGCTAATTTATAGGTTCACTGTTTCATTTAATGAGGACTGTTCCTCAGGGTGAAGTTGAGTGAGTTGATTTAGGCCTTTGGATGTTAGATACATGCTGAGTATAAGCTACTATTCTATTCTCTGCTATAAGAGACACAATTACTAAATAGACTGAAACATAACAGCATACATAACAGCATTTACAGTCTCCAGAACATCAGGTCTACAATTTCTTCTTGCCTGTTGTTTTTTTTCTGTTGCTTACCCAGGATGAGTACAAGCCTGATGCCGACATTTCAGAGGTGGACCTGAAGAACGCAGTGCGGATCCACCATGCTTTAGCCACTCGTGCCACCGACTACAGCAAGAGAGCCAATGTACTGAAGCTCAAAACCTCAGACTGGAGAGTCTTTCTGCTGCAGGCCCCGTAAGTCACCAAAGTTGAATTTGAGATTTTTTCATTATACTCCAGAAAGTTGAAACTCAAATGTACTCAAAAATAAGACAAATACAATTGAATTGCATTTCAAAAGAAGGATGGATGGATGGTGATGATGAGCTGTGTCTATGTAGCACCTTCCATAACAGAGTTTACTGTAGCTAAAAGCAGGACATTGAAATATAACTAATTAGGTCTTCATAAGAATATATTGTGATACCTGAACTGTCATTTTAATTCCCACACAGTGGAATTTATCTTGTCGACGGGATGAATCTCTCCTTGTGTTTCTGTGATGTGTAGGTTTTTTATTTTGATAAAAAACAAACTTGCAAGTTTCAAAGTGTGAATCAAACTCCTCCCCCTCATACAGCCTCCTCTTGTGTGTTTGCAGAGTTTGACAGTCACAGGTGATATATGAGGCAACAATCAAATTTACTTCTTAAAAATCTATTTGCTAAAATAATACATCTAATTCAATTACAGTTTGTAATTTAAATCTTAATGATCAATATAATGAATTTAGCCACACGATGTCAAAATAATAGTAGATACTAGGCATAATGCCGTAATCGTCGATTGTTGAAGGCTTTTTCCTATAGGAGAAGCTGTATGGAGAAACTAAAGTGCACAACAAAAGACACATCAATCAAGCAATTTTCATTGTATGCACTCACCTGCTCTCTCACCCTACATCAGCTCCTCACTCTGCTCTCTCTCCCTCTGTGTCTTTGCAGAAGTGAGGAGGAGATGATGTCTTGGATCTTCCGGATAAACCTGGTGGCAGCGCTGTTCTCCGCTCCGGCCTTCCCTGCAGCCATCGGCTCCATGAAGAAATTCTGTCGGCCCATCCTGCCGTCCTCATCTACCAGACTCAACCAGGTACACACACACGCACACACAGATGATGACATACTTTAGGAACAAGAGCATCTGTTGCACTCTACTCTCTATATTTTCCCCTAGAAACATAATTTTCTATTGTCAATACTACAATAAATATCCAGTTCTGATTGATATTTTGCATTGTACAAAATATACACTTTATCAGAGCAGCATGCACAATCCCTCTACATTAAAAATCTTTGCTCGGGTTTGGGCATTTTTACATATTCTATTTGTGTCCGCTTGCATCTGATTGGCTGTGTTGGGGGTCTTCCGGTTTTTCTCTGGCTTGTGATTGGTGCAGGAGGAGCAGCTGCTGAGTCATGAGAGCAAGCTGAAGCAGATGAGCCTGGAGCTGGAGGAGCACCGGAAAAACTCGCCCTCAGTCGACCCCAAAAGCCGCGAGTGGGAGGAGTTCCGACTAAAAGAGCACTACCTCACGTACGAGGTACAGACTTTATACAGCTTCGGTTAATGTGCCTGTTTTTTTCTGATTAAATTTATGTTATTTTAACAAGCTAAAGGGCAGCTAAGAGACCAAAAAGCATGACAGATTGTCACTGCAGTGTCACTGCTGTTTTCTCTTCATACCCATTCTGTCTATCTTTTATAATATTTAATTTATAATAATTCATGTTTTTATTAGTAGCAAGGAAGACATTTGTTAGCGCATATAAAATCTCATGATGTCTCAAACTTCATCTGTTATTAAATTCAGATTCTCAGGAGAGAAAGATCTTATATTTTTAAGTGCCTTTAACTATCAGTTCTTATATTAATACCTCAATCAAGCAAAATATAAAACCGAACCCCTGTCAAAATTAAAAATATATTTTGAAGCTAGCATAAATAAGGCCATTTCTGAGGAACTCTCGTTTCATCTTCTTCCGGTCTCTCCTTCTCCCCTCCTCTGTCTGAGCAGAAGACTCGGTATGAGACGTACATCAGCCTCCTGCAGGCCAAAATCCGCGCTGAGACGGACGACCTTGAGAAGATCGAGGCCAGCGTGATGGGTGGCCTGATCATGGAGGGTGGCCTGGCCGGCCGCGAGTGCCTCCTCCGCAAGACGCAGTCCTCCCCGTCCATCAGCCAGGCTCATGGCGGGCTGAATGGGAGGACTGCTGGATGCACTGCCCCAGGACAGAGGAGCTGAGGGGAGGAAGGAGGGCCAGACACCACAGCCCACTAAACAACGTCCCTCCAAACCAAACTAGCTTAATCCTCCAACTTCTTACTGTGTTCTTTGTTCATATTTTGTATTTTGGGCTCCTCCGTTCCTGACCTTCACTATCCTTCCCAGAATTTATCAATCCTGGTGATAAGTTTCTGTTCTTGAGCAATAGATGAAGAAAATGAAGAGCCTGTGTTTGATACCCGACAAGTGATCCCGCCAAACCTCAGTTTGTTGAACTTTTAGTATTGCACATTAAAATGATCATAACTGTGATCATTATTTATAACACCGTGATCAGTATTATTTTGAAATGAGACTCAGAGCAATGCAGTTGTCTTTAGTTGAAAATGTTTTTAGTTCTGAGCAGAACTTTGAGTAATTTATGTTGTGTTATTTTAAGACCAGATAGAGAATAAACAGACAGACTGGTTTGCCTTTGTCCTTTCTGTCCTGTCCTCATCCTGCAGTCCAGGAGTCATTCAGATGGAGATGGTACTACTGTAGCATTTTGGCCTTTTTCCCACTCATGTTTACACACCCAGCCACTCGCAGGCGTGTGTATGGACCTACAGTACAGTATGGGTGGAGTGTGGTGTATGAAGATAACAACATATCTGTCCTAGAGCTACACAAACTCTCAAAACAACTTCTCAGAAGGATCAAGTCCCTGCCATGTATAGCATATTTATTTATTTATTTAATTCTACAAACTTTTATTCACCCCAGGAAGGGTTTATACTGAGCGTGCTTGCTTGACATTCATACAGTTACATGCATTTGTGAGTGTAAAGGAGCTGCCAAGTGGAGCAGTTGTGGTTTTGACTGTTCACTAAGCTGTTCCACCAGAGGAACTGGAGGTTGAGTGCCTTACTCAAGGGCACCTTGACACTAGTTGTTGAGGGATTTGGAGAGTGTTAGTCAGTGGCTTGTCAGAGAGATCACAAGTCTGTCTCTGTGATTTTTAAGCTTCTGCTACCCCAAACACTGACATGTATTCAATTATTCTGTGTTGTTTTTCTTCCAACCCAAATCTGAACTGGAGAGGATATGTGACTGAATGAAAGCACTGTGCCATGTTCTGTTTTATGCCACAAACGTCTCCTCTTATATCACAAACGAGTGCACTGAGCTGATAGAGCTGATATGTAACAATATATGGTTGGGTGTGAGGCTTCTTAAGATCGAAATGAAGGGCAGAACAGCAAAGTGTGGGTGGGAGGCATAACGTATGAGTGGGTCAGCTGGTGTATGTGTGTGTGTGCACATGCATGTGTGTGTGTGTGTGCATGCTCTTTTTAACTGGTTCCAATTGAGATGTTGAAGCTGTAGGCAACAAGAAGAAGTAAATATAGCAGGGTCAGGTTTTTGTATGAAGAATTTATTGAGCATGTTTGGTGAGAAACAATCCAATGGCCTTCGGCTGAATAAGACTGCCATCACAATCAGGCCTGGATCTCTCAAAAGCATCTTCAGCACAAAGACAGCCCTCATCGTCATCACAAAAGATGTACCTTTACCCCCTTAAACAAAATCTAACCAGTCCATATTCTGACTCATAACATGTTACATGGACCTATCAGAGCTTTTTTGACCTCATATTTTGCATTCAATAGTACTGGTATGTTCCTTCCACTGCCATCCTTCCTAACAGATGAAGATGTTTTTGGGAAAGCAGGCCCTGGCGTATCTTAGACAGAGACTGGCTGATTGGAGAGTGTAGCAGCAGGACTGCTCCAGCTTAATGTGCTAAAGTCAAGAAACCTGTCAGCATACTGGAATGGAGAGGGCAACAGCAGCAAAACAACTCCACCAGCAGAGTAGCCATCAAAACATCCTCCACGTGGGTGAGGAGGAGGAGGAGAAAAGACTTGTTTTCTAAGAAGAGACTGGTTTGGTTTTCTAAGTAAGGCTGTCTCTGCCAGCCAAGAACAGGCAAAACAGTCATCCAGCACATTTTTCCAAACACAGGAACACAACATGTTAAACTTGTTTCTCATGGAAGGAGGACTTGTGTAATGTGAGGAAGTGGGGATGTGGTACCGCTGTTTGTGAGCACCTTAATTCACCCCAACCACACACACACACACACACACCTTTCCTCTTTCTGCGTAATTTGTTTATGACACAACTGTAGATCAGTGAGCTTAGTGCCCCCTCACTCAGCCTCAGTGTGGCACGGAAGCATGTGGACATAACCAGAGCCGTGGATATCAACAGTATGAACAATCATATCTCTGTCTCTGGACACAGCACTTCTGCTTCGTATATCATATTAATAGTGACCGATGGGGTTTGAGATCCTTTTGGGACTTGGCTGGAAACCTGGAATTGCAGCTGGAATCCTGGAACCGGATCCTTGTACAGACCAAAATGCTGAAGTGGAACTGAGTTTTCAGAGAGGAAGTCCCATTTTATAAAGCTGTATTGTTAGGATAAATAACTGCTTTCTTACAGAGAGACGTCTCCTTATAGTCACTTTGGCTGTTGTGCTAACCATTGTTTCCCAATGTTCTAGGGTAGGCCTGTGCTGTAATATAGGATTGTGACAAAAAATATTTGTTGATTGTTATGTTTTATTTAAAAAATGACAACTTCGGCACTTTGATGTCAGCATTGGATCTGTCTTTTTGTTTGTATATCGGAACTGTTTTTTGACAGGATGCTCATACTATGTAAAGGACATATTTACTGAATATTTAGTCTGTGCTTCATAAAGTAAGCTTTTATACACATGATCTTGGTTGTGATTCATTAACATTGTCAACCCTGTGCTAGAATGGTCTACAGGAGTTTGTTTAACCGGGTGCCACTGACATCTCTGATATTACGTAGATATTACAAACAAATGTAGAGAACTTAAGTGACAAAATTCAAAATTTACAACATGGAGCATCTAAGTACCCACAGAGAGACCATACAGTATCTACTCAGTCTAGAACAACAGTATGTATCTAAACAACCCAAGTCTGAAAATCAGATTCACAGAAAGGGCTATTATGATATCTGATGTGTTATGGCACACATTATATATATCACATCATAACACATAAACTATATTCACAAAAACAGTCGTATGAATTCATGCGTATAAATGCAGCTTTCATAGCTTTTACAAAGCAATAACGTGAAACAGCTTCCTTTAAATTACAATCTAACTCTGTGCTGTATCACATCCCCATTTTCTTTTAATGCATCCCATCTAAACTTAAAAGGCACCGCCTTCTCTACCACTTAAATCTTCCCCTCAGGTGTCTCGCAGTATTTCTCCAGCATCAGCAGACATGTTGGAGAAGCTCAGCTCCAGCAGCTGAGAAATGCTGATTACATTTGTAAACTTATGATCATAGATGGTATAAATAGGTCATACTGCTGGTGACATAATACCGACAGTGTCAAATAGAAATAGTTATAATTTTTTATTTGCTGTTTTTACAGTGAAACAACTGATCTATAATTACATGTTAACTACAAAACCAAAACACCATAACCTTTTTTTTATTACAGCTTACTGAGCTCACTGCTCTCGTCTCATGTCTTTGGATTGGCAGCACAAAATAAAGATTTCATTTTATTTTTAGCTTAATATCACTACAGACAATGCAGAGTCTCTTGGATGTGCTCAAAATATACATAGTTTTAGCAAATGGATATCCTGTTCAACTGTCAGCATATTGGAATATCCCAGACCACAATAGCGTTCTGCCTTGGAAATAAAATATACCCATTTAATTTGTCCATGTTAAAAAAATTATTTTTCTTCATCAATTCCTTCCTGTACCTTCGCTGCCAGTAATCAAATACATATTAAATATTTGGTGACATCACTAATTTTTTAAAAGCTTTTTTAGTACACTGTCCACCCTGATATTATTCACCCTGGACTACCTTTTATTGTGATTTATGGTAGAGGAGGTTCAATAATAAGCATTCTTGGAATTAGCATTGGGCCACATTTTACACAAAATATGCAGTCATTTGTCTTGGGGACGTGAAAAACTCTGTACTGTAGAAGAGCACAGAGAAGTGGCCTCGTAACACAACTTGATCCCTCACCAGAGTAAGAGTAAGATGACAGTAATATATCTGTGTGTGTGTGTGTGTGTAAGGAAAGAGCTTAGGAAATAAAACACACGCACACACACACACACACACACACACACACACACACACAAAAAACAAACAAAAGAACAAAAAAAGCCATATTGGCATACTAACACTTTTTTAAAATTAATTTAAAATTTTGAAATTACTTTAAAAAGTGGGTGGGGGTAAATTATTTTTTAAGAACTGTACATTTTATTTATTTAGAACAGCAGATTCTGGTCTAGTGGAATGGACCAGCTACAGAGTGAGACTGTTACTTTAAGACAGTGTTGCATTATGGGTGTTCGTAGATGTAATGTTGCTAGGCTAGCAAGTTTCTACTTGTTCAGCTGCCATGTGTCTGCTGAACTTTTTAAAGTGTCTAGTAAACCTACATTAACCTACTAAAGTTTTTAGCTGGCTCTTGTTGGTGCCTTTGCTCCCACTGAGACATTTCTAATGAATAATAATTAATGACAAAACATCTTCTGAAGTCTTTAATGAAACAAGAAGTTGTAGTTTCAAGCGACCACAAAATGTGCCATTAAATGTCACCAGTTGACAAACTCAAAATTATATGGAAGCTGAAAACAACCAATTGCTTGCAATTCAATTCAAAACCTATTCATTCACATTATGGCTAAATATTAGTAAGAGACAGGTGTACATACAGGTGCAGGTGTGTTACTGTCCAGTGGGTTACAACCACAAGAAGTCTTGTTGGGAAAAGAAAAGAAACTACCCACATTGGTGGGTGTTTGAATGGTGTTGGTGGAAGTGTGTTTATGAATAACTAAGATTGAAATACAGTCTGATGCACTGATCAATAATAGGAACTCCTTGATGTGACGTTTTCAGCTTGAATCAGCGGCTACAGTTGTGAAGAATCCACCTGTGCGTCCTGGCTCCTCATCTCTGACAAACACAAGTAATAAGAGGAGCAATCTTTTGTTTTCTCATGATAATGGGTTGATTATCTCACTATCTCAAGATAATAGAGCTTGCTTTCTTGGGATAATGAAATAAGTAACTCATTATCCTGAGATAACGGCATTAAAAAAATAATTGCGAGCAGGACGTCTCTCTTCAGTAAAAGGCAGGTCAAACAGTCGGAGAAGATGTTCTGTGTGTCAACATGTGACTGAACCACCAACGAATGGACGCAACACAAAGGTAACATTTATATTTTTTATGTTACTCTCAAACAATTTGTTTAACTTTGACTAAATAAAAAAAAAAAAAAAATCACAATCACGGATAAGGACTAACTGAAGATTTTGGCAAATTCATCTTGAGTAAAATTTCAGTCCCTAATAATAATTGCAGACTTCATAGAGAAGCACAGGCGCTACTAATAACATGGCTCTCTTCTATGTCAGTGTCCCAGTGAGCTACTGTGACAAAGAAGTTAAGATAGTAAGATAGTTAAATATTGTAAGCTAGTAAAATAATATAAGCTAGTAAAATAGTGTAACCTGGTAAAATAGTGAGCTAATAAAATAATGTAAGCAAGTAAAATATTGTAAGCTAGTTGAATAGTTAGTAAAATAGTGTGAGCTAATTAAATAGTGAATTAATAAAATAATGTAAGTTATTTAAATTGTGAATTAGTAAAATAAGGTAAGCTAGATAAATAGAGCTAGTAAAATAGTGTAAGCTAGTTAAACAGTGAAGTAAGTAGTAAAATAGTAAACTACAATTACTTAAATAGTGTTGGCTCGTAAAATGAAACGCAAGCGTATTGAGTATTTCAGTCATACTACACTTGTGCTGTGTCATAAATAAAGAGCTGTTATTCATCTGAAACCTTTGGAAACAGCTGCACCACCTGGTTAATATTCTCTTTGACATTGCAAAAGGTAAAACCTTTTTAAAACGTAGCCTAATTGTTTTTGTTGGGTGTTTAGTTTTCATTGCTTTAGTTGCTGTATTGTCATTTCCTAATTGTCATAAGAATATTTAAATATTATGTTATGTAACTGCCTAACCTGTTTGATTTGAAGTGTGTCTTATCCATGAAATGATTTTATCCATAAGCATTTCAACAGGGTTTTTGTGTTTTAATCAGGGTCATCGTATATTTTTTTTCATTTTAGTAATTTGCTCTGAGATAGCAAAAGAAAGTGTAAGCTTGTTTGCCAGCTAGGTAGTTTTACAAAAATTATCAGCATAGTTATGTGGTGACGCATTACTTGGCTGAACAGAGGTGCTCTTGTCTTGATAACAGGTCTTCAGCAACATGGCATTGTGCCTGATGAGTCTTTCTGCAGCTTCCACTGTGTTTAAAGATGAAGGTGAGTACAGTATGTTTCTGCTCCTTAATCTTTTAAAACAACCCCAGCTAGCTTGTAACAGAGCCCAAACTCTGGAGCAATAGATAAACCCAAAATGTACTTAAATCTAATTTGTCATTCACTTCCCCTTTGACTGTAATTGCATTAGTTTGATATTGAACAGATGACTGCAAAAAGGCCACACAATTCAAAAAGGAGGGACTGTGTTTTTCAAATTAAATAGATACCTTCCGAGAACGTTACGATATAGCTTCCAAGCTGTATATCACCACCATACTATTACAAGTGTTATACCCTAAGAGTGAAATTTAAATCGCCTTGTTGTGTGTCAGACAAATCACTCCTTGAAACGTCTTTGTTTTGTATTTCAGAAATTCCTTCAACACACGTCTGTTCATTATTGTGCAGTAGTTAAAAATATGAACTTATATTTGAACTAAAAGTATGAACTAAAATTATTTCCATGGTTAAAATTTCACTTTAGCTATGAATCATCTTTAAACCTTAGCCCGATTTGTTCTCACAACTCCCACTGCTCTTCACATCACCGCCACCGAAATCTGCTGGTTATAATGTTTGGTTCACAATAGCTGAGAATTTAATGTGAGGTGCCATCAGTTTTATTGCTTTTGGTGCACTGACCTGTTGCCTACTGCAGACTGAAAAATCCTCACCAGGCCGATAACTGTTAATACTGTTCTGTCAACAGCGTGTCGTCTTTCCTGCTGTGGCAACAATCTGGCAGCCTACCTTTGATTTCCACATGGAAGTCAAAAGCAGTTTAAAATCTGACCTTTGTATCCATCCATTGTTGTTTCCTTTTTCCATTTTTTATTAAGGACAGCTGACAGGGGGATAATTCCTTTAAAGACTAAAATGATTATAGGTAGTTCATCCATTTTAAACATGCTCTTTATATATATATATATTAATCAATACATTACCTACACTGTGTTCATACAGTATATGTAGAATAACAATTTTAATTAATGGTTATTTTCCATTTTGCAAACTTCAGCCAACAGATAATGGATAATTTAATGTTTTTCTTTTAATTTTCTGTTTAATTTTATTCATTGAGGCCATCCCTGTTGAAAAGGGTTGATCGTAGTGTTGAGACAGTTGTGCGGAGACAGGGATGTGTGGAATGACTTTTTATTGCGCGATTAGTCATTTTTCAGACAACAAGGCTCCCCCAACATTAAAACAAACAGCAATGTACAAAACAGCACACCTTTTTTTTGCCATCAACGGAAATTTAATAAGGTAGTGAGAGTACATAACAGAAAGTAATGAAGTGTAAGGACGCGAGTTATGATGATGTTGAGATGTAGAGGATGAGCTTGATGTCAAAGCCAAAGTAAGCACCATCGTCATGTAGTCAGGAAAGGCCATATTTCAGTAAGAAATATTCTAGAAGGGGTGAGGAGAGGTTAAACATGATACAAGAGGGTTGTTATCACAGTTTTCAGACATTTTTACCAACTAAAAAAAAGAACAATATCGGTGTAGCACTACTTTATCATGCAATTTACTTTAGTAAACCTTCTGACACACAGACAAAATATACTTCAATAAGTAGAACTCAATACATCTCTGTCCAGCAATAGTCACAAAGCCTGTAATTTATACTCTTTGAATGTGAGATCCCTATCAAAAATAATATGCAGATTTTTATTCTTCTTAATATATCTAAAGTGCAAGTATTTATCCATTTTTATTCAATGCTTTCTGTAAGTATAAAATACAAAGGAAAAAAACAGCAATATGTTTTTCCTGTTTACATGTTATATTTTTCTGAAAGGAGGAGCATCATATATAACAAACCATATATATATATACACACACACGCCACAGATAAAATATTTTTGAAAGATACAACATATTATCTCATATGGGGATGGTAAAGGGATTTAGACCAAACGGTGACATGGGATATGTTCATTGTGCATTGACCCCACCCCTTAAAATCCAGGATCCATTTCCCAACATCTTCAAAACATCTGAAAGAACGTCTTTATAACTATACACAACAGTAGCCTATACAGTCTGCAAACATGATGGACCCTACTACTCGGTGCGTGTGCAAACAGAAGACGTGCTGAATGAGCTCCTCTGTCAGTGGTTTGTGATGAGTCATATAGTGCTTGGCTTTGACCAGAGGCTGCGATTGGCTGTGTGATTAACTAGGAACTCTGAATGGCCAATGAAAGACTACGACACTGAAACCAGAAACAGAGCAGATTTGGTTGTCTGGAACACCTTATGGAAGTTCAGTCTCTTTTAATTTGGTAGAGGCAGGTAGCCACCACCCACATCTCAAATGTAGAGGCTTGCTGTTATACGCCATGTACAGGTGGCTGTTTGAATGCAGTCAGAAACATGAATAATCTCCATGTTCAAGACGAGAGGAACAAGCAGATGAAAGCTACAGGTGGAGCCATCATAGCAATCTGACCTTGAGTACATGCAACAAGTAGCTACTGTTGCACCTTCGAGTTACGTGTACAATAAAATTTTTCCTCCTTTCCCATCACTTGAAATGTGTAAGAAAAATGGTCTGGTCACCTGTTGGTTGAGCAACGAAAAATAAGCTCTTTTAAATAAAATTTGACAAAATGAACATTGCTCTACTAACAGACAAAAGGCAGGATAACATCATGATTAGGGATTGCTACGATGGCTACTGCTGTATAATAAATCAAAACATGATTCTCGTCAATGCTAACAGTTTCAGTGCACCATCACCCTTGTACACTGAATGTAGCCAGAGCCACTGAGGCCAGCATACAGCTCGACCACTGACACTTCATACAGAAAACGAGACGAAAAACATCTGCCTACCATTTTGCATTTGAGTCCCAGAAATGGATGACCGGGTAATGTGGGCACAACATGGCTGCAAGGTCACTCCAGGTTTTGCGGTGACACTGGGTGAGCTCCCATAAACTGAGAAATCAGATTTGATCAGACTGTTTTCAGCAAACTCACAAGTGCCCCCTTCTCTGTAACTCAGATGCAGAAATGAACGAGTCATGTTTCACAACTGAATCATTCTGCACTAAAAACACAACTGACCCAGTAGCACCTTTCGATTGCAGTCAATAACAAAACAAGACAACTCGTCCCTTAATCTTTAAGAAAATGTGTGCGTTTCACAGAGTGAGGCATTCACAAAGTGAACTCTATGAGCAGGTTCGGGCTCTCCTTATATTTGGCCATTAGAGAAAGAGAAAAAGAGAAAGGAAGTGTTGTATTTCCAGTCTTCATGTAGCATGAGCCTCCTGGAGGCCTAAATTCAATCAAGCTAAAGCTAGAACACTTTGGGGAATAAGTGCTGTATCACAAAAGACAGTCCAGATTCATGTTGAACTCAAGATGAACTCAGATTGACCTCAGGTGTGCTTTGCTGGGCACATAGTCATAGGTGGCTCGTACGTGTGTTTAATGGAAATAGGCTTCTTATAATTCACAGGGCAGTGTGAGGAAATATAGTCACCTCGGCAAGAGGGGAAAGAGATTTCCTGTTCTTCTCCAAAACAGAGAGAAAAGTCCTAACTGGATCTGTCTGACAGCCGGGTCAGTAGGTCGTGGTAGGCTGCTGCCGGTAAGCCCCTACAGTGCAGTGCCAGGCTTCATCAGGCCTTTCACCAACACTCAGAGACAAACCTGGGCCAAAACGTCCTGCGTGGAACAGATGGGATTTTCTGGAACATTTTTCTTGGCTCTGTTGCCACAGGCATGCCCAATCAAACACAGATCAACTTTTTAAGGCAAGAATTCAACAGGACTTCTGACACCGTTTCAGCCCAGGTGTGCTTTGCTGAATTCTGCTTCAGTCTAGCCTCAGCTATCATACACGTCCGGCAGGCCCAGGCTGTAACTGCATGAGCAGCTTGTCTCCAGCTGAGGCCTCTGAAGCTGCAATCCACGCAGTCTGCATTTCCCCTTCATACCACCTACGTGACACACCACTCTGACAGGGCCTGTGACCAGGCTCAGTCGCATTAGCTGTTGTAGGCCAACCTGCTTTAAATAAAGCTGATGGGTGAAATAACCACTTGGAGCATACTGATTGTTAACTAGCACTTCAATGTAAGCCTAGACGTCGATCGGGTCGAAAAGAAGTAATGGACTGTGTGTCTGACGGAACGATTTTGGGCATTTGGACAAGATTTTGCTGCACAGACAATGAGCCAAGGCCCTTTTTTTATGCTGGGTGGGGAAGTGGGGAAGACGAGCAGACCTGAGATCAGAGTCTGCTCATGTCAGAGAGAAGGTTTGTGATCACCATTGTAAGAACAACAAACTCCCCTGTCCTTTGGGTCTGCTGCGGCTGATCACTATCGCCTAACTCAAGTGAAACCGCAGACAAGCCAAAGTCAAATCGGAGTTCACCTGTCCTGCAATCGGCAGTCCCAGGCGAGAGAGGGGTCGCGCTCGGGCTCCAAACACACAGTTTCCTGGCTTCTAATGACAGGGGGCCTTGTGCAGTTCTAGACACCATTCAAAATACTTTAGAGGCCTCTCGAACACTCAGATAGCAACAAGAGGCCTCAACAGGGAGAGACTGTATGTGGCTGTGTGTGTGTGTGTGTCAGTGCCCCTGAACCCAAGCCTCAAGATACTATTCAACTTCAGTGTAGGCCACTGCAGAAAGGCTGACATGAAGACAGTTAGAGGCTGTTGACTGTCTGCGTTGTGTGTGTGTGTGTGTGTGTGTGTGTGTGTGTGTGTGTGTGTGTGTGCGTTATGTTAGGGGAGGAATGAGTAGGGAAAGGGTTTTTCTCTGGGGTGACTCTGTAGGGGGGACGTAAAACACCCGAACTAGTCTACGCGCACTGATAGACGGACAAGGCAGCCTACTGGTTTACAGAACGTGACAGGAAAAATACCTCACTACTAGTCTGACTTTTTTTTCCACTTTGAGAAAGTGCTTGAGAAGAGAGACTTCACATTTCGGAAAAACATAATGCAGATGCATCAACCTCATCGTCATGCGTTCAAATATCTACTGATCACATAGCCTGTACATTTTTTCGTCTTTTAATAGTCTATACACGTGATACAATGCCGCTATTGGCACGTCCACAATATTGCACACTAATATGAAATGTCCTACACTAGTCAGTCCTCGCTGCCTGGGAGGGAGAAACCTGACACGTTTTGGACAACATAATGTGGAGAAAAGAACTTCGAAGAAAAAAAAGAAGAGCATCAGAATAAAAATAATGCAAAAGTGACATATTCTGAGCGGCGAGGCCCCAATGGAGCGATCAAGGGGCTGTAGCACCATAAAGAGATAGATACTGCCTTGGCCCTGCACTGATAGGCCTCTACATCCACTGAACTGCACTCAGACTGACGGCATGGGACCGGCCGGCTGGCCTGCCTGGCTGGCTGACTGCCTGGCTCTTTAACACCATCCGTCTCAGCTCTGACGAATAGCCTCATCCAGTCGCTCCTGATTTAAGTTTTTTTGTTGTTGCTGTTTTTTTTTTGTTTTCTTTTTTTTTTTACATCATGGTGCATATGGTGTGCAAAGCCACCCGTAACATCTCCCAATGAATCTCCACAGGGTCCACTGGGTGTCAGACCCAGCGCTGCCTGCCACAGGCGGTAGGTACATCCTGGGTCTTTCTCCTGCTCCAGGGAGACACATCTCTACTCTGTGAGAGGCCACCAGGCCAGGGGTGCTGCTAAGGATTCTGGGCTCCAGGGTGCCACGACGCACTGGCCCCCCGTCTCCACCCCGACCAATTTTCCAAGGTGTACGTACGGCAGCACCTCGTCTTTCTGAAGGGCCCACTCCGGCTTGGAGCTTGGATTCTGCCCACTACTTTTGCAGGCCCCAGCAGCCTTTCAGCTTCCTTTTGCTGTTGCCACCCATGCTTCATGCACCGCAGGGGTGTGAATCCCGCAGCCCTGGTGAGTATATATTTCGGCCTACATAACAGCACTCGTAAATGAAAACGTACAGCGGTCGAGGTCACAGACCATCCACGTGAGAACACGTAAACGAGTGGAGTGTATAAGGCACGGGTCGTAATGACGTCAGAGAGGATGCGTTGCCTCGCCGCGCGCTGCGCTGACGCGTCTTTTTTTTTGTTTTTTGTTTCCGCGCCTTGCGCTCCCACAAGTGGACCTCATCCTTTTGCATCCCCCACCCCCCTCCCCAGAGGAAACAACAACAAAGTAACAGAAAGAAAAAACTTAACCCACAGAAAACGTGGGTATCTTAATAAGGATTTTTTTTACAGCTGATTCACAAAATCATAATTAGTACATCTAAGTTAGCACTTTTTTCATTTAAGTTTATATGGACATGGTGCAAGAGGGTTGATATTCAATATAGTAGCTCAGAGATTTTTATCCCATTAAGTTTGAGGCGCACAAAATAGGCTATTTACTTTTGAGTCTCAACATTTCCATAATGGCATGGCAGAAACGCTTCCATTAGCCCACTACACTTCAGGTCAAATTAAAGAAGACTATAGCCTACTTTGCCAAACTTCTTTTCGAAACATGAGCCTACACGCATGCTGACAGGTGTTTACAGGCCTGTAGTGCTGCGTTCTGCAATTCATACACTTTTAGAGCGCTTTCATATTTATTCTGCGTACCTTTATAATAAACTATACATCTGGTGTATCAGATTTTGGTTTCATAAAGTCCATAATATATTCTCTTTGTGCTGATGTCAAATATTCGTTCTACATGAAGACTGTCATTTTACATAATAGACCTCTGGTTTTATGTTTGATTAAATCTTAGCATATGACCAGTTTGAAAACATTTAAACATCTTTTTTTTTTCTTCTCTCGAAATAGCTTTGATGTGTGCAAAATCTGTCGTTTGATAGAGATATAAACACTCTGTTCATTGTCATTTAAATCAAGTAGGAAACAGTTCATATCTTACAGTTCAATCCTTGATAGCAGCGGCTTACTGTTACATGGGTGGTAAGTGGAGTGACATCCAGTAAAATGAGCGAGGAGACAGCAGAGGTGCTGCCATGTCTGTGGAGGTTGTGTGTGTGGGGTGATTCCCTTGGAATTTCTCTTCCTATTTTACAGTTGAAAGTCTGCTTTTTCTCACAGAGTCTCAGTTTTGTTGTCTTTGCTGTTTCACGTCTGCCCCCCTAAGATCCGCGTCAGTCATCGTCGCCCTCGTCTCCGCCGTGCGGGCCCTCAGGTAGCAGTTCGGAGGCCCGCTTCTCTCGACTCCTCTCCTGGATCTTCCTCATCTCCTCCGCGTATTTACAGAAGGTGTTGCCGAATTTGGACCACACTTTGCACGGAACCGTGATGGAGTTCCGGTACGTGGGCTTCACCTCGCTGACCCGCATGAAGACCCCGTACTTATTGGAGCCCACGTCGAAGAAGAAGCGCTTGTTGTCGACCGTGAGCGAGGTGCCCTCCGGGAGCTCCGCCGGCTCCTCGTCCACGCCGTAGTCGTCGATGAGTTTGGCCAGAGCGTCGCGGAACTCGATGAGCCCCTGTGCCGGCAGAGCGATGGTCTGGCCTTGCGCGCTTCCCAATCCGGGCCCCCGATTAACGGTCTGTCGGATCCTCAGGAACCGCCCCCTCTGGTTCTCTTTCAGATCCATGTAATATTTCCGATTCTCCCGCACCAGGAATTCGCTCTTGAGCGCCCGCCGGGGCTCATCCTGCACCATGTCCGGGTTGGTCGGGCCCAGCTGGGCGTAATGTTCGATAAAGTCCCCGAGATAGTCGCGGAACTCCACGGCGACCGACATGGAGAGAGTGAGGCGGCTCTTGTTTCCCCCAGCCCCGACCTCGGCTATCTTTAGGAAGCGGCCTTTCACATTCTGCTTCACGTCAAGGTAGAAGCGCTTGTTCTGGATGTCGACGCGCTTGGAGGCGAGCTCCTCGGTGTCGTGCTGCAGCCGGGACATGGCGCCCATCGCGCCCGGAGGCAGCGAGCCGGGGCCTGCGGTGGGCCCTCCGTGGTCACTGCCACTGTCTCTGTCCGCCATGATGCTGCCTCCCTGCTTTACCTTCCACCGTCTCCCTCTGCCTGCTGCAACCTCGACTGCCCGTCAAACCGCTCCGCCGCTCTATCGCGAGACGAGAGGGAGGAAGAGGAGGAAGAGAGAAAAAAAATGAAAGCAACTGTAGTTAGTGTTACTGTAGTACTCCGAGCGGGCTGCGTTCAAGACCGCCGGGTTGTGTTTGCAACGTTTCACTGAATCTTTACTTCAGCCTTTAGTGGTGCCGTATATTGCAACGGAAAGTTAACCCACCCCCACCCAGGAGAGTCTGAACCACTGCAGTACCAACATCAACATCACACATAGATAGATAGACAGACAAACAGACAGACAGACAGATCAAAGCACATGATGATCACACCTGTTTGAACATTATCTCAAAGTGATAAGAGGCAGAACAGGAGCAAAAGTCATGTCTGATGGTTACTGGTCAGGGTGTTTCAGCACCATGGACAGTTGTTTGGGGCTTTCAGCACCATGGACAGCGGACCCGGGCAGGAGGGAGAGGGAGCAGGGTGGAGGAGAGATTTCTGAATGAACAGTAGATGGGAGCTGTGTGGGAGTCTGAGGGAGGGGGCTGACACACTGTGAAACATCATGAATCATTACCCTGTGATTGGACTTGCTTGCATGCCACTGCTTTTCAATGGCCTTGAAAGGGTTTATCAGTTTCATAAAAAAAAAAAAAAAAAACAACTCTCATATCTAAGACAATCTGCTTGTCAGAAATAAAGGAAAAAATATGTGAATTAACATTACATTAAGTGTACATACACAGTAGAAACCCATAGGAAAACAATTTGGAATTTATTTATAGCGTAATTATACAGGTTATTCCTGTTATCTGAGTTTATACAGATCTCTATATGTCCTCATTTCAGGGAAGATTTTATTTTGTTTTAGCACTGATTTATCTTATTGAAAAGTTTGACTGAATCCTGCTGTTAAAGGTCACATAAGGTGCAATAACTGTAACCACAAAACATCCCAGGTGACATTATGAGGTCTTCAGCTCCCATAGGCCCGGAGGGGTGGAGCAGACCTTAAGAATGATGTGGGAGACATGATGGATGTTGAACGGATGACAGCTAAATGGGATTAGACGGCTGTGGAATATTATTAATATCAATAGACAAGATCTGGAAAAGGAGCACAACACCATATACTATGATTGTAAACTTAAAATTGTTTGTATATTACCTGTGGATCAGCCTTTTTAAGGAAATGTCTGAAATGAAAATGTCCTTCAGCAAACTCTCCTTAATATGTCAGTTGATATATGACAAAAATTCACACTATAGGCAAAATAATAATAAAAGTCACAGAAAACTGAATTATTTTAAAACTCTTAATTACATATTAACTCCTAATCATTAAACATCCTAACATTGATTTAACCCCAAATATAAGTTTAATCATCCGACTTATGAGCTGGTAGAAGACGGGGGTTTAACCTGCACTGGAAAGGTGGGTCTAACTATTTTTAGCACAAGCTCAGTCATTTCCATTGTGGTTTGAGCTGATAATCTATTTTTCATAACCATGTACAGTAGATGGTGGGCATAAAAACAGATGGGATTTGAATTGGCTCATGAGTATTGCTGATGATGTAGAAAACGAGGGAAAGAGGAAATCTGGGACAAGTGTGCAAAGACTGTATAAGAACTGTAGCAAAAAGGGCTGCCATGTCATTAAGACAATATGTTTTAGCATCACAGATAGACAACATTAACCTGACAGTGGAGCAGTCTGGAAAGGAAGTCTATCATGAGATCCAAGTGACCTCATCAACACCAAGCTGAAATGCTGGTGCATTAACGGCTCCTCTGACTGTTCAAGGTTTGAGGTTCATTTATTGTCATTCTGCAACACAAACTTGCACAACAAAATGCAAGTTGTGGTCCCTATATGATACACAAGAAAATTTGTTTTTAGGCTGGAGTGAATAGGATGTTTTGAGGAGTCTTACAGCCTGAAGAAATTCCCACAGGATCAGGGGAATATCAGGGGAGAATCAGGGGAATCATGGGGGTGGCAGTGGAGGCAGCGCTCCCTGGGTCAGTCAGCAGGAATTGGTTTTACTCCCCTTCGCTTTGTCAACAAATGATTTGCTTTCAAGGCCAATTTGGAAATTCTTATATTGTGAGCGAGGTCTCTGAATGGGGGCTCTAATGAATGCACGACTGGTTGAATGCATGAAGGAGAGACGGATCAGTGAGTGGGTGGGCAGTGGGCGGAGGGGTAAAGAGGTGGGGGTGGGTCACTGGACGGATCACACAGACTCTGAAGGGCTGTATTTGCCTGTTGAAATACTGTGGGTTTCCCCAAACTGGAGGAGCAATCCCAGTAATGTGGAACCATCAACATGTGAAAACGAAAAGGTGAAACCCGTCTGCACGCGTGACAGGACTGAAACTGTATTTTACTCCCCAGTAAAAGAGGCTGACTCTTTGGATCTTGGGTTAATATATTACAGTGAAGAAGGATCCATGCAGTGAGGAGACAGGCCTTCATTGCAGCAATCTGGCTGTGGCCTTCAGTCTGTATGAGGCGTCATGTGATGGGCCTGCTGGGACCGAGCACTAAACCTGTCAAGGCTTTCAGCACCATGGACAGAGACTGGTCCCTGATGTGACCCTGCTGATGGTGAAACGGGTGGATGAGGCCGTGATGTGGGTGCACACTGTGATGAAATGGCCTCTCGTGCATTTTCTTTATCATCTCAGTCATCTATAGTAGGAAAGAACCCGTCCACACGTCCCCTATATGACATTATATTTTATCCCTTTCTCGTGGACAGTGAAAGGCTTTCTGACCTCTAGCGAAGGGCGCACAGCTCCTCGCAGGGAGGGAAAGGCGAATCTTATGAATGGCTTGATTGATGGATACAGAGATGGAGGCAGGGACTGGTTTGCTATGGAGGGAGGAGGGGGATACTTGTGGTCACCATAAAAAAAAAGCCTGAGCATATTGTGCAAAGCTCTCGTTTCATTGGTGGAGATGTGTTCAATGAAAAAGTGGTTTTATTAGCTGTAGCTGAGCAGGATTGGAAAATGATTTTGTGTGGAAAGTCTTTCCAGGAGAATACCTGCAGCTTGGGTTAAACTGGTGCCCCCACGTGTTGCCACAGAGTCTTTAAACTGCACAGGATCCCGAGGCAATATTAGTGAACTGCAATGACTCGGATGTGCAAAATGTCAGGTTTTGGGTGTGCTCTCCTGCAGCGTGCAGTGCGTTTGTCTGAGGGCATTTTAAAGCTCAAGTCTCCAAACTCCCCGCTCGCCATGCTGAGGAATCCATTGAGAGAATTTCGCAGCGTTAGTCATCGCAACAACTATCCGCAGTGTGTGTAGTAGTCGCCTATAGCCTCTCTTGCACCTCTCGCTTTGCACTGGAGATCCACAGTGGGCGCCGCGCAGGGCTTGGCTACAGACGCACTCTGCGCCGCGTGTCTGTGCACCGCGTGCGTGATTTTCTCTCTCGCACCCAACCCGCAGCAGCTTTAACACACAGTCGACCGGCATGGTCACATGCTGGTCGGGCAGCTGTGCCGGTGGGTGCCCGGGTCATTAGGGTGTTTGCGCAGGACGTGGCGAGCCGACGCCAGTGACCGGGCAGGTGATGTTTGCTCACGTAAGCCGCTCGCGTTTGATGAGGGGCGCAGGGGACGCGGCTGGAGGGTGCGCGCTACTGTTGCATCGCCTCACCGGATAACCGCTGCTCTCTCGTCTTCTCCTCCGTTTTTTCTGTCGCTTGCAGGAGCGGGACTCTTTTTTTTGACGATCGACATAAAAAAAAGTGGATAAAGAAGGAGCCGACCTTGCGTGTGCGTGTGCGTGGAGTGCGTATCGTTTCTTGTGATTCCCCCACCCCCCACCCCCCCTGTACGCGCAAGCTGCTTTTTTTTTCCTTCCAGAGAGGCAATGCGCCCACCCATGCGATGCTAGCCTATTAGCTGGAGAGAGAGAGAGAGAGAGAAAGAAAGAGAGAGAGAGAGAGAGAGAGGTTTCAGCCCTGGATTCGAGAGGAGGCTAATTTACGAGTCTTGTTTTGCCTTTCAGGAAAAGGGGAGATAAGAGGGGGAGGGTGGCTGGTGAAGGAGAATGCAGCAATCACATTTTTAAGCATGCAGAAGCGGGCCGTTTCCGGTTCCTAGGCTGGTGTGTGTGTGTCCCCCATCCGAGGCCAGCAGCAGCCGTATGGGGAAAGCAGCGGCGGACACAGATGGCATGGACACTTGCACAAGGTCTGCCGCTCTGCCCTGCCTGCTCTGCCGGAGCCCGTTCGCCGCCGTCTCTCTCTTCCAGCTCGCTCCGCCGCCCAGCAGCACTGCAGCACAGCACAGGCTGACGGCATGAGGCTTGATCCAGTGCATTTCTCCATGCTGGTCATCGGGGTCTCCTTCGCCTGTTACGCCCCGAGTCTCAACTCCCTGCAGGACCAGGCGTACCGATCCGCCGTGGTCATCGAGGGCGAGGTGCGCTCCTCCCCGGAGAACGTCTCCTCCCGGGAGCCCTACAGTGTGAATGTCAAAGTGCTGGACGTGTGGCCCGTCAACAGCGGCGGCCTCGAGAGGGAGCAGCTCGTGACCGTCGGGGACTTCGGCTCCGAGGCCCCGTGCACCACGGTGGAGAAGGACCACAGATATATCTTTTTCATGGACCCGACCGCCGAGCCCTTGGTATTCAAGGCATCGTACGCCCCTGTGGACGCCAGCGAGCCGGAGCTGAAGAAGGATGTGGAGCGGGTGTTGTGCGAGGACTGCGGTAAGTTTGAGGCTCCTCCGCTCTGCCTGCCATCCGCTCACAGCGCACCGCCAGGGCCACTGGAGCTGCCATGGTGATGTAAGGAGACAGTCAGCGCTGCGCGTGCGCGCGTGTGTGGTCCATATAATGTGTCAGCGTGCATACACGCACACACACACATGCATGCGCCAGCGAGTCAATTGACACTTCAATCCTGTATAACCCGGTCACCCATAATGAAATGAAGAGCGTGACAGTGTTGTGTCTGTGTGTATGTGTGTGTGTGTGTGTGTGAGAGAGAGAGAGATAGTTCAATGTCTTAGTTAAACCTGAGTTAAACCTGGGGCTAAGCCCCAAACAGCAGGCTCCTCCTGATGGTTAGACACGCACTGATGATCTGTGGATGCTGAAACTTCCAGCAAGATCTGCATCATCACATCATTACATTGAAGTAGTCTGCATGTACAGTCTTAAGGTGGAACACAGGCAACACCAGTGGTACTGTGTGTGTGTGTGTGTGCGCGTGTCTCTCTCACACAGGGAGGTAGTTAGGCAGAGCATGTGATGGGAATCAGGGACAGCAACCTTGTCTTAAGGTAACCTGCTTTCCAAACGTTGCACAGTCGCCTACAGCCAGTGTTACATGTCAAATCTGTTGCTGTTTTATATCAGAAATCGTGGCAAAATCCCCACAGTGCCACTGTTGACTGCAGTGACAATCTGTGGGTGGTAACAGTTCAGATCTCTCAACTTGTTGCAAGTTGGACATCTGATATTGTGCTTCTTATTTTGCCGTTCACCAAACAGCAGAAAGTTCCGTAGCACTTCCTGGTTTTTAAATTAGAAATGTCTGTGAGAAGTGGTTAAACTGTGCAGCAGCTGGGCAGGCCTGTGAGAAACTCTGTTTGACTTACTGTCACCAGAATGGCTTTTATAAGTGAACGATCTGACATGACACAAGAAGACATGGGACTATAGCTTTACAATGTGCACCTTTTTGCTTTTCTTTCTCATGTTTCCTCGCTTCATTTCTCTCTGACATGGACGAAAAAAAATTTGAATCGACCTCGTTTCTAACCAAAAGGAAAAAATAAAGATTTAGAATCAGGGCCAGCTCAAAAAGCACATGAACTGAGCTCTTAGACAGTGTGATTCATCCATGTTGTGCATTATTCAATCTGCTAGTTGCAAAGGCTCTCAGGTCTCTTGCTTTTTATTATATTCTCTAAAAGACAACGCTGACTTTTTGGCAAATTGCCTCTATGATCCACTCCGCCTGTGTTTTCAGTATTTAAAGTGCTACTCTGCTTTTGAGATGATGTAACTACAATTGGTACTATCTACTACCGTGTTAAAGCACCTGCTTGTCCTGTGGTAAACCTGAGAGGGGAAGCACATAGACAGGAAGTGACAGTTTCCCTACTGCACTAAAGTGAAGGGAATAAGATGCTAAATGTGCAAGTGCCACATTTCTCCAGCATTAGCTTTAAGAGCACCACTGTGAACCGTTCCATCGTCTTTGTTACATGAACGTGAGGACAAAACCTTTGAGATGGTAGAATTGTACAAAGACTTTTTTTCCTACTTTAAATTCTTCTAATCTAGAATCAATGTAAATTCCATGCAAACCACCAGTATCCATAAAGTGTCACATCTTAATAGGAAGTAAGTCAGATGTCTTAACAAATGGTTCATCCAGCATTTGAGCTAACAACGTGATCTTCTATTTTTACCTCTGTGACATGCTAAAATTATCAAGTCATTTATTTATGACAGTGCTGTTGCAATCAGGCTCCAGTCTAAAACACATTTTCCAGGCAGGGATAAGCTCAGGAGAGGAGATACCCACTTATGAGCTGATTCACCCAGTGCACACGCACATGCACACACACACACACACACACACACACACACACACCAAAAGCCAGATATACAGAGAGAAGCACAACCTAATTAGACACTGCAGAATGTGTGATGACACTATAGATGCACTGTGGCAACCAGTAGTCTCTGAATGTCCACAGCATCATGAGAACCCTAATGTTTCTTAATACTGTCACTTCTCTTTCATTCCTATGTTTGATTAGATTCACCTCTTAAAATTAATCACGGAAGTGCAAAATTCCTGCAAGGAACTAGTCAAGAAGTTAAAGGAACACTTCAACCAAAAGTGTATATTTTTTTGTAATAATTATTTGCCCCTACTTGCCTTGAATGCTTTATGATTTGAACTCCATTTCTTTAGACAATTCTGCCATGGTGAAATTGAGTTGGGGCCCAGTTTAACCAGCAAGAAACCAATATTTAAACATTATAACAGTCTTTGCAGCCCAAATGCAGCTTCATGTGTCTGCTTGTGTGCTTAGTATATCTCAAACACGTCAACTTTCAGGGAAGTATTACAAAATAACCCCCCTCTGCAAAATTGGTCAGGACTCCCCCTCAGTTGTAGCTCACTCACGGGCTACGCTGACACTTTTCATTGGGTGGATGCAGTGTTGTGCCGGTGAATGAGCTATGGCCCGAGCAGGACTCCTGGCCAGTGATCAGGTTGGAGATGTGCAGAGGATACTGTAGAGGAGTGTAATTTGAGAAAGAAATAACTGCAGCTGAGAGGTGGGTTGGGGTAAGGGGTGTGTCCACAGACACACACCATGAGTCTAACCAATCCCCAACCTAGTCTGAACACAGCCAGCCAATCACAGCCAAACTGCTGGAACACCCACTTCTGTACACACCCCTACCGATTTCTGTCAACACACTTTAATTATAGTGGTGCTTTTGGCCACAGTTATATCTGTTTCAATTATTCAGTATTAAGCTGTAAAAAAAAAAGCTTTGTTTGGGTTGTGCTGATCTTACAACTGACATTAGCTGAGAATTTTACAGACAATTTTATGCAGTTTTGTGTTCAAATTGTTATCTGTAATTCATCAGACAGTTAATGTTTGTGTGTACCCACTGAGTGGACATATACCTGTCTCCTCTCACCCACTTTGACAACCCAGCCAAAGAGAGCGTTTGGTGTAAAAGGCTGCAAGTGAATGGGAAAAGATAGAAGATGGAGCTCCACATTTCTTTAATGAACAAGAACACTGCAGCTGCTCTGTACTGGGTGGCACAATTTTTATTCCGCCATGACAGTACAAACTCTACTCTCTGGCACATATATCAAAATCTTAAATTTGAGCGGGCTACAGCAACACCAGAGCGCCAAACATAAAGAGAATAATACATCACAGTAGCCTACAATACAGCATTACCCTTTACTGTGTTTATTCTGGTAAAACATCACTACTGCTTTACTGACGTGCTTCCATTTGTCAGTTTTACCTTACAGCAAACGTGTCAGCAAGCAAACATATAAAACAGGAAAAGGACAAAAGAGTAGCCATTACAGCTACATTGTCTACTTACTGTGTTTCTGAAATTGAGAGACTTGTTCTTAATATTTCAGGGCTGCGTGAATATGAATAAGCCACATGTGTCAGCTTTGTTAACTGAAATACCAACAATCATTGTTGGTATTGAAGTTAACAAAGCTGACTAAGCTAATATCTGCTTAAAACAACTGGTTATGAGCGTACAGTCTCAAGATTTAATTCCGACTTTCTGCCAATGAATGTTGACATTTGCAGCAAGCTACGGGTGTGCAAAGTTAGAGGCACGGACCCCTCGCTGTGAGAGAAATTATGAGACAGTAAATCTTTTTTTGCACTATAAAAGTTAGCAGAGCCATCTTCCAAAAGCAGAGCCAGTGTTGGTTAAATGGCGCAAGCAGTCAGGTTTCTCTCTTACTGTCTATGTTATTGACTCTGCCATAGCTCATCCAATAACCCCCCACCCCCCACCAACCCACACCTCTGACCAAAACACAGAATCAAGCTTGATAAGACAAAATTGCAGATCCTGCAGAACTGGTGTGTGAAATGTGACAGAAGAGCACAAACTTTCTTTACACAGTATTCAAGGCTGCAGGAGTCGAGTGATCAATAGGGAATCTTTGTTCTGTCCTGGACAACTTAAAACTATATGTACATATGTCTCCACTGAGCACCACTGGCCTTCACTGCCTTTCTCTCACTACCCTGTTTTACTCAGTGAAAATCACTAAGAGCGTGGACGGCTCAGACACCCATCTTGAAAAGTACAAAACCAATCCTATCTTACATCCCAGGCAGTCTAAAGCGTAATGTAGGTCTTCTCTGATCATTGCTGTTGGCATGCCTTTTGAGATACATTGACAGTTTCTTCCGAAAATAGCTTTATCTGATGCCCAAACATGCTCCTGTCACTGATGCTGTATCTAGTGCTGCATACCTCGACTCTCTCTCTCTCTCTCTCTCTCTCTCTCTCTCTTTCTCTCTCCTCATGCTGTAGCTGACTGTAGCTGGAGTGTGTGGTTCAGCTTATGTCTGCCCTCCTGTCAGTCAGCCTCACAGAGGAGGAGAGAAACACTGAGAGGGGGGGTTGTTTAGCAGCGTTTCAGGAATGATTCAACATTTTGGGAAATATGCTTCTTGGATTTTTAGTTAGAAGATTGAAATCGGCCTAAACACATAGGACGGTTGGTTCAAAAACATGCCTACCAATTCCTCTAAAGCACACTCATTTACAGACTATATCTCCTTTATGTAACCAATACATACACAGAAATGTAAAAACAACAATTTGTGCTTGTACTGCTGGGCTTCCCTAAGTCTAGTCGCCAGTATGTGGCTGCCAAGATTGGTACCATTGTGCTTCTACAGAGACCAAAACCAAAACTTGTGCTCACCAACTGTATCTGGCAACCTGTGCTACAGCTTCAGATGTTGTACTGTACTGGGTGAATGGATTAACTGTTAACTGGACTAACAGCATGTAAGTCCTACTACAAGCACAAATAGTCAAGATATTTTGTGTGAATTATGTAGCTTTAGAGTTGTGGGTTTGTGTATTGCCCTTTTCACTTTGGACAGAGTCCAGCTACCTGTCTCCCCAATTTATAGTCTTTATCTGTGGCTTCAGCTCTGTATTTGCTGTAACACACAAACATGAGAGTGTTATCGATGTTCTCATATCACTCTCAGAAAGAATGAGAAATTGTTTTAATATATTGAACTCTTCCTTTAAAATCATCATATGGCATAGATGACATAGATCTGAGAACTCTCACAACTCTCAAATGATGAACCAAATTGAAGGTTATGATTTTTTTCTAAATTGGAACGTGTGTGTGTGTATGTGCATGCAAAATGTGTAGAATTATCATAAGTCTTGTTGAATGTGTATACAAAGAGCAATTGACAATTAATGTGAGTGCACATGGCACTAGGTTGACTACCTGACCTTTGCATATAAGAGTATGTTTGCATGTGCGTCTAACACCAGCACCTTATCAGCTGCAGGATCATTTCTGGGCTAACATGCACTGCTGTCTCTCGGCTCACACTCACATCAGTGTGCAGCAGCTGGAGGGCAGAACCACTGTGGCATTGATCTCCAAATCCCAGAATTAGGAGATTTTTGCTCTGGGACAGCATGTCAAAACAATCCTTGCAACGGGAAACGTAGCCAAGGCCACACCCTTGAACAAGTCGTTAAACCAATCCCAGTGAATTTAAGCTTTCATTATGGCTTTCTATAGCTCTGCAGTGAACAACTGTCTCTATTAGCCAGGGATGAGAGAGACGTGTTTCTGGAGCCATAACATAATCTGGGTTGTAAATTTTCAGCCTCCTCAGTGCGTGTGAATCACATGCTCACACTGCTGTTTGCACAGGAAACAATACTTTGTGAATTCTTTAATTAAGAGGCTTTCCACCTTAAATCAGAGTAAAGGTGGCACTCAAACTTACATGCATACTGTATGTCAATGTGAATGCACATCCGGGCAGATTGGTTTGTGTCCAGATACTGGTTGAATCAGTGACTTGACATGACTTAGTGTGTGTGTGTGTGTGTGTGTATATGTTGTGAGAGGTCTCTCACTTGTCTGTCTCATCCTTTTCCCCTCTTTGTTGCGTTATCTGTGTCTATTTCAGACACCCTCTGTGTGTCTCTTTCTCTTCTGTTTCTCTCTCCCTCTGTCTCTCTCACTGTCCTTGTCTCAACAGAGCATTATACCTCTACAAACACACACACACACACACACACACACCCAGAGCCATGCCAGTTAGCTGTTGCTGTTGCTGCTGTGCTGCAGATGCCCCAGTGTGCTGTCATTAGCAGGGAGATCTGGGGCTGCTATAAATTATGCACACTGAATAACAGAAGGCTGAGGATTTCTCCCCTCTGCTGCCTGTGTATATATATATGTGTGTGTGTGTGTGTGTGTGTGTGTGTGTGTGTGTAGAGAGAGAGAGAGGATGTATAGACCATGTTTTTGCTCATTTATGTACGACTGACATTACACTGATCAACTTTGCTGGTCGACATGTGCGTATTGGTGCACTTCTCTGTGGCTTGGCACACTCACGACTGCCTAACTCGTGTACATGTCCTTCAGTTATGTAGCGTGTGTGAGAGAGCGTGTGTATGTGTGTGTCCTTGCTTGTGAATAATGTATCAGCACTCACCTTTTCCAGCAGTCAGCCTTAGTAGAAAACTCCGACACATGCCTCTTAAAGGGACCAGCCCAGCGCCACATGGCTCAGTTTGTGAATGAGAGAGGTCTTTGTGTAACCCCACTTACACACACACACGCACAGAAACACACAAGCACACACATGCAGATGTACTGCACACACCACCCACACACTAATGCAGCTGCTGCTGCACACACCCTCCTCACTGCATCAGCAAAGTGTCTGTTTCAGATGGGATGGATTTGGCCGACGCTCTCTCTGTTTCTCTGTTCAGATTGTTTTACCACAAAATTAGATTGGACATGGAATTCAAAACTGAATAATTGGAAATGTTTATGCCAAGAACGTGTCAGTTGGTATTCGAGATAAAAGATTCAAAAATGGAAAGTTTGCTCTTTTTTTGATAAATCTGAGGCGTCCTACTCTTTCTTGGAAAGACATTTTAAAGGGCGACTCCATCTGCGTTTTTTTTTCTGGGTTTTTCAAATGGAAAGTACCTTTTAGCCATTAGCAAAAAGTGGTGACGCAGGTTACAGCGCTGATGCTTTCCCCTTCTTTCACTCAACCTAGGGAGTGTCTACATAGCAATCTTCATGCACAAACCTACGCCATTTCACAAGGAAAAATGTTTTTAGAGGGGATTAGGAAAATAGCATTTGCATACATACGTACTTAGACCAAAATTTGATTGTTTTGATTTGTATACATAGGCAACACTACTGGGAAGCTACATAATAATAACAAAAAACAAAAAACAGAACAAAAAATATTGGACCTTCCCTTTAATATTTAGCATTCTTCTCCATAAGTAGACATGCAGTCAGTGAGGGCTTGATGATTCATGAAGTTGTAAAATGGCATTTTCAGCTTTCACGCTGGGTAACATTTCAGAAGCAAGAACTTCTCTCTCTCGTGTCCAAGGTGCTTTTGAGCAAGGCATTCAACTAATCTTCAACAAAATCTTTGTCAGAGGTGATGCTTAGTACAATATTGTGGCTGTACTATAACTCCTATGTAAATCTGAGGAATCGTTTCACTGAAACAGAATATAGGTCTGTGCTCTGCAAACATTTCTTGAGCAAGAAAAGGGTTAAAACGTCCCTTTGGTTCTATATCAGGCTATCTTTGGCTCAGAAAGGTGGGCTATCTTTATCTCTTTTTGTTGTGGTGATCTTTGATGGTGACAGGTGGAGTATCTTCATCTGTCTTCCAGATGTCCTCCTCTGCCTCTCTAGATGTTATCTTGGGACTATTATAAGCTTGTGGTGGAAACTGTGTGCACTATATGTTCGTTTTTGCATCTTTTTATGCTTCTGTGTGAGCACATCTTTGACCATACAAAAACAGTACATACTTGCTTTTTGAGAAGTGGATCTTTATTTTCTTTTGAAGGAACATTCTGCTCATTAATTGAGAAGATGTTGGCAATACATTGCCTAATTCTAACTTATGAAAGAATATTTTAACTCCTCTTGTCAGCTTGCTTTGAGATGTTGAGGTTTTTTGTTTGTAATTTGGTCAATTATGCCACAAGTCGAGGAACTGCTAAGATTGATTTTGCCTACCAAGGTACATTCCTGTAGATTTGGAGCTGCACAGCAGGTACATCACCATCTTCTGCATTAAGAAAAGTGCATCTATCACAGTTAGTCAAAGTTAATTTGACCAAAAACGCAACTTAAGACTAAGGACACAATATCTCTTGGCAGAGAACATTTTTGTTGCTATATATTTTAATCAAATATTCTTGTTAAATATTCAGTTTTGCAGTGAAAGCCCGTTTATCAGCCTTCAGCAAGACAAATTATTCCTTAAAACATATGGGTGGTTTTATCTTTTTTCTTTTCAAGAAATCCAATGAAAAGACCGAACCTAACAATGCGTTCATGCACGTGGGAACATGCTCAGTGGGTGGGACGGCCCTGGAAAAGTGCACGCATGTGTCATTTTCTGTGCACTTAATTAATTAATGTTTAGAAAAACTGACAGATGTAGTACATTCACTATAGCATAGTCAAATCCAGGATATTTAAAGGTGCCGTTGACTTTGTTAAAACTGCGAAAGTGAAAAGAAAAAAGAAATTAAAACATACAGGCTTAATACATACAGACTGATTACTGCTTACTTTGTGGTGTTTTACTCAACATGTTATTAATGATGCATCATATTTCAGATGCTGTAGACATCCATCATGTCTGTCTTTACACTTAGCCCCTATCAGTACCTTCTGTCAGCACAGCGTTCCTTTTTATCTCTTTACCTCCGCAGGTTATTAGTGGGTTAGTTGCTGCTCTGTAAGCAAGTGATTAAGTTAAGCTAAATTTACAGGAGACGTAACACAATGTAAAAACCAGTGTGAATGCTGCATAAAATGCACCTGACCATGTACAGATAACATGCAACCCCACACTCACCACTATTTTTAGTTGATGTTGGACTATTTAAAGTACAGATATTTGCTATTTTATGTGATTTCTGTGGCATTAATTTGCTGCAGCCAGTTACGTTTGCCAGCTTATGAAAACCTGATGACACTCAGGATTAGGTGGGAAAAGGCACGTAGATGTATGTGCTTATTCTTCAAATTTACCATATTTTTCACACTTGAACCATAACAGAATAATGTATCCACTAGCACTTGAACAGAAACTGAATAGAACAAAATATTTTTAGCAGAGATTTCCACTGTGCTTCAACCCTGGCCAGCAGGAGGGGCTACAGCCCCCTAGCACTCCTTTTCTACGTTAATGAACTCTGTTTCATTGCATTACTTTCCCTCCCCTGTGGCTGTCTGTCCCAAACACATTTGTTCCTACTGAAGCTATAAATTTTTAAACTGGTTATGAACATTTGAATTCATTTTTTTTTTAAATGTTACATAATTTCTTTAAAAGCTGGCCACTGTAGATTTTAGCAAACATTACTAATAAGCATTAGGTGCATTAGTGGGTGTTTACGGAAGCACAGCAGTGCACATGGGATCGCCACTACAGTGGCCATGTTCATGTTCATGAAGGAACATGTCACCCAGTGCAACAGTATGACTCACTGATCTGTTTTTGGACAACAATGGAACTATGTCACAGAGGAATATGATATATCAAGCTTTGGAAACACAAATACTTGTTATAAATCCATTGTTTGATTTTTGACTTTGAGTTTAGTCTTTTTATGGGATGTGTTGATTATAAGAGAGAGAAAAAATATAGAATATCACCAAACCTATCCTTTATTTTTTACATTTCTTTTAGGCAAATCTTTTTTGGCTAATGCAGATAATATGGTGTTTGTAGACTGTTTGAATATGTAACTGTGCCCCTGTAATAGTAGAGAATTCATCAGAGAAGGTGGCAGAAAGAAGTAATCACACAAGGCGCATGTGACAATTTATTCTGCTGTTTTCAGGGCTGTCGTCCTTCTCCTCAGTGGTCCAGGATGTCACTGCCTTTATTAACCTCATTCACTAAGGTCTGCTGTCTGTCTTCATTAGTGTCATCCATTTATCTACCATGTGTCACCAGGGTACCAGTGCATATATTTCAGCTTTAAATATGTGTGCTGGTTCAGTTTGAATTCATGGATCATCAGTATTTATGTTCAGTATTTATATATCTGTTAGTATATGCTGTAAAATAAACCAGAGGTGTCTAAGGCTGCGATTGAGACAGAGATTGCATGATCTGTTCTCTTCTTCCCCATATTGTCCTAACTTTCATAAATTATTACTAAAAGCTGATCAGTTTTAATACATTTTACAGTAGCTAACCATTGTAACAACCCCACTTTTTTTCTGACCTGTCAAATACCTCCCTTCTTCTGTGCTTTAAGCATATTGTAAACCCGACCATGGCAAGATTCGTATGTGAAAATACAACTTCTTATCAGCCTAAATCACACCCCCCTCATTTCATATTCCACAGATGCATTATATTTGCTAAAAAGAAAGAAGTGCCAAGTGTGGTCTCTTACTGACCAACTACAAGTGACAAAACACAATTTAAAACTGAGATACGAACTGTCTCTTCAGCAGTAAATGAGCGCTCCATCCATTGAAATTTGGACTCGCTCATCATAAATCTTTTGTCTCTTTGGTATGAAACATCACAGGCTGACCGGCTGATAAAGGAGCATGCAGTGATCAGTGTAGTGAGGTTACGTTACAGGGTTTCTGGGAAATCAACTCAAACATAAAAATGGCTGTTTCTTGCTGCCAGCATTCAAAGTTGCCAATTGCAGATTTAATCCTCAATAAACCTTTGTCAGTGCAGTGCGTTCATTTAGAGGATATGGAAATGCCAGCGAGACTTCAATGCACAGTAATGCCAGTCAGACAAAAGGCCAACAGGCTAATGAGTCTTCATTTTTTTCCTAATCTTTCATGTAATTTAGTGTCACACTTATGTACATAATGCAGACATTTCTGCCTCAGTAAAAAAGAAAGAATGCTGGAAGTGTGTTAAATTTGAATACACCCACAGTACATAAAGTATGGTGGTTCCTCTTAAACCACAGTTTCCTCTCCCTTTGCTGTTTTGTATGTCCATGTAGTGAACAGTCTGAGGAACAACCCACACACTCAAGAACACAGTCAAAGAAGGTTAAAATGTCTTCTGGAGTAACTCTTGATAGATGCAAAGCTGGCGCACATGTACTTAACATAAACGCATCATTCCCAGAATTACACTTTTGACATTTCCTGCAGGAGATTCTTCTCAAGCTATTCAGTTATTTTTCATGCTTTTTCTTCAGCACTCTTCAGATATTGTTTTGTAAAATTTATACAGCATGGAAGAATACCTCAACCTCAACACATCACTTTTTAGAATTCGTTTCATATGGAAAAAAACCTTCAATATTATACAACATCTCATGTGTGGTATCAACGTGACTGACAACTTTGATTTGGTACAAGGCAACTTCATCATAGCAGTGCTCACCAAGAGATAACTTATAGTTTTAATTAGTTAGCCAGTATACACTGCTTACATACGAATACGAACAGAAAAAATACTAGTACTGTTTGTGGTGTCAAAATGGATAATCAGTCTCCATCTACTAAAAAGAAAATAATTGCGCATCAAGAACTAATAAGATGATTCAGATTTGACTTTGACAGATTTGTAACTTTGTACATTTTCACATTTAAATCAAAGTTGTAAGAAAAGTGCACACCCTTATTTCTGCAAGTACAATCTACAGGTTGTTCCAGAGTCCAGCAGTGTATGAACTAAGCTTTAGGCCCAAGCTGTGAACAGCATACATTCCGGGACAGAAAAACTGGTTTATTACATCTTGGATTTCATTTTCAAAGCTCTGGACATTTGTTCTATTGATTATACTCCAATAATATCAGTTACTCAGATCTCAGAATATTAGCGACATCTTTAAAAACATTTGCTACAACTTCATTCAGAGGTTAAACCCAAAGTGAGCGTGCCTGTAAGGTTGCTAATAATCACTATAGTTTGAGTTGCAGTTTTAGTATTTGTCTTCTCTTTCAAAAAAATCTCAGGCTCTTCTTCGAATAGCGTGTTGCAGGAGTCATGATGAGTGAAAATCAAAGTGTGGAAAAGATTTTTCATGGTTGTCCCAAGATAAATGGTGCGATCTTGGTGATCTTGGTTTTAAGTGGTCCAGCGAGGTTCTTTTTTTGGTCTTTTTTAAAGTTATAATCTCTGTTTTGTCCTTCTTGAACTGTAAAATACTTTGTGTGACCCATTCACTGATATCAGAAATGTTAAAGTCCTCTGATGTTTAGATGAAGCAGGAATGTAGAGCTATGTGTATCTGTAGCATCCCCGGTTGATTGATGACTTGACTCTCTCACTGATGGTTCACAAAGTTTTATTGAAAATTAAAAGGTTCCTTTTGCCATGTCCTTAAACAAGGTGAACACACCGTAAGAGCTAAAAGAAATGAATAAAGAAAACATCAATGTACTTGTACACTCATAAATCACTTCAGCTCTTAAAATTAATGTGTTCAATACCGTTCTTGAAATGTTTTTAAACCTTTAGAAATCATGAACAATAATTGCTTACATTTATGAATTTTACAATAATTTAATACAAAAATAAAACGTCACAATACAGTGCTTTAACTAACTTCAGTTAACACAAAATTAAACATTAAGTTGACCCTTTTTAAACTGAAATGAATTGACGAGTACTTTAGCCTTTAGCATGACAGACGTGACTGCGGTAGCATTTACGCTAGCTCAAACACCCCGACATTAAACTTAAACAAACCACAAAAAGAGGCTACCAAGTTGCTCCAAATTAATGTGCATAAAAACTGAAATATGTACGAACCTTGTGCCTCTGTCAACCAGGTGCCTTTGAACATAAAACAACTTTTTAAATATAGCTTCTTCGCAAGACTCGTGCCGATTATTGCTTCGCTGCACGGTACTTCCGGTTTTATTGCCCTTCAAAATAAAAGCATGCACGCTTGCCATGTAACACCGTTTAAAATACACTTTCAAAGTAAAAGCAACAATAGTAAACTATTTGGGTCCTTTACAGTATCTGCATAATGGTGGAAACTGATACAACATTTACTAATGATGGAACTTAATGGAAGCATACACTGGCAGAAAAAAATGGGACCAAGGTCTGAACCCTGGGGTACACCACAAGAAATAAATCTCACCATCTTTGTTTTGTCTTTCAAGGCTGCAGTAGGACACCTTCTTCTATCAGTGTCTTTGTTTGGTCTCTCAAAGGGGCAGTGGGACATCTTTCTTCTGTAGAATCTTTAGCTCCGCATGGAGGACGGATGTGATCAATGTTTCAATCCCCTTATCAGGAGAATTGTGTCTGTTAGTCTGCTTTACAAGCCTGCAGTTAATGGTGTGTGTGTGTGTTGAGGGGGGGCGGGTTGATCGGAGAGATGAGAGGTGAGAAATGGTGGGGGTGAGGGGTGGAGGATAAGAGATGGAGGAGGGAGAGGATGGATGAAAACAGGAAAAGAGGCAGAGGTGAGAGAGAGAGAGCGAGACAGAAAGGAGGGAAGATGGATGGATGAGAGGAGGGGAGAGGTGAGAGAGGAGAGAAAGAATAGAACAGGAAGAGAACAGGAAGAGAGAGGGAAAGAAAAAAGATAAATGGAGGACAGGTGGGGCGCAGAATGACTTGCACACGACTCCCAGCCCTGAGAAAGAAAAAGAGGCGAAGGAGAGACAGAGAGAATAGCTTTTCCCCACCGTTCTGCCCGCAAGCCCTTCATTAACTATTCATTACCAACTCTGCACATCCTCCCTATCTATCTATCTATCTATCTATCTATCTATCTATCTATCTATCTACCTATCTACCTATCTATCATCCTGCTTCTCCCTCTCTCTCCCCATATCACCCCTTTTTCAGACATACAACTGTCACATGCACACACATACATTTATCTGTGTATGTGTGCATAGTTGTATGTGTGTGTGTGTGTGTGTCTTTAAAAAAAACTGATTTCTGTTGAATCTGAAGGGTGTATTTATACTTAAATAGATCTCACTGCAGCCAATAGAACAATGCACAACACCAGCGATGAGAGACAAGGTCAAGTCAGTGTGTGTGTGTGTGTGTGTTGTGTGTGTTTGCGTGTGTCAGCCTATGTGTTTGTGTGACTACAAAAAAACAGAAAGGGGGAGGAAGGGAATGATTTATTGACAATCACTCTTGCAACCACGCACGCACATCATCCACACAGAATGATTTTCTTCATCAAATGGGGATGTGACAGGCACACACACACACACACACACACACACACACACACACACACACATTGCCAAGTATTCTGTGTTTGCAACACACACACACACACACACACACACACACACACACACACACACGGACGGGTTGCCCAGGGCTTGGTATTGCTGCTGTGCAGAGGTTAGCTGGGTGATACTGCATGAAGGCCTGTTGTGGCTGTTCAACAACCAAAGCTCATCTCTCTCTCTTTCTCCCTTTTCACTCTTTCTGTCCCCCCTCTCTCTCACACACACTCCCTCTCTCTCCTACTCTTTCTCAATCTTTCCCCCCTTTCTTTCTGCCTTACATCCTCTCTCTCTTCTCTCTCTATCTCCTGCTCCCTCCCTGGTTTCCATGGTGACAGCTGTGCGCTGCAGAAATCACACTGATGGGAGAATGAGATAGAAGGAGCTTCTCTCTTTTATACATGAACACACACACACACACTTGACACATACAACAAGCGTAATGCATACAGTATGTTTGCAGATTCCTCCATTATGACACACACACACATCAGTTTCCTCTTCACATGTCTTGGTACGTTTTATGAATGTACAATGCTTCTTCGCTCACTGCCTCACTAGTCTGTCAGCTGACCCACACACATTAGCACACACGCACACGTTCAGCCCATGTGTGTAGGCATGTTTGCCCGGCCATGCCTTCTCAGGGTGCCATACCTGTCTGCTAACACACCTAATTGGCTTGGCTTCCATATCACTCTCTGTTATTGGATCATGCTTAGCAAGAAATTAGATCAATTTTGTTGATGCCTGCTTTGCTGGACAGAGAGCAAGCGAGAGAGGGAGAGAAAGGGGGAGGAGAGGAGGGAGGGAGCATCAGCTGACCTTGAAAGAAGGACCTCTTGATGGACGGCTGATGGGAGCGCTGGTCACGTGTGATTGGCTAGTGGAGCAGGCTGGTCACAGGCTATTGGCCAGACACTGCTGTCCATTTGTCCATTTGTGGCTCCCCCACCCTCCACCCCACCCACTACCCCCACTTCTCTGTGCTCTCACTGAGGAATTCTCCCATCACTCAGTGATACAGAAGGCTTGGATCAGCAACTTACAGTGCACACACACACACACACACACACACACATTTAAGCACACACAGACACACACATACCCATCAGTGCAGACAATAAAATGCTCACGTGCACATGTGCATCACACATGCTCACACACACATACACACACACACACACACATATACATATATACACATTCATGCACATTCACAGTGCTGTGGTAAATCTCTGTGTCTGTGTGTAAATTGCAGCTGCAGAATTAGACTTGTTATGGCTTGCCTGGTGCCTGTGGTGTGTGGGATGTGTGAATCTACTCTAATTGTGTTCATGCACATGTATTTCAGAGTCTCTCTCTTTATGCATAACTGAAAATTGTTGTGCAGGCTATGCTTTCTTAATGTCTGCAGTAGTAGGGATATTTCTTTATCCAACCAAACCTCAACCTTTAAATCAAGTCGATTTAAAATCTATTTCTGTTTTCATCCACAATTTTTTTCCCCTGCACTTGTTAGCAAGCGGTGCTGCCAAAAATAGACACATTTGCGAAGAGGTTTTGACGGGAGTGCACAGGATTTATTAGCTGACTTGGATGTTCTCTGGCCTATTTACCAATCATTTTACAGGTAAAAATTTATAAAGAGAATGGTAATAGGGTTTCCCTTCTGGAATTTATAACCATTCGAAAGTTGACATGAGATAGCTGAGTGAAATTCCATTATTGTAACAACATGGAGATTTAACAGCCTTTTAAAGGGTTTAGTTGATTCTCATATTTATGTGATCTGGTTGCTGTTTGCTGATTCGTCTAAATGTCTATATTTCCATCTCACAAATGATAAATGTTTACCGTTCTACCCTATAAATCCCTGAAAAAACCCTCACTGTTGGTCCAATTGACAAATCAATACATCAATCAATCCTGATCCCCAGTTTGATCTGTCAGTGGTTTTTTTTCGTGTTGGATTGTTTTTAATGAAATATTTTAATAACGCAGGGACATTTATTTATCAAAGTAGGAGAATCTGACGTTTTTTTTAAGATGTTATGTTTTATGCATCCTCAGTGTAATTGTTTATCCTATAGCGGGATCCTTGTGCTGTCTCACATGTGGTTTTTGGTAATTAATGCAGTGGAAATGAAGGTTTAGGCAATGAGGCAAGATGGAAATATCAATTGAATTACTTATTTAAAACATCATCTGTCCAACATCCTAATGCACCCTATAGGTGCTAATGTGTTTCTGGCATAGAGCGACTGGTTTTAAGACTTAATGGAGAACCCTTCACAGTAAATTCCTCCTCCTCAGCATTTGTGATTTGGTTTTGGAACATCAAGCCGCAACAGCAGAGTGTGCAGCAAGGTTGTTTATATGTTTTACAGCTCTTTCAATCTATGAGTAGGCCTAACTGTGATTTAAGAGTCAACCATTAAAAATAAACCCATATAAGAATCTACCTGTCTTAAATGAATTAATCATCACATCTAAAATAAGATCAGTGAAGGACTGTATTGATCAGTCATCCTTGAATTTAGTTTGAAATGAATACACTTTGAGTAGAAGGTCTTTGATGATGAATAGTAGTCATTTTGATGCCTGATTAAAATAACTATAACACACGTACACAGGCAGGAACATCTTCATTTCCCACATTATAGCTCATTTTCATTGGGATCAATTTATCATTTTTTCCAAAGGACAAACTCATAAGGATGTTTGAATACCCAAAGTGACTGAAGCATAATGTCCGATGCTAAAAAATGAGTTCAAATTGGAGTGGGAATTTGTAGTGATTCAATCAATCCGACACTGTCATGCCCATAAAATGCGGATGTCACATCCATGAAGGGTAATTTCCTTCTGGTTTTTCAGCTAACATTCCCATGCTGACTAAACTTCCACATTGCCTGAGGAGAGTGTCCCAGAGAGGGATGAGCTCATTGGTAACCAGGTTCACCACTCTCAGCTGCTTCAGGCTGACTTTCACCACTCAGCTCCACACTTACGGCATAAAGAGCCTGACAGTCTCACCTCAGACTCACCAGGTGATGAGTCTCATCTGGGTGTTTGTTAAGTGGAGCTGCTGCCGTAATATCCATCTTAAAAACATAGAGTCTTATTTTTCTTAAAACAAGTACAAATATGTGCCAGTGGGGTAAAATAATTTCACTTATTCCAATGCAAATTATCTTGTTTCAAGGATTACTTCAAGACCTAATTAGTTGAGATAAATTGGCCCAAAAACCCATTTTGATCGGTCTTATTAGCTTCATGGTAAGATGTAGATGACATTATAACATGTCAGAGTATTTACGTAGGCACAATAGGGTTTAATTTGATTAGACAATCATGACGTCACTGGTCTTTTTGCGATATATATATAGCCTTCATTTCCTTCCTGGGGGTATTTGCCTGAGGGAGATCTGCTGTTGTTCAAAACATCACTAATAAAATTAGAGGGAGCTGTGATTCCAGTGTGCAGGTACTCCTTGTACTACAATAGGGCTTAACAGGAGGAAATATTTTAGCTACTTCAAACATAAAACAGTAAATGTCTTATTGTAGTTCTCTCTAGATTCACCATGTTGGAGATTGAACCGTCATATAGGGAGAAATATATCATGAAGAAAAACAAATTTAATAATTTTCTCCTCCTTTCTCTCAACTGAAAATTCAGTGGCTCTCCTGCTCTAACACTTTCTCCCAGAAATTACATTTATAATAACTTACTTTGTTGCCTTTCATTCAGAAGTTATTGCTGCCTGGATTGTGTTTGCCGACAATGGTTTTCTCTAGTCAAGGAAGTGTTTCAGGTTATAAGTGTATTCAGAGTAGGTGGTTCATGTGCCAAAGCACATGACTGTCACACCAGAGGCTGGGGTTCACCTCCTGAGTTTAAGCTTCAAAAAACTTTGGTTGAGGAGAGATTGTAGTTTTGGTTGGATGTAGAACAAGTAAACATGTTCTGTATTGTACTGTTCTAAGTCAACAATCTTTCCCTAACCATAACCAAGTGCTTAAACCTAACCCTGAAAATATTTATCATCCTTTAGTTGCTGCAAGCGATATTGTGCTGCAAGAGCCAATATTGACAGGAAAACAAAATAAATATGTTGTCAATCAATATTTGCAGATCTGTTTGGTGGCGATTTTGCATTTTATGTTAATATAAAACGTAATTTTAGCAGTATGAAAAGGTATTTTCTTGCAAGTTGGTAGCATATAAATTCAATTTCTAGTAAACAGGATTGAATTTGCTTCATGGCAAAAGGTAGATGACTATCAACATGATGCTGTAACATGTCACCAACTATTTCCAGCAGGTAGAATAGAGTTTAATAGCAGGAGGTGTCAGGTTTTAGTTCCTCTCTCTACTACTCACTATATGGTACCACATTGGGCAGTCATACAGGAAGTAATATATCATAAGGCGTTTGGAGTTTGGGCTTTTGGTTTTCTGTGTGGTGCTCCTGCAAATGTGATTGAATTGACCACTTGAGGTACTTTGAAGGGATTGATTAATAGATTGACAGAAGGATTGACTGTTATTTAACACTGGATGTATGGACTAACTGGCTGTCCTCTCCTGCTCCTTCTGTGTGTCTTAACCTCCTACTCGTGTGTGTGTTTTGCCAAGCTTTAGAAAAATATTCCAATCTGCCAAGACCTAAATTTCATTTTAACACCTCACTCCCTTTCTCCCACACATATTTTAAATGAACTCCCTGATATTGGAGAAGTCACAACTATCATTTCTGTCTGGGTTTTAACTGGTTTCTGCTGTCTCAGTTGTGCTTCATGTTTCTTGTGCTGCTGTGAAATTATACAAATATGTTAACTGTGTGCTAGTGCAACTTTGTAGTGCAACGTCTTGACTCATTCATTCTTTGAAATGATAAGCGTTTTTACCAATGATGAAGTCTTCTGAAAACAAAGCTAAATCAGTATCTTTGTATGTATGTATTTGACTCTACTGTGTTATTTATGTCTCCTTGCTATATTTTCTTTCCTTTGTTTGGTGGCATTTCTAGTTAATTTACTGTTGATTATTTCTAATGTATTTACTGACTGTGAAGCACTTTGTAAGTTGCTTTTGAAAAGTGCAATACAAACAAAGATTATTATTCTCAGAGGTATTTTGTCATTGTGAGTCTAAATGTCAAATCTGTACTGCTGGAATTGGCCTAAAGTCGCCCCTCCCACAACAAAATCTCATCTCTTTTCCACATATGATACATTGTTATTAGATTACTGCTCCCATGATTTCCGCATTGTCTCCTGCAAAATATCCATAGCGAAATGCTGGATGAAAATAGCAAGTAGGCTGCTCATTTTCCTATGAAAACCTGTTTGTCATGCCTAAAGTAAAATGGTGAGTTCTGACTCTATGCATTTTTGCCAAAATAATAAACTCACCGGTAACTCATCCTTGTTTTAAATGTGAGCTAAACAGAATGTTGTAATACTTCCATCTAGTGCTGTCCTTCTGAAGTAGGGCCTAGAAAAGGCTCAGCCCAGTAGGGATAATGTTGCATTCATGCCATGTTGGATTTATGTATTATATAGATATGTCTGGATATATGGGTTGTGTTATACTCAAAATAAGACAGTTTGTACGACATGTTGTCCAACCACATTGGAAGACAAAAGTGTTTGTTCTCAACAGCTACAGTCAAAGGATGAAAAGCCTGCCGTCATAAAGAGGTGGGAGACGTGATATTGTTTCAATATGCAGATGATGGCGCACGTTTTCAGACATTCTCTGCTCGAAGGCGTTCATAAGGCTGCACTTGGTTGACAAGGGATAGAAATAGAGTCAAGAATGAAAAGAGAGCCAGAGAGGCAAATTAAAACTCTGACTACTTTCTCACCCCCACACAGCTGGACAATCAGGGTGTGAAGTAGGTGTGAATGTTGCTTTCAGAAAGTTGCAGAAATGGTTGAACATAGCTCCCCCTAATCCAAAAGTGTAGGGGGTGGGTTTCCAAAGCCATTGGACCATCCAGTAAAACATTCTGATTGAGTATACTGGTTCCTTTACACACAATGAACTCCACTTAGTGTTACTTATTGCAGCAATGACACATTATCATATAAAGTTGAGCCCTTATGGCAAGCATGTTAGCAGACAGTTGCCTATCTACACATCCAGCAGACATGAAGAAACATCATTTGAAGTAATGTTTCCAGCTACATGACGAATGTCCAATATTTACTCTCCTTTTAGCTAATTTTTTGTCTCCACCAACTCCTGAAACAAGTGTCAGGCTCTTTAGGTACATTCTCCACTATGTTCACCAGGTGGACTTTGTCTGCCATTTGGTGCTGAGCGGGTAATGCAAAGGGTCTATCAGAGTTTTTTCACTTTTGCATCTGGCATTCTTCTTTCTTTGGTTTCTTCAGTAAACACCAGCATGAGACAAGACAATTCTAGTTGAGTCAAGATTCAGCAGTGGATCTAGTCCTAACTGATAGTGTGGCATCTTGAGGTTCAGTAAAGAAAAGTACATTTTCAAGAAATGACCAAAATAGCACACAAATTATTTTAAAAATATATGACGACAGTGACACTATGCTATTCTTCAGTATAACTCATTTCAGTATAACTCATTACAAGCCTTGAGCCATGGAGAGAGAGAGAGAGAGAGAGAGAGACAGCATCTGGTGATGTTGAGATGATTTACTTTGGTGTGACGTGGAATTATACATCAACAGCGTGTGTCGAGCCTGTGACAAGACTAAATCTCACAAAATGTGAGAACTGGATTTAAAGATGTGCTGCTTGTTCTGTTGTGAGTCTAAAAATCCTACTTAAATCCTACTTACATAACTGCAAGCTGCTTGGATGGTACTTCATAGAGGTTCTCCTTTTTACCTCCATCCTGCATTTGTTTTTTCCCCCGCTTTAATATCCACTTGTGTAATTTAAGGATACGGTTGCCATCCCATGATAAGACCAAAACCAGCAATGCATTACTCCGTCTCTCAACACCTTCTGACTTTCCTACCCAGTCTGTGGTACTCAGCCATAAGTACATTTATTCCTGCTGAAGATGTAAAACAGGTCACAAATTCATAAAGCTTATGATTTCCTGAAATAGCTGAACTGTACTTTTTCGTAAAAACACATGTTTTGTTGGGGACTATTTTTGGTGGTGGATAGATACACATTTGGTGTTCTAGGAGTATTTATGGGCAGCGGGACAGTGTATATGGGACTGAGTCAAAATAAACTACAGTGTATGTGTTCATGATACTGAAGGAACATGTAACCCAGTGCAACAGTGTATCTCATTGTGTTTTTGATCAATTTCAGAATAAAAAATAGAGCCGAGGAATAAGATATATCAGACTTTAGTTTTACAATACTTGTTAGTAGAATAATTTAATTGTTGAGCTGTGTCTTTTCATTTGATTTGTTCACAGTAGGTAAGATAAAGAAAACAGGAAAACGGCCATTAATGATCACAAAACCAGACCTATTTGAATCATTGAAAAGAACTTAGATGTGGGCTGTAATTCAGAGGTCTAGACCTGTATCAGTGGCCTGGCAGACTAAGATGTATGACTGCCATGTCCTCAGTTCAAATCGAGACAGGAACCTTTTTACCACGTCACCTCCATGCCTCTCAACAAAATGTATCCCGTCGCTCTCTGCCATCAAAAATATCCACTAAAAGCATAAGGCTATAATATAACATTTTAAGAAATACTGACACTTTGGCAAAAACCAACAATCTGGAATGAAATCAGCAATTTTTTGTCATAATAGCTTCCTGCTGTGAAATCCTAAACTCTTTTGTGTTTTCTGTATTAGAGGAAGACACAGAGGACTGGAAGGCCTCCTACTAAAATTAAAACAGAACTATGATATATATATATATATAATATATTCAGTATGTTGATTTACGGGGCGTACATTGACATATAGGCCCACAGATGTCGAAGCTCAACATCTACAGTATCTACTGTGCATATCTGAGGAGTACATGGAAGGATGCAGCAGTGCTGCAAGGAGCTGTGGGCCTGTACAACAGTTGCCTCACAGTTGATCAAGCATGTCCTATCACTTAAACACTCTGGGTGTGTGTGTGTGTGTGTGTGTGCATGTGTGCATGTGCATGTGTATCCCACGCATGTGTGTTAGGCCCACGTTTTTACGCTGGGTGCTTCAGTGGCGTGTGTGTGTGTGTGTGTATGTCTAAATGGTACTAGATGGTGCTGAGTTGTCTCTTTGCTTTAGCTTCTGTGTGCTTATGTTGCCTGTGCTGTGTCAGTGATGCAGTCTGTTGTAGTTTTTAAGGAGAAAAGAGAGAGAGCGAAACTCTCCTGAGACTGATGAAGCACATGCACGCACGCACATACACACACAGACGTAAACACACCCACATTGCTCCATAGTGAAAATCTACTGCAGAGAGTTTCTGAGGAAAGATTTTTTTTTCTCGATAAGCTTTCAGTTTGTCTTTGCTTTTCAGGATTCAGACCTTAACTAAGTTCTTTTCCAGCATGTTTTTGTGTGTGTGTGTGTGTGTGTGTGTGTGTGTTGTATCATTGATTTTCTTCCATTCTTTAGCCATCTCTCATGTGAACTCTGACCCGTTGCCTCAGGTTTTGACCCTAAGATCTAAACGGCTAAAAGATTTTCATCAGCCACCCACATAAACACACACACATATACACAAAGACACACGCATTCACACAATTAAATGGATAGATTAATTGAATGTCTGTAGTTAATTTCAGTAATGCAAGCTTTGATTTTCTTTCCCTGCTCCCTTCCTCTTGTCCTCTCTCTCTCTCGCTCTTTCTCTGTCCAGCCTCTGCTCCTAAGCTTCGGCTAATGCGTGGCCAGTCTCTCATGGAAGGGGACAAGCTGTACTTGAAGTGCGAGGCGTCGGGGAATCCCAGCCCTTCCTTCCGCTGGTACAAAGATGGACATGAGCTTCAGAAAGGCAGAGACCTCAAAATAAAGACCAACAAGTGAGTCTGTCAGAGTGGACATTCCTCTCAACATTCACACTTTTGTGCACCGAAAACCCGGCAGATGACTGCTTCCTCAAACACATGCTGTACTTAGCACTATGGATCCTGACATGCACCTCTGTTTTGGTGACACTGGGCAACTTCACAACTCTGTGTATTAGTAGAAAGTTGGAGTTTTACCTCCTGTGTCCCTGACTTCTTTTTCCATTTCATTTCATTCATCAACAGACTGTAAAAGTGCACGAAAGTTTGAGAATAGGTTTAAATTTTTCTAGTCCATCCTAATACGACACCCACCCGCCCATATGTACTTTGAAGACTTGGTCTGTAATCATTCCTTGTCTCCACACTGGCTGTGAAATGATAGCTTCCTCCTTCCTTCCAGGCCTCAGCAGCCTGATTTTGTATTTTAAAAGTTATTTTTTATTCATTTTTAGAATTTTTTTTTTTTTGCCTGGACACTCTTCCCTTACTGAGCAATGGCGGAGGGATACGTCCTGCTTGTCACATATATGTTTGTTGCAAACAAGCAAAACACTGACAACTAAATTCTAGTGTCAGAAGATATTTTCTCAGTTTGGCTAACAGAGACTACTGAAGTTTCATGTTAGCTTTTGCAAAACTTAACAGTGCATTTTTGTAAGTACATGAAATATGTATTTTGTTTTCCATTTCTTTAGTGTGTCTTTAGAAAGGGATTGGTTCAGAGCGGAGGAGTGATGAAGGGCAGAAATGAATACAGTGACACAAAACTCTTCCAATGTACAGTACATATGTACAATGAGTGTTGTATTAACGTAGACTTGGAAAAATATGAACATATCTTTTAATGTACACTGTGAAATTTGACTGGCTTTCCTTTTGTACCTCTGTGACATTGTTCATATCAACACATGTTCAAAAGCAGGGATATCTGTCTTTGTCCTATTTCTGTCATTGGTTACATCAGGCAGACACTAATTACTTACCTGGTATAATTACAGATATTTAATCTGGTCAGAAATTTTAATCAATCATTTCATCCATTGAAATACTTATTTTGAACACCATCTTGTTCACTGATGTATAGCCATATTAAGTTTGTGTTCCACTCTCATTTTATACTGATTTTGAAGTTACCACCTGCTTTTTCCTGTGGTTTGGGTTTTCAGTTTATTTACACTACAGCCCCATTTCTTCTAATCACTTCCTGTACTCCTAAAGATTAGCCTGTTTCTGGTTTGATGTAATACTTGTCCATCAGCTTTGCTGGCCAATCACAAGGAACGCTTGCATTTACTGATCAGTTGTTCATTGTTTGTATGGGCTGGAAGCAAGAATTACATTTCTTATCTAGACATAGATGAGTCTGCTTTTTTGAAACAATAATGACATTCATCTTTTTATCTCTGTATCACTCTCTCGCTCTCTCGCTCTTTCCCCCCTCTGTCTCTGCCTCTCTTTCCCCTTCACTGAAGAAAAAACTCAAAGGTGCAGATCAGTCGTGTCCGTGTGGAAGACTCTGGCAACTACACCTGTGTGGCTGAAAACTCAGTAGGACAAGAAAATGTTACGAGTATAATCAGCGTGCAGATCTGTGAGCAACAACTAATCATCTATCAACAATATCTATCTGTCTGTATCTTTCTATCTACACAATCTGATTGGTTAATGTTGATTGTAACAAAACAAAAGAAATAATATTCATTAAGATAACACATACAGATGTCCTTCTTGCTGCCTGCCTGCTTTATTCTTTAAGCCTCCGTTCCTAATTTGTCATTCATTTGTGTCTCTGAAAACCTAAAACTTGACAACAGCCTTTTTCTTCATTCCTGAGATCAGTGGGTATCTACTCTTGCATTGGATTGTAAAATTTGATCACCCTGTATTTTAACAAAAATCAGGGAGCTCTTATTCTGTTAGCATTCAGCTAATTCAATTTCCCAGAAGCATTTGAATAATAAATAAAATGAATAAAAGGGATAGAATAGAATAGAATTGCACATGCTTCTTATAAAAGATAATTAATAGCAAAGATGCAGGAATCTGATCATGCAATCACAAACCTACTTTGGTCAAAGTGCGTTGTTTTACATGTCACCACTTATATATCATTATTGTCCAACTCTTGTATCTCGTATCAGACTATTTTGTAGGCTGTTGAAATTGGCTTAGTGAAAACCCAGCAGTGCAGAACAGAAATGAGAGAAAACAGAATAATGGATTATATTATTCGTAAATATACCTAAAAGTTTTCAAGCTTCAAGTTCAAATGGAAGAAAACAGAGGTGTGTTGGGTTTGGGAGAGCGGGTAAGCTGAACTTACAAAACCAGCAGCTGTGAGCTGGAGCTGCAGCAAGCACAGGAAAGTGACTGATGCCTGCCCAAAAAGCAGATAGATTTGTCACACTAAGCTCTTTGAAATTCACTAAGAAGCTCTGAAAGGTATGTGGCATAGTGTGGTATGATATTTAGGACTACGGCTGCCAAAAAATTTGAGCACTGTGTTATTTTAACAAAGAGGTGACATTGAGCATTTTTGCATATGTTTCCTGTCTGACTGTCCCCCTTGTAGTGACCACCACCACCCCGTCCCCAGGGGTGAGTCATGTCAGGCGCTGCAATGACTCACAGAAGACCTACTGCGTCAACGGAGGAGACTGTTACTTCATGCATGGTATTAACCATCTGTCCTGCAAGTAAGTTGGTCGCTCAGTAAGTTGGCCCCTGTCCCCCTCAGTCATCACCGTGTAGTCGCCTCCCCTGTCTCTCCCCCCTCCCTCTCTCTTTCTGTCTGCCTCTCTCTGGTCTCAGACACTGTGTCGCTGGTCACTGCACTACCTTGTCTTCTGTTCCCTGGTTGTACCCTGCCCACATACTGTACATGCACCCGCAGCCCACCAAGCCACTCACTATGCGTCTTTTCTAGGGCTTGTTGTTTACAGTTTTTGACCAATTCTCACAGAATAAAATGTTTGGGGTTTTTTTGTTGCATAGAACAGTTGGCTTAAACAGATCTTGACTTGGACATGATGTCCGCATGCACTGAAAATTTGTTGTATTGTTTATGAAGAGTGAGGTTTGCTTGTGACAGCGACATCTCAGAAAATACTTCTGGCAACAGAAAGTCTAAAAAAAAAAAAAAATGAATAGTTAATCTTTGGTGTGGTTTTACAAATGATATTCAGAAAATCTGATTTTTTATTTCAATATTTAAAATAAACACCAGTGAATTCTTTACCATTATCATTTATTTAATTAATTTAATAAAACTGTTTAAGAGTGCATCAAAACTTCATCTACACACCTATGTGTTAACAATGTGCTGGTAGAACCCAATGGAAACGATGAGCATTCACGTCACCAGAGAAAAGTGTACTTTAGGTTTTTTGAGTCAATATGCAGGGTGATGACAGTGTATTTGGGTCAAGTCTATTGATGTTATGGTCATTAATATATATATGTAGGTCTCAGCAATTTTTCCAAAAGCCAGTTTTTAACAGTTTTTATGTTCCGTCAGACACTTGACTGACCTTTGTCTCCTTGGTCTATGCTAAATTAACGTGGCAGGTGGCTCTACTTTTGCTTACCCTGCAGAGCACAGTATTGCTCAGAGGAACTTCACCAGCATGAAAAGTTAAACAGGACGTCCCGCTGACGTAGTTTATTATCTGCTGTCTCTGTTGTCGGTCACTCTGTTGGCATGTAACCACGAGAAGCTTGGCGTGCCGAGGACGCATAGTAAAAGCAAAGAGGACAGGGGAGACAAAGACAGATTTAAAACTTCAAAAACGTGCAGTCCTGAAGTTTTATTATTCAACTTATTTGAGTTTACTACTGGATTGTTGGCCGTGCATTAATCTATAGCTCCCTCACAGTTGTGAAGTTGACAGTATGTGGGAGAAGCCATCTCAGTAATAAAACTGTCTGTCAGAGGTGAGGTTGTGTGAAGCTGAAGCCTCAACCATCTGACAATATTTACAGAGAAATGACGGCAACAGGACATGTCTCGCAGCATTTTTTTCTTTACCGAGGCATGATCAGAAATAAATGTGATACTTGCATATTTAATGCATGTCCATCTGTTTTGAAGTTGTCTCCCTCTGGTGCTGCTAAACACACAACTGCAGTACAATCATTCTGTTGTTCCTTCTCCATCAGCGTTCTCGCAACAGCTCTTACAATTACTGATGTCAAAGCGTCATACTCATCCTGCTGCCTACCTTTAGTATAAAACTGTCTGGGTTGCTCTGTGATTGTGTAGCTGACACTTGATGTCGTGCTGTGCTGTGTCAACCTCAGACTTCCAGGACTTGAGAGTCATTTGATGCACATTTTAGTGGAAGCAGCAACCAAGTCTACATCATCCCAACAATGTTCATTTTCTTAGTGTTAGTTTTCACTTTGTGACAAGAAACCCTGTAGTTGCTATGTTGTTTTGGATGTCAGGAGCTCACACACACACGTCAGTCCACAGACACAGAGCAGCCTGGGTGATGTTCACTCTGAACACGTTTAGCAGGTGCTTGGCTTCTTTATATAGACATACACAACTCAGGCCTGAGAAACATTAGGTCACATTCATGGCAAGCTGGATCTGAAATGTAGTAGTAGTGTTGCCATAGCTATTTCTGCAATGACACAGACCAGGACTGGTTAACAGGGTTCACAGCAAGTATCTAATTCTTCTCCTGTTTATTTGAAATAAGCCATTAACATGAAATGCATCACTTCCTGTGAGTGGGAGGATTCTTCCCAGGGAAGAGCTACCAGACTGGTAGGTGTTTAGAACAGCAAGTGCAAAAAATTTCATGAACTTGATATTAGATGAATCACTGCTGTGTTATATCAACTAATTACAGAGAAAAACACTTATTTATATGAACATGTCAAAAATGACAGTTCTAAAAAATGCAATAAAACAAGGTCCATCATAAGATCGTAATTAGTAGTTGATTTTTTTTTTTTTTTAAAGTCAATGTTTTCCATCTTGTTGGCAAAGTGGTATAACAGTGAAACCCTGGCCTCAACAGGCAACTTATAACTTGTAGCATCATAAACTAGTGTAGTAGAGGTGGAAGATGGCATCATTATTACCAAGTAACTAGTAACATTGGTACTCATTAAATGATCCAGTATGCCAGCGGCTGTAAGCTTAATGCAGTGTTTTAAAATGCAACCTGTATTTGCAACCAAGACTTTGCATTAACCTGAGCTATGACAAAATATTTCTTTATACTATGTCAAATGTATTTTCCCTTCCAACTTGCTGTATATACTGGGTCATTCTGTAGATGCAACACTTCCCCGAGTGCGAATAACAGATGGCATGTATAGTCATGCATGATCAAGAGCTTTGTTATGCTTCTTACAATTGGATGTATCTGCTAGAAGTCCATCCTTAGATCATTATATATATATATATATATATATATCCCTTGCTCTCCCTCTTCTCTCTCTCTCTTTCTCTCTCCCTCTCCCTTTCTCTCTATCTCTCATCTGATATACCTTCCGGTCATTGCTGAAGGATAAATCAGGATTTTTTTCATGGTGCTGACAAGCAGAAAACTTTGTTCGAGAGGGTGCATAGACATTACAAGCTGCGTATATAGCAATTTAGGGCCGCAAAAGGTGCAGGATTGTACAACCTTCTGTGCATGATCATGCTACATATGAGCACACTGCATATTTCAAGAGGCTACAGCAGCCTAGCAAGGCAGCAGCAGACTAGGCAGCAGTTTCCAGAGAGTTACTGTAGCTTCTCAGCTTTGTCGTCCTTTGTTGGCCTGTCTGTTTGGGCCAGTGGATAACAGGATGTAAATAAGACTGCTGTCTGTAGACTGTCTGCTCGGCTTGTTCACTTCAGAGATATGTAGACCCCCACTCACGCTCACACACGAAGGCGCTCACGATTCTGCACGACAGCTGAAAATCAGTGCGCCGCGTGGCACTGGCAGGCAGCAAAAAAATTTTTTAATATCCCTGAAATTTGAGGTGGTATTTGCAAGCTCTTTTGTGCCGACCATGGAAACGCATAATCTCCTCTTCCCTGAAGGGGAAAGTAATGCTGTACTGCAAAATGGAGTCTGTAGGTTAAAGTGGAGGACAGCACATACAGAAAGGCACCCTGGCTAAAACAGAGTGTGGAGGTTAAAGTGGAGATCAGTACATACAAATATGCCCCCTGGCTCTCTGTTGGCAGTTAAAGCTTGGTGTGTCTGGCTTGTTCCTTTCAACCTATCTTACAGTTGTCTGTGTAGAGTTGCAGATAGCTCTCATTCTGGTTAGTCTGAACTTTGTTGATAACTCCGGTCTGGCAGCCAGTAGAAAACATTAGCCTATGCATTCCCAGCTATGGCCTGAAAATACCATATTTCCCATTGGAATCAATAAGGTTCATTTAATCTAATGTGATCTACAAATGCCATGGGTTCAGGCTCGTACCGATGCTGGAACATAATGTCCATGGCTGTCTGTGTGGTTTTTTTTCCCTCTTAAATTTGATGAGCCTTTGTATAATGCGTACAACAAAAACGAATCACAGGCTTTGCTTTCATTCAGATGGTTGGAACAAAAGGTGTGCTGGCTTTTTTCCCCCCTCTGTGCTCGTTCTCTGGGCTGAAAGAACAGTACAGTCGGGGGAAAAAGGGAAAGCAAGCACAGGTAGATAAGGGAAGAGAGAAGGGAAGAGAGAAGAGGAGAAATGAGAAGCAGAGAGGGGCGAAAGAGAAAAGAAATGATATACAGTGAAAGCTCTGCCGGCATAGGACTGCTTCTGCTCCGAGTGTCTCCCACCTCTCTCTCTCTCTCTCTGCTCTATTTATAACTCTATGGGAAATTGCTGAGTGGGCTCTTCCGAGGGTTTTTGCTGTAATTGATTCAAAATGCAAGTTGTCTCTTTAGTGGTGAGAAAGAGGAGAAAAGGATACCCAGTCAGTTATACGGACAGTATATGCATGAGGGTAAGACGAAGGTCCTTGCATTTTAATACATTTGTTGACCAGATACTAAATCTCTGTAATAAAGACAGTATGGTTATTGGAGCCAGAGAACTTCTGTTGTTCTATAAAGACTGTAATGTGGCCACACCCATAATATCATAACACTGTGGTTCATCAATTGTTGTGATTCATCTACAGTATAATGTGCAGTGCTGTCAGATCAGATTTTCTATAACATGCCTATTTTTCATTTAACTGCAGTATAAGCTGATCTGCCATCAATTACAGCAATAAAAAGATTAAATCAATTATGCCTGGCTGGTTGAAAGTCATGACACTCATTATAACACACAATTCAAGACATTTCAGAGTATAAAGCACTCTTCTTAAAAAGATTTTTTATTTTCTCAAGGACATCAATTAAACGTTTCTTCTAAGGAGCTGATAAGGATTAATAGAAAAGAATGGCAGCATCAATACTTAGCATCAAATATTTTGGACTATGCATCAATTCTCCAGTTACTGTGATGTAGCGAGGAGCCTACTTGTTAGTTTCAGTGTTGTGAGTTTGATGGCTGATGCCAGAATATGAATCATATTCAGCCCGTGGTATCGCTGACAGCTCGCCACCCATCCAGAAACAAAACACCACATTCTGCAGCTGCATGTAAACTGTTGCTGTTATTTATGCCCAAGAATACCAAAACCTATTCCAACCATTTTCATGCTCACACACTGTGGAGGGCTGTCTCTCTCGCTCTGTATGTGTGTGTGTGTGTGTGTGTGTGTGTGTGTGCTGCTCTAATATTTCTATTCTTGTGAAAACCACTTCAGTTTTACACAAGCCATTTTTTAATTTGCATGTGGAAGGTCATTTTGACAAGTCCTCATTCTTTAAGGCCTCGTTTACAGGCTTTATTTTGGGCTTCTTTATTGTTATACATTTGTGATGGGTTACCAGGCTTTCATATGAGACACACAAGCACAGTATCACACAGAACAAGGATGTTGTTTTCAATGGAGAATGCAGCTGAGCTCTCCTAAACCACTGCATGTGCATGACTACACACTTTCATTTCCTGCTGGGTTTTTGCACCCCAAGTTTCAGCTTCATTCAGCTTTGACTTCAAAATGCACTGACTTTGACAAGGCACATTCGAACACACATGCGTTAGTTGGAGTGCTCACCACAGCTACAACTCTACACTGCGTCGTATTGATAAATTCATAAGCATAGCAGGAAATATCCCGGAGACTAGTGATACAGTATGTCTGTTTACATATTCTCATTGTATGCTACTTGCTCAGCACTTTGACAGACACAGTTAGGGACTAGGTGAAGTTGGTGAAGACCAAAACCAAGCAAATAGAGGAGGGAATATTTTGTAAAAATACTTACGTTCAATTCACATTCATCAAGTTCCCAGAAACACGGCTCTAAGTGAAAGCTAATGTTCTTATATCAATGTTTCTGTGTATCTGTTAGATGTTTAATTAGGCAAGTGTTTAACAAGTTTGCTCTTATAAGGTGATAATATGTCAGTGTTTACAGCTTGCTGGCCACTTGGCCAAAAAAATCAATAAATGCAGGGTTTATGCTTTTTTTAACCCCTGAATCTATAAAAAGATGGATGAATATAATAATTTGCAAATGAACTGTGTCAACTGACCACAGTTTTACAACGTGTTCCTGAGTCCATGTAGTGTTCTCCTTTATACAGTCCTGTTGAACCTCTCTCCATCCTTGCTTGTGAATGACTGAGTCTTTCCAGGATGAACCTTTCATACCCAATCATGATACTATCACCTGTTACCAATGAATCTGTTTACCTGTGGAATGATCCAAACAGGTGTTTTTGGATCAGTCCACAACTTTCACAGTCTTTTGTTGCTCCTGTCCCAACACTGGGACATTAAATATATTTTCTTTGTACTGTTTTCACTTGAGTATATGACAAAAAGGTTCAAATATTTATGTATATTTATTTATGTTTTACACAACGTCCCAACTTTCTAGGAATTGGGGTTGTACCACAAGCAGAAAGCAGAGAGAATGCACAGCAAACTTGCAGAAACGCAACCAGGGGCTTGTTCTTGGCACATACATACAATTTCCTCACCCAGCATATAGAAGTCGTTTCTCCTCTTACTTTGCTTCTGCTTTGTGTGACTGATGACACGTACGTTATGAATCTCTCCCTGTCCTTGATGTTTCATACCATATAGACAAAACACTTTCCTGGGACTGAGAATGTTTTACAAATCTTAAACAGCAGAGAAGATCAGTATAAACTGACCTTGTCTGCCATATTACAGTTTTTACAGACATATTTTATAATGGACATCAAAATAATGGTCTGTTATAAATCAGATCTGCTTAAAAGTTCACCTTTGCTTTTCTATTTCATCATGGTTTTGGGTGGGTTAAGAAATGGATGCAATGAATGAGAGTCCATAATCTGTAAGGCAATTGCGAGTGTGTTTTTGTGTCTTTGTGTGTGTGTGGGTTGCGTGCCTCTGTGTTTGTGTGTGTGAGAGGGGTTGGAGGTTAACGATTGTATGTTTGACCCCTCCTACTTCCTGCACCACCATCACATGACCCTCATGACTGTGATGATGTCTTAACTGTAGCAGTGATGTCATATTGATGGCGGTGATGTCACGGTATGCAGGTCATCTCTCTCTCTCTGTAGTTGGTGGATTGTGCTGTTTCTAATCCCTCATCTCTTTGCTCTCTTATGTCTCCCTCCTTCCCCTCCTCTCTCTTTCCCCCTCTTTTCTATCTGTCTTTGTGTTCCTCTCCTCCTCTCTTTCCTCCTGTTTTAACCCCTCTCTTCCCTCTGTATCTTGAACCCTCCCCACCCCCCCGGTGTCTTGTTTTCCCTCCATCAGGTGTCCCAATGACTATACGGGGGACCGCTGTGAAAACTCCGTCATGGCCGATTTCTACAGTATGTCTCTTGTCTGTCTCCTTCTCACTGAGATGCTGCATGCTACATCGGAGGGGTTGGATGGAGGGAGCGCTCTGAATGTGTGTGTGTCTATGTGTGTGTGTGTTTGCAAACCTGCTCATATGTTTCATGTAAGTTAACATGCGTGTGTGTGTGTGTGTGTGTGTGAATGTGAGTTTGCATGCCTCTGTGTCCACCCCTTCCTCTCCCTGTCTCCCCTGGTTCCTCTGTGGCGCTCCTCCGGTCACCAGAAACAAACAATCGAGATATTTTATAATTTACACGTAAGATATTTTTCCACACCAGTTCATCTGCTTGGAATCATATTTAGTGCACATGACCACATTTTGACCCGGAAAGCTGCAAATAAAAAGCCCCAGAATTGACAACTCAATAAAAACACCAAATTCTTTACATTGTATCTAATGTTACATTTTAAAATTCAGCACTTTCAAGCTGTAAATTGCTCACAAAACATTTCTGTTGCAGTTTGATCGAGTGAACTGCACAAAAAGAAACAGAGGAGACAGAGAATTAACAAAAAAAAAAAAGCAATACAGGAGGTTGAAGTTATTTGATTTCATTGGAACATTTTGTCACTTCTTTGTAGATGGTCCATTGGTGCTGCTTATTCTAACAGAATTTAAAAAAACAATGATCAAGGCTAAACTCTGTGTATAGAAACTATTCATATAATGTTGTAAGTCCTTACTCTATGCTGCGCCTCTCTTATAAACAAAAACAGAGGAGAGTTTCATTGATTTTACTTTTTGGAGTAAAAGCACGACTGGCAGTTGATGGCTTTAGATTGACAACAATGTAAGTCCTTCTGACATTGTTTTGAACAGCCGCCAGTCATTACTAGAAGCTACAGGGTGCTCAAAATCCAAATAATTTGGCAAGTGCATGTGAATAAGATTTAGAGTTAGAATATGTTTAACATTCTAGGTCTTAATGTAATGGGATTTGTAAGCATCACTCATGGTTATATCTACCTGAGAGTCTCTTTGTGATATTGATGAAGTGGAGTTTCTTGTGTCAGAGATGAGAATAAAACCCCAAAGTGGTGAATGTGATAACCTGTTGGTTTCGCTCTGAGCATCCATGGATCATCTGAGACAACCTCTCATTATGGCATGTGGCTTAATGCTGCTTGAAATGTTCTAGGGTTGATTTCTAATGTGCTCAAAATGGTGTCACATGTTTTGCTTCTCATCACAGTGTAATTGGAGTAAAGGAATAGTTTGACAATTTTCTGAAATACACCTATTTGCTTAAGTTAGTGTGTTGAATATGAAACTACAACCAGAATACTGTTAGCCTAGCTTAGCACAAGGACTGGAAACATGGGGAAACATCTAGCCTGGCTCTGTCCAACAATAACAAAATCCAACTACCAGCACCTCTAAAGCTCACTAATTAGCACTTTATATCTAGTTTGTTTCAATGCAACTAAATTATAAACTAATGAGTAAAAAAGTTGTGGTTTTTACAGGAAGTTTAATCAGCAACTATTTCTTGGCCTGGAGCAGAGACATCTTGTTCTTAGTAGGTGCATGTTTATTTATTTATTTATTTATTTATTTACCTTGGCTAATTTTGTTCCCCTGCGACCAGTCTTTATGCTAAGCTAAGCTAACAGTCTCCTGGCTCTAGCTTCATATTTACAGTACATGAGAGTGGCATTAAAAAAAAACAGCATACACACATTTTTCCCAAAATGTCAGACAATTCCTTTAAATCACAGGGATGCAATTGGGGCATGTCGTGTCACTCTCCTGTGATTGCATGGGCAGTGACAGTGAACACATAGAGTCGGTATTTATACAGTCACATGATAATCAGAGATCCCAGGATTCATGCACAGGAGGTTTGGCCTTGCTACTTTCAGACAGAAAAAAATTGTTCCTCCCTCCACTGGCTGTGTCCTGCTCCTGTTACTGGCCCGGCAATCACACAATCACAAGATAAAACAGAGGGATTAAAATGACCCTCTTCTTCTTGTTTCCAGGGGTTAAACACTGTTACTCCACACCATGTTGTCTTGCTTTGCTGTTTGTCTGTTGTGGAAGTTTCCACACTAAATAATGTCGACTTGAAACAGGTTTTTACTTCATGAAATGTCACGTTATATGTAATGTCTGCTTATTTTGACCCCATCATCAAGCTTTGTCCACATGCTGAAATCTGTCTGTGTGACGCTGTGCTTTTATTTTGCATCGTGGTGTTCTTTCAGTGAGTTGAAGGAACACTGTTTTCTGCTGTTTCAAATCCATGTTGATTTGTTACCGCCTGCTTCTCTAGTGGTACGATCGTAAAGCACTGTCAAAAATGTAGAGCAGTTAAGTTTAGGGTGGACAGGCTTTTCGTATGGGCATCTCTCTTTATGGCCGGTAATGCATGCAAAGCCATGGAAATTGGGAATGCTGAGATGATTTCTTTGTAAATCATGTGAAAGGTTATAATAGCTGTACGCAGCAGTAGTGGGACAAAGTGCTATACAAGAGGTATGCTGTAATCAATACGAAGGCACACAATTGCCATTAGTCAAACGAGTTACAGCACCCACCCCCATTTGCTGTGCCAGCCTCATCGACTGTACTGTGTTTTTATGTTGGAGAGTAACTCACTGCTTTTTATCTTTCGTTTTCTTGTTTTTTTTTTCTTTTTGTCTTGTTTTTTTTTAATTTATTTCCTTTTTTATTTCTGTCCAATGTTGTTTACTCCAGAAATGAAGTCTAGTAAATATAGCAGTAAGTGATGTGGCTTCTTGTCTTGCTGTCTTTTGTCCGTCTGTCTCTGCATGCCTTTTCCTGCCTGTTGGCTTCTCTTTCCTTCTGCTTTTGGTTCATTTTCTCCCTTGGCTTTTGATTTTGTTTGGTTCAGTTTGTTTTTTCCTGTCATTTCTGGGGATCACAGAGCTGAGGCTGTCTGAGTTGTCTGTCTGTTACTGGACGGTACACGTGTCATTCGCTATGGCTGACAGTCCTAATTAACTTATATCCTGGTTCAGCGTATACAGGACATGAAAATAATATATCTGCTCCAAAGTGGACATTACACCTGACCCTATCTGTCTCTTTCCTTTTACCACGACAACTTTCTGCGCTGGCAGAGCTTCTCAGAATTGAATTTATGGGTATGGAACATTATTATTCATTTTGCTGTGCTTAAAGGGTTTGCCAAGATCCTCTCACAGTCACACATTATTGTGCCATCTTCTTTCTAAAACCAACAACTGGGTCTCCCTCAACCTGTCCCTCTTTTTCTCCTGCCCACTAACCTGCTTTAAGACATGTAACCTCCCTTCTCTGCATGTGCTCTTCTTACAGTCTGACAAATTTGATAAAGTAGACATTAGAGAAAGAGACAAATTAACTGGGAAGGATACATCAATGAAAGAAAGTGCAGAGGTGAATTAAAACACAATGTAACAGGCCTAATACAAATCAAAGTTGTGTTTATCTGGACACCATATCAGAGCTAAAGCTCCCTTCTTTGTCCAAAAATCAGAGACTGTTTCACATCATCGATAAATACAAGTATCTGGCTCGTCCTCTGGGCTTTGGCAATGCGCATATTGGCTTCAGCAGCCTGTCGAATAAAAACATGCAAGCTGCGAGTATTTTTGCAAAGCGTTGCCAAAAGCGAGCAAAAGGCCTGACCACATAGTCTGTCCTTATTATTCTGCCCTTGATTGACACAGTGTCGGAGTCGAGAGCTCGCCTGTCCTAAATCACGATTGCTGTTGGCTCCACTGTGCCAGCGAGCTCGCCTTCCCATTTCCCTTTGCCTTTCTGTATCAGTACCCTGTGACACACACACAATGCCGGGCCAAGGCTCTCGTAGGCTTTGTCAATCCCTGCAGAGGCCCTTTATTTAGAACCCCCCCTCCCTCCCTTCCCCCTCTTCCTTCCCCTTCAGTGGCGTGTCTAGAGCTTTTTGAGGGAGGGGAGAGGAGGAAAGGTGAGGTGATGAATTAGGTAAAGGGGACAGTGTTTGATTCACCTGCCCCTGTTTCAAGCTGATTTCAGAAATGCTATGAATAACTAATTTCACCTTATTTTTAAACTTTCTTCCATACGTATCACAGCCAGATATGTAGACAGTCAACTAATGATTGATTATCAGTGTCACTATTATTATTTAAGTGGATAGTTTCAAAAGCTTCAGAAACATTGAAACTAACAAATATTTGTCTAACAGAAAGTGTATGACATTGAAAAACAATTATTAGTCTTCTGTGTCTTTCATTTGGCCGTAACTAACAATCCAAGGGCCTCTATAATCCAGTTTTAGCTGATAAGGGGACAAAGTCAGGCCAGTCTTTGGTTTCTGGGGGACTAGTTTCTCCCTGGGCCTTTCTCCTGGACACGCTCCTGCTCCCCTCTCAGCCCCCCCCCCTCCTCTCCTTCTGTCTATGTGTTTCCTCCTGCTCCTCCTTCCTCACCACTTAGCCTTTTCTCCTTTGATCCTCTCCCTCTTCCCCTCATGTTCTGTTCTGTTTGTTGCTCCCTCTGTCATTGTGTCGTCGCGCCTGCCGTCCTGACACAGAGTGCTACACCACAGCGGGCCCAGAAGTCTGAATTAACCTAGATGCACCAAGATGGCGTAGTATTCGCATGGCATCACCACGAACCTGTTAGAACTTAATGAGTTGAATGTAGCTCAGCGTAATGTGATCCAGATCTGTCTAGAGATGTTCTCAAAGGCAAGTTCTCACTATGACATAAAAGTGCTGTAACCAACTTGGCCCTGTCACCAACAAACGCTTTGTAGAGTGAAAACAGCAAATAGTAAAGTTTGACTGCGTGAAAATTATTTCTTTGTGTAATTATAGGTCGGGTCAATAGTTTCATAAGAAAAAGGAATTCTTAATAGTCCTTTATGGAAGCATTTGTTTCTAAATGTATATACATAATGATACAGAAGGTTATCTGAAGTCAAAAAAGTCTTAAAAATTATGACTTAATGGAGAACTCTGAAACAATAAACTGTATGACAACTTCAATCCAACATCAGAAAAATAACTAATAGCATGGATTACTATTTTTATTTACACCTGTTTTTCAAGATAAGAAAAGTTAGCTATGGTCATATTTTTGCAAGTAAAACAACTTTGAGTTAAGTTAAAGCCCAAGGACAGGAAACTAAACAACTTTACAAAAAACAAAACTTAAAATTGGGATCAGATTGAGATTCTTCAAATACTGTTTATAAAGTAAATTAACACCCACCTGAAGATCTTGTTTTTGTTGACCTCCACTTATTTAACTTCTCATCTTCCTGTAATGATGTAGAAGTGTACTAGAGGACGCCATGACATCGTTGTTGGGTGTGGTTCCAACATTTTTGCCCACTTTCAGTCACACCCATCAGTGGTGCTGAACGTAGTCAGTGGAAAAACAAGCTTGAAGCTTTTAGCCAGAGAGGGCAGCAAAACACTGCTTTTCAGCTCGGTGTTAGTTAATGTTAAAAAGTAACAAACAAGGGTTGGAGATGAATGAGGAATTCTCCAGAAAAAAAGACCCGCCCTCCAGTGTGACCACCACAGGGTCAACTCAAAGCCTTGTACAGGCCATAGTCAAATTTGATTTGTAAAAAAAAAACCCGAACCTGTTCAACCGTAGGAACACATAAAAGTAAAATACTATAGTATACTAATAGTAATATATTCCTTTCTAATTAATGTCAAACTAAAATAGAAACATTTTTTTTTGCGTTTTTCTTTTCTAACTTTTGTGTCAGTATAGTTATGGTGAGCTTTGTGAATACCCAATTTATAAACTCCCAGGCCTTTGTGGTGTTAACACTTTGCTTCATTTAATTTTTCTTTTTAATGATCACATCCATACAGGCATGCAATCAGATCCCCTCCAGTGTCATCTGTAGCATTACATCCCCATGGCCATTGTAAATACACTTGTATAGGGACAGCAGAAAGTCTATGTCAAGATGTAGGTTTACAGCTCTGCTTTTCATCATAATATTTATGAGCTTGTAGAATTACCTCTGTGTTGTAGTAGCACTGTGTGACTGTAGTACAGTTAAAACTGAAAGCCATGTGACATGATAGAGCAGGAGCTGTTTTATAGACAGCACAGGGGATAGGATGGCAGCAGATAATAGTGAGAAATTTGTTTCTGTAGTCACCATCAATGGAGTAGCGCTCATGCTGTGCGTGTGTGTGTGTCTGTGTGTGTGCGCGCGTGCTTATTCTTGTCTGTTTTGTGATTGTCTGCAATGCATGGATGTGTGCGTGCATGTGAACATGTGTGTGTTTGTATATGCGTGTGTTTCCATGCACAGAGGCTGAGGAGCTCTACCAGAGGCGGGTGCTGACGATCACGGGCATCTGTGTGGCCTTGTTGGTGGTCGGCATCGTTTGTGTGGTGGCCTACTGCAAAACTAAGTATGTGTCTCTGAAGAAAACATAAATGATTCCCCATTTATTAAAGGCTCCAAACCTTCAAAACCTACTGTAAGAAAAAAAAAAATACTAATCAGCTGTTTCTTCTCATGCTGTAGAGCAGTAGGGGAAGAAGTGAGCCTTTTCTTAGGTTAAACTACCAATACAACGATGTAAAAATAGTCCAATACAATTAAAAGTCCTGCATTCAAATTCATACTTAAGTACTGAAGTATTATTATCACACTGTATTTAAAGTATCAAAAGTATTTGTTCTGCAGAAATATTATTTTATATGTTATATATTATATTCTAGCAAAAAAAAAAGCCTTTTAAAAATGCTCTTTAAATATGCTGAATTTAATTATTAATTGTCCCTCAGTCACTTAAGGGAACTTGGGATCCTAGTACCATTTTGCATCTTAACAATACAATACGAAAGTGTTTGTTTTTGGCCTGTGGCCCAACATTAAGTTTCAGTTTTTCCCTTCCAATGGAAAAAGTTTTGCACCCCTGCTCTTATCTTTGCTTTTTTTGTGGATGTTGGATTTGAATTGAATTTGACCTCTTTACACCTCAAACAGTCAACACCACTATGACCTGTTAGGCGAGGGTCCCATGAGCGATGGAGACTGCCCAAGACGCCACTAGGCTAGTTATTGGTAGCTGTGCTAACTTGTCTACTTTTACTGTGCAAAGAAGCACAAAACTGTACATGAAAAAATAGTAAGACTGTACAGTGCAGGAAAAATGCGACAAAGCTTTGTCAATCAACCTCTTGCCTTTGTTATGTTTTGACAAATTGTGATTCAAATGTACTAATTTGAAAAGGTGAAACCAAACTAATGAAGGACTTGTAACAATTATTTCTATGAACATTGAACAATCATGTGAGGAGTGAAGTGTGAGCTCAAGAAGCAATTCTGGTGCATAACATAATAAATCAGTCACTGTCTCCAGTTTAGCACTTTTGCCAGATCACTTATTGTTCCTTCACTGCCACCCCTCCAGGAAGCAGAGGAGGAATATGCACCGTCACCTACACCAGAACCAGAATCAGTGTGTGGAGCAACCCAACCGCATGCTGGCCAACGGGCCCAACCACCCCGGGCCTGGTCCCGAGGAGATCCCCATGGTTGACGTGAGTCCAAACAGTAGAAACACATGGCACAGGCAGGTACAGGTGATCCTGAGGTCAGATTTAACTGAGACCGGGAGCACAGTTGCCTCCTGACAACCCTGCGCTTCACGGTGAGAAGAAACAGGTCACTCCAGACAGATGCGAGATTTTCTCAGAGGCAGGGCTGCTCTCAAAGCAGAAATAAATAAGTAACCACAGTTTTTTAAAAATGCTACAAAATTACTGGCCAGACTGAATGACGAAATGAGGAAAAGTTGATCATTTCGTGGTACAAGGGATACAGGTTTTTTTTTATTAGTGACACTGGTTAAGCATAAAGTTGGTGCCAGAGTGGGTGCAGTTGCCAAACTGTGCCAGAGACATTTTTGGCATCTGTGATTTTGTTTTAGCTTCTGGTAGCCAATAATAACAATAATACAGTACATCTTTTAGCTACTGTAGAAGGCACCTTCTGTAGTCTCCAGGCTGACTTCACTTTCCTATCAAAGTGCACAGGCCCTGCTGCAATAAAACCAGATATATCAGTGCTTTTAATTAAATATAACTGCCCTATAAATAGGATTTTGGTGTCAAAATGTTCAGAATATTCTCAGATATATTAATGCAAAAGTAGGGGCAGAAGAAGAAGACACAGGAACTGCATGTCAGCTCCACCTGAGCAAACTTCACAGGAAGTCCCTCGGCCGGTTCATGTCTCCTTATGTGCGATTACTGATAGACTTCATTTAGCTTTGGCACTCAGATTGAATTCCACTAAGTCGGTTCTTTTAGCCTTCGGAGCAGGTTTGCCTCCAAAAGAGTCTTTGTGTAAATAAAACCACTGATCCACTGACAACATGGAGAAACATGGTGGCACATAGCTGACAGACGTTAAAGAGAGGGCAGAAAACACCTACTATTCTCTTGGAGATGTAATGGGCATGAGTCAGCATTATAGCAACAATGAAAACAGTGAGGAGGGAGAGGTGATGAGCAGCAACAACAGATCTGTAAGAAGAATCCTCTTATCATTGGATATCATGTTATATTTATGTATAATGGATTTATGCTTACTGTATGGTTTGTTTGTTATTTTGAAAATGAATACACAGTAAATATGTTAAAATATTTTTATGTGTGTATGTGTGTGTGTATTGCAGTACATCTCCAAAAGCGTCCCAACGACAGAGTGTGTGATCAGCCACGGAGCTGAGGGTGCAGGCAACTACGCAGGCAGCCGAATGTCGACCCGCTCCCACCACTCTACCACTGCCTCACATGCTTCCAGGTAGACCTAACACACACACATACAGATGGTCATGTATACAAGGGCAAACACAGAAGTGTCAAATTTTTCTTTATATGAGATCAGTTTCAGTTGCTAACAGCTGTCACATGGACTATTTTTTTGAAGAAAGTAGAGGAGTGGTACAAACCTCAGAGATAGCTATCTCAAAACCTGGGCAGATAAGACCCATTTGCATGGGTAGAAACCACCACCACACTGACCTAGGCATTTTCTTTAACCTTTAACCTGCTCTTTTTTTATTTCATTTTTTTTTTATTGTTTTATATATTCATGCTTGCTTCATGGAGGAAAATCCAGACGAACTGTGGTTGTGATAATGCTACTGTTACTATGTGCAGAAATGTATATTAGGTTGACTGAATTGTTTCGCAGTACTGCCTTTTGTAAGTGCTCTTCCTAAATAAAAAAAATTATAAAAAAAAGAAAAAAAGAAACCACCAGGGCTAAGTCAGAAATTGGCATTTGTGTGAACCAACCCTTTAACACAAGTTTTCAAAAATTTCCAATAATTGTAATTTGACTTGTTGCCAGTATAGTTCAACTTGTCCTGAAGATGCACAAGTATCCTGATAATATGAACTGAATCAAAAGGAGAGATGCTGGACAGGTAGTGTGCAATTAGCCTGTATAGGGTTGCACAGTTGGCTTTTTATTGTCAGTGATTTGATTCAGTGTTTTTTATTAAAATTATCACTTGATGGTGCTTGAACATACAATGCATGTGGACATTTTTGCATTATAGTCTCTTTACCCAGCGTTCCCTCCTCCACTGTAGCCTCCTACCTCCTCAGTGCTGTTGTAACCTTTTAAACTTGTTCTGCTGACACCCACACCTGCAGACACGAGGAGCAGACGTGGAGCATGGAGCGAACAGAGAGTATGAACTCAGACTGCCAGTCAGGTGGGCTGTCCAGCTCTGTGGGAACCAGTAAGTGCAGCAGCCCGGCGTGCATGGCGAGGAGGGCCGCCCACTGGGGCTGTACGGACGTGTCCGGACCGGGAATGCAGTACGGGGATTCCTACGACTCTCTAAGAGACTCGCCTCACAGTGACAGGTAGGGAAGGTGGTAACGTGTGTGAATGTGTGAGTGTGTGGTGATGGTGATGGGAGTTAACTCTGTCTTTGTTCATGACTCTACAACACTTTTGCTTTGTTTTGTTTTTTGTCACACCAGCCCCGTTACTCTTTGGCGACCCCAAGTGGCAGTCAATTGTTATATATTTTTCAATGTGTCAAGGACTACATCACCCAGATACTGTATAATGTAATGTGACTTTATAAACTAGTGCTATCCTGGGACCTAAATGAGTTTCTAATAGGTAATGAAATATTTCATTACCTATTAATTCACCAAACATCGTTGGTGAATTCTTTGTCAAAACAGACCACTCTCTGTTAGTTGTGTCAATTATTGATGATGATACGATGATAATATCATTCTATTAAGGTCAGTCATCAAAGATGTGTTTTGTTTTGACTGTTGTAAATAACTTTGGTGTTCCCACTTTGACTCAACCTGACTCTTCTGTTTTTACCATTTACCACTTAGTGGTTTCCTACATGTCCCAGAATGCCCTCTGATTAATAAACTGACTTGACATTCCTGTGTTTAGCTATGTTTGTATTACCTGTGTGGACTACAAGAAGATTGTTTCTTGATATTGAACATGAATAATTTGTTGATTGGTTAAAATCATTTAAAAGTTAGGAAGAACAATTTTAAACCATTTATATTTTTAAAAGTACAACGCCAGTGGTGATCTGCTGTGTGTGTCCCTGTAATGCTTCGTATATCATTTCAGACAAGTTTAGTAGATTTTAATGTCTTTGGTGCTGAATTGACTCACTGTTTCAGAATTTGGGATCTCTGCGGTGGCAAAACTGTGCATTAACAACTAAGTTAAACTCAATGAGGTGCAGCAGTCACACACTCCGTGCAACTGGGATGGCACATGTTCAGTAATGTTTTTCATATTCTTGGGACTGACTGAGTGGGTGGCGAGGTGGCTCAGCAGTTAACACTGTCGTTTCATGGCAAAAAAAGGTTCTGCGTGCAAACCTCAGCCAGCTGGCTGCAGTGTTTCTGTGTGGTTTCCTCCCACAGTCCAAACACTTGCAGGTCAGGTGGACTGGAAACATTAAATTGCCTGCAGGTGTGAAGGTGGTTGTTTGCCTATGTGTGTTAGCCCTGTGATTGACTGGCGACCTGTCTGGGGTGTACCCCTCATCTTGCCCAGTGCATGCTGGGTAGGCTCCAGCCCCACGGCTCTGAAGAGGACTAGTGGTTTAGAAAACAGATGGATGGGACTCACTGGCAGAATGTCTGATACTGACTAGCTAATGCTATCAGTCCAAATCACAAAGTGTATGTGCATCAGAGAAGTGTGTCCCACTCCTGTTGTACTGTTGTGCCCCACTGATTTCTCTCAAGATCTTTTTTAAAACTCTGGTGAACTTTAAGGTCACTGGCAATCAAACTACCTTAGTGCCAAGTTGAAGTACATATGAAATGCAAAATCGTAGTTAAACATGACAGATCAACAGAATGCTCCACACGAATATAATGAGTCCATAAGTTTCCAACAGCATGTTGGCACGTGCAGCTTGAATACAATCTTTAGTCAGTGTATCTTTGTTAACCAGACATAATCATCTATTACAGTTATGGACAAACATGTGTTAGTCTTACATGTATGTGTTCAAAGTGAGATTGAGACACTGCAATAATCTGCTGTCCTTCTTTTCTGTCAGGTATGTGTCGGCGCTGACCACGCCAGCACGCCTGTCCCCGGTGGAGTTCCACTACCCCCCGTTGCCGCCCCAGGTGCCCACCTTCCAGATCACCTCGCCCAACACAAGCCACGCCCTCTCCTTGCCCCCCGCCGCTGCCGCCTACCACAGAGATGACGACCAGCCGCTGCTACAATGCCCAGATGTGCGTAGGAAAATATAGTACTCACATATACATGACTGTCGTGTGACTGGTGCAGCAGGATGACAACATGCCATCATGTTCTATATGTTTTCATTGTCAATGAATCAGAATTCAGTAATGCGCCCATCTCTCTCTAAGTGTTTTGGCTTCCCTCCCCTGCCTGGGTCACTCAGCCCTGAGCTCATTTATTCTTATTGAAAACGTAAATCTTTAAAAGTGGGTCATGAATATATACTTTCATTTTTTTTAAAAAGAGGACTAACTGGGCATTCCAGTTTTTAGTTAATGTTATTGGAACAGAAGTAAATATTGCCTTTGTCTGGGACTATTTTCAGCTGCGCATTAATATATATTTGGTGCTCTCGTGAGTATTTACAGTAGCAGAATAGTGTATGTGAGATGAACTCAAAATAAATCAGTGTGCGTAAATGTGATGAACATGTTACCTAGTACAACAGTGTGTTTTGGAACAACAATGGAGCTCTATGGCACAGAGGAATAAGCTGCCATATATCACACTTCAGATAGAAAATACTTGTTTGACTTGTTTTGCTTTTGTTCTTGGGATTTGCTCACAATAAGAAAAATGTAGTGTATAACTAGACTTATCTTTTAACCTGTTTGTTCAACTTCCTGTGTTGGCATCCACCCTGCTGAAGTTCCTTTGAGCAAACCACTGACCAGCATACGTATTTATCATCAACTCTCCCACTCTGTTTTATGTTTTAGGATGGAAGTCTATACAGGCAGCCTCGGCGTCCGAGGCGACCCTACCTGACGGAGAGCACCGGAAGTCTACCTTCCAGCCCCTACCGTCTCCCTGATGACGAGGCCTACGAGACCACGCAGGAGTACGCCTCTTCACGGGAACCCATCCGGAGCCGGCGCCGCCCGCGACGCAACCGCCTCAACGGACACATCTCCCAGCGTTCAGTGGGCCTCCGGGACTACAGCTCACAGAGCTTCAGCCAGTCAGAGGAGGAGGAGGAAGAGGAGGAGGAAGAGGATGCTCATGGGGAGAGCACACCTTTCCTAAGTATGCAGAACATGAACGTGGACCCGCCCTTAACCGTCCCGGGTTTCCGTTCGTCATCCGGTGCGGACACACGGACTCACCGCGGGCTGAGTCGGCCGGGGACACGCAGCAACGGGCAGAGCCGCGGCTCCCAGTCGCAGCGCTCCAAGGCTGACAACATGCCCCTTTAAGACTTGACCTCCCCCTGCCACCACCCACCCCCTCCACCTCACACACTCCCCTTCCTCCTACACACAACCAGTGGACTAGAGACCTGCACCTAGGAGAAATATTTTTATTTTGTATAACAGACAGATATTCTAAACAAATGAAATATTTATTTTCATTTCAGCAAAAATTGTCTACTAGCTAACAGCAAAGACTTTTTTTATAACGGGGGGGAATATTTATATGTAAAGTTTTTTGATTTACAGCATTATGAGAGATGAAAAAATAAGAGAATTACGTGCCAATTTTTTCACAAGTTAGATAAATAGAATAATATTGTGGTGCCTTTTGCTGTATGCTGAAGTCGGAGGTCCCATTGAGTTTTTGTAGCCTTTCTTATAAAGACTCCTCGTTTTTATAGAGACCAACCCTCTTCCTTCCTTTTGCTTTGGTTTTTTCTCTGATTTGGGATCTTCTTCTTTTTGAACTGTGATCTGATTATGTCATCATGCAATATTGATTCCTCCTGTGTAAAAGGTGTCTGTTTACATGAGTATGATCCACGCGATGCGCTCGCTTCACAGGGACATTAGTCACTGACGCAACCGGAAGTGTAGGGTAGTTTTTCTCGGGTGATTTTTGGATGAATCACATCAGTCATTTATGTCCTCGTTCGCTGCCTCTCAGTCATTTGTTGTTATTTCTGTGAAAACAAGAGTGTTAGGGAGCCGTTGAGGGAAAGTGAGTGACTCTAGATTGCTGTATAGGTGTTCAGGGTGCTGCCATGACATTGGTGGTGGTTGCAGTGTGTGTGTGGATGTGTGTGTGTCTGTGTGTGTGTGTGTGTGTGTGCATGCCTGTATGTTCACCTCATGAAGCCTCATTTGGTTTTCACCTTCGAGGGTGTGGTCTCTTGTTTGACTGACATGCTCCTCCCACCAATCCTCACGCTGCCAGAAGCTCCATTGCACTGTAAGAACCTCCCTCCATGAGCAGTCATTGGCCAGGGAGCTGCCGATCCAAACCGAACCTAACCAATCCAGTTGTAATCCAGCCTGACTCTGGCCTCCCGTGGACTGCCCAGCCCGCCCGTTTCCTATGCCAGCAGCTTAGAGCCGCACTGTGTCTCAGGACTTCCCCATCACATCACAGCCAAAAGACTCAAAGCAGAGAGCGCACGTCATCTCAGTCACAGTTCAGTCCGCAGGCCAGATCCACATCCCCTCACTCTCCTTCCTGTCCGTCCGTCGGGTTTGTTGCGTTCACTCGTGGCCATGATTAAGGGACCGTGGGTAAAAACTCTTGAAATCAGAAGGGAGATTCAGTTGCTTTCTTTTTTTCTTTTTTTTTTTTTTTACTTCAAAAGGTTGTGTGTACGTGTGTAAGTGGGCTTGTGTGTCGCAGTGTGTGGGTCATGATGACAATGATTAAAAAATGATGTTGTGCAGAGACCACATCTGTTCACTATGTTACAGGGGCATAGCTAGAAATTCTGGGCCCCCTGAGAGGAGGATCTCGCTCTGCCTGCCCCCATGCCCCCACCCCCCTTTTCTTTTTTTTACTAATATAATCCTACTGGAAACTTTACGGGCCCTCTCCAGCTGTGGGCCCCTGGAATCGCCACCACCTTTCAGCCCTGTAGCGACAGCACTGCTCTGATGGGAAAAATCTCTTGCAGGTCACTACATGCAGGTTCACACTGCTAGAGAGCGAGTTTCTGAGTCTGATTCTACTTTTTCTTTAGCTCACAGCCAAACGGTGGTATAAGATAATACTGATTACTGCATCCTTGATTTGCATTCCTATACCCTTATTGATTGAACTTCTTTTGCTTGGTCATATTGACTGAATGATCTGTTATGTGTCTGTCTCTGTCTGCCCCCTCCACCCCACATCGCCCCTCACCTTCATGTCTTTCTCACCCCCTTACCGACCTTCAGAAGCAACTAGCAGATGAATTTAGGCCCCATCTCCAGATTAGTATACTGAACAGCACGCTAACAGTGGGCTGATCATGTCAGAAACTCCTCCACTTCAGATATACATGGGGTTTAGAGACCCTGTCAAGCTCACTGAGAAAAATGATACTGTGTCAGATACAATATGTGTCCCTATTAGAGTTAATTTCCAATAAGTAGAGTTCTACTGTTGTTGTTTTCTTTTTTTCCACACAGGAAATGCATGGATCACAGATATAGAAAGTATCTTAAAAATGGCGACGTACCCCTCAGATTCAGGGGAATCATACTAGAAATTTATAAAAAACATTATTTGGGTTCGTGGCCCAAAGGTCTGGCTAGTTTTGTCTTACTATTCACTGTAATCAATCTGGGATTTGCAATGTGGAAATACTGCAAGTGAGGGTAGTGTGCTTCTAGAGCTAGTTGAATTGTTAACACCCCCCGCCCTCCCTCTCCTCACCCTGCACTCCCCCCTTTCCCTTTACATACACACATACATTTCACACATCATACACTCGTCACACATAATGAAGCACACACGCACACAGATACACAGACCCTCATATGACACACACACACGCACACACACACAAAGACCCTCCATGTTTGTGTTTGTCAAGCAGTTTGCCTTTGTCTTTTTTACCTCCCTCCTCCCTCTCTCCTCCTTCCTCCCTCCCCCTCCTCCTCCCCCTCTCCTCTCCTCTCACCCCCAACCCCTCTGCATGTCCTAGTGGTACTGGTAGTTGGGTGCATGGAAAAAGCAGCAAGCAAATCGTTTTTCCACTCGGTGAAAAAATAAAAATGTGTCTTCATTTTAACATTCAGCAATAAATCCCCTTCTCTTCATGTCCATCATTCTTGGAATATGCTAGAAGATTTTTTGCAAGTTTTATCAAAAACATACTACTTGTAAAAGAAGAAAAATCCAAAACCACCCCTTCATATGAAAAATAAAACTTTATTCCTACCATTTTGAAACAGTCCTGTCATCTTTGCAACAAAAACAACAGATGTTTGTTTTTTATTTAATTTCTAGGAAATTTGAATCTGTTATTCTTTATTTATATAAAAAAAAATCTTAATATAATCAAGAAGCTGAAATCAAAGGTGAACCAAGTGTGCAATGAGAATGGAGTTGCAAGATAGAAACACTAGATGGCAGCATTTAGCTTGTCTATAATTTGCTTCATACTACAAACAGTTTTTAGAGAAGTAATTAATTTGGATTGTTGCATAATACATTTTACAAAATGTTAAATAATGACTGATTGTAGAGTATGGTAACCTCATTCAAACATGCATTTCTCACAGTAGACATTTTGACATGACATACCAGGAAACCCACAGATGTATTTAATAATAATAATATAATATGGCTGTTTTCCATTTAGCTTTAGGACCCTGTTGCTGTGTATGCAGGCTCACTGTCATGGCTTACACTGTCCTATACTTTCCCTGCTTTGATGAGTTAAATGTCTGCTGTTAAAAAAATCCTCTTTGTCTATGTCTCCATTCAAGCTATTTGACAAACATTACAATAGTGTTTAAATTGATATTTTATAGATAGAAGAGGTAAAAAGGTAAAGCCACTCTCACAGACCAACTGATGACAAACTTGATGAGCACAGCCACACACACACACACACACACACACACACACACACACAACACACACACAAAAAAACGTGTAAAACATATAACTGTGCCTACTCGTTCCAAAAAAGTTGTCCCCGTGTGTGTGTGTGTGTGTGTGAGAGAGAGAGAGAGTCTTTGTGTCACACTAACCAAACTACTAGTCACTAGTCTTAATCCAAGGTCCAGTCACTTGTTTTTTTTTTTCCTGAGACATTCACCACACCAACCAGTTAGAAGCTTTGAACAACATCAACTGCTAGAAAGTCGACCTTGATTTAAGGTTATTTTGTAAGCTCAGAATGTATTTGTTCTGTTCCCAGGAATCTCTGACCATTTCACATTAGGCTTTTTTTCTAGAGAAATAAACAACAGATATGTAACATGATTTTAATATCACGACGGCCTGTAATTCCAATATTCAGCACCAAAGACATTACTTTCTCACTCTCTGTTGCTCATTTTCTGTCATAGTTTTCTTATGGCTAAATCTGGCAGGAGGGCTAAATAAACTCCTGCCATCACGCAGCCAACTAGTTACATCTGCAACTGGAAAATATTGACTGGTTTGGGGTGTTTCCCACTGATGAAACCACCAGTGGGTTTCACAAAGCACAGAAGTTTCAGGATGCCAGTCGGAATCCAGGCATGTGAAGTGTGAATCCCTCCTCACACATCCTGTTTTACCTGATGAGTGCATGGTTTTGGAGTGATGAGGCTGAGAAGTGGTGTCACCTGCCAGATCAGCAGTGAGTGCTTGTGTGAAAGACAGAGCTGTTCATCATCCTCAAGACCTGTTCTGCACAGGTTTCAGCCAACTATTTCATTCAAGATGGCAGGTGGGTGTTTGAGTATTGAAGAGTCTGTCCTGCTAAATGCACAGCTACTAAACTCTCACCTGTTGTGGAAAAGCATCTAGGATGGTGACGTCAAGAGTCAGCGACAAAAATAAATAAATGTTTGTTTTATATTCACTCCTCACTCTCACTGACTGCTGTGCATGCTCTGTTTGTCACTCATCAGGGGTGAAGTAACAACATGTCAATCCTGTTTGCTCTCTTTCTGTCAGTGGGCGTTTCCCTTGTGTGCACAATAACACACCTGACTGTCTGCGTCCTCTATAGCTGCTCATTGGAGCTTTTCATCATTGTTCGCACACGTCTCCAGGAACAGCAGCGCGCTCATGAGTCAACAGGCCACATGAGTTTAGGCTCTATCACAGGAAAACCATCTGCACTGATCCCGAGATTGACTTTCTGGATTACATCTTTGAGAGATAATGGGGCTGTTAGGTTACTAGAGTGGACCATCAACTTTGTCTATCAGCTTTTGTCTTCACTTAAAACAGGTGAGCAAAGAAAACTCCTTACTCTATTAAGATAAGATAAGATAAACCTTTATTCGTCCCACAGTGGGGAAATATTGTTATTGTCTATTTCTATTTCAGCCCTTAAGAGAAGATCTCACCTGTCAAATGACTTTGTGTATGTAAGCTGCAATCAGAACTGTAATTAAGTCATATTTTATTTTTTATGTTTGCTATTACTGCAGTCATTTCTGTATTCAACTGCTGATAGAACTGTATCTTATATATTATATCATCATAGTCGAGCTACATAGTCTTGGGTACAGGAGTTGACAGAACAATTTTAAGATAAGGCCCATTTAGTATCTCATGTGGACCTTTTAATCATATCACACGATGTTCCTAAGCAGGTGGAGTGAGCCCGCTTGTCACAAATTTGAATAGTTATGATTCGATTCAAACTGGGAAAAATCCATCTGCTGAAGAAGATCGTGTGATATGATTGAAAACTCTTGGCCAGCTACTAAACAGAGCTTTTGGTGAGATTGTTCAGTCAGCGTTCAACTACAGTCTTTATCTCTCTCGTCTTTTTCCTTACTGTCTCTACACCTTGGGGCTGGGCTCTGGGCCCTCATGGTGCATTTAATGTGTTTTGATTATTCAAAATTCAAACATCTCTTTTTACACAGGTTTAAGATTTTTAAGAACTAAAATACTGTTTGTGTGTTTGCAGTTGAATGGCGCGTTGCTACTGTCGCTGGCGTAGTGTATTAATCTGTCTGTGCACCCCATGCATCCTACTGGCCCTGCTGTTCTTTTATGTTTCTATCATGATGTGTATCACCATGAATGAAACATCAACGCCGGGGACTGTAAACCAAGCATACAACCTGGAGCCTGTTCGCTTTGAGGCCTCAGGAACTTTGAGACACAAGACCTTCATCCCACTCCCTAAAACTTTCTGGGAGCTCTACCCGAATGGGGATGCCTTTTGGAACCGGCTCCAGCTGGTCATCGACCGACATTTCAACCCCATCCTGCGCCCCCCAAAAAAGAGGCGCCATACAAATAGTATCATTCATGAGTTCCTCATGAGAAAAAGTTTCTCTGAAGTTATCAGCTTGGACGGCAAGTGGAGAAACTTTGAGGGGCTACCAGAGCAGATGCGAGAGTTTATGAGACACATGCAAAAGAGGGACTACCAAACTGTCCTCCAGCCAGATGGAGTATGTGGAGCTGGGGCAAAGGATGAGAAGGAGCCCCCTCTGCTACTCCTGGCCATCAAGACAACAGAGCTGAACTTTAAAAACCGACAGGCCATTCGACAAACCTGGGGCCAGGTGGGATGGGTAGCAGAACAGAAGGGTAACAGCAGTGGAGGAGATGAAGGTGGAGCATATGTCCGGAGGGTGTTCCTGCTAGGCAAAGAAGACCCTGAGGAGCTGGGGGTGAACATATCTGAGTTACTGCAGCTGGAGAGTAACCATTACGGAGACATTCTGCAGTGGGACTTCAAGGACACATTTTTCAACCTCACCTTGAAAGATGTACACTTCTGGAGCTGGTTCTCACGCTTCTGCGGTCGGACTTGGTTTGTCTTTAAGGGGGACGATGACGTCTTAGTCAACACCCCGAAACTGATAACCTACCTCCAGGACCAGCTAAAGAAGCCACAAGCACAAAAAAACATCAAAGACTTCATGGTTGGAGATGTAATAGGTGAAGCTTTACCCGACCGAGTTAGCAAGTCTAAGTATTTTATCCCAGAAAGCTTCTACAAGGGTCTCTATCCTGCATATGCAGGTGGGGGAGGGGTGGTGTACTCAGGCCTGTTGACCAAACGTCTACACCAAGTGTCTAAAAGGGTTCACCTATTCCCCATCGATGACGTTTATGTAGGGATGTGTATGATTCGGCTTAAGGCTCACCCCATTCGCCACCCTGCCTTTCTCACGTTTGACTTTCCTGAAAAGGCAGAGGAGGAGACGACGTGCTCATACCACACAATCCTATTGGTCCACAAACGAAGCCCTAGCCAGGTAGTTAGACTGTGGGCTGACATGAAAAAGACACAGAAACAGTGTTGGGATGTGCCCCTGAGAGATGGGGTCAAGAAGGAAAATAAGGATAAAAATGAACCAGAATTTTTCCTCAGTGAATTATGACAAAGTTTATCTACTGAAGAATTCTGCTACTACAGTCTGGTAGCAAACATTTTGGTGAGCTTCTGTCAGAGTTAGGAAGAAGTGAAACTGTGTTAACTGTGTCTGTATTTATTAACTTCAAGCATTCATGTTCTTGGGTTATACTTAATCATACCAAACAATGTGAAAACCTGAATAATATTTAATAAGAATTTTTAAACTAACGTTTTTTAGTCAATTTACTACAAATTAAACACACTTTGTATACTTACTATTTATATTACAATTTTTTTTTACTTTAAAATGTGTTTCTCCTCCCCTTCAGACAGCACAGTGCTGTTCATTACATTATATGAAAATAACCATACTACAATAACCTGTAATGTCTTAATATCTCCTCTTACATTTTGTCAGTTATATCACTGCTTGTGTAAAGTTCAGATCAGTCTATACATACGACTGCATTACCACAAAATAATATCATAGTTAAGATATGCAGAAATGATGCTTGCTGCGATGTGTTCTCTAACCCATCAAGTTTGAAGTCTGCAGGTTTATTGTCATATGGGACTGAGATGAATGGAAATGAATGAAGGGAAAATAGTGTTTTAAAAAAAAATCCAAAACACTACACAGTGCAACAGAAAATGGTCAGCAGCAGTATTAAATGTATATGATTTGTAATCAAAGCAGCACTGTGAAACTTTTGCAGAACAGTGGTCACAATGCACAATTATTTAATTGCTAAACTAATGTTTAGGAGCACAAGTTAGTTGTCATATCAGACCCAGTAAAACTTTAGCTGCAAAACCCTTCAGTGTATCAATCTGAGCAATGGTCAGTTTCCTCAACAGTATACTACAAGCCACAAATTACATCTATTTATGCAGACACTGTATGATCAAAGCAACTTTGGTAATGTAGGCCCAGAAATTGTTAAGATGAGTTTGAGTTTACAGCTATTGAGCCAGTTGTGCCGCATTGAACGCTTGAAAAGGTGTCAGCCAATCAGCTTCCAGTCACTGTATGTTTCCTAATGCAAAGTCTGGCTCTACTCAAGTTAGGCTTGCCGTTGAAAACTGTCTAACTAATGTGATGAATGTGTAAAATACGTGCTTGTGCATTCCTGTAAAGTATTATTTTCAGATCCCTAGTGCTTGAAGTGGAAAACAATAAGTGCCAGTACTCCTGTTCTTCACATGTTGGCTGGGGAGGGGATGAGGGGAGTGGGGGTCTTACAGTGAATAAAAGATACTAATATATATATAAAAATAATTGATTTTGCACACTAGCTGTGGTGTGTGGTGCAATGATAATGCAGTTTGTTTAGGTCCAGTTAGGCCCAGAGAACCTGATATGGAGAGGGCAGAAAAGAATACCGATTATTAAAATGCTTCTCTACGAGCTCTAAGTGCAATTGTTAGTTATATTGAAAGGAAGGACGCAAGATTTTAAATAACATCTCAGGAATGTGCTAAATGATGCCAAAGCCGCTAACTAACTTCAAGCTGCCCCTCTAGGCTAAAATGTGCCAGGTAAGAAGTTCCCATATGGTCCACTGGTAGAACTATAGTGCTCCATGGCTTAATGTCAAATGTGTGAGCTAATGGGATTTATGTGCAAGACATGTGGAAAAAATGTGTTTATTTTCATATCCATGCTTGTATTAATTCTGCACAACTGTTTCCAAAGGAGATGTTTCTTTGAATGTAAAATAAAAAGAAAGAGATTCTTCACAAAGACAAAATGCTGAACTCTTCTAAAGTGGAAGTTACAGACAAGATGTCAAATCAAAGTGCTGAAAAACACAGCTCAGGAACTGATCTATTTTCCAAAATGTTCACTCATTAAACAACTAATCGGAGAAGGAATGTCAGGAAAACATGAGGCACAAAACAGTCACATTGACCAATGCGATACAAGGTCAACTGAAACCAGAGCATTTTGATGAGCTCTTTTGGTGACAAAGTAATTCAGAGACTATAAGCAGCATTCATTTGAAAATTAAATCAAGACAATCAGCATTACAAGGGGCTGTTTATACAGACAAACTGGTTGCAGTACCCATCAGAGGACAGGCACAACTGGAAATTCTTGTCACGCCCTCAACTAACAGTCATTCTAAACCAGCAACGAAAATCAAACATACTTTATGTACAACCAAAAAAGTTGTACATAAAAATGTGACAATTTGCTAATCCTATCTGACCTATGCTCAACAGAAAACAAAGATATTTAATATTTGATTTATTCTGAATTTGATGGCAGCAACACATTTCAAACAAGCTGGGACAGGAGCAACAAAAGACTGTGAAAGTTGTGGACTGATCCAAAAACACCTGTTTGGCTCAGTCCACAGGTAAATAGGTTCATTGGTAACAGGTGATGGTATCATGATTGGCTATGAAAGGTTCATCCTGGAAAGGCTCAGTCGTTCAAGGATGGGGCGAGGTTCACCACTTTGTCAAACACATGATTGTATAAAGGAGATTACTACATGGGCTCAGGAACACTTTGTAAAACTGTTGTTAACACAGTTTGTTTGCAAATGATTGCATTCTGTTTTTAATTTACGTTTTACATAGCGTCCCAACTTTTTGGAATTGGGGTTGTATTTTGTCAAACAGTGATGACCATACTAACAGTTTCTAACAGATTTATTTTGTCCTATAGAGGAGAATGAATAGATATAACAGTTTAAGTTTACATTACACTGCAAATGGTCAGCATGACCTCAGTATACAGTACAACCTGTACCGCACTTGCAAAATTGTAATGGCTGCACCAGGAGTCAGTATATAAACATGCCGGAGTTTGTGATAATTGCTAAATATCAACATTAGTGATTTTTTTTGGAATCAATTTAACAAGTAAGACTTATTTTGCTCCATTTACTTAAGTCCATTCATTGAGCCCAGCCATTTAACATGAACAATAGGCTGTCATACAGGAACTGCGGAGCAAACTGTTGCATGAGGACTGTAATTTCAAATCAGTCAGTCATAACAGCAGCACGGCAGAGGACACTGTCTCATGATTTCCACAGCTCTTACTCCTGAAGTGTCCGTGTCCTCAGCTCTGCCACTAGGAGCCATTTTCTGTCCTTTCCTCTTTATCATCATCGTCTTCCTCACTGTCCTCCTCATCACTCTCGCTGTACTGGTAGTTACTGCGGTTGGTGTTTACAAAGAGGTCGCTCTCATCGTCTTCAGAGTCGCTAACGTCCTCATCCTCATCTTTTTCTTCCCTCCCCTCTTCCTTTTCCTGCTGTTTGTTTGTCTTGTCCTGCTCCGATGGCTCTTCCATAAACTCCTCGGGCCTGGAGAATGTCAAGGAAAAACCACAATACACTTGATTATACTTGACAAAATGATGCTGGTTGTGTGATGTGTGTGTGTGTGTTGTTATTCACCATTGCTGTTGTTTTTGCAGGTATTGAATGTGATCTTTGTACAGAATGAAGCTGATCTCTGCTTTCACTTTCTCTCCTTCCTCGATAGGATCCACAATCACATAGTCACCTTGGGGATCAGAAAGCAGACAGATTTTAAAGTCAAAAAATAAAGGCCGTTATAAATGCAAGAATTTTTTTGTTGTTGTTGCAGACAGTACTTAGTATTACATCATCACATTGGTGACTGATATTGGCATCTACTGATATCATATCAATATCTACTGAAAAAACACCAAATGTCAAGCTCTCAAAACAGTTTTTTAAGGTGAGGACCAGTTTAACGTACAGTCATAAATCCCACATGTCTTGACATTGTGGTAGCTTATGTAACACTATATATTTTGGAAGATCTATGGCTGGAGAAGATATCAGTAGGCCAATTCAAAGATATCAGACTGATGATATTTTTGAAGTACATTTTAGAAACCATTTGAAATGAAAGGCCCCATTCTCCAGCTGCATGCATCACTAAAGAGAGTATTTCAGAGTTTAACATCTTTAAGAAATCAAGTGTGCAAAACTACCTATTCTGATATTCAAAAAGATTATGATTAATACAATCTTAATATTGCACATTTAGATTATGAACCAGCATTTCTCTGTTAAATGCTGCCATTCATTTCCAAAGTGAAACAAGTAACAGCAGAAAGAATGCAGATCAGCAGAGTAGAAGAAGATGACCCGTGAGTATAAATGGGCGTGATAATGCTGGGTACAAAACATTCTGCTTGGCAGATGTTTTATGAGAAATGCGCTCAACATGTTTCTTGGATGGGCTCCAGTGAGCACCAGCTGCAGCATTTAGATTTATGAGCTGATTGACTGACACTGAATGATCTCTGTAGTAACCTTAATACTCAATCTAAAAAAAATCCCACTATCAGTTACCTCTCTTGATCCAGATGTTCTTGCGGAACTTGGTGGGCATGCTCACCAGGAAAGTCTCACCCTGAGCTGTGACAGCTTCATGGAGGTTGTTACCACGACTACCAACAACCTACAGGTGCAGGATGGAGTTAGATGAATATGTTGTTGTTTACTGGAATGCGAGCGGTTGTTTACCGTCAACACGTGAGGAAAAAAAACGCAGCCCCAGAATAGCTCACCTTCACAATCTGCTGGTTTTCTGTGGGCGTCACGAAGTCTCCAAGAACCTCCTTAACAACGTGTTTGCGTTTTGTGGCCTGTGACATTATAAACGTTGAGCTTCAGGTTCCTTCGCCAGCTGAGGAAACAAGACAGTGAGGTCAAAGTCCTGATAATCAGTGAAGCTCTGTATTTGGGAAAGTGAGCTGTGGTCAACGACACATTAAGGAGACAATAAAGTAAAGAAGAATTCGCCAAACCACAAGATAAAAAAATCAAAACTGCTGAGTTAACGTGAAGACTAGCTGAGCATGCATAGATAAGGTAACAGTTAGCTTAGCAACTTTTATAAAACTTTGGCTCCCTCAGTGATTTCAATGGCAGCTGGATGAATCACAGCCATGATTTAACTCTGCTCAATGACTATTTCCCTAAACTCACTATAACAATTAGCGAGAAACGTAAACAAACAGCTGCTTTCTTACTATTAACAACATTACAAGTGATTTAGGTTAGCTGGCTAAGCTAACATTTGCTATGTCACTACGTATCCACACTTTTATACATTAGCAAGTTACACGCTAACCTTGAAAGATAGAAAACAAAGTCTCTTCGAAGCAAAATGTGTTTCTGGGCAGCTTGACAGCAGCTATAAAACACTTTCCAAACAAGACACGTTGAAATATTGTGTCAGTAAAGCCGAACCACATGTGTTCCTGTTTTCATGCGACACCAAACATTGCACTTCCGGTGTCCAGTGTTCCGCCCTTTTCAAAATAAAGGTTGTTGTCTATTGTTCTTTACCTCTTGGCTGAAGAGCCATGCGATGAGGGCTTAAAACTGCACTCAATAAGTGGAAATTAGAATTTAACATTGTCACGTCGGCATCAATCGCTATTTATTGTATGACTGAACTAGTAAGTCATAATTATATAAAATAGATTTGTATTTCCAACATAGATCTAGTTCTTCCGTGTCTGCGCCTTTGCATTGTGGGAAATAGAGTTTTGTCTTCTCTCAATTTGAGCAGCATTCAAGATCACTGGCATTCAGTCGTCACATGGCTAACACAGGTATAAAACAAGCTTTCCTTTATTCGTGTCAACTTTAACATTTGTTTTTTCTTGAGGCCAATGAGTTTTTAAATACTAAGTACTAAGCAGCATAATAGCAGTGCATGTTATTAAAGTAAAATTTTTGTCATCCCTCACTTTTCACATACTTCACTATGACATTTATAGTAATCAGATGTTCATTGTGGTTTATAAATGAGGTCCTTATATAGACCATAAAATCTAATCACAGTAAAATCTAACATTGCATTTGTTTGTATTTTCACTTCAGAAAGTTTTATTCTGTTGTTTCAGTGTAGAGAAGAAAAGAAAACCATAAAGAAAGAACAGGATTCCACATTTTTTTATTCGACCTTCATTCATTTCTCACAGCAGTTTTTACAATTTTACATTGCACTTGTGCAGATCAATATAAGGTAAAACCCCCATCTTTCAAAACCCCCCTCTCAAGTACTATAGAGTATTAGCACAAACACTGGAAACAGAACATCCAAGAAAACTGACGAGACACAAGTTTAACTACAATTAGTGCACAGTCTTCATCAAACATGGACTGTGAGGAAAGAAAAACCAATACTGCCTAAAACACAGCAATCATTATGAGGATTAACGGAATGAAATGCAAACATAAAATCTACTTTAAAATTACTATAAAATTTCTCAGCAAAGCTAGCTTTATTCGAGCTGGTATGTTTTCAGTAAACTGGCATGAGGTGTGAGGTGTGAAGATTAAACACTAGTTTGATTTAACGGAACAGTAACATCAGTAGAACTTCATATGTGTCTGATTGTGGTCATCATGCAGTCTGGATCAAATGTGTGTGTGAGTAGTGTAAAGGTGTGGCAGCTGTGGAACATGTAGTTAGATTGTGTGTGTGTATGTATGTGTGTGCATATGCAGTGTTCGTGGTTTAGTTAACAACAGCAGATGAGCACATCCTGTTGATCCCACACGCATTGGACCCTCTGTACAGGTAGTAGTAACCCTGTAAGAGAGACAGAGAGAAATAGAAACACACATACTCTCACAAGTATGTACAGTATGGTGCAATCCAACACAACACCAGATTGTATCGCTGAGTTGAAACAACATCTCTCTGGCAAGTCTCAACAATAAGCTTTGTAACCTTTACAATTATTATAAATATATAATAATTAATTAAAATCATAATAATATTTAGCAACAAAGTCTTGCTGTTTTAAATTCAATTGTGTAGAATGACACATTTCAGGTAAGATATTAAAGTGGCGACTGGTTTTTACTTGTCGAGTGAAGAAATTCTCGTGATACCCTCAATTTTAAAATTATCATAAGTATTATTTTTAAAAACTTTTAAGACCTTTTTTCATTCTTTCTAATCCACAAACAAATGCTGTTAGAAGGTGGGGTTGTCTTACCTGCTCTCCATAATCCTCTCCCCAGCTGTTTTTGATGGCCCAGAATGGGATACCTTTACCTGAAAGCACAGAGACATTCATACAGCGCACTTGACTGCATCCTGCATCTTGATTCACAAAATCTTTTTGGTTGATATGCATGTTATTCAGGAGCTTGATGAAGAACAGCTCAAACAAATGTGTCTGTCTCAAGAGTTGGAGCTGGGTAAACGAAGAGAGGATAAAAACACTTACGTTCTCCGTATCCCACCAGCAGCACAGCGTGGTCGATCATCCAGGGGTTACAGAAGATTTTAAAAGGGTGAGACACACCCTTCCTGTAGAACTACAGAAATTTAAAATACAATTAGAATTAATTAAATGTGGTTGTATGCTGATGATTAAAAATAATTTTGACATGATGTTATTTCTTTATGGGTTGTGTCCATGATGGTGATGGCAGTGTGTTAAGCATGTCATATTTTAGTGATTCAATCATTGCCAAGGTGGATGAATGTACTGTAGCAGTGACAAAGTGTCTTACCTGCATGGCAAACGCATTCAGGGCAACAGAGATTGGTCCATTCTCAGCCAGCCAAGCTGCAATTTCTAAGGAGGCAAAAAAGAAAAGAAAATTGTCAATTTAATGGCCCTTTGTTTCAAACTGCTACACTGATGAATTTGTTTTAGTTACAATTAATATACCTGCAAAATCAACAAACATCAATCTCCACTATTTGTATTTGTCTTTGAAATTAATAATGACATATCTCCGGAGTTACAGTATGTCATTACTGTTACATTACATTAAATCTAATTAGTATCTCCTCACTTTTAGATTAAAGAAAACTTTGTGATGGTGTATGCTTTAACAGGGAATTCTATTGATTTATTTATCTGTGCTGTGCTGTGTCTTCTAAATTCTTCTCAGCCCACTCACCCTTCTCATCTTTGGACAGCTCCACAGAGCTGTTGATGTAGGCAGCCACTTTTCCGGTGGTGAAGTCGCACCTCTGCTTGTGCCCGCTGTAGGAGTAGTCGGCCTCTGACTCCAGACCACCTTAATAATGCACGAAGGATGAGGATCACAAGGTCAGAGCTTGCACTGCATAAATCACATGTATGTTTTTACAGGTTGCTCAGAGTCAATAAATAGCTCCTCAGAGAAAATGGGGATTGGAAGCTAAAATGTTTCAAAATAGTTGCACACATCACTTGTCCTCCATCCACATCTTTCTTACCCAGGTTCTCAATTGCTTCATAAGCATTTGACGGCAGCCCTCCTCTGCACGCCTGGTCCAGCCCATCACAGTCAACCAGCTCTGTGAGGGACAAATCAATGAACCAATCAAATCATGCTTTTATCTGCACGTGTAAACAGTGATTTTTGTCTGTAGGAGAAAGTTTATTTGGGTCTGTGCAGATGTATATATGTATGTGTGTTACCTTGTTCAGAGAGGGACAGTAACATCCCATTTTTCAGAAACCACTGGCCTTCAATGTTGCCTGTGACAGAAAATGCCCAGCAGGATCCACACATACCCTGCAAGAAACACACATGCACCCCAATCAATAAGAAGTAAATAGTTAATGGACTGCATTTATATACCCCTTTTCTAGTCTCACTGACCACTCAAAGCACTTTACAACACAATCCAGCATTCATCCAGTCACACTGATCACACTGGTGGCAGAGGCTACCATACAAGCGGCCAGTAGCTATTAGGTGCCATCCACACACACTCACACACCAATGGTCCCAGGAACAATTTGCTCTACCTCACAGCCAAAGTAGACAAAAATAGGAGGTATAAATTATTCATTATGCCCTGGTCACACTACATGACTCTAAATGACCAATCAGTGACGGGGGGTCACAAATTACAAGATCATTCATTAGGAAGATTACCAGATGAGTCAGGCTTCCAAACTACATTTTGTCATGTAAACATATGCCAGCAGTGGATTTGACGCAATATCATACGTGGGACTGTATTTTTTTTTTATTCCAAAATGGATGTCCAGAAGAAATTCTGAACAGTTCACACAGCAATTGTTGCTCATGGGAAGTTTTGATTTGCCACTGATCAGGGGCCTTTGGTGGGAAAACTGTTGACGAGTGGAAAATCGGGGCTACAAACCTTTAGTGTGAGCTCAGCATAAGTAACACGCTATTCAGGGTAACTGCTCTGTGATTAACTCTGATTGATGGTACCTGGTTTTTAACAGGACTGACAGCTCCATGATCCCGCCAATCCCAGCTGGCAGGGGCAGGGTCTCGGGCAGGAGAGGCTGGTTTCATCGGTCGATGAAGAGTCCACTGACTCAGTAGCGGGTTCAGGTATGTAGAGCGAAATTCTTCCTCTGGTGAAAACAGTCAAATTTTTGTGTTACTTATGAGGATCTTTTGAAGAAAAGCTGATGCAACACATGAAAAGCATTTCAGCAGTACAGAAACACAAGCAAATGCACACAAACACACACACACATACCAGTTAGGTCGCTGAACTTGGTGACTCCATACTCAGCTGACCCTTGATCCAAAGACTGGAGCTTCTCAGCAGTCTTCAGATTCTCATGGAAGATGCGCAGGCGATGGTCTGCCTCTGCAGGATCAAAGGTCAAACAAACACATATTTTAAAAAAATCATTTGGGACTTGACAATGAAAGACTGCTTTACTGCCCTGTATATTCATTTTTTTTATTGATACTTGCAAAACACAATGAGTGAATAGGCAGATGATCAATGTTCAATGCAAACCTTTAATTTTTTTGTCTGTCTTGTAGTTATTTTGGGAATGTACTGGACTTCTTATTTCCTGAAAGTTAATAAATCTATCTTAATCCAACCATCAAAAATTCAACCTATATTGAGAGTCCAGCCTCTGATCTCTTTCTCAAACAACCAGTACTTACGTGATCTGTCATTGATTATCTATTATCTGCCATTTACTGAGTAAATGACCTTGACCTTGTCTACACCTGATTATCTTTTTGTTTTGGACTTGTGACATGTGTCATATGTGGTTATCTGTCATGGTTATATTGCATTTAATGTCTCGTCTGGGTTTCTTTGCTATTTTAATTTTTTTTTCATGTTTATTCACGGTTCAGCACATGTTTATAATCCATTAGTACACATGAAAGGCTCTGAATCAATAGGAAACACTTATGTCTAGGTTGTCATAGAGGAAGGGCTTTGATCATTGCTATATGTAGGCTGTGAGTACACAGAGTTCAGGGTGTATAGATAGGAATGTCACGCTATATGCACTTTGCTATGTTGTGTATGTAATGTATGTCTCAGTCACCTTCCTGGCTGCTGTAGACCTTATTGTATTTCACCATGAATTCTTTGAACTGGCCCAACAGCTCCACAGACTCCTGCCAAATAAAGAGCACACACAGAGTCAACACAGACCCTATCTTCAAGCTCAGGTTCAAATTGATAACAGCAGTTTACACAGTCAGTCTGTTACTGATAATTTTCACCTCCAGAGGCTGGCTGGTGGATGCATCCATCACCTTGTTGGTCTCTTCTACTTGAGGTTCAACTGATAAGAGAAACATTGAGGACAACGTGTTAAGTGTCAATGTAGATAACGCCTACATTGACAGGTGTTTCATGTGTTCAAAAGTACATTGACTCTATGGTTTTTAAATTAGTAGGGATACGAAGGAAATTAGTCAGGATAGTAATGGAAATACATGGAAGCTGTAGAACAATTTTGGACATGATTCATTACTGCTTGTGCTTGAGAAATAAACACTCATCTTCTAAGTCTAAGAGCCAAAAATAAATTCTATTATTGCATATAGTTTGCTTTTTTTTCCATTTACAGGAAGAAAAAAATCTATTTATCCGTGGACTTTTACCTCATTTATCTCTTTGGTATAAAGCAAGGCTTATCGAGCGGGTTAAGCAAACATTAGCGTTACATAATAATTGAGCAATAAAGATCAAATATATCAAACTGATTTAAGTAACATGCATGCATGTTTTCTAACACCCAAACAGAACAACATATGGTCAAAATGAATGTTTGCATTAAGAAGTTCCTCAGTGACTATGCCAGTGCACTAACTGGTTGGTTTGAGCTGCTTAACAAGATATGTGTAAATAGATCCTTTAATTATCTGGGAATCCTTCTTTATAATGATGGTGTCAAATAGCATGTTCGTGATTACTTTCTGTATATATGTTGTTTTAACCAGTTTAAAAGAGCCAATCCTGGAAGATAATGCTGCTATTATGGAGCAAAGCATGAGATAACACTGAAACCACATGAACAGTAGGTCAACAGTAATTAAGTTAACCTAGATCTCTTAGGATAAGAATAAAGAGGAACCGCTGTTGTTCATTGTGAGCCACAGGTGTGTTCTTCAGTTATATTTTGACTACAGGACAGCTGTAACTGAAAAACCATGAATCTCAGATGTTTACTGATGAATGTTTTTGGCTGCAGACTGACCTTTGGGCTGGCACTTCTGTTTGAGCAGAGTTGAAGTGCCCTGCCAGGGGATGTCCCACACTTCGAACACACACACCTCCGTCTGACATCAGCAAAAACACAAACAGAGACACAGATATTATATATTACAAACAGTGAATTAACCTGAGCATACTGTCACACACAGCATATGTTGAAAATGGATTGAATAATAATGTGAATAATAATGGAATAATGTGTTTAACACACTGTAGCCCAAGCAAACAACATCAAACAGAGAAAGTTATTTGTCTCTTCATTCAGATCTTTGTTTTCTTGCTTTTTAAAAAATGGGGATAGGTTTCAAGTATAACGTGTAAGAATGGATGAACACAGAAACAAACGACAAAGAAGCGAGTCAGTGTTGTGCATTCACGCATGTGGGCATTAGTCATGAGTGTGCATGGGGTTACTTCAAGTCAGGCTCAAGTCACAAGATCAGATGACTGGTGACATCTGAGCAAGCATAACTACACTGCGGCAATAATACTGTTTTACACAGTTATGTGCACACAAGTGCATTCCCATTTTGGGGTATTACATACTGCAGGTTTTGGTGAAATCTGCTATTTTAAAAACACGACCCAGTTCCTGTCACTGGCTTCATCACTCTTACTAACTCATTCTCCATCTCTCTCACACATACAAACACACACATCCTACCTTGAGTTTCTGTGACTCGGGATAGAAGTCACATGTCCTGAGCATGGTGGATTTCTTACATTGAGTGTTGCTCAGTTCCACTGTTATAGTGTAGCGGATACCCTTAACCAGCTGGAAAACAAATACACACATACATGGATCACTTTTATTTTACAAACAAGAAGTCTTAATCAAAGCATTTATTCAGACATGACTTAATTGTGCTCAGGTATAATTGTGGTCATGAAAGACCTTTAGCCAGATAAGCTTTTTTGTGTGAGTGTATATCGACTGTGTTGTGGTATCTAGATGCTTCTTCTGCTGCATGGACACTCTGGTGGCACTGGGCCACACTGCACAGATGGATGCCACAACAAATAAAGCACTGCAGCTCTGGTGAGGCCAGCTGGTGGCGGTGTCAAGTCAGACCAAGTTAAACTTATATGACTTCCGGCCAGAATAAAAAGCTGAACATATTGACAGGCATATGCTGCCTGTAAGCTTTCTATGTAGGCTTTTGTGGCAGCATTAAAATAAATTACAAACTTGATAAAAAAGTCTGTGAATGGCGAAATTAAAAATGTACATGTGTACCGCAGTGCCATTATTTTGAAGGTAATCACCTTCTTTCCGGCTTTTGTTTAGCTAATTCTTGCTAGTGACGCAGCTTAACATGGCCCCCAGTCTCACTGTTGTTTACAAAGAATTAAGCTCATATAGCTCTAAATGCAATGTACTGAATCGTTTTCCATCCAATATTCTCCATCCACATCAGTATGTCATTACAAAATAAGTCGCTGTGAATAAATAAAATATGTTTAAAGAGATAACCGTGTTGTGGTACCTGTTTGGAGGCAGAGATGAGCCGGCTGACTTTGCGGAGGTGCATGGCGTTGGAGCCCCGGTTGTAGCGCTCCTCGGCGAACTCCAGAGCCTTCTTCAGGCCGGGGTCAGACTCCTGCAGCCGGACAGGGGAGCCCGGAGGCCCGAACAAGGGCCGGTCCAGGTCCTCACCCAGGCCGAGTACCGAGCCCACGGCGGCGGCCAGGGCCAGCCACAGGATCACCGGACAACTGCGGAATCCGACCGTCATGTTGGTCCCGGTGTGCTGTCGAAAAGAAAAGGGACCAGTGTCAAGTCTGTGCCCGGTTAAAAAGAGAGAGATGTTTGTTTTCCTAGAAGACGAATCGATATCGAGTTATACAAGAGCTAACGTTACTGTGTTGTTGCCAAACAAATCAGTGGGAGGAGTCAGAGAGGATTTATGGGCGCGGTGCGTTCAAGAACATACAATATACTGTGCCGCTCACACGTTGTTAACAGTGTTGTCGCTTATAAATCCATAATGACCGGTTAACATCATTGTATATAAATATGAGGAAAAGACAATTAGAATGAATCACATAGACTGGTGACTGCAAGGTAATATGATAACTTATAATATCTTTCACACTTTTATCTAAAAAGTAATTATAAGCAAACAATTTTGGATCTTTGTCTTTATAGAATCGTCTTCATATAATATCATATTGTGAAATTTAATGGTTGATGTTGACAGACAATAGTCGATATAGAGCACATAAACAGTAAATTACCACACACAATAATCAAGTATATTCTTCTTGATATACAGTACATATATCCAAATAGCCTGCTGTGTAACTGAACAGGTACTACTTTAATAGATACTACTTTACAGGGAACTGCAAAGCACTGCTGTTGTATTGTCCCAGATGCAGTTGTTATTCATTTCCCCATTTTCAAAAACCAAATGATTTTTTTATTGAAGAAACTCGCAGAACATTTTGAGATAATACAAGATAAGATAAACCTTTGTTGATCCTAGAAAGTCAAAGCAAAGAGTAATAGAGCTATATAAACCTAAAACAAGAAAAGAATACAAAATTACAGGTAAAGTAACAGTGATTAATAGCAACAGAGTCAACAAGTCTATGAGAACAGTGGTACCCGCCTTTTGCCTGTATGTAACAGAAGTGTAATGTAGAATATAAAGCTGGTCAGTATAACCTTAACATGGTATAGTATAACATAATATGATACATAATGATGTAGAATGGAATATGAAATATAGTATAAGGTGAAGTGAAGTGATATAGTGTAACATAGTATGTAGTATACTACAGCAAAATAACATGAAACAGACTAGAATAGACTATCAAATATAATATGGTACAGTATGGGTATCATTGTGGTGTAATATAACCAACCATAGCATCCAACAATAGAGGGGTCGTCAGAAAACGTTTGGAGGTGGCAGGAACCTGAGTTGAATTGGAGGTTTGCGGTGTGGAGTGGGAGATGAATGGTGCTAGTACAGTTCCAACACTACATAGACATTTTGATCAGCACCACCGACACCTCTGAAGATGATGGTAAAATAAATTTCTCCCTTCCCAGTGGCACACCACTGTAATCCCAGCCAGTGACTGTGGGCTGTTGAAAATAATTGACATGCGATTAGCAAATATAGCCACTAGAGAGCGACAAATCGTAACTTTTCGACGCTTTGCTTGTATGGGGACTTTTATTTTGAAAGTAATGGACCCGACGAAGCTACACAGCTACGTTTTTTTTCTTACACAGCTACAGATTACATGAAAGCATTAAAATAATTAACAGGTTAGAATGAGTAAGCAGACATACAATTTGTGCATTTTATGCCAAATCAAGCACAGCTTTCAAGTCAGTTTACCTTTATGAAGATTGCACTTTTATTATGGAGGACTCCGGCCGGACGTGTTATTGTTGTTGCCGCTGCTGAAGCAGAGGCGCTAGCGCTGCTAGCACCGCGGGCACGAACACCTACTGACGATAGCTAAGCTAACATTTTAAACTTGCGGAAATAGGCTATCCGACAGTGTTTTGCTCTCCTCTCGCCAGCTCATCGGGGACATAATAACGTTAGCTGCCACTTTACCCCACGGACGACAAAATTGCTGTCGTGAACGTAATGACTAATTTATTTTTAGGGATCAGGTTGTATTCTTAGCATTAGCCTCTGAGCAAAGGTCTGACTGGCGGACATGGAGACTCGGGGGATTGAGGACATGTTTGACTTTCGTCGGTAAGTCAGCCAACGGCAGCTAGCTAATAGAAGCTGCTCTTCACCTTCAGCTAACGCTAATTAGCCACGATTGCATTAATGCTTGTCTTATGTAATGTCTTATCCTGTGCGTTTAATGAAGACAGTATAATGTTGTACGGTGACATCTATGGTTGGCTAGCTAACGGTTGCAGGTTTTAAAGGAAGGATATCTACGCTTTTTTAAAAAAAAAACCCAAACCATACAGCTAGCTAGTTAACATAGCTCTGTGGTGGTGACGTTAACGTAACTTAAATGTTTACTGCTAACGTTTGCTATTCAACCTTGTGCAATGCTAATCTCAGTGCACACATCGAGCTGTCATCAGCTCTGACGTTAAGTGAGCGGAGCTAGCTTAACCTTAAATGGTTGTTGAACTTCACATCGGGAAATTACAGCAATCTTCTGATAGCTGAGAGTTCTCTACAAAAACTCAATTTATTCATCTCGTTAGACTGAGGTGCCATTTGTATCTCTGTGTGTGTGGAGTGAATAACTTTGCCATAAATGTCACCTCAGATTTGAAAAGCCAAACTTGTGACGGTACCAAAATAAAGTATCCCATATTTCACACGAACGCAGGTGGGGTATCAAGCCTGTGGGTATAGCAGCACTGATTATGCTGTCGGAATTTGGGACAGAATAAAACTAGCTTAATATTAGGCATCCCATATGTCCTGCTAATCACTGAGAGACACGTGTAATAAGGTGTAGAAAATGAAAGCTGCAGACTGTGGTTAAGTGAAACTCACATTAATGCGGAGTCTGTAATGAAGGAGACGTTGCTGTTTAGTTTTCAATAGTGATTCATTATAACACTCGAGAGAACTTGAGAGAAATACTCGAATTCATATAAAGCCTTAAAGTCAGATTTGTAATTTAGTTAAATGGGAGAGAGGAGTATGGCCATGTACATTAATATAAGTTTTGGTAATAGTAAAATAAGATAATGGCATTGTGTTTAGATTTTCTTTTGCTCATTTGCTTCTGATTAAAGTTTGTACAATACTTAAAGTTTATGTCAGTGTGGTTCATATGGTCCATCAAGATCTCACTGGCAAAGACATTTCACCTTTTTCAGCTTTCATCTACTGCATTATAAAATGGTATTTACAACTCTGATTCTTTCTTTGTACAGGTTTCCCAAAGATGCAGTTGTTCTCCTTCTGCTGCTGGTTTACTTTCCAGTTGGCATTTGTTTGATGTTAATACGGATTTTTATTGGTGTTCACATCTTCTTGGTCAGCTGTGCACTTCCAGAAAGTTTTATTAGAAGGCAAGTATGTTAAACTATCAGTGTTTCTGTTGACACATTTTACTCTCAGTGGCTGTAGTAGTCACGTGTGTGCCATGATCCAAGCGTGCATTAATAATTGAGGTACAAGTAGGAGTAGAAATCTAAGGAAAAACAGTGACTATCAATGCTAACACACTTTATATAATGCATACTATGTATCCCATTAAACATAATTGCAGCATGGCTGCCTCTCACAGCTGTAATGACTGCATTAAAATCAGCCACTCAATTAAATACCATTACGGCGAGTGGCTGCCAAATATATTGGATATTGTATGTGTCTATTACAATGACCTCTTGTACATGAGACCTAGCTCTCAGTAATTTCCGTCTTTACATAAAGGTGATGACTGTGGTAGTGAAGAACATTTGACAAAGATCATTTAATTAGATGACACGTGTAATTGACTTTTGGCGCTGTAAGAGAAAGAAAATCAACTGAGCTCATCCTTTAAAACTATGTTGTCCACTGCATGTTAATACCGTAAAGCCCCGCTTACAACCTTATTTCTTTTTTTCTCTTAGATTTATTGTAAGGATTATGTGCTCAGTCCTGGGGATGCATGTGAGACAGAAAAACCCTCGCTCCAGAGACAAAAACACCAAGCTGTACATGTGCAATCATGTGACAGAGTTTGACCACAACATAATCAACCTTCTGACCCCCTGCAATACTGTGAGTGTTTGACTTTCAAAATCCTCTTTGCTACACCATGTTACACAATCCTTTAAACATTTTAGACATCTTTCATTCATAATGATGCTACATGCTTCCTGTACCAGTAAGCACCTGTCAGTACAGACTAACATGTCTACTGTGATGTAATTATAGATATGGTTTGTACCTAACATGCATGCTGAAAACTGCACCGCGTTTCATTCACAGCTGTATATGTTACAGTATTGGTCATCATAGCATATGAAGTGACTGTGCATATATCTGTAGTTTTCAGTGTACTTTGTACATTGATAACTGTTGCACTTACAAACTTTTTTCAGATTACCTGCATGTCAGTGTTACATTTGAAGTACTGTGAATGCTCTCCTAGTGAAACTGTAAGGATGAAAGTACATCATGTCCTGTGTGTAAACTTCAGTGGCTGCAGATGGCACATGCAGCTTGCAGAGGAGACAGTGTGTGCACTGGTGCATGAAGCATATTAGAGTCTGACATGCCAAGTGTTCTTTCTATCCCATCTTTGACTTTTTTTTATTTTACCAGTGCACATTGTGGTATTGTACTGTTAAATATATTGAATGCAGTGTTAGGTGAGCTTCCTGTGTCGCTTTCTGCTCTTTAGCCCCAGTTAGAGGGCTCCACAGGCTTTGTGTGTTGGGCCAGAGGCTTCATGGAAATGCATTTAGCATCCAGCCAGGAAGCAATAGGAGAATCTCTTCAGAGGTACTGCTCCACTGAAGGCACCCCACCTTTGCTCCTGTTTCCTGAAGAGGACACCACAAATGGCCGCGTTGGCCTGCTCAAGTTCAGGTTAGTGCTAGCATTTCTGTTGCAGGATCTAACTACTCAGTGTAACAACACGTTTGATTTATGTCACTGTGGATGACATAGTTAATATTTGTGAGCGGAACTGGTTGATGTGATGCTAGTACAACATATGAGCCACTGAGGAAAAGTAAGTAAGTATTTTCCCCACAAATTCTGTTTTAGCTCTCTTGTTTCTGGTTGTGGATAGTCCTTCATATTTATCTGCAATAATTAAACCAGTCCTACAGCACAGCAGTAACTGTTTGGGATCAGTATTTGCACATGGAGACAGTGTTTTGGCCTCATGGCTTTGGTTGTAAAAAGAAACAGTGATTTAATCAAGCCGGCCTCAAATTATCATTTCTGTTCCAAGGCACTTTGAGATAGATATTAATTACTTTGGCGGTTGTTTCCCCCTACTAATTTCCCTGTAGAGTTTTGTGGGAAAATTAGTGTATGGAAGTGAAAACAGCTGCAAAATTGATTAATTTCTATCGTTAATTTCAGGAACTCAGAACCAAATGTACTATGTCTTTAGCTGTAGTTTAATGGAGATGCACTGAAACTTAAAAATGTTGAGAGGAGCACTTTATAATAAGATCAAGAATATTGTAGTGTTTTTGTTTGTTCAATAATTCACTTTATATAATTTTTTTCTTTACACGTTAAAAGTGACTAAATCAGACCAAAACCCCTTTGTACCATGTGCAAAGCACACCACCAGCTTAGTGGCTGTTTGCCTAATTATTCTCTGTGTTAACTTTATGAATATTTTCAAATGAAAGAAATTCAACATGTGTTCAGAATTCTATTTGTTTTTAGTGAGGAAAAGTCAGATTTTGCATGTCCAACACTGTGTTCATAGCACACAGACTCACCAACTACCACTCACAACTGTGAGCTGTACGTTCACTTTTTTGCACATAGCACTGGTGCTACACCAGAGACATAACACCTCTCCAGTGTCTGGTGGGTGGACCTCAGACTGTTTAGGGGGAGGGAATAAAATTTTGTCCATTTTAAAGTTAAATGCATCAATCTGATGCACTTTGAGATAAAAAATTAAGAGGCTAGATCTATGACGAATTTTGTGCTCCAGTAAACATTTTAATTATACACATTGGTTGTATGGATATGAATGGTGATGACAAGCAGAGGTGTAGTGCTATTACAAAAGCTCACCTATTATGCACGCATATGCATGCACAGGCACGGTTAACTTGTGGCTCATTTCAAGTCAAGACTTTTGTTCTTGAGGTAGCTTAGATCTTTTGACATTAACAAGAAGCATCTTCATGTTTTTTATCAGGGGTATCTTAGCTAGTGTCCTCTTTTATTCCGTGCTCTGATCAGTGCAGTGATCAGCATCACTGCGGATGATAAAAACAGGGTCAATAAGATGATCAGAAACGCTAGCTCAGTGATCAGCCTCAGCCCAGACTCACTTGAGGTCACTAGATAAGAGAACCAGAGCCAAAAAATTGGTTCTGTACTTTAAAGGGCATCCAGTGCACAGTGATTTTAACGAACAGAGAAGCTCATTCAGTCAGCAACTACTGATGCCTCAGTGCTCTACTGAACGACTCAGGGTTTTTTTGTTCCAGCAGAGGTCAGATTTTTTTGTGAGCACTTTTAGATGTAGTCTAGATCCATAGGAAGTGTCAGTGTTGTGTTATTTATTTGTTGTGTACTGTCAATGCAATGTCTATATTGTTTGTTGCCTGCATGAGTTGATGTGGTGGCAAATGATTTTCCCCACTGGGGATGAATAAAGCTGTCTAATCTAATCTCCTAAATATTTGTTTCCTCTCAGTTCTTGGCCTTTCTCACTGACTGATTCCATTCAGCCTGTGGCCTTACGAGTGACCAGACCATTGATTGCTTTGGTAAAGTCATTTGAACTTGCATTATAAGACAAAAATAGAGTGCAGGAATAGGACACAAAAGTAAGATAGATACCATTACCAAATTATGATTATCATCAGTCACTGTTTGAATCTTGAATGCTGTCAAGAGTGTTACACAACTAGTACAAAGAGAGGAGATTTCTTAATGTGGTCAGTAATGGCACATAAACCATGTAACAGTTTGACTACCTAAGATGCTGAAATGCAAAATGTTAACATACAGAGGAAGGAAATCAATAAAGGTAAAAAATGTGTTTCATATTCAGCCTCCCAGCTATGGAAAATCATTACAAAATGAGTGAAATTTCCTGGAAGTATCAGCAAGCTGATTAGTGCGGGCTGCTTAAATTTAATCCAGGACCGAGAATAATTCTGTCTTGTGTTACTGTGTGCAGCAGTGGTTAAAGTTAAAGTCTAATTGCAGGATTGTTTGTGTCACCAGAACACAGTGCCACAGCTCTTATCATCCACATCCTCTCTGTGACCACCGTAACATAGCAATATTTGTATTTTAATATTTGTATTTTGTCTGTCTACAGAGCACACCAGAATCAAGCTGGCTGATGGAGCTCTTGTGGACATTTTTTGCTCCATGTACAGTGTATCATGTAAGGTACTAAATAATTTGTATCATTATTTCTCTCAGCAATTGCTTTTTAAAGTTGAAACATAATCTTCTGTAGCTGAATCATCAGTAATAGTCCAATTGTTTATTTTTCTCATAAACAAAGGAAATCTGTGGAGATGTGAGTTATGTGAACTAGATCAACCAAGTACAACAAAAAAGCTAAAGAAATTATGTAACAACAAGTAACAACCCCAGGCTTGTCTCTGGCCAGTAATTTTGATTGAGGAGCATGACTTCCATATGGTTTTGAAACCATAGAGCTTTCGTAATGCTTGAGTTTTTCAGTTTTTAATCAGTCTCCTGTTGATTTTCAACATTTCTCTTGCCATAATTGTTGTCAGAATTCCTTCTCATTTTGCTTTTTTTGTTTTCCGTTTTCATCCCAGTTGGCTCCCACCGGTATCCAGACAAGATGGCGAGTCCATGCAGGAGTTTGCCAACAAAGTCCAGGAGGTAAAACCAATGTTTGTCAGCTGAGTGGATTCATAAAGAGTTAGATTTGTAATGGTAAAAACAAATATGTAGAAAAAATATTATACAGTAATGCAACATAGGCAGTTTATCCCATTTCCTGGCCCCAGCACCTATACCCAGATCCCTCTTCAGTAAACTACAAGGATCTTGCTATAGTTCCTTAAAAGCACATCATTATTAGATTGTGGTTCCCCTATATATTGACCATCAGTATCACTAATTGCCTAATCTTTTCTGCCTTTGTGCTGCAGTTGTACACTCAAGGTGTGTCTTATGTGTGTCCTTAATTTCAGCTACTAGCCGGTGAACTTGGCTTGGTCTCCACCAAGATCACTAAAGCTGACAAAGCAGAGCACATCAAAAGGAAAAGACACATTGTACCACAGACAGCTCCAAGTAAGTCAGTCAACAGACACACAATACATCTGACTCTCTGCATGGAAGGATTCAGCTGATTATGTGTGTGTTTTGGTGGAGATGTCAGCTGTTCTTTTTCTTACGCCAGGTGTCAGACCTGCCTCCATTGGCCTTGGTTTCATGGTCCAGAGTTTGGGCACAGATGACCATAGGATTGCTAAAATGGCCCAACAGGTGAAGGACGTGCTGCCTCATGTCCCACTGAATGTCATTGCAAAGGACTTAGGTAGGGCCCAATTTCAGTGCACATGTACATTTAAACTCCATGTCCTTCCACCCCATTGGAATGTACTGTCACTCTCTGCTCCATTATTATCTGCCATTTACTCTGTCCTGCCTGTTCTAATACACTCTGCTCTGTTCGTTCTGTTTGTAACACATCCTTCAAAAACTCAGAATAGGGTTTAAATTGCTGTGTACTTACAGTTGTCTTTTGATTGTGTCCAGCAAAAACCAATTGTGTTGACACCACCATAACAAATCTGCTGGAGAACAAGGAGGAGGCTCAAATGGAAGCAACCGGGACGTCGACATTTGGGCCCTCTAAGAGCAGCTCCTATTCGTCTGGCTCCGCTCCCACCATAAAGGTTTGATAATTCAACATGTAGCTGTGAGCTCTCACCTGGGGAATTTATAATTTAGGACCCATTTTAACCATATGTAAACTTATGATGTTCATATTTCCTAGAATTTTAAGAATGAATTAAGTTGCATAGAAACAGTTAAATATTGGAAATTTTAGTTCAGCTAATGTTATGTTGGGTCAGGTTGATTGATTTGTCTTCAAACACAACCTTTCTTACTTGTTTTTCTTTACTAAATCGATAATCCCATTTTCTTTTCATCCACAGCCTGCTGCCAAATCTTTTGGGAAATCACCAGCTGACAGACATTTGTCTCTCCAAGAGAGAAAAGAAGCGCTGTATAATTTTGCAAGAAGGTGAGATTTTCTTGCCATTAGCAATGTCCCATCATAAAGAGAATTTTTGGAGGAGAATTTTTTAAAATCTTGCAGCAGAAAGGTCAGCCTTATTGTGGAATTAAACTTTTCTTTAGACTTTCAAATGTCTCAACAAATATTTCTGGACTCGTTGAAAATGCTCCATGTCTGATCAGTTCAATGTTAATAAGACACCTCAGAGGAAAGCCAACTGCTTCATTATGCACAACATCTTGCAGGTGTACAGAGGTGAACCGTTTTGAAATATTCATTTGGTGTGAGATTTACTTTGAATTCATACCTAGGGTCATGTCTGTCTCTCAATACTGATTCTACATAGTGTTAAAGCTGCACCAGGCAAATTCTTATGTAAAAATACAGCTGTCTTCACTAATTTGGACCCTACAGATTTGTTCTGAGATCCAGACTGACCCTGAAACAGAAGTGAAGGAGCAGGCCTTGACAGAAAAGTGGACTCTCCAACATGACCTCTCAACGGTTTTGTCTCTTTGGCATGAAACAGTCAGCCGCTAGAAAGGATATCACCTGACAATATTGTAGGTCGTGAAGTTCCAGGTTTTTGATTAGGTGCCTCACTACACTGGTGGGGACACTACACACAAACACCTAGTTTAACTTAAAAGATGCACTAATTAGTATTTTTAGGTTAACAATGCCTCCAATAACTGCAATGTGAAAGGGGTCGATCATAGTGACAAAGAGTCATCCCCCCACTCTGCAGTGCTCCTCAGCTCCTCAGTGTTTTAGCATCTTTTAATCTCATTGTTCTGGTTTTATGGCCCCTAAATTTACTGTTTAGGTTACAGCATCTTATCAGCATTGTTTCCAGTCTCAGCGGGCAGCTGTTTTCAGTCAAAAAGCTCTGATAAACCCACTGCATGCTGCCTGCTGACCACCAAACTGCAGACAAACAAAGGTAGCACCTAGCTGGTGAATGTAGTGGAGCCAAATATTTTTATCTGGAGTCAGTGGAGAGCACAGCACAGCAGAGCTGAAAGGAGAGTCAATATTTTACTTGCATTTGTCTGGTTGCCTGAAACACGACTCAAAAATAATGCTAATGTGACCCTGTAGGTGCTGGATGTGTTAAAAAAGCAACTGTTTCTTAGTATGTTTCCCACAACAAGTTTTATGACTGTCATTTACAGCTTGTGGTGTTGCCCCCAAGTGGCCTAAAAAAACTATAGCTCGGACATGGAAAAATATATCCTCCATGGAGTGTAATGTTGCATTGATTCTTACTTTTGTTGTGTTAAAAATACATGACAGGAGAAAAAATATTTCTTGGATAAACTAATACTCTAGGGCAAAAAAATGTAGAAAATGTAGTTGTTTACTGTGTATTGTAAGTAAAAAAATAAATAAATAAAAAGAACCTTGAAAATGTGTATATTAGTTTCACAGTTGGAGAGAGTTTGACTATAAGACACTGCATTCATTTTAATTTGCTCCAGAAAAGCACTGGCAGAACCACATTGAGAGCAACCACAATGAGTCCAGAAGCATTTAGAGAAGTAGTACATGCACTCTCAATAACAAAGTATTTGTGTCAGGTTAACCATTATACCAGGTGTGTGTAAAATTTTTGACAGATTATTCTAACTGTTATTAAGTAAACACTGACTGATGGTTTTATCTGTTTCTCCTCATCTAGACGCTACATTGAAAAACACGGATTGGATCAAGAAGACAGTCACTGAACACACTTTTGGGTCAAGCCATCATTGAAAACTTGTCAGAAAGAAGCATATTCAACTTGCATAGCTGTCTAATTTAAATGGTGATTTTTATATTCTGTCAACAAGTTCTGTTGAAAAACAGATTTTGTTAATTGCAAATAACGGAGACAAGTATTCAGAACATGTGTACGTTAAAGGAATGGTGATTATGCATGTGTTTAATTCTTCATTCTGGCTGATACATAATTTTGATAACAATTTGTATTACGATCCACTGACTGTGAATCATGTATTTATTTTTATAATGTCCAGAGTCATCAAAGAAAATAAAGTTCAGCTTGACCTTAAGAAATTTGTCACTGAGTGTTTCGATTGAAAGTTGACTCAAATGTCCAAAGCTTTTCTTAGGAAAGAAAATTAAGTTTGTCAAGTGAATTACATATAACCTGTGTTTTGAATAATTTATACATTTAAGGATTACTGTCATTTTTCTCTATAATTCATGTCTCTGTGTATAAGACAACCAAATCCTGCCATAAGAGGGAGCCAGAGAGTAACTCTATGCTTGTGCCACTGAAGCTCAGTGATTCAACAACACTTCTTAAGTAGTCTGGAGTCTTTTTTTGTAGGTCCTCTTATAGACTGATGTTGTCATGGGGGTACACAAAACAATTCAACCAAAAGGCTAGAGACTGGTGAGTAACAGTGATTCAGGCGCTATGAGTATATGAAACGATGTGAATGAGCAAATGAGAAGGAGCAGCTTGAACTACTGGTCATATCCATAGACTATAACATATCATGTCCTGTTCAAACAGTTCTCATAATAATAATAATAATAATAATAATAATAATAATAATAAATCTAACCTGACTGGCCCTCATCAATTATACATGGAAAAATGGGTGACATCTCTCACATCCACCTGGACCGATGCTTCAAAGTGCTGCAACTAATGTTTTCTGTGCCGTAAACGTCACATTTCGGCAGCTCGTGTATCAGACAAAGTGCAGAAACGCAGTTACAATGTGTCAAATTCTCGGACATTTTCTCAGACGTTCATCAGTCAGGTTGCTTGTTTTACACCTGTTGGCTCTGTGTTTCTTGCTATATCCAGACTACGCAAATGCATAGGGCCCCCGAGCCACCAGGGGGCCCCAAAGCTGAATGTTCATCTGAGGAGAATTAAAATGACCTGTGTTTACTATATTCCTTATATGCTTAAAAAATAAATGTAGGATATAAATAAAATGAACTGCATTGATAAGCTGTGGCTGGTGTTTTTTGGCATAATTAAGTCATGTCACCCAGTGAGTGACGTGGCGGCCGCCGACAGGTACGATGGGAATGATTGACAGGTACCCATCATTCCCGTTAGTGAGCATATTAAACAAGGCAAACACCGTAATGGCATCGAAAAGAAATTATCCCAGTAGAACAGAAAAACAGAAGAAGAAAACGGAGGAAGAAAAACGTACAAAGGATAAAGGTAAGGCATTAGTTCGTGATGTGGGTGGATGGGGGGAGGGGTAACGCCGAGTTTTTAGCAAGTTTGTTTATTTGTCCTGCTAGCTAGCTAGCTCGGCTAGCCTCGGATAAATTTTAGCTAGCTGGCGAGAATTTGTTCGTCATAAACCCAGCTTTAGTGTTAGCTTCATGAAAGTTGGCTAAACTGAAATGAACATTGCTCATGTGAATGGACTGTGCTATCCTGCCATGAGACTGACTGACTGACTGACCCGTTTATTCAGATTCTAGCAGGGAGGGAGTGTTGTTGTTGTTGTTGTTGTCTGCTCTGTCGTCGTCCAGTGGAAGTTGTCTCTCAGATATTTGACACTTAACATTACTTTAGGATTACTTATGATTAATTTAATGTATTTTTATTTTATATTTTTAAATTTAAAGTAAAAATTTTTTTTTAAAACACTCAGTATCTTTTTAATTTATTGACGTATAGAGGATTGTTGTTTTGCTTGTATTGTCGTTTTTTTTAATCAGTTTAACTTGCCTGAGTGGCTCAATTTAAGATGTTTAATTTTAATATGAGTGGCTGTTATGACTGTAGCCTGTTTTGCTCGTGAATTGTAATAGATGGTGGCATCTTAGTGGACCATCTAAAGGGTTAGGAATTTCTCCATCATAGTTTGACAAACTAGGGGCCCCCAAACAGCATCTTGCATCGGGTCCCCACGAAGCTAGAAACGGCCCTGCTGGGACGTGATGAAAATGTAACCACTATCGTTAACTGTACTTTTCCCGCAGTACGTAAACGCAGCTTTTCTCTAAACCGGACATGACGTTTCCTTCCTTCCTCACAGAACACAAACGAGATTAAGCTGCTAAATTCACGATGTCAGGTGTAGAGGAAACTTCTAATGAATCTGTAGACGTTAAAGAAGACAAAGAGTTTGATGTTGAGGCGGAAGACCACCTCGGGGATGATTATTTTATTGACCCGACTCGATATTTGTTTTACAGGTAGAGTCTGCTCCTCATTCTCCATCAGTGTTTGGGTGGCTAGCTTAGCTGCTGCAACGCTAACTACTTCTTCCATTAACTTTGGTTTGCAACAACACGCTCATGTTTGATAACCTGTAGTTTACTGTCACTTTCGGTGGAGAGTTAGGTTAATGCTTGTCATTATAATGTTACCACCAGTATCACGGGATTCAACAGCAAGCGTTAAGCATGTTTTTATTGGATTAAAATGAGTGTTGTGCTAATTGACTGGTGAAGTTCATCCCCACCCTGACAAGTAGAAATACGACCAGAAACCAACAACAGCGCAAATAAACTGTGTCGATACATGTGAACTATTTCACTATGAATTTACATCATAATCGCTGTGTTTAATATAGTAAGAGTACTGAGAGGAGTGCTAGTTACGTTAGCTACCTTCGAGCAGTACTGTAACGTTAGGTTAGCAGCCAGGAAATCCACCCCCGTGTTTTTGTGTTTCAGAGACAGAAAGGAGTGGGCTGACCTGGAGCCTGTTCCTCAGGATGATGGACCAAATCCTGTAGTGAAGATCGCCTACTCTGAAAAGTGTAAGATTGTTAGTAAGAGATGAGACTCACATAGAAGACACCATTGAAATGAAAGTGACAAGCAAACACCTGCAGATCCGCCAACCAAAGCTTGTAACAGGATATATTTGTAATTAACTTAATGATAATAGTAATAATAATACTATAATTTCATTAGAGACATTAGGCCAAACACATATTAAGTCAGAACTTTGTTGGTGAAATTCTGACTTTTATAACTAGTGATCATATATTCCTTCCAACAGTCTCAGATGTTTATGACTATTTCCGTGCCCTCCTGAAGAATGATGAAAGAAGCGACCGAGCTTTCGCCTTGACAGCAGACGCCATTGAGCTGAATGCTGCCAATTACACAGTTTGGTGAGCATGCTGCATGTTTTGAATATGGAATATGAATGTACTATTGAGTAGTGTCACATTTTCATAATATGGAGGGGAACAACAACAGGAGAGATGACTTTCTGTGTAAAATCATAGTTTATAGAATTGTTTTGAAAATGGAGAATGCTTGCAGCTCCTCGGTCAAACAGTAAGACAATTTATCTTTGGATGTCAAGTTGAGTTTGGATTAGAGATGTTCCCGAATGAACAAAGAGCTCACAGTCTCATAATTTGTCGAGTCGTCCATTAATTTACAAGTCTTTTACTTTGTGAATAAAGGCGTAATTGGACCAGTACTTCTGTTTATTGTTTAAAAATGACAGTGTCCTCTGTCTAACTGTATTGTAACAGTTCTTGGTTTTGGGCATGTACAGGCACTACAGGCGAGTACTGCTGCAAGCCCTATCAAAGGACCTGAGGGAGGAGATGAGGTACATTACTGCCATCATTGAGGAGCAACCCAAAAACTACCAAGTCTGGTAAGTGCTGGCAAATTCACTACAGGTCACATGTCTATGTAGTACTAATGTGACATTTCTTGAGAAAATGCACATGTTTGGAATAAGTCATGTATGTAAAGCATTTGTTTGTTATCTGTGTTGTTATCTAGTTTCCATGTTTTGTTAGCCTTTTATCAAATATAATGAATGAAATAAGATTGGGTTGAAAAAATAAAGTAATGAATGTAATAAAATGCTTCAGTTTAATGAAAGCATGAGAAGATAAGACTAGTTTTCTAAACTCCTCTCCCAGGCATCACAGACGTATGGTGGTAGAGTGGTTGAATGACCCCTCGGAGGAATTGGAGTTCATTGCGGACATTCTCAGCCAAGATGCAAAGAACTACCACGCCTGGCAGCACAGACAATGGGTCATCCAGGTAGGTGTTGGAGCGCTCAGCAGAGATTGGCTTCAGAAATGAGGAGCGAGATCCAGCTTTCTGCCCACAGTGAACCACTCTGCCAGAACAAATCCTTTACTTATTCATTTGGTTGTTTGTTGACGTGCTGTTATAGTTCCTCTGTGGTCAGTATTTGTCTCGTGCATCGCAGGGCCACCACTAACAGCACCACATGATTATATAAACAAGCACGTTGCCAACATTTGTATTATTCAATCTCCAGGAGTACAAACTGTGGGACAATGAGCTGGAGTTTGTGGAGAGTCTCTTGGAAGACGATGTGAGGAATAACTCTGCATGGAACCAGAGGCATTTTGTAATTTCTCACACCACAGGCTTCTCTGATCCTGCCATAGTAGAGAGAGAGATTCAGTAAGTACTTGTCGTAAAAATTAGCATGAATTGCCCACAAAGTTAATGATCACACTTCCTACCACACATAGCTAAATAGGATCTCAGGCTTTACATGCAAAGATATACTGTATATGTATGTATATACAAGTGTAAGTGTTGAGGAGACAATACAATTCACTGAAAATCATATATTATTTAAGAGGAACATTTTCTTTAGAGACTGACATAATTTCCTGTATTTACTTGCCAATGTATAGATGAACAAAGTGTATGACTAATAACAGTTTCTTTTTATAACTCCAGCATTGTTCCTGCTGCATTGTGCATTCAGTGCATTAAGTTTCCCACTGCATACATTTGACTGGTTTTCCTCTCTTTGTGTAAGATATTGTCTGAACCAGATCAGAAAGGCTCCCCATAATGAAAGCGCATGGAACTATTTGAAAGGGTAAGATGTCACACAATTAGATGATATTCTACAGTAATCTGTGAGAAGCAAAAGGAAAAAAATGAAAAAGTTTGTGTTGTCACTGAATCTGTTCAACCTGTTCCATCTGACTGAAAGAGAAATCACTGGTATTTCATTGCGCCATCCCCATTCAGACATTCACAATTTACAGCGTGCTCCAGGGGGAAAAAAAACAAGTGGAGACTATTAAAAATGGAGAAGCTCACTGACAGTACCCCCCTTTCTTTTCCCAAGGATGCTGCAAGACAGAGGCCTGTTGTCTCAGCCAGGCCTGCTGGAGAGGGTCCTGGAGCTGAAGGAGACCCATTGTTCACCTTATCTTCTAGCATTTCTGTTTGATTGCTATGAGGACGCTTTGGAGAACAGCAACCAAAAAGAGAATGTGGGGGAAGAGGAACGAAAAGAAACTTTAAAAAGGGCCCTCGAAGTAAGAGTTTTGTTAAAGGAAAATATAATATATATATATATAATATAAAATATAAAAAATACAACCTTAGAAATTTGTGATTATGACTGTTGAGATTTCTGACTTAAGCGTGTGTTTAATCTTCTAATCCACCAAGAAATGTGCTGCTTGCTGATAAGTCTCAGGATAATTTTGCTTTAGAAATACACCAAAAATTGTGCCATTACTGTTGTTTTCTGACTCCCTTATGTTTGTTCTCCCCCCCGAAGATTTGTGAACTTCTGGCACAGGAGAAGGACACCATCCGTAAGGAGTACTGGCTGTTTTTGGGACGTTCTTTAAAGAGCAAATCTGGAAGCAGTAGCCCCTCTGATGATCCTCCTGAACCATCAGTCCCAGCTTCTGGGCAGCAGGAGATGAGTTAGACCACCAGGAGAATTGCACCATTTCCACTCCTATCCTTCTTCATCAATACTGAAGGCAGAACCAACCCATGCAGTTTAATATTACTGTAATTTGCTCTTATGTATGTGGCTGAAGAAAGTTTTTTTTAAATAACCACTAACAAGGGATTGCAAAAGGGGAAGGGATGGAGGTGAAATCAAACAAATACTCAGCAAAACATACATGGAAATCTCCCTCCTACTAAAGTGTAATAACATTTGTGTCAGAAAAGCAACATCAGTGTTATTTATTTATCACTTTATTTTCACCCCAAAGTACAATGAACTACACAGTTAGGCTGCATTATACATAACTGGAATTTAGCCAGTTTATCATCAACTTTACATTTATTAATCTAATGAATTGTCTGTTCTGTCTCTTTGTTTGAATCCAAATACATCAGTCTGTCTGTCTTTTGACCCTATAAATCTGTGTTTGCATGCACACATAATCCAAATTAATGTCTTTAAATCATGGCAGGTACACATCTTAAGTGAATATCTGAAAAAATCTGTACTAGCAGGACCATGTTTATATTGTTTATTGGTGTTGGTTTTAAATATTTTTTTTAAAGTTGGTTTAGTTGTAACTTAGAAGTCTTCTAAATACAGGGGCACTTTTGAATGAAACACTCATTCGTGACCTAACTCAAAAAATGATTCAAAATGGAGTTTTGTGTGCATGTAAACACACTTTTTATGTAAATGCTACAACACTTCCTGATTATTTGGTGGTGTCAGTCAGAGAATATATGTATGTGTGTTGTAATGGAGGGGTAAAGGTAACATGAAATAAAACTTTGTAGTAATACTGAATGTGTGTTGTAAAACTCCTGTATTTCTCAGCGATAGTTTAGCAGATGAAACGAAGTGGTATGCTGCTGCATTCGGATCAATGACTCACACAACATCACAGCTTTCCCTTTTTGTCCAAATCTATATCAGCTGCTGTAAATGAGCCATTTTCTTGCTGTTGGGCAGAGTTTGTTCTGTTTGGTCCTCTGTGCTGTGCTGTCAGGAGAAAACCAGCGAGCCCCTGTGCACTGAGCACATGTATTGACACTCACAGCCTCATGTCCTGGACTCCCTCGGAGCTAGGAAATGGATTTACTCCACTAGATGCAGCTGTTTCTACTTCTGCTGACACTACAACACAATCCATCCCTCCAGTTTCTAACCAAGCAGTTGGTTTGCCAGCAGTGTGTAATTACAGCTTCTCTAAATACTTGATATTAGAGTAGGACGGCTCGCTTTTCTCTGCTTTTCCTCCTTAGTGTGGAGGACACTGTGATCAGCAAGTTCACATCATCCACATATGACATGACTGAGCATGAGGGCCATATGACACTGAGAGACAGGGCATAAAGGCAAATGATGTGATTAGTCTAATATACAAACCAACTCTGAAAGATTCCCTCCCCTTGTCCGTTAACTGAATTCAGTAGTTTTGTCTCTAACTTTGAGTCAATCTGCATGAGCGTGAAGCCGCTGCTTTGTTGATTAAGAGCTGGAATAACAAAACAGGCCACACGACTCACAAGCCATCCTGCCAAGTGAATATGAATATTGGCCACGGTGTTTCAACTTATTAAACAAAACAGATCAGGTACGTGCTGCACCACTTCAAGCATTGTTTGGAGGACAGTGTTCCCTGGTGGTTAAAGTCAGAACAAAAAAAAAACTAAAAGGGCCCCAGACAGGGTGTAATTAAAATACTAATTAAACTCAGCACAAGTCCAAACAACCCACCCAGGTTCCCTTGTAGTCTGCAGGCTGTGGAAGTTATTAAATACAGGTGAAGGAGAGCGACCGCAGCCAAGAATCTGTCTTCTGTTCTCAAGTCCATATGTGACTTCTGCAAGAGCAGCTACCATGAAGGCTACTTTTTAAGATGCATGCACAGACACAGAGGATTAACAGGAGGCCAGTGTATCGATGCAAAGTCCTGGGCAAGATCCAGCTCGGTTCTGAGACATCTGTTTCTTATAAATGGTGGAGAAGGCAGCTAATCCTGTGTGGGATTCTGCAGCCTCTCCGTTTATCATAGAGTCAGCCACGTTTTTTTTTTAAACACTGAGACACAGGAGCATTGATACCAGAACCATACAAGCACATGTAAGATTGTTGAGGGGGCACATATTTGCATAAATACTCTGTTTTCACAATGTAATTCAGTACAGAAAACAAGCAGCAGAATCTCAGATGAAGGGAACCTGCAAATTTGGAAAAGGCAGTGGCAAACTAACTCGTGACTCCATGCGATGTTTCTGTCACCTGTCAAACTGTTAACACCGACACTTTTGGAAGACATGAGAGAACACAATTTTAAAAAATGCCTTGTACAAGGTTAAAAGTGTTTTTTGTGATCAAGAAATACTCAGATACATATGATATAAGAGTAAATACCAAAAATTAGGAAATGAATTTTAATAGAAGACACCAAAAAAAACACTGTTTTATCATACTCATGCACTCAAAACACAGCCAAAAAAAGCCCTTCACTAGAAAAGCAAGATACAAAAACTGAATATTGTAAAACAGTGGTTCGATTTTGTAGCAGTTTGGCCCTAGTTTGTTGTGTCATTGTGTTGAACACAGCACAATATATTACAAAAGAAACAGAAAACCTGGCATGTGTACTTGAAGGATAAGGCTGCTACTATTCTAAATTCATAATATCAACAAAAGCCTTCAAAAGATTAAAGCCAGCAATGAATTGATCCTACAACAAGTACTGCCTGTATAGTCCATTGTTGTCCAAAAAACTATTCATCATTGAGTCACACTGTTGCATTGTCTGACACGGTCCTTTTTTTACAATGAACATGGGCACTGTAGCATCCAAAATGTGTATTAATCTGTGGCTGAAAATGGTTTCCAGCAAATGCACTTTTGCACAATTTACTCCAGTTTGATTACCAATTGCTAAAACGTACAGTGGCCAGCTATTTTGGGGAATGATTTAAAGAAACTTTTTTTCATTTCACTTTTTTTTTCGAAGAGCCAAAAACAGGGTATGGAAGTGAAACCTTATTAAGGGACGCATTAAAACATTGTTGGTTTAGGTCTTTATATGAGATTTGTTAACAATAAGAAAAATATAGAATAGCATCTGCCTTATTCCTGAAGCAAAAATTCTTTTTTTCTTTTTTTTTTAAAATTCATAGCCAATGCTATGGCTTTGCTTTTTTTAATTCACAGCTAATACTATGATTTAAGGACATGGCACAATGCTGAAATGAGAAGCCAATGCGATGGCTTGTGAGACAACAGACAGACGAACAAACACTTACAACAGAGCAAATTAAAATGATACATTTCTGCAGGTAATTAAATGTCCCCCGCTCCTTCTGAATTTCCCCATTGTGGGACGAATAAAGGAATATCTTATCTTAAAGACTCATATAATGCTAATAAAATGAACAATCCAAAGATTGTTGAAAGATGATAGGCTAGCAATGTGGGCAGAACACCGTGCTATTGGATGGAAGAGATCAGTTGATGGGACAGCTGATTTCCAATGACAACCACAAACACTGACAGCGGGAAATGTGCGTGAGCATGCGCAGGAGAAAGGATGAGAAATAGCCTGTGACCGAGAAAGCATCGTTGTCTTCCTGCCTCAACTTAGTGGGCCAGTGATTAAGATTCATACCATGTAACCACAAGAACCCGTGTTTGATTCAGACCGAGGAGTGTATCTACAGTGACACTATTTAATGAAGAGGCAAAATGCCAAATCTTTAAAAAAAAACAAAAAAAACCTCCTCGATTGACCTCATACATGTTATCATCATCATTACACGTCCACATTCCTACTAATGAACCACTGTCATTGTCTGATCATCATCATTACATCATCGTCCTCATCATCATCATCTTCCCAGCACTGCTCTATAATAGAGAAGGGGGGAAAAAAGCCTTTTAATAAAAACTACATGGATATCCATTAAACAAATGCCACTATTAATCTTCTTTAAGGCGCAGCAGAACAATCGCAATGATGGTACTGAATGTGGAACAAATGTACTTATGTATTAATCAAGTTTCTGCATCTGCTGTCTGCAGACCAGCCACTCAGTGCCCGAAGGATGATTTATAATTGACTTAACTGAGTGCGATGCTGAATGAACAGACACTGCTGGCACGCTAACTGTTGTTAGGTCCTTATGATTTAAATGATTCCAGAGTTTAGTTAATGTGGCTCTTCGTGACCTTTACTCTCACTCTGTGAAAAATATAATTTCCAAAAGTTCTTTGATTAAGAGTCACTCCGTGGAAACCAATTGAAAATATTTATAGTTGGGTGATGAAGTCTGTTATTACATCAAGTAGAGCAAATTAAAATGACCAGGAAAAGAATTTAAAAGTTAAATTGAGTTTTTGATTTAGATTATGAGAAGAAATGTTATTAATTTTCCTTGAATTTCTTTTGGACTGAACGGTGATGCTAACACTGGTGACAGCAATAATAATTGGATAATGACGGTGGTTAGTTTCAGACTGATAAAGTATTTTGTGGGCTGATACTGTGTTTTTGTACAAAGCCCAGTATTATATTTCTTCTGCAAAGCATCAGTGTTTCCTGCAGACTGTTAGCCTCCTCGTGGTGAATCAAAGAGAGCATGTACTGTCGATGATGTTGCACTGAATGCTCCATTGATCGTAGTCTCCTGACTTTCCCTTGATGTTTTCAGCGTTTTTCAAAAGGCAGATGTACAAGGGAAACCTCCAGGTAGAAGAGGCCATTAAATGAAGGAGCAGCTTACAAACACATTTTCATGCCATTACATACGACGCCAAAGTTGTGCCAAAATCTCACTTTTGGCAGCAGAACAAGCTCAAAACAAAACGTCAAACAAAGTTAATGTGACAAACGTGATCAAATAGCTGCTCAAATTCAGCAGACACACAGTAACATTTGGATTCATGTAGCTGTGATTCTGGCCAGCTGACGAATTTAAATCCAATTCACTCCTTTTAGCTCTGTTTTCTTCTCCACTAAGTCCTTAGAAAAACACATCTGGCTCTTGGACAGCAACCTGTCGTGGCTGCAAACAAGAACAGACTTTACAGGCTGAAAAACCAAAACTATTTGCTAAAAAGCTCTGTGGAGTTGAAGGGAACTGCAGCGTTGAGAGATGATTTTCTGTGGGTTCATTACATCAAGCAACACCTTTCACATTAGACACACATTTGATCCATTGTTACTATAAAAATATTAATTAGCGCAGCTTTAATGATGCTCCTACCCCTTGACCACCTTGCTTCCCTGTTCATTTTCCTTACAGTCCGGCCCATTTGAAAGGCCTTGTCCCTTGTCTTATCCTGGCCAGACAGGTCTCTGCCTCTGTATTGATTCCATATAGTTCTGAGTCAATTCCTCAAACATTGTTTGAGTGCCTCCCAGTTCCAGCCAACAGCAGTGCACACTGCTTTAGATTCATTAATATTTATAGGCTAACACAGGATTTTACAGGCTGACCTGTCACCGCTGTTGTAACTGCTGCCGTAAAACTGCATCTGAGATGCCCAAGCAGTCCCTTCACAGCTGACTCTTGGCACAGCTGAGGTAATGGGCCCTAAAACACACACACACAAATCCGCATACACACTGTGACTTGTAGTGATTTAAGTTAAAAAAGCTGCTCTTGAAGGGGAAAAGGTGATTTTACCACGATGTGAGGAATCCATCTGAACTGTTCTTTGTCACTGATAGGCCAGTTTTATGTCTGGTTGCTCATGTTCTCCGTACACTGCTGGGTAACAGCAGCGTACTATCGTGTTAACATACTGATTCAGAGTGTCCTCCACATTGAAATTAAATCATTTTTTACTTACTTCTCCAGCGGTCGACAGCCCGCCACCTCGTGCAGCCTTGTGTGCGCGGGGTGATCTTACCTATTAGGTTGGGAATTGCTTTCCTCTTCAGTGGCAGCATCTTCCAGGTTTGTGACCATGACAGGGAAATTGTCTGTGTTATGGAGGTGAGCAGGGTTCTCCTTGTGCCCTGATCAAAGACATATGCTGTTAACAACTTCTGCTTCATCAACTTTGTCGCACAATTGAATTTAGTGGTTGTACCTAAGATTAAAATGCGTGCTGCGTACCTGTGACTGCTCCTGCTGTGAGTTAACTAAAGCCTGGCCTGGTCTAAGTTTATTTGTATAGCTCTTAATCACAGCTACAGTCTCAAAACGCCCACATTATGGAACAGCAAATGTGCAAACTGGTTTGAATCTGCTGATCAGTGAAGCGTGGACATTATACAATCCTGTAACAGAAGGGTGAACTGAGAGCTGTGGGTTTTCCTGCTGAAGCCTGGCCTGTCTGGGTCAAACGATGCGAGGTGACGGGGCAGGCAGTCTGAGCGTTGCTGCTGATGCTGTCGACATCTACATCGCTGCCAATGGACCGACCCACACTGGCAGAGACACCCACTGCCAGCGAGCAGGACTGTCAATCAATCAACCAATCAGCAGGTCATCAACACATCATTCACAGCACCGTCTCTTATCTGCAAACCTATGCAAAGTAGTAATGACCTAATTAGACCCACGCTCACACACACACACACACACACACTGGCAGCTGCACTGGTACAGTCAATGAGGTGGCTCATTGTGATGAATGGATGGGCAAGGGCTTTCCCTGGCGTAATTTTCTCACCTGCACCCATCAAACGTTTGGTTCATTAAGTCAAAAACTCGTGCTTGTCCTCTGAAGTTTTCACATTTTGGGGAAATGAATTGGAAACAGATCAAATCCAACAACCTGCAACAATTTGCAAGCAGGTCACACTGTGGGCTCATTTTACATATCCTTGAACTTTTCTCACATGGTCGCCTCTTGAGTTTGGAAACTAATTTTGTCATTTGTCTAATGTTTTCAGCTTGCTGGTTCTATGACACGTCCTTGTTTTTAGCCACAGCAACAGCGTGGCTCTGTAGGTGGTGATTGTCTTTCTGTGGGTCCGCCACTTTGATCCAGACTGAAATAGCAGTGATTGCCATGAAAATTTTCTACAGACATTCATGATCCCCAGAGGATGATTCCTAATGACTTTGGTGCTGCCTTAACTTTTGCTCTTGTGCCACCATCAGGTTGACATTTGTGTTGTGTGAAACATTGAGAGCTATGAAATTTTTAATTTATCCAACTTTATTACATTTATGAAATACCTGCAAAAAATTACTTCCCAGCAGCCTCAGCTGTACAGTGTTTACTGTAAATGAGCAAATGCTAAGAAACTGTGACTTAGCATGTGACATAGCACTTTTATCTTTATCTTTTTTCTTACCCAGTCTGATCCTCATGTTCCTCTAACCAGCATTAAGTCAACCCCAGAAACAAAATATGAACTTCGGGATATAATAATACCTCCACGTCTCAAATGTGCCCGGAAAACTCATTTAAAACCCAGTTATTTATGGAATATCTTCAATCTGCAGGAAATATATTGGAGTCAAATATTAACTTTTTAGACTATCAACTTCTGTGCAGCATCGACTTCAGATGACTCACGCTGCACGTCCTTCTACATTTGTCTTGGGACAAAAGAGAATCTGAATCTGAATCCGAAAATGAATCCACACTGTAACATGCATCACCTTCAACTTCAAATTTGTCTCTCAGTTTGTCTGTGCCCCCCAGAACCTCCATCAGACCATTTGGACAGCACCAGTTATGTCCCCACTTCCGCAACAAGTCATTAAATGTGTGCTAAATAAAACATGAGGGGTACAGTTTCTCCTGTTTGGGGCTGAGAGGACAGATGTTGAGGAGTCCGGTCAGCTGCCATCCGGCCTGGACTGGATGTTCCAGGAGCAGGGACACAGCCTCCGTCCATCCTCCAGCAGCTCTGCTCCATTTCATTCAAGCATTTATTTATGATTTCCAGAACCATCCACCTAACAAACAACAAGCCTTATTATGCAAGGATGACGTAGATACAATCACAGCAGGCCTGTGTATGTAACATCCACTGGAGTCAGATCATTGTAGAAATGATAGTGAAGCAGATGATCCACCTTTTATTGTCAGGAAAACAGTGAACCATCAGCACAAATTCATTAACTCAGTGCTACCGAACTGACTTCACTACAGGACTAGAGGCTTTTAGGGGGAGTGAAGAAATTAATGTTCCTGAAAGCCAGTGATCTCTGTCCCTGCTGGTGTTTGTTTTCTCCATCACCAGCCACCGGTCGTTTACCCACCTTCTCATTAAACGCCACGTCGCCACCGAGGGGACAGCCGGGACACATCCTCAGTCCTCACATCAGCAGGCCTGCGGGTCATTGGTCCTCTGGACCCTCCAGCAGCTCGGGCTCCAGCAGCCTCCTCCTCCTCCTCCTCCTCCTCCTTCAGCACTCACCAGTCAGCCCGGAGACCTGCTGGATGCAGAGCACAGTCTGTCTTCAGGAGGAGGAATAAGGAGAAAGTTTTTGCGCTTCAGGAGTCTGATGTGGAGTGAGGTGACCACCGCCTGATTATGGATTATCGATAAGAGCATCAAGGAGCGCGCTCTGGGCATTAGTTATTTATCTCTTCCCGCGCGGCGGCGGCGGGGATGCGAGAGAGACGCCACGGCGGCGGGGATCGGCCGCTCTGAACCGGCGGGTGATGTCCCAACGTGAGGGCGCATCCCGAGGAGCCGGAGGAGAGGACGAGGGAGGATGAAGAAGCGCGGAGAGGGATCGAGAGCGGCAGAGGTGGAATATAATGAAGTTGAGTGGGAAAGGACTGTGCACCGTGTTCTCCAGCACACTCCTCTTCGTGTGCGCCCTGAGCGAAGTTGTGGTTGGATTAAGATGCGTCTCGCTGGGCTCCACGGTGAGGGCGCACTTCCACCTCGGCGCCGCGGCCGGGGCGTTCTACTCCGGGCTGCTGGTGGGGGTCGGCCAGGTGCTGCTGGGCTCCGCGCTGCTCTTCTGCATGGACAAGCCCGGCTGCAGGAATTTCTTCCTCCTCGGCGTGGTGGTCTTCTTGCTGGGGGTGCTCACCGCCTTCTCCGGCGCCGTGGTGGACGGGGACACGGCGGCTCTGGTGGAGAGGAAATATTCCCACTACTGCTTCCACTCCGTGGCGGTGAGCCCCGCCTGCGAGCAGCTGAGGGACTACCAGCGGAGCCTGGTCATCTCCACGGTGCTCAGCACGCTGGAGTGCGTCCTGGGGCTCATCCACCTGCTGGTCATCAAGCGCTACAAGGCGGCGCAGCTGCCCCGGAGCCGGCAGCCGCAGAGGCAGCGCGCCGGCGGGATCCTGTTCAGCGAGGAGCGGGACTGCTCCTCGGCCGACTTCCAGCCGGTGTCTTATATCAACTTGGGGGTTTTTAACGTGTTTGACGAGACGGGCGCAGAAGTGCAGTGCGGGGGACACCCGTCCATCGAGCTGCCCGGATACTCGCCCTCGGACCCGGAGCTCAACCACTGCTTCCCCTTCTCCTACCCGCTCCCCAGCGAGCTGCCGCCCGCCTACGAGGACATTTACCCCGCTGAGGCATGCAACACATAGCCGCTCCGGAGCAGCGCCTCCTCTGCTCTGACAATCACCGACTCTGTGCTTCAAACAATCCCCCCTGTTCCCCTCCTGCCCCGGCCCGCAGCAGTGAGCTCCACAAGGAGGACACCTGGTTCATCCTCATGTTGTCCATCCCCGGTCAGACTGATGCGGATCTCAGTGAACCAGGCCCACACACGGTGCAGACACATCGAGGCCCATACAACGCAACAGCTTGCTAGAATAACAGGAGCAGAGTTTGTGTTCTGAATGTTTGCTGTTAACATTTTTAACTTGTGAATAAAAAGTGTATTTAACCTCATCGTGGAGCTGCTGCCAGTGGAGCTTTTGGGAAATCCTGCTCAGTCTAAACTTCATTGTTCAAGGGTTCAGCCAACTTCTCGAGTGCAGTGCTGCTGTGTGGTTCATCAGTTTAGCCTTTTCATGATAACCAAGAGCCTCTCCTGGTAGAAACGCAGTTGATTTCAAAAACCGTAAATCATCATCTGGGAAAATACCTGGAACACAGCCATCATCATGTCATAATGTTAAAAAGAAAAGACCTCAGCATCTTACTTTAAAGTCATCCTGCAGGGATTTATGAGTTCATTTTCATGAAGTTGGGGGCTGTTTAAAAAAAAAAAAAGCATTCAAAATCAAAGCAGCAGAGGCCAAAATATAATGATTTTTCACTGGTATGAGTCAAGCTCCACAAAAACTGGATCCTACATTTCCCATAATGTAACTGGATTTTTTCATTGCACTGCCCTGGTCTGGTGAACATCTTCACAACTCCACACCCTCAGCTTGTAATGCAGAGACAACCCTAATGACATCACTATGACATCATCTGGGTTATTTTTTTTCCCACGCTTTGGAGCTCTCCTTCCTGAGCCACTTCCCGAGCTCTTTTCCCAGGGTGAGTCGTACTTCTCATGACGAGTGAAGTGATGAAGAGATGTAAAATTGGTATAATGCACCTTTAAGGTTCAGTTTTGTTGAAATCAGATCAAAGATAAACCCTTGAGACTGCTAATATTCATATGACTGTTATTAATGATAATGAGTATGTGGGCTATCAGAGGGACCGTCTGAGCCTGAATGCACCGTTTGCTTTAAAGTAGCAATGATACAGAACCTCACATTTCCGGGGTCTTTTCGTGCACTCGCAGATGTAGCAGGCTGTCCGGATATGACACGGACTTCAGGTGGTCCCACACTGTTTCCAATTTTAAAAACTGAGCAGCACCGCTTCCCATGATGCGACTTAGAATCATTTATTAACTCCACCACACACAAACAACCACATCAGCTCTCAGCACGGATCCCCCCGGGACCATCAAAACCTTTTCAACCTCACCTTTACTAATTTCTCTGAACAGCTAGAACAGTAGAAAATAGATGTGGCTGTCATCGTTGTGTAGCTACCTTTAGACAACACTTCTCTCCGGTAAATTAAATAGAAACGCTCCCTTTCCCCTCAAATTAAAGCCCTCAAATGAGCACCCGTGGCCAAATGTTTCTCTAGAGGCACTTTGAGGGGAAAACTTTAAGACGTACAGTAATAATCCTCCTCTTATCCGTTTTAAACCGTGTGATGATGCTTTCCACTCACTCATTCTGCTTAGGCCAGGCTACTTTCTTTTTTTTCATGCCAGTAAAAAAAAAATACCTTAGGATTAACTCAGCAACTGACTGGAGAACAAAAGAGGTCTTCAGGGAGCTGGTGTCCTAAAAGTTTCATGGAGGGGTGTCCAAAGAAAGATGCAAACAAAGCTAATGGTGAGGGCTGTGGAAGAATCACCCACTGTGGCTGTGCATCATCAGCCCACTGACAGAAAAGCAGCACAGAAAACAGGAGTGTAGGCTGGCGCTCCTGCCGGCAGCCCCTCTTCAACCTGGAGCGCAGACAGACGCCCGGGTCAGCAGTATCACACCAAGCTTAGTCAGTTAGCTGCACTGGATATGTTTCAGATTTTAGTCTTATTCATTTTTAATGCGTTTTGCAGTGGGACAGTAAATAGATATGTTTTGCTTTTTTGGATAAAGAGAATGTTTCCCGCCTTATTTATTTCCCTTTAGCACCTTTAAATGTCATGTTTTGTAATGATCCTTGTTCAGGGAGTCGGTGCAATGAAGCAATGCTGCTTCTATTGCATATTTTTATATGAATGGTGCTTGTTACCCATGAAAAATAGTGCGACATTCAATAACTGAAGTCAAAATAAGGTGGTCTCCAAGGTATGTAGGCATCGTTCGGTTTTACTCGACTGCCTGTGAATAGGATCTTTAGGGGACTTAATGTGGTGTAAATAAACCTAAAATTTAGAAGGTGGGATAAAGTATGGATGAAACTCCAGTTTGTGAGCCTCCCTATTAAATCACTGGAACTTTAGTACGGTACTGGACTGAAGATATTTTCCATTTTCCACTTGATTGTCTGGTTAAGCTAAGCATAGACGTTTCATATACTCTCAGGATGCACAAGGTCTGTTTACATATGGAATAACTTAAAAATGTCCAGAACATTTTCCGACTGCAAGTCAAACTGTGCATCACAAAAGATAAATTGCTGATTATATCTTCGAGCTTAGTGTGACTCATGCAGATGCCCAGACAACATTTCCTGACATTTACTGCTAAAGTCTGTTGCATTGATAACATGGCGAGGTTATTTGCCAGATTTGATTTTAATCGGACTCTTCTTAAACAAAACAAGAATATATTTTATCTGAAACAGTGAGTGATTTAGTGAAGGCCGAACAGTGGTCATGCTCCTGTGAGAATCACTGTTCACAGCATTAAATCAGCTGGCCGCCCCAATTATGTCACTTTTAACAACGTACTGTGGCCATCACACAGACTGGGTCACATAGTTTGGAAGCCGTCGATCTAAAACAACAGTCAGGTTGTCTGTGCTATCATAATTGTTTGGAACATTTTTGGAACACAGTTGCTTGCAAACATACATTAAACATGGAGCCTATATTGTAGAGAAAATCTTATCGCATGATGAGATGACATTGAGCAAACAAAAATCTATATCATATTCAATACTGATAAATATATGATCATTTTCAAAGCATGCTGTAAGGTGGTTAAAGATAATTATTATGTCACAGTGGAGTAAAGTTCATTTACTTAAGTCTGGTACTTTAAAAATCTGACATATTTGAACTTTACTTGTCTCCATTTTATGCCACTTTCTACTTCTACTTTGCCACAATTAAGAGGGAAATTACATATGATGTACGACGAGCTTGTAAAATATGATAAACTACTCAATAGTATATAGAATACTTACATTTAGCTCCACCTTGATCAACCATAACAGTTCAATTATGTTTCCACACGAATACATCAGTAATAATAATTCAGTGATATAATATGTAATAGTGAAGCACTCACATAATAATTTTCCTGCATATTACTTTTAATTTTGATACTTTAAATATGTTTTGCCGATAATACTTGTGTATTTTCACTTGTGACAGTGTTTTGTATTGCAGTATTGCTACTTTTACTTTCACCACTGCTAAGTCAGCAAGCTACAGAAACATTTGACTCAAGTCAGGCCTCTACATTGAAAGTTTTTTGGGCACTTGTGCTACAAAATGTAAAACAATTTAGGGACACTGGTAAAGTTCAGTTTTAATCACAGAGATGGTCATGATGCCTTGGCTGTGTAACTGGCAGGTACAAATATAACTCCACGCTTTTCACGTCAAACCAAAAACCTAAGCAAATATCCAACTGAGAAGGACCCTGAGTTTAGTCTGACTCATTTCATGCAGCATGTTTCACCATGTTGCTGTGTTTAAATATCAGCTCCATCAGACGTAATGATGAAATGACAAAGTGCTTTCACCCTTACAAGCGAAAGAGAGAGAGAGATTAACTTTCTAAAAGTCACCACTGTGGGAGCAGTTTATAACCCGCTGTCTGTCTTTGACAAATGCATCTCTGTTCTGTGGTCGTTAACAAATGTCACCTGCCTGTTCACTGGAAAGAAAATCTGAGATTACACAATAAATCTAATCTATATTTATCCAGGGAAGTCGACTGAGCCTGGATGCTATTTTCCAGCAGTTCACACTCAAGTTGACACATTCACACTGTGAGTCTGGTGGTAGTGGCTCCTTTTCATGAGATTTGACCTGGTGACTTTTCTGGTCTTTTCTTCTGCAAGACAAAATCTAACTCCAGACATCTGAAAACAGAAATAATGTGTGTTTTATCAATAGTTTTAAATACTACTCGAATCCCCAACTGCTTTAAAATGCCATTGACAGAGTGTATCTGGAAGTAGTTATCGTCATTAATGTATGAACTGTGCCTTAGATAACTCATGATATCCCTTTGAGTACATGCTGTTGCTTTTAGAGGTATAATGATGAGTAATTGGACATTTTAAAAAAGCAAAGACATGTCAGATTGTAAAGTAGGGCAGTGTATTATCTTATGGCCTGTGCTCTCTGCGGTCCAGAGAAGAGCTTTTTTTTTCCTTCTTCCTGGTGGTGGATCCTTTGTTGGATAGCGGTGCTGCATTAGTGTAATGACAGCCTGCGGCTCTGGTCACACAAAGTAAAAACCGCTGACTTGCATCTCAAAGTTCTTCACTCTGAGGAATATAAGGGAGGGTTTCTGCACAAGTGATTACACTGCAGATACTTGGATGAATGATGTGCGTGGACAGGAGCGTACAGCAGGGGTGAGCTGACGGAGCCTCAAGGCGAAGGAGGGAGATCAGATCAAATGTCTTTGGCGCTACTTGAGACAATTAGCTCATTAACAAGTGTAATAACTTTTTAAATGTTGTCGTGACACTTTTGCAGCCGGTCACACAGAGAAAATAATATGTGTGCTGCTGAGACACACACGGGCTGAAAGCACTCACATGCACGTCTTGCATTACATTTTTCTCTCTCTATCTGCATACTTGTCCGAATGTATGTCAAGGACAAAGCTGCCAGCCATACTTATGGAAAAAAAAATCAATACTCCCTAAGAGCCTTTCATTAGACACATATCCATTTGTCTGTGTGTAGCTGCCAGAGAAAGTTGTGTTTGGAAAAGCTCCAGTGGCTTTTAAAAGCCAACACTGGGCCTTTCCTGACAAAAACGGGATTCACTACCTATGTGCGAGCTTCCGAGCCATTAGACTCGCTCGGGCCGATTTCTGAAAGGCTCAATTCTTCTTTACACTCTCTCTTTGAAGATTCTGATTTTCATTTTTTGTCTGCAGGAGCGACGGTGTTGGAGCTCTCGTCATGACTGAATGCACAAATGGGCAAAACAGCAGAAAACCTTACAAAAAGGCACCAGTGCAGGGGCTCTGAAATCTTTATGTTATTGGCAGATAATTATGAACTGGTAGCTTGATGTGCTGGAATCACACTCAAAGGCCACTTGTGCTTTAGATTCAGACATTTATATTCACTGATCACTCTGGTGCTGTAAGCTTTGAAATAGTGTTATACCAGCATGCACTGGGTGGTAGGTGTTACAGCTCAGTGAAGTTGTATTCACTGAAGCAGACTGTGTCTTTCAGCATATTATTCCCTGCAAAGCTACACACACAGAAAACATTTAAACTGATAATCAAGAGTAATCGATAATGTAAGTGTTGCGAGTTCCAAACATCTGATAATGCAAAAGATGCCAAAGGCGTTGGACAGAAAAAAAAAAATCCCAAGACAACTTACAAGCTTTTTCTTGCAGCCACATCAAATAATCTTCATCAGGGGTTGGAATCAGATCTCAGCTCAGTGGCTGTTTCTATTTCTAGAGCTGCAACTAACAATTACTTTCATTATGGATTCATTGGCCATTGTGTTTGTGATTAATCAATGAATCATTTGGTCTATAAAATGTTAGAAAACACAGAAAAATGCAGATTGGGAATGGTGATGTCTTTAAATGTCTTGTTTTTTTAAGGTTCAAAAAGCAAAGATAGACCATTTACAATGATATTAAACAGAGAAATTCTCACACTGGAGAAGCTGGAACCGCAGACTGTTTGGCACTTTTGGTTTAAAAAAATCAACTTAAATGATTAATTGATTATCAAAATAGTTGCTAATTAATTTTCTGTCAACTATTTCTATTAACTGGCTGGTTGTTTTGGTTCTAATAAGTTAAAGCATACTTCACTACTTCTCATCTGTGTCGCCTTGATCGTGAAGGTTTATTCTCGACTTTGAAAACCTCAATCCCAATTCAAGGTGTCACATTGTCTTTATCTGCTAATGACAACTGTGTGATAGGATTCACAACTTAGACGTCCTAAAAAAGTGAAATAATGTAGCAGCTACTGAGCCAGCATATCAACAGATGCATCCCATGACAACTGAGGAAACTCCTTCCACCGATTAAGAGTATGTGATCATTTGGCAAAAACACTGCTGTATCTCAAAAGTAACAAGGATTGTAATGCTTCTGCCTAAGATAGTTTACTAGTTAAAATGGCAGGTCAGGTCATCGATCAGTATCAGTGATTTAATGATTACAGCCATGTGATGAGATTTGTGGCTTGTAGATCCAGTAGTTTGGATTGGACAGAAACCTCTCTAACTTACAGTTACAAATATCTGTTGTAAAAACAAGACAGTGTTGTTTGCATCACATTCAGGCTACTGTAATTTAAAAGGATGGAAAGACTTCGGACAGAAGGGGAAAAAATTCGATTGACCTCCTGCTGGTTGCCCAAAAGCGGTCGATGAGGGTCACGGATGACTCAACAGTCCTTTAATGACCAACTTGGACTCATCTCCGACCTGCAGCCGGATTTGTGGATTACAATCGACTCCTCTCACATAGCAGCCTCCTGAATTAATACTTTATGATTGCTTTCTCCCGCTGTGGCTATTTAATTATCTTTTAAACTGAGTGTAAACCAAGTTCTGCACCTCCCTGTCTGTTTGTTCCATTTGTCTGCCAACTAATGAGCACCATTTGCCCGACAGGTACATTACAGCTAACTCCTGGCTAGTTTGTTCATCTACTACTTAATACTGAAAATTATAATGTTAATGGAATTGCTGAGTGCCACATTTCTCACCTGAAACTTCTCCAAGAGATTCTGCTATATTATTCTGAGAATGGAGTTATTATGCAAGTCCCAGAAAGTGAGACAACCTGAGATTCAAGGTGGAATAGAAAATACCCAGTTTTCAGTTTTTCGGGTCAGCATCACCTCCATATTTCTGCTGTGACTTGGACACATAATCAGGGCTTGAAAAGTCTAATGGAATATATTTACCAATGAAAGGATCTCAATGCAGGTGGTGAAATGTAGCTCATGAGCAAGCGGCTTCTCCGCTCCTGTGTAAGTCAAGCCAGTAGTAATTTTATGCAAACAGCAAGTGTTTCCCTCCAGGCTTCTTAACAACTGAGCAGAGTTTTAGTGAGCTGGATTCCTCCTCAGTAGCTTGGAACAGAAAGTGTGGCAGAGATGCAGTGAAGGGAGAAGGGGAACCCTGGCAGCGTCTGCAGCCACAGCGAGTCGTGCGTCAATCAATAGCTCCTGCAGTGGCTCTGTTTTCAGAGGGAGCCAGCTCTAAACTTGCAATAACCTCTTTGGCTCGCTGCCATCTGCCACTTAGCAGACAACTCCTGGAGCATCAAAAGAGCGGAGTGGTGCAGCTGAGGTAAGGTCGCTTTCACGGGGAAAGCTCCAACTCAAAGGCGCAACTTCAATTTAGTCCTCCAGCTGCTCTATTCCTGTGATTAGTGGTGTATTTGTGCAGGAGTGCCAGCCGTGGACAGCCCTTACTTCACATGCACATCAACATGCTTCACATATGTATTCAGAGAGCATACATGCTGAAGAGGCACAACATGCTGATGATTTATAACAGCACAATTTGTGCACTTTCACATGCAAACAGATGATTTAAAGAGACACAGTGCAAAGGTGGAAACAGTCATTTCACATGTTCTGCTGCTTGTCTGCAGAAAAATCTCTCTATTGCTTTTATTTCTCTTCAGCATCGTTCAAGGATCATCTTAACGTGCACTGACTGATTTGACCGCTCTGGAGTAGCAGAAACAAGTTGTATTATTATCATCTTTTAAGTTGAAATAGCAAACCTGTCAGTAAACAGTCCTTAGCTAACTGTCTCTGCTAACTGTGTCTGTCCGCTGTTTGGTACAGGTTGTGCAATGTTAGTTATCAGAGATTTTCCCTGTTAACAGCTGTGTCTGTAAACAATGCTGAGAACAGTGAGACTGAACCAAAACAGTAAAGTTGCCGCCTGTAAAACCAAAACAATGAGATTAAAGGGGCTGAGGAGGAACTGCAGAGTCAGATGATAATTCTCTGTAGGTTCATCACTATCTGCAACTCCTTTTCACATCACACAGCCATTTGATCCATTTTTAGTATAAAATTATTGACGATGGCAGCTTTAAACTAAACTTATCACAGATGTATTACTGAGATCCAACTAAAATCCCTAATATGATTTGTATTCAGTGGAGCTTTGAGGCTGGATTTGATGATGAAAGCTCTGTCATGAAACCAAGAAGATGTTTTATGCTTCACATCAGCTCCTCTAAAGACAATGGGATGTATACTAAAGAAAGGATCGTATCAAAGAACAAAAGGAGCAAAAATGATTATTCAAAGAAATTCCATCAATGGGAAACCGGCACCTGCTCTGAAACCAAACTTCCCGGAGTTGCTGGAGTAATATGTGACTTCTCATGAGCCATCAGAATAGGCCATGTTTAAAGCCTCTGTGGCTGAGGTGGCTACTCAGTGCTGTGGCCAGAAGATCATCTGTGCCAGTTGTGATGGAAACCAAAAAACTTGACTTTAAATCTGGTGGAGGAAGCTGACAAGGTGAGGGAAGAGGCCTGTGGGGCTTAGTTAGACCAATAAACCCTTGTATCTGCCAGATGGTATTGGCAGGCCAAAAGGAGTGCAGCGCTCTGTGGTCATGGAAGCAAAAACTCGAGTGGGATGAGCTTGGTGAGTTCACCGAGAATCAATTTTGGTTAATTCACTTCTGGCAAACTGTCAGATGCCACAGGAAGCAGGGTTTTGCCCAGGCTTGTCTGTGGAGTGTGAAGTGTGTCCTGTTTGGTGACACATGGCTGCAGCTTTGCAGTGAAAGGAGCCGGTACAGGTGGCCTGGGCATATTGTCAGGATGCCTCCTGGACACGTCAAACTGGGGGGAAGCCCTGGGGCCAGACCCAGAACATGCACCAGGGACTACATGTCCCTTTTAGCCTGTGAATGCCTCGGGATGACCCAGAAGAGCTGGAGGACATGACTGGGAAGAAGGTTAAGACACAGACCTTAATAAGAGGTGAAAATGATCAGATGGATGGAGGATAAATATTGCTCATGCATGTGTTACGTCAGTTATGAAAATAGCAAAGAAATTAAAATGAACAAATGAACACTGTAAGATCAGTGTTTTAATTTAGGCACAAAAAGTCACAGTAACTTTAGGTAATATATATTGTGCTGGAAAATAAGTCAAAGCAACTGGACTGATCCTTTTAAAAGATCTATATTGAGTAATGGACATTATAAAAACAACAAGGAAATAGTTGAAGTACACATGCATATATAACACAAAATGAAAGTGTAAACACATCCTTACGTCATTTTGAGTAATGTGTGGACGCTGGCAAATATCTACATTTAGGGACATTTTTGGTTTTGAACAGTTTCCATTAAAAACTAATTGAATTCAGCTTTTTGTCCACAGCATTTCTGATTTCAGGGCAATAATACATCTTAAGTGCATCATGACTTCGGAGGCTTTAAGAGAGACGCCCACTCAGGAGTGAGCACAGCATGAAATGTGTGGTTCCTTTAATGATGGCATTGAAGTCCAGCTCCTGAAGGCATAAAATAATTATTTAGTGGGCGGATAGCAGATAGAGGGATGATTACTAAATTACCATCCTCCTACTACTACACTGTACGTGGAGATACGTGAGGTGCACTTTCACAGATGGTTTCTTGTCCAGTTTCACTAAGTCAGTAGGAAACTTTGACAGGACAAACTCCAGTGAAAAGTGCTTCATATGTCATCCATCCTGCAGACAGATGGCCTCCACGCAGGCTGCACAGAGCTGAAAGACAATTTAATGGCCAGCTAATCACTAATATTACAGGAGCATGAATTCTTATTAAAATGTCTGCTTAAAATATGTGAATGTTCAACAAAAATCTGGATGTGAAATTTTTTCTTGCAGGTGATAGTCACACAGAAACTAAGACTGTAGTGAAGAAAATCATTTATTTCATTATGAAGAACATAAATAATGTAAGGGTGTCAAGAGTGTAAGAGTCTTGATTGGAAAATGATTTGGGGAAATAGTCATCTGCCACTTTTTTTTATGATTTCACATTTGCTACAGAACACAGAAATCAATTAGAAGAAACAGAAATCACAAGTGAAAAAGGAAATCACCCATTTTTTGCATACACTGCTAACATTAACTATATAAAAACAAGTCAGAATAAGCAAATAAGGAAATTGGAAGAAAGTTAAATGGGTTCCTTTGATGTATATTTCAGTCTGACAATGATCCAAACTACGGTCATACGTTGTCTCTCAGTCCCGATGTAAACTAAATTCAGTCAACATGTCAGCTGAAGGATCACACAGGATGGATAAGAAAAGCAAAAATACAAAGAAAATGCACAAAAACAGTCCACTTTTCATGTGATCTATAACTGTATTGCTAACACGTGCTTAAAAGCTTTCAACCATGTGGACACTACAATTATTCTGATCCATTTCATGGGCCGGTAGGTATTTGGATACAGAGGAATGATTTCACACAGAAAGTGTCATCCCATCAGATTTGTGAGAAGCTGCTTTGAGGCTTCTTCTTGCACCGGTGCAGTCAGGTTTTACATGAAGATCCATGAGGTTTTGGAAAAGAAAAAAAAATAAGCCAACTTAAAAAAAGAAAGAAAACAACTTCTAGTGCAACTGCAGTTATTGTCAAGATGTATTTTCTCTCTGTGAGCTCATTTTCTTTGGAGTTTAATCACAGTGACTTTGACCCAGACATCACTCTCTGTGTCTAGCTAGTCTGACGTGACATGTTAAGTCATATTCCATGACTTCAACCAACCTTGACTGGGTTGAAAGTTTTCACATGTGTAGATCTAAATACTGAATGTCTTGTAGGTGTTTAAAGACGTTTCTGGTTTGTTTAGGATAAATACACCAGGAACAAAGCTTCAACTTCATTACCAGAAAACCAAAGGAAAAAAATAAATCACACTTTTGGCCACTGGTGGCAAATCCACTGCCAACACCAAGAAAAATGACCACTATAATGATATTGTCAAATAGTGTCATAATGTCACATAGTGAGCTAACATGACGTCATGTTGTTGGTTAAAGACATCAGTTTGCAAACATGTTATGACGACCACAAGCACAGTGTTGTGAAGGACACTGAACACTGACAGGATAATCTACAGGAGTATATTATGATCTGGCTCATAAACTATTACCATCAAACTTTAGTGGAAGTTTGTGTTCGTTTCCTCATTCAACTGAACGGAGGAAGAGGCACTCGACAACAGTATGCTGTCAATTTAGAAAACGGTCAATTCAGCTTTGAGCTTGGCTGCCTGAAATTTAAACGTGTCCTGCTTCTGATGCAAACCAGCTAACCTGCGGCGATCCATATGCAGCGTGTGTCTGTGTCACTGACCCTGTGTATTCAAATGTAAATCCTCTTGTTTGTCTGACTTTTCAATGATGTTGAGGACATTTAAATTCCATTTTCTGCAGGTTTAGCCGGCGTTGAGGTTGTCCCTGTCAAGGTGAGTACCGGCAACAACCACAACAGCGGCAAAACAAAGTGTGAAGCTCGTCTTGCATCAGACAAATTGTATTCAGATACACGCTGAACATCAACACACACCCCTCCTTCACGGTTGGCATCTGCTTCTCCGATGCCTGTGGCAGCTTAGGGGATGTCAGTGATCTTAGCCTGGGGCGAGGTGCTGTTTCAAGGCAGACAGCTCATCAATGTGAGTGACAAGTGTTGGGGCGGGAACTTACGATTCACTTTTCTGCCCCGAGGTGAAAAGTTGCACACTGTAGCTTTAACACTAAATCTTTCAACTTGTTCTTTTTCTGGACAAATCTCAAAGGGTGATGATGTAAGAAATGCCAGGTTATAATCAGGAAGGAGATTTGAAGTAGTCACAGGTGTTCGTTGACATCACAGAAGCCCATAATTCAACTAAACAGCTGGAATTGAAGTCGTTGCTCTTCCTTTGTGATGCACCACTGCAATAAAACACTGTAGTGCTGCATTATGGAGATGGGAACATTTTTTTTATGATACAAATTACATGAACAAACATGTGAGTTTATGAAGCCCTGGACGCTTAAGGAGACTTTTCAAATTTTACTTTCAAAATAGAGTCCAAGCAATCAGTGAGACACTATAATAATAAAGTGAGCCCCTTAAGTACTAGGACAGCAACGCACTGTTTGCTCTTCTGGCTCCATACTCTTATTGGCTTGGATTATTGCCAGCTTTCTTGCCAGCTTTCCTTTGGTGGTATTCTCAGTGATATTAAAGTGTAGTATAAGTTAAAGAAGTTTATAAGTTTGCAGTGCACTACCAGACTCTGGAAATTACATGACTTGTACATCCAAATTATAACATATATACAAGAGGATCAAGCTGGTTAAGGAGAGCAAGTGAGAAAAGGGATCATCCAGCTAAAAGGATTTTGGCATTTCATCCCAAACGATAACTCCTATTGACCAATGTAGGAAATAAAGAAAACAGTGGGAAAGTGTACTTAATTTGTTCACATCTTCTTGAAGCTCTGTAGTAGATTAATGAATGAGCCCAGTATTTGCATTTATCACCAACTGCCTCTCACATCCCACCTTGGTAGGATGGTAGGAAAAAAAATGTAAAATGCCATAAAATGTAATGATGGAAATGATAAAACGCAAACCCGGCGTCTAACTGACTAACTTTTGTATTGTATGCAAATCCTAGATGCAGCCTTATACTGGTGAAATAAAACAGGTTGAACGTCAAATGAGATCAGTGTGCCTGGTATTCTCAGTGTGCTGCAGACCTCTAGTTGACATTACATGTTTTAGAAATGTTTTCCTAGACACTGAAATTGCTACTGAATTAATAAAGTCACAGCCAGAGCTGAAGAAAATAACTGAAAATAATATGTACCACATAATACCCCACGATAGTTCTTGTCTATTCTTGGCTGGATTCTGGATGTCTGGGCTGAATTGTGAACCGACTGGCTCGTTGAAACTCTGGTTAAATGTCATAAGTTGCTGTAGCCGTTCTGCCACAGTTTAATTTAAGATAAGATATACCTTTATTCGTCCCACAGTGGGGAAATTTACAATTTAGGTTTACCTATAAACCCACTCACATTAACATCAGTAGAAAGAGTTTGTGTGCTCACATACACAGAAAGGTACTAGAGCAGCTTTGTGTCGGCCATTTCCAAAACGTCCCCAGTAAATGGAGGGTTAAATACTTGAGAGGGAAATAAAGAAAAAAAAAAGATGACATGATATTTTGCCAGCATATTGAAAGTGTTCTGAAGAAAAACAAATGTCTTGAAAACTCTTACAATGAAACCCCCTGCATCTCCATGTTCCACCCACTCAGGTGTTTTCACTTATGCTGCCTGATTAGACCTCCTCTCAGGACTGCGTGAGCAGCGACAGACTCGGCTTGATTGAGGTCTCCCTTTGTTGTACCTGTTAGGCCAGGACAACTTAAACCTTCAAAATTAGCCCATTGACTGTTTTTTTTTTCACAGCAGACATTTTGAGCTGTCACAGCAGGAACAGCACACATAACACTAATAACATTAACAATGGCTCTATTTTATTCAAGTGTCTCAGTAAGTCATGACAGAGTGACAGTGATCCAGCATGAACAATACGAGGACCCTGAAAGAGCAACTAAATGGAATTCAGCCATCAGTCATTTCATTACTTACACCTGTGCTTTTCCTACTGTGACATGTCAAAATGTCCTCTGTGAACAAGGCCTGCTAACTTTCGTGACCTCATGTCTTTAACAGCAGCTCAGCCCAACTAATCAGCCAGAATAACAGAAAAAAAAAGCCTCTCAGGGTGCAGGTCATTATGTAGCTGTTATTAAAAATACAGCTCAAACATCATGTTTACGCTCTCAACACATGATGCTCTCCCTTGTAACGTCAAAATCATTTAATTATACATGTAGCCAAACCAACAAACCTGCACAGTAGCTCATTGTACACCAGTCCCTGAGGTAATATACAGTATGTACTGTATATGTAAAAAAGTTATTCTTTCAAAAAGCTTCTTTGCGTCATTTCACTTTTATTCCTCCGCACACAGTTTCTCCTTGGAAAGAATGAAATATTTAAATAGGCTGCTCAAAAATACATTATGAGTGCATTCTCAGAGTAAGGAAGGACCCTTTCTGAAGCACCTATTCACATATTGTGAACAGAGTGAGGGTAAGCATTTTGTAGTGCATATCAGTCTGAAAGCCTTACACAAAGTGTTAAAGAGTCTGTGTCCGACCCAGAAGACGTACGTCTTTGGCTCCCTAAGACTTACTGGAACTGTGGCTTTGCTCCATCGTGTTGAAGAAGAGACAGACTCCTGCAGTCAGCAGCAGGTGCATGGACTCGTACAGTAATTTGGGCGAAAAGACGCTCCATATGAAGAGATGGTACCGCAGAACAGTCACCAGCACAATGTAGGCTGCAGCTGGCACAGACCTCAGCAGGGCCAAACAGTAGCAGCCATGGCCGACTGCAACCGGGCTCCTGCAGAGAGGAAAAGGATTCATCAGAGAGGAGGAAAGCACTGCAGAGAGCTAAGCAGTCGACTCTTTACTGGGAATAATAGGCAAACTTCCTGTAGAGCAACACAGAAAAGTTTATACGTGAGCCAAGGTCATCCAAAGCTGCTTTATATTTTCTAAATGATGTCAAACCAGTAAAGCTGCAGATTATTTGATGATTCATAACAAAAACTACATTTTCGCATTTTGGAGTTTTCTACCTTATGCCTGTACCCAGGAGAAGAGTCTGATCCAATTATCTTCTCACAATAATACAGATTGCTGGCAAATTCTGATAAAGAAGTTAATGACTTTAAAACCTGCATGATGGGAGGAGGGATGCAGCACAGAGATTAGGAGATGATGATGTAAAGCCAAACACACACGGATACACAAAGACTTGTGTACACTAGACTTCATCTCTGACGCACTGAAACACGTGCGAAAATGGGTACAGGGATCTTGTTCATTCAAACAGGCAGAGTCCCAGCTGAGGGGGAGGAACTTCAAGCCTTTTCCCAAGACAAGAGAAGTAGGAGACATGGGAAGCAGTCCAGTTTGGAGGTGGACAATCAATCAAAGGGCCAGTTAGAACACGCACGCACACACACAATGTTGAAGATCTGCACAAATGTGTCAAACACTGACGAATAATCAATAATGAGCTCTTATTTTATTGTATTTTTTATTTATATTACTGACTTGCAAAAATACATCTGTGTGCCATGAGCTGTTCTTGTTTTGCAGTGTAGGACAGAATTTCTGCTCGTGATAATCAAATTTTAGCCTCCAATTACATTCTGGAGATGTGGGGCTGTTCATCGGGATGAGCAACACAACTGGTCAGATGATCATGGGGGGGGACTCATAAGAGACATATTAAAAAAGAACGGTTGAAATTGATGCAGCAGAGGCTGAGATATCCTGACTTTCAGTCCCTAATATGGGTCTGGCTCCAAAAACACTGGATTCTATACTTCCGATAATGCAACTGAACATGGCCTTTCCTTAAATCCTCCCCTGCCTAGTAAACACGCCAAGGCCTCAGTTTGTAGTCAAAACCCAAGCTGAGATAATCCTGACGATAGTACTAAATCCTTTATTACTAATGCTCAGAGTGAAAACACTATTAATGTCCAATGTGTTCATGTATGACTGGTGAGAATGTTAATATTCACCTTTGCTTTTTATATCCAAATACGAGGTAGATAATGTGTTCAAATTGGGAACTTGTCTGATAGCTTGAAGTGCCCTAATGGACCTTTTTGTAAATCCATGAATAGCATAGTTGCTATGTCCTCAGATGAAGAGAAATGTTAGTGGTAACTGGTTTAAAAAAAAAAAGTCCCACAGTGCATCAGCAATCAGCATAAAGGTTAAGTTCTTCAATTAAGGGTGAATTCAACAGGGCAGTTGTTTTTGAAACAGCTTAGGTTTATTCCTGTGTCCTACCTCAAAGAGCTACTAAAACATTCATGTGCAACCTCTCAGGTGTGACACCCGGGTAAACAGTCAATCTGTGTAAAATCCTGCTGGCGAATTAATCTCTCAGCGGAGAAGATGTGCGACATCTATGGCATCTTCACTAATTCGCAGTTTTATAAATGAATGAGGTGATAAAGAAGCTTGGCTCGACTTTAGCTTGATGTCATTTATCCAGTGTGTAATTAGAAAAGTGAAGATCGTATAACAAAATGACCAAACTGAAGAGAGAAGGACGAGGCCTGCTTATAACTCAAAGAACAAAATACTTTTGGTCGGCTGTGATAAATGTGCAAAAGAGAACAGTGTAAAATGTGCATGAAGGATAAATGACGCACTGACTGATGGGGATCCCACCTCTGGAAATCCTGCACCAAAACACTGAAATACGTTTGATGGAAGAATACATTGTCCTTCAGTACATTGCATTTCAAACCACTGCACTTTTGAGCTCACGAAGCAGGAGGTTGCACAAAAGATCAACTGTCTATCACCATCTCTGTTTTTGCTGTTTCACAGCTCTCAACAAAGGCGATTTCAAAGAGCCAACGCAACGTCTTGGAAATAAAGTACAGAGAGAAAATAGTATGACCTGAATACGATTTTGCTGGTTGTATTTATGTCAGAATATCTGACTTTTGAGAGATGAAAGTAATGTTGTGTTGAAAGGCTCCTCTGACTGGCCAGCGATATTATGTGCACTAAAACAATAAAACATTCTCCTCAAATTATGACATGGCTTTAAGTAGAATCTGAGCGTGTCAAGGGAGACCCGTTGAAAAGCTATTGATCAAAGTCCATTTCCAGTACTTGCCTTGTGGTCGAGCTGCTGATGGTGCAGAGTGAATCCTAAATGAGCTGCTGTATATGAGGCTATTTTAGAGATTCATTTGTCACGATGTCTGAGTGCACATTACAGGTGGGGTTTCTGTGGAAAGCTCCACGCTGTGAATAATAACAACACAGAAAGATGGTCATGTGTATCCTGCAGTGTGTGGTAGTACGTAACGTCTACAAGCTGAATTTAATGTGACATTAGCTTGAGGGGCATCATAAAACAAGCCTCTAAAGCACGGGTGCCCAAACTTTTTTCCCTTAAAGCGCCAAAAATGAAACTTAACGGTGCGCCAAAAGCACCTATTGCATTAAGACCGCAAAAATAGTACTAGGTTGGCCAAGTTCCCTAAATTGACTGACTTCCTGCGCAAAGTGTGACTCTGCCCATCGTGCTCAGGTTATGGAAACAATTAATAATTAGATCCCACATATTTAACAGCATTTTAACCTCTTAAAATTAAAACAGTCACATTTTTTAAATTAATTTTCTTTTTTTTTTCTCTGGAAACATCTGGCAGGCCAAAATCAAAGGCCCGCCAGATGTTTTCAGTAGAACTCAATCTGAAAGTGATGGTCGGACCAAATATCATACAGGCAATTTGGCTATTCAGAGGCTAAAACCACAGCGAAAGTGGCCGCCAGGCTCCATCATCACCTTCCATAATGGTCTGCTTGTGGGCAGATGAGTCGTGCCGTCACTTTGAATGTGATTTATGGCCTGCTTGCATTGTTGTTGTAGTTCTGGTTCATACGTGAAATAGATCAATGCATGAGCTGTGGTTGAGTTTAGTTTTTTAGACAGGAGCAGCAGAACTTATATACATTCACTACACAACACATCTCAGGTGTTACGTTGCTATTTGTTTCAGTAATGCTAGTTTTCTTTGCTACCATATGAGAATTCTATCATGCTTCTCACAAGTGATTCGCTTGCTCGCTTAGCTTTGTCTAGCTCGCCATGGTGTCGCTTCTATCCCAGTGTGGCTTTACCTTTCATTTGTAATCCCTATAGTCTTAGCGGGGTTAGAGATTTATTGCTGTGCTACAGAAAAGATGATGGAGGTCATTATATTCCAAACTGAGCAAATTTCAATATTACTGTGTGTAAAGTGGAAATTTTGGGGTGATGATGGTGAAAATTGCATGAATGGAGGTTTTGGCGATGTCTTTTCATGGATCAAACGTTTGGTCACAGGGACATTTTTACCTCATGGTAGTGCTAAATGAAAGGTTGGAGGCCACCAATATCATAGAGTCATTCTCTTTAATGTCTACATTAAACTTCATGGCATGCCAGCCAGGAGCCGCAGACCAAAGTGTTGGATGGACGAAAGGATCAACTTCATCATCCCTTGGCTCTGCTGCTGGCAGCACAAAAAAATTTAAGATGAGTAGAACTTTTTAAATTAGAGAATATCTGGGCTACTGAAATGTTAAACATATCAGATTCAAATGTGGGATCAAAGATTATTAAGAATATAAATCATGCATGGGCATATACACCCTCTGCAGTCTAATTTCTATGGGACCTTTGTACTACCAAAATTAAAAGACTGTTTTTACATAACGTAGTTTTTATCACAAAGCTGCAATCTTTGATAAATCCTTGCATTTCTGTCACTGGCATTTAAGCAACATATACAGTTTAAATAAACACCTTTTAATACAAACACCATGCTCTGTCTACATTAAGGAGCATTTTACTTTTGGCTCCATGAGCAGGGCAGCTGTTGCCCAGACACAGACCTCATCACTCAACACTGTGCAGGGGCCCCATGCTGAGAGGAAGCTGTAGTTATTGGCTGCATTCACACACAACCCAGCTACTGGCCTGTCTCCAGTTAAGGTCTTATGTAGGTTACTCTGTTTACATGCATCTTTGATACCCTGCAAGCGAGTCTCCTTGTGGCCATGAGTAAACCAATTAACAGAATATTCCTGTGCACCTGTACGGCCCCACCTACAGAGAGGATTGAGAATGAAAAAGCATGAAAAAGAAACACACCAACACTCAAGCGTAACTGTAATAGTGATGATGCTGTGTGGTTGTTATAACTATTAATTACAACAAGTGTTTACTGTTGCAATAATGTTTTCATCAAATTTAATTGTCAGCATTTGGGTGCCTTGATCAAGGTGGAATTCATACTATAACCTTGTGGGGTGACAGGAACTGGCCATCGCAACTGTTTCTGTTATTTGAAGCCAACACACAAACTATTTTGACTGTTTATTCATAACTTTTAACTAACTGCTTTCTATTATTTTTAGCTAACTAGTTCAACTGTTTATCCATTAACTGATTTGAGCTAATTACGCCAAAAGAGTTTATCTATTTTAGCTTTTTCAATCATTTGTGTTACCTTTAACTCTAATTTATGCAATCTCTAATTTAACCATTTATTGATTACTTATGGCAAACTATTTCTACTTCTCTGCTCGCACATTAACTAGTCTTTACATGCTCTCTTACTACCGACAGTTTATCAGCATCACATCAATATAATCCTATTTGGTTCACACATGCACATATATATATTATTTTATTAAATCTTTATTTCTATTTTTAATTTCTAGTTTAGTAGAATGAGCTGAAAACTGCAGGAGTAAAAAACACCCCTGGCTGTATCACTGCCACAGAGTGACATTTACTTACCTGTCTCTCTCTGAGCTGAGGTAGCAGACGAGGTGACACGCCCAGAGCAGGGGCCCCGCGTAAGTGCTGAGGGCCGTTAAGAAGATGGCAGGCGCTTCTACGTAGCTTTCCAGTCCAACGAAGCCGACAGAAATATCGACGGTGGCAATGTTATTGGAATTGCCCTGCAGGAGCAAAAAGAAAGCTTATTTTAGCATCGCCACAGGCACAGGAATATCTTACCCTGTACACAGACAAAATGAGTACACAAAGATCTGTGGGTGAAGCTTTGTAAGCATTTCAGAGCTCTAAACTGGCCCTTTGCTTTATCATCATTACTCAGAGCTACTGGCGACCTCCCAGCGGCACAGTTGTTTGTGTTTTCCAGTCCCTGACCAGAGCAGCACACACAGCTTTCTGTCTGGAACTGGACTGTTGTTAGAGCCGCTCAGGCTACTGCGTAAGTGTGCATATGTGCCAGCACACACACTTTGCTTTTTTAAAACAGTATATCTCTGGCTTATTTAATTTTGGAACCAATTTCCAATATCTTTGCAACAAGCCAAATGTGCCTGCAGTAGAACTGAAAATATAACTTTTCAAACCCTGTTCTATTGGTTCAGAAGTTTCATCTCAAGCTTTTGAAGATTTAACACTGCAATGCAATCAGGATTTACACAATATAAAGGATATTTAGTTCTGTAAATGTAGGTTATACCCACATAAGGAAAACATGCCATTTGTTCCAATGTAATAATACAAGGCAACTCAAAAAAGTTATAAATGTGCTGATATAAAGAAACATTGCATAGGCTTCAAATACATGTTGAACATTTTTTATGTAGTTGCTTCATCACAAGCTCAACCAGTATGTGAGAAACCATCTTTAATATATACATTATAGCTTTTAAATGAAAGAATATTGAAATATATAAAGTGGTCTGTCTTTGACCCATGCAGATCATACAGTAAGCTGGGTAAAATCTTTTTGACCAGAAAGGCTCCTTAACTCCAGTGAATTTAAATACATTACTGAATCAAACTGTTCCCTGGACAATCATTTTTTGCTTAACCTTCACAATAAAATGGACTGTATTCAGTTCAAATTAAGTTCAAAAGTAAAAAAAAAATACACTGTCAGAGTAATCTATGTTCAGGTTTGTGCTGCTCAAGTGCTTAGTCTCGTTTCTTGGTGGCACATTCAGATTACTGAAATCAGCTGCGTCCTGTTCACGCCTCTGAGATGCAGCCTTCAGACAAATCAATTAACCTGAGCCACTGAACAGCAGCTCAGAGAAATGCTGTCACGTCTGCTCACATCTTTTCCTCCCAAGTTCAAATTGGCTCATTTACAGTATTTCATTCTGACAGTGTTTTCCTTAACAAATTCAATTTCCTTGTGCGTAACAAGTGATAATTACATTTAAAATTCATTGTGATTGTTAGGCTGCGACATGTATGCTCCACGCTATACATGTGCTCGCACTCACGCTCGCACACACACACACACACACACACACACACACACACACACACACACACAGACAGACACACACAACACAGACACAGACACAGGCACACACACAGACACAGGCACACACAGACACAGACAGACACAGACACAGACACACACACACACACAGACACACACACACACACACACAAAAGACACAGACACACACACACACACAGAGAAGAAAAAAATCTCTAGGAATCGGCAGAGATCAAGGAGGACTTTCTTGTTAAATCTGAATGCAAGGATGATCCATAAGCGGCAACACATCAAGTAATGGCTTATTTCCCTTCTGTGCAGACATCTCTGATCACAGAGGAAGAGAACATTAACAGCTGGCTCCATTTTGAAAAAGCACACGGCGAATATCATTGAGCAGGCTGGAGGCTGCATATGGATATTTTCTGCTTGCTCTCTTGCTGAAATCCTGCTGTGATCTTTCATATGTAAGAAGTCATTCTGCACTATCAGCAAACATTACACAATGGAAAAAGCAGAAGTGCAAGCAATGTTTCATGATTGAATTTCAGACAAAGGTGATTGTTATAACAACTGTCAGGGAGTGGGGCAACTCTGAATACTGATGTCTCAAAAGTGATGTTCATCAACCTGAATAGTGTTACATACATCCTCCAACAGAAATATATACTCCAACTCGTATGTTAACTGTACCTTCCTTCTGTCACATTAATAAATATGAGTCCACCTTTCAGTTTTTGGCTCTAAAAACATCCTCGTAATGATACTTTTTTTTTTTACAGGGAGTTGCTAAGTTGCATTTGAATTCATACCTGCGGGGTTGACTTGTCCCTACTCATCCGACAAACATTTTCACAAACTGGCTCATTTCTGAAGAATAAACACCTCCTTGCTGCTTTACTGACCATCTGGTTTTGGGACAGTGATAAATCCATTGAAAATCCACTGCAAAGTCTGACTCGTCCATCACTCCAAATGATCAAGACAGCTAAATGCGGACGGCCAAAACGTCTCCTGTGAGACAGTTAATTCATCATGTGATGCAGTTTAACTTTTTTGTGACACTAGCAATGTCTGCATCTGAGGGTACCTGGAACATTTCCCATAATTCTATTGTGTTTTTTAGGGCTGTCCGCCACCAAAGATTTTTCAAGTCAACAACTAGTTGTTAGTTCAAGCCATTAGGTGATTACTGATTATAGTAGTAGTAGACATGAAGGAGTCTGTATGAATGTTAATGACTGCTGTCATTCAGTATCATTTGGTTAATTCTGTCATTTTTAATGCAAAGCTGACATTGTTTGAGATGTCTTTGTCATGCAAGGCAACATCATATGTCATAAACATGCCACAGCAGGATCAATTATCAAACCTAAAGACACTATTTAGCTTTATGTGTTACATTAAACTGTTATGTACACGGTTGGTTTTGACATCAGCTGTCATGAGACCATCATAATTCATCATCAATCATGAATAATTGCCTTGACCTCAACTACAGTGGTGCCATTTAGACTTGTCATAAAGATTATTATTATGTTTTATTTCACTGTCAAATGATTTTATAACTGTCATGAAAAATTCATTTGATCCCAACTACAGTGGTATAATTTGGATTTTTAATAAAGATGTCATAGAATGTTATTAGGGAAGTTCGACGACAGGAAATACATTTCAGAGGTGATTTATGGAGTTTCCTGATGGACAGATCACTTTACTTGTTGACAAAGCAACCGATAAATGCTGTAGCAAACTGTAGCAGCTGTTAGCCGGTTAGACATGCAGCTAGCTGGTCCTATTAGCTGACTCAGCCCTGGGGTGCAGGAGTCAAACCTGGCAAGAAAACCACCTTGGTTCTGTAATCCCTGTTGTCAAATTGGCATCCATCGCTCTCGAAAGGCTCAGTTCAGCCTGACCTTCCTCTCACTCCTCTCCTGCTCCAGGCCTCTCCTGTCCCCACCTGAACCCACCATGTCTTCTTTGTCCCCTGAGGCTAACTGTGCTAACTAACAGCAGCAGTTAGCAGCAGTTAGTGGTTAAGTGGCCCATATTGCTATTTTTCAAACTACTGTAGACAAATGACATGAAACACACACAAACTGCAACTAACCGACCAATGAAAACTTGGTCGGCTCTCGTTGGTTAATGGTTTGTTCGACTATTAGGGGACGGCTCCATTGTTTTTGTGTGTTTGGGTGCCAAAAAACAAGGACACTTTGAAAACAACAGCCTCTGCCAACATTTATGATAAAGCTTCTGACAACACAACAAAAAAAGCTGTGCTTCTAGACTCCACATTAACATCTAACAACTCTGATCAATTTCCACCCCAGAGCTCACTGATCAGCTGTAATTGCGCACCCTGATTAGATTTTAATTCAACATAATTTTTAATGGTTCTGCATGACACCACTTTTTGTGTCAGAGGAGCAGATTTAAATAACATATTGTATGTTGCTGATCCATTATGGTTACAGCTTCGTTGAGAACATTATTACTCAAAGGTCTGTAATTACATGCCTGGGCGCCTACACTGAAAATTGTCTGGTGGCGGTCTATTCCCGAGCCCATCAAAGTATTAATGACCCAAGGGTGATGACGGTTATTAAATTGTTAGCGATGTGGAAGTTCAGTGTTGACAACAATACACATCTGCAAACCAAATATCTGTCCTGAGTGGAAGTTAAACCAAGAGGAAGGAATCGTATCTGCCTTTGAGGAGCATTCATAGCTCATAACATCATAACACATCCACAGGAAACAACTAGTCCACTTCACCTTCATACCACTGCTGGATGGAAGTAATATAATTTACACACAAACACTTCCTCTGCCCAGAACTGCACCGATTACAGTATCCAACACTTTATCAGGGGTGATAGCTTTCCTAAATGTTGCTACACTCTGTGTCAGAGTGTTAAATTAGATGTCTCTTACAATCAGACAAGAAAGCCTTGCTTACTGTTTTGTTGTTCCCTAAAGTTCCTTTTACAGATATTTGGGGTGGTGATACTAATCACACCTCTGTCCTTCTGCGTCAGCACCAATAGGTATTGTAGTTAGTGAAATGGTTGTAATTTGTCAACTGGTAATGGTTTGATAATTGTTTTTTAACTGCAAGACTTATTTCATAGATTTACAGCAGGGTGAATTTTACTGGTTTGGACTACGATCAAAGTTAATTTGGAGAGGCCAGTGGGAGGGTTCAAACAATCTGACTCTTAAGAGACAAAAAGCTAAAAACAATTACTTTCAATAGAAAATACCAATCACCACTTTCTACTGCTGCAATACACATTTTTTTCTTTCCATTTTCTCTGTGACATTTACTCCCCTCTGGTATTTTGTTCTCAGGATTGTACATCCTCTTATTAAGGAGGAAAAAAAACTGAGGAAACAAGCTTGATGTCTCTTATGGAACAGAGCTTGCCCAGTGTCAGTCACCAAGCACATTCACGGTTTATTCAAAAGATGCATTTGTACCTTTGACTCTCGTCTCATAACTGTCTGCAAACTATTCCTCGATTCTTTCAAACAATTAACCAGAGGAGGTTAAATAAAAGGGGATGGTGCAACACAGCTTTTAAGCTTTTTGGACTCTGTAGCTCTCTACTTTGCTATTGGTCCATGGCACAAATTTGCACGTCAAACACAAAAATTTGATCAATGATAGCAGCAACTCTATTGGAATTATTTGATGTTACAGCAGAATTTTGCCATTTTAACACCTAACATTTAGCTCCCCACTTACTTTTTACCATTATTATTCTGAAGATACGAAATATTTCACAATATAGATTAACAACATTGTGGGGGAATGCTACTTTGAGGTTTTGGTGTCTGGCAACTCAAACGTCAGCAACCTTGACATGAAAAAAAAAATGAGTTGCCAAGCTGACAACTGAGATTTTTTGATGTTATTGCACTTCAAATACATACAGATTCTGCATTACTTAATATACCTTGTGCTTGTGCTGTGCAGCATACGGTAATAAAGTGGCTGTTAAACCTCGCTATCACTGACATTGTTACTGTTGCTTACCTGAAAGTAAAAGAAGGCTTGACCAAACCAGTAGTGCATGATGGTTGTTTGGGCTGCATCATAGTGAAGTTTCTTCCAGATAAACTGAGCCATGAGCGTCTGGATCAACAGGCAGCAGCAGAGAACTGGCAGGTTGTGAGCGCGAAACAACAGCGAAACCAACAAAACCAAGCCGCTGTAAATCTCCCATAATCCCCTGCTCTTCAACTTGGCATCTGCTGTGATGATCTGGGATCGCAACAGGTCCTTGGTTCCCGTGAAGAGGATGCCCAAGACGAAGACGTAAACAAAGCGCGCCTCCACTGTTCCCCTACAAGAGAAAGATTACAGAGGGTGATTTTTGCATTTGCTGTAAGCCAGTATTGATTTTTCTTTTAAAAAAACCTCCTTGTTCAATATTCAAGCAATCCTGGTAAGTGAGTCTGGGATGTGGGTTCTGGCAGTCTTGCTGTACCTGTCCCTGCATTTTAGTGATTAAATATCCAGACATGAGGACCAAATGATTTAGTTCAGACTTTATATATCAAATGATAAAGAAAAATGTTTTTTAATCAAATAAAGGCGACAACAAAAGCTGTAAAACAAGAACAAAAGCAAACGACTTAATAGAAGCAAAACAATGTTAATAAATCAAATGCAACAGAGCATAAAGCCCCTATAAAATCTTTGAAAACAAGACAGAAAGTCTACAACTAACCAGATTCATATCATCTCTGTGACAGTGACATTTTCTTATGGATAAAGAAAATTTTGATAAATGAGGTGCCTTAAGATAAATGAGCAGCATCAGCAACAGCAGACATAGAAAAAACGGAGAGTAAAAGTTCAGCAACAACAGACTCTTCATGTTTCATTAATTAACCTTGATTTACAGAAAAAGTTTGTGACTACAAACACTTTCTAATATGAGCCAGTGATCTACAGTCTATCAAAACTGTGGTTCCTGCATATTTCAGTCAGGCTCTTTGTTAGAATAGGTTTTCAAAGTTCACTACTTTAATTAATTTCATATCCCTGTCTCTTGTTAGACAGCATTTCTTATATATTTCTGTAACTCCTAACCCTTCTTTCATTCAGTATGCAGTGTGTCAATGTAACATTAATTATTAAAGGTATGAGACTGGAAGACCGAATGACTCGCCTGAGGAAAACAGACTTTCTCACCCCCATCATTCTGTTCATTGTGCTTTCAGCATTGCTGCAAAAACACGCTATTATCATATTTTTAATGCTTTTTAGGGCCATATGACTTTTTTCAGCAGCTACTGATATGAAAATGATCTTTTTTGAATGGAGTACCACAGGTGGTAAACAGTAAGGATAACAAGTAAGAGTGGCAGTGAAGCAACCAAGACTACAGACTACTCTTGAAGGTCACAGACAGATTTTATAACAGCTAACTTGCAATGCTAAAAAAAATTCACAGGTATAATTATCTTTTGTCATTCATTACTGATTATATCCACAGTCACGAGGCTCCTACAGCTGCACATTTGCTTTTCCTTTTGGACATCATGGACTCCCATTGTTTTCATTTGTAGAGACATACTGCTGCATTTATAATACAAAATTCAGCATGCTGACCAAAACATATAGCCTGTACTTTTCCTAACATAACATTAAAAAGCACTGTACAGCAGGCCACATAGGACTATAGATCTTGGAGACAGAACATGTCCCACTATTATGGGTATTTCAGGGGATTATCCACCCCTATAGTCACAGGGAGAAAATATTAGAAGTGCTATGTGTGGATTTCATTTACAATTCTGACAAAAACGTACAGTGAATGATAAAAAAGATAATGAACCAAGACAAACTGAGGATAGCATGGAGCATTGTGGAGGAATGCGAAATTTAGGAAGGCAGAAAACTACAAGTGTATGTAATTGAGTAGGTGCTTTTAGTCATAATACATAAGCCAAATGGTAATAAAAAGGGTAGTCCTACTGCAAAAATCAAGCCACAGGATCAAAACCTGCTGTCACTCTCAAACTGACTCACAGCATTATCAATATGTAATAATAATTAAATTAATAATTAAATCTCTAATGTTTTCATAGTGCTGCTCTTACTGGAGTAAGATAGGACTGTATTTTGAATTACGAGTTGAGAAACAGACAAAACATCACATTTCCATGAATAACTCTTCAGATATGTATATGAATATACAGTGTCCTTGTCAGTTCATTAGGTACACTTAGCTAAAACTAATACAGTCCAATATTAAAAAGAATATTTAGTCTACCTGTAATGATATAAGGGGGATGAGTATTAGAAAGATCTCTCAGTATAACACCTGACCAGTAGCAGCACCACAAACTGCAGCCTGCAAAAGGATCATAAAGTTGAATCAACACCTCTCTCTGAACTGAGCTGAGCATTTTAACCTCCATGGAGGTAGGATTTATTACAGTGATGCTGTATTAGACTGTACACAGACACACAGACAAACAGACACAGACACACACACACACACACACACACACACACACACACTAACACTAACGCTAACACTAGTGAAAACACCTGTGTGAGTGGACTACGGATGTGTAAGGGCCTTAAGGCTAAACTGCCAAGCTTTCAAAGGGAGTTCCGTAACTTTCTGCCTGTACGACAAGATAATGTTATTGTTTACTGGTGTTGTAAATGTTTAGTTGTTAGAGCTGTTAAATCAATACAAGCTACAAACTGATGCATGTTCTTCTTATTCTTTCAATTACCAGAAGTAAATTAAGTCAGAAGAGAATGACATAAGTGTACTCAGAAGCATAGCTCCCACTTATTTTTTGTTAATTGGCAGTTTTGTCATTTATACTGTTTATCTTTTAATTTCTGTTGTCAGATGACCAGTCATTTAACACTGGTTGGGTAGATCCATTTCCAATCCAATTGTTTCAGAGGACTTTACCTCTTTTTCTCCTGACAATCAATGTAATAAGTTTAGAAAACAGGAGGTTCCACTTGTACTTGTTAGATGGACATTAACTATGGAAGCTTTCAATGTCAGCAAGATTTAATAGAGATTTAAAGATGGGCAAGGCCTGCACTGTATGCCCCTACAACAAGAGGTCTGCGTCTAAAGTCTGAAGCTACAACAAAGTTTTAAAAAAGGCTCTTCTCCTAAAAGGCTTACTCCACAAAAATCCCTTTCCAACTATCAATAATTTATATGCTCAAAAAGTCCCAAATTGAAGCTTTAAAGGAAAAGTGCTTTCGATTATGAAGGCAATTACATTTAGTCTAATTTCCATTTCAGGCATTCAGCGTTTGCGCTTATCCACAGAAACTTAAATGAAAAGATTTTTTCCCCCTCAAATCTGCTCTTTAATTAACTTACATTCATTAATATTTGTCAAAAAAGATGAATGAGTAAATTAGTCTAAAAAAAAAAAACAGACAACAAAAGAGTGGTAAGAGTTATGGCAAAGATAATTTGTTTTATTCTATTTCATATTGAATGGAGGAGAAATAAAAAGCATTAACAGCTAATGAAGTTTAGGATGCCACTGAATTTTCAAGGAGTAACAGCCCGAAGAAACTAAGGCTTGTAATTGTATTTTGTGCAAACATGCAGAGATTAACCCAGTCATTAAGAATACAATGTTTCTTTATACATTCATCTGCTGACAACCGTACCCCAAATGATATTCAAAATCATATCTAACATTGATTTAAAGCAGCCTCTGGTAATATCTCCAAACTGTGAAGGCTCGTAAGCTATTTTCACATTTAGAAAATCTTCTGTTCTCGAGCACGACGTCGGAAAAACACGCTTCCTCTCAGTTGAAGGCGATCTCAGATTAAAGGGACATTTCTTTTTTTTTTTGCAGCAGGATGCAGTCAAAGCTGCAAAAGCACTACAGGATAATAGCTGACCCTGAAGGAGTTGAGCAAGAATTGGACATGTATTATTAATCAGTGTGTTTTATGGAAACCTGTTCCAACAGCGGAAAGGGGCAGGGTAATATGCTCCATACAGCACTATTCTTTATTATTCACAACTCCCCTAACAATGTGGCAGGGATTGTATTCATCATTATTTTATGCAAAAGAAAAAGGGGAAAATTCTGGCTTGGGTTTGATTTTATGTGAAGACAGTGATGGGTTTGAGCTGCCGGGCTTACTTGTTAACTACTGTGCAAGGTGGAAAAATTGAGAGAATTACACACTAATCTTTCTCTGGCTACATGTTTGCGCTTAATAAAAAGTATTGTACTGTGCACTTAATGTGGCTGTGATCTTACAACTACGCCTTGCTCAAAGGAAGCAGGATGGGAAACCCGTGAGATTTACATGTGGGATATTAAAAGATGCCTTCCCTTCTGAAACCTGTATATTCTAACTGTGAAAGACTGCAGCACTAATCCACATCAGTCTGAAACAATAAACATTTCCCCAACACTGAGGCATACAAAAACCAGAATGCTGAAAGGAATCTTGTTTGCTTTGACATTTTCAGGGCAGAAAGCACGAGCTCCCCTACTTGTCTGAGCAGTAAAGGCTATTTGCTGTTTATGTCACTTCCCCAACTGCAGCACCCTAAAAGTGGCCACAGTTATTTTAAGTGTCTCTTGATTATAGTATATCACACAGCACAGCTTTGCACCTATCAGATGCTTCAACTTTTCCAGCCCTTACTTAAATTAGACAAGTCATTTAGCTAAGAGGGTATTACACGTTATCTATGATTTCCATCCGACTCTACCGACAAGAAGCAGGCAGCAGGAACCTCAGCAATACTAAACAAGACTCCTGCAACCCCTCATGTCCACTTGAAATACAGTGGCTTATAATAGACATAAACCATAAAGTCATGATCTCAAATAGAGAGACGTGAGCAAGCCAGTTTAAGAAGTAGTGTATAACCATGGCAAATGCTGGGTTAATGCTGCATTATTATTCGCTTCTGAAGCATTTGTGCTTGGTGGTGGTATGCAAAGCATCTTGGGAATCCAGTCTAAAGGGAGATTTTTATTCTAATCAAGCCTGCAGCCAGTGTAATTGGTAAGTCAGTAGCGCTGAATGACAATCCTATCAATCCTGCGTCAGATAAACTGTTGTCTCTTTGTTCTACATTTGTCATGCTGTAGGTCAGACCACCATGCAAAGACCAAGGTCACAGCAAGCTCAGTATTATTCTAGGACAATAACGAAGAAAAGACCAAAGCTGTTGTGCTAATGGTGTTCAGCTGTGTCTCCCAGCAGAGCACACAAAGAACAATGCTAAGAGTGCACTTTGTTATTTGTGGCATCATTTGTTGAGATGACTTGTGGATTTGAGAACCACAACACTGAAATGTAAGTCTTTCCACAGAGTGCCACTATCAGATTGATAAGACAAGGCAGCCATCAAAGCAGATACAGTAATATTGTATCCTGGAAGTATTCATTAATCAATCAAAGTATATCTAGTCAGGTAAATCTACATAGGAAAATAACTCTACCTAAAAATGTGTCCAAAACAACATTACCCAAACATTGATTTTCTCTGGTATCGCTTTCATGCTAAACACGTTATCATAGCCGTATTTAAGGAATCATTATTTTTAAAGACCATGAAAACAAATACATCCAAAGTTGGGACACTGCGTAAAACAAATAAAAATAGAATGCAATCATTTGCAAATAACAATGGTTTTATGACATGATTCAAATTCGAATCAGGGTAGTACACATAATTTTCTAGCAAAGTTGGAACCGTTTTGGTTATTTCACATAAGAGACTTGTGTGTTTTTTGTTTTTGTGTGCATGTGATCTTCTTACTCTGTAGTCTGTAATAAACTGGTATTACTGACATTTATGAATCGACATCACGACTGTAATTTTTGCATCTTTAAAATATGGCGCATTGCATTGTGGGACAGACAGCAGAAGGCAGTGGACATGCCATGAATACGACCCCGTAACTTTCAGGCCCCAATAAAAATTTAGCGATGTTGAATTAAAAGAACTGAAGACAGTTGTGGGGTTGTTTGCTTATTAAGTTTTTAAGTATTAAGCTCTTTGATTGTTGCTCATTTATCCATAAATATTTAATGCTATTAAGAACAAAAACTTCAGATTTGAAACCAAGTTTTCAGGTGCTCTAAGGCCTCAGAAAACCCTCCACACATCTTGGTGAGAAAACTCAACCAGCCAAATACATCTGATCTTATTTGCTGCACTTTGTAATGTTAATAGTATCAACAGTGGACAGAAAATAGTAGCTTGTTAAGCTGTCTGGATTTCATGTTACCTTGGAAACGAGTGCTGGTGTTCCAGCTTGTGAAGAAGAAAAGGTAAGACTACATCCAATCCCCTCAACATGCTTGGTATATGCCCTTCATCAATCACCTGCATCAGGCTAACACTTAGAGTAAATCAGCCAAAACAAGTAATTCACTGCCAGAGGAAGGCTTTGAAGCAGACACCTGAGAATGAAGAGGGCCTGCCCACTTCGTCTGAGCCCTGGGCCTTGTGTGGGATAAATCTGAACACGTCCAAGACACAATGCCACTGGGACAAAGGGGCAGACTTTAAAACAATTGTTACAGACAAAACATCTAATTACACAACAAACCATTAGATCAATACCTGCACTGCTGCCAGCATGTATGTTTTTTTCAGCTTTATGTATAGAGGAAAAAAAAAAAATCACTGTCTTTCAGAATCAGTAGCGTGATTTAGAAAGATAAAGCACACACAAAAGCATTTTTATGAACTGTGCTTTAAAGTCAGAGGAGGATAATGATTTGTTAAATGTTACCACTGATATATTGTACCAACACAGATTGCCTTTGAAACGGGGTTATAAAATGGTTTACCTCTTGGGTAATAAAACTGAAAACTGAATTCTGTGTGTCTGTGTGAGTGTCTGTGTCTGTCAGTGTGTGTGTGTGCATGCGTGCGTGCATGGGTTCACAGGTGTTTTGAGACGAGTTTGAATATATTTCCATTTTTAAGCGGGATCGGTATGCATGAATATTTTTAAATTGGGAACCTGCACAACAGCCCCTTTCTAGATAAAGCAGTACATGATAAAAATCGGTCATGTTTTGTGCAGGTGTGAAGCACATACAAACACAGATGAAAACATGAACACTGTAAATGCTTCTTATGGCTTCATGTTTGCTAGAACATGTGCCATAAATGTTAAGAAGGAGGAGCGAGACGGCAACAAACTTTGGCTATGATGTATACAGGCACAGACAGGCTTGGCCCTCAGCCGGCTGCTTTGATGTTGAGCTACTTCCTATTGGAAGACTTGTTCAGAAAATTACAAGTTACCTTGATTCTATCTTTCTTGATAGATTTTTATTTAGCTTGGATCCTAATCAGTGATCTCTCAATATCCAGTGAAATAAAAAAGTACACGTTTGCCCTCTCAGTTGACAGGCCGTGTATTTTTAGGTTTCTGATAATGCCTTTAGGAAGGGTGTGTGCGGGAGAGAGTAAACTAGAAAAAGAGAGACAAACTGTATCCACAGTGACATCAATTCAAGTCACTCTTTGAACCGTTTAAAGTGAGCAGCGTTGGCTGTTCTCAACCCCATTAGCCATTTTGAAAGATGCAACAGCGCAATTAGGGAGTTGGCACAAAGGGATGGCGAGGAGGGAACCGGGCAGTTGTCAGGGGGCCTTACTCTGATAAAACACACAGAGAGAGTAACCCAGGAAGACCAGACTTTAAAAAGGGTCATTACACAAAGTCATTCCTTTTTACACTCACATTAGGATGTGAGGGAAAAACACAGCAGTGAACATGGCTTTTTTTATTTCAGAGAAAGGGGAACTGTTCTGATATTGTATCTAAAATAACCATAGATTTGACTATATGGTTGAGAAATATCAAAAAAAAAAAAAAAAAAAAAAAAAAAATCAGACCCATGGGAAATTCTCCACATTATTTGATTCCAACAAGCAGCTTTCAGCAGCTGGAAGCTCCAGGATACTACACTAAATCAAAGCACTATCCTAGTGTAATTATACAAATATAGCTTCTCCTTGCTCAGCAAACAAATACAGCACCTGAGATGGGCTGCATGTTATAAGGCCCAAGACTCTCGTTTGTCCTAGCTTTATTAGAACTTTACTAAAGAATCTACAGTGTGGACTAAGTCTAAAATACATCCTTGAGGCAGAGCGCTGTAATGATCAACTTGTTGAGGCCTGAAGAAAAGCCTGAAGGACTGGGTCACATGACAACCTTGTCAATCATACAGTTCGTCAAAAGGAGCCCTGCGTGGCTTTAGTCAGGTGTCGTTGTATGGGTAAGGTTGAGAGGTTGAGCTTTTAATTAGGTGAGCAAGTGAGAGAGACTGCCAAGGAGACAGGAAAGGTTAGGGAAGGCCAGGTACTGGTTTTTAGATGAAGGGAGGTCAGGAAAACTAGACAGGAGAACTGTGTGCAGCCCTGCGCACTCATTATTTTCTGACGGGGGTTAGTAGCCGATAACTCTGTGCCAAGCTACAGTCTGCAGAATGAAAAATTACCACACTTAGGAGCTGCAAGATTGTCGATTTCCTCTCTTTTTGGACAATGCTAACTACAGCTATTACATATAGATTGTGCCAAAGGATTAGATGTAAAGAGTGTAAAGAGACATCAATCTTTAAGGATACTGATGTATCTTTTAAAGACCCAAATTAAACAAGATTTTTAGTATTCAGGATGAGTTCAAGGACGCACATGGACCCTGAAGGGTTGTGCATCACATGGACTGTTTTATCATATGCTACGCAAAATGAATGTGATTATGAAGCTAATATGCTTGATTAAGGTTTGAGGGTCTAGGAGAGGAGATTCCTACCCTCAGGACAATACCACAGGGGTTTCAGTACATCTGTAGGTTTAAGAAGTCCAAACTCTTCTCAAGATTTATCTTTCAATGATAGCAGGAAAAACTCAAAAGCAATTTAAAAATGTAGATAAAAAAGCTTCCCCCCTCCAAAAAAAAAAGGCTGGAAAAAACTTTATCAGCAGCTAGTAAATTTTCTTAATGCTGATGCTTTTGCATCTTAGATCAGTGCAATCAATATGTTATTATGATTATTCTGTTGTAACATAAACAACACTGAGAGTCAACAGCAATACTAGCAGCTCTGTGAGGCTGTCCTTTGGCACAGTGGTGCTTTAAGTTAAGCTCAGACTGGAGCAAAGTAGTGGACTGACTGACCATTGCTAAAGCCACAACGCTAGCATGGCTAAAAACACACAGAATCTCTGAAAGACTTGTAATAATTGTATCTAAAGGTGTAAAATTGTTGCTGGTCAGCGCTAAGAGGTGCTAGGATTTCTGATTTCAAACCTCTCTTTCTGGCCTGGACTGTATTTATTACGCCTTGAGATTCCCACAGGACTTTCTACAAACTTCTAAACCCTCCAACGACTAACATTCTAACTACTTGACAATGGAGAGCAAGTCACGTTTTTGTATTTCAATCATGGGAGCTAAAAAAGCTCATTTTCAAGGCAAATGAAAAGCAAATTTACAAAACTATTATTCCAATATTCTGCATGGTGATATATTGCCTCTTCGTTCTCCCTGTTCAATCTGTACTCTAATTAGGTAGCTTATTCTTCTGTGTTGCGAAAATGTGACTTTGTTTTCATCAGCTACAAGAGGACAGGAACGGGGGGGGGGTCTGAGCCAGAGACTTGTACTGGAAGAGAGAAGAACTGTTGATATCACTGCAATTCTTACCGAGTGCCAATTCAAATCAACAGTCATAGATCGTGCGACTTCCCCTTTCAATGTAATTAATTTAACATGCTGTCTGGCTTTTCTTTGGACTTGAAGGTACCCTTGGTTGGGGAGATTTACTGCAGGTATATGTAAAGCAAAAAAAAAAAAAAAAGTAGAGCAGTTCACCATGACATTTTTAAGAGATGTGGCTGTGACTTTTTCTCCCAAATGACACATGCAACACTGCAGCCTGCACACTCAACTGCATCATAGCAAGCCAGCACACATCAGTTCACTAACAAAGGACAGCAATTTCCCAACTGTTACGGTGAATGAAAAGATGATCATGGGGTTCACAAAAAACTTACTTGGACATAGTTCGACCAGAGTGTTGCCAGGGAAACAAGACATTGCCAACAGCTGCCCGGTAGCTGTAGACACCCAAAAGTCCGAGGGCGAGGGCAACCTTGGACACCCATGAGCACCGTCTTTGAACCAGGAGGTAGATGAGAACCAAACAGAAAGCAGCCAGCAGGGAGAGAACGGTCCTGTGTTCAGAACTAGAAAGACACAACAGACAGACAAACCGTAAAGAAAATGCTACATTCTTTGAATTTTGAAACAGAAATTTGTTCAAAACACATTTATAGTACATATGGTACGTGTTTCAATATTCAGTAATAATAAGTCGTTGTTTGGTTTAGATTTTATTTGACAAAATTCAAATACAGTATCAAAAACATACAAGCGTACAGGACATTGTCAGGAAAAAAGTAGAGGACTAAATTTCCATCGTGCTCCCCGAGGTTCCATCAGTCCATCCTCATTAGAACAAGATGGTGACAGTCGTTTAACATCCAAGGCAGGAAACATACGGCCACAATGTGCCACATCCAACACAATAATTCACTCACAGCTACATAGGCCAAAAATGTTCTTTTGATTGATTCTTTTTCTTTTGATTTGATTAAAAAAAGAAAGCTTAAACCTTGAAATATACTATTTACTGAGCAACAGAGACCATTCTGATGAGACTGACTGTCAGTCATATCCCACAGCAGGAGTTTAAACTTTAAAGAGGCACAGATCTTCAATTGTTCACTGGTTTTAAGGCTATACAGTCTGAAATTACACCACACTGAGCACAGACAGGAAATAAGACCTCAAAGGACATATCAAAGTTGGATAGAAGCCATGTATTTAGCTGTTAGCTGGATCAGACACCAGTGGAAACCGGGTATTCTAAAACAAGACGAGGCGTAGCGCTACCTAGATCTCATTATCCAAGCAACAGACAGTGCAGGTAGGAAGAAAGGGCAACGCTGGACAGGGAAAAGGTCAGAATCCACATCTCTATTCCACAATGTGATGCATGTTAAAGAACAAACCATAATCCCCTGCCCTGTGCTGTTGACAGAATATTAATGGCTCTGAAACTGTCACGGTTTTACAGAGAAATCACAGTTTTTCTACAGTCTGAGCAATCACAGAAGGCTATTTTCCCTTCTTGAATCTTTTTAAAAAATGTTAAGTGGAGGGTCCTGTCAGCTTCTCAGCCAGAAAAACACGCTTAAAAATGTTAGAGTGTCAGAGGAAAAGCCTCGTATAGTGTCAACACCCTTCCCCTTCCCTTAAATGACTGTGATGACCAAATCATCGGAGAACTTTTGTTATCAAATGTAATTTCCCTGTATATTTCACTCAACCAGCCTTGTCTATGTCTATGTGACTTTCTATATTCTGCAAAATGGCTTTTCAATATCCCCTAGAGAACAGGAATGAACTTGTTACATTGATCTGTTACTGTTATGTGTAGGTGGAGAGACAAATGGAGATCGAACATCTTGTCGCTGCATTGGATTCTAGCCTACTGAGGCTATTGTCCTTTGGTATCTGGACAAATTGGTATCTCTGTCTTTTTTATAATTAATTTATTCCCATGGGGCTGCTTAACGTCAGTACTTCCACAGTAAAAAAAAAAAGCCAATTCACATTAAAACCTCAAGTGCACCACAGATTTTTTTCCCCCTCCCAACCTCAACTGGAGCTGTGTTGAAAATGAGTTCTTTTAATGCCCTGTCACCTACATGTTGCCACATTTTCACATTAAAAAGAAAAATATACTATACACTGTAACACAAGACTAATAGTCCTCGGCTCTGCTTGCAGCCCCGTGTTCATTATAGTCCACAATACAAAACTGTCGGACAGAACAACAAACGTTTGCGGTTTTTAAAGCCTTAAGAGTAGTGGAGTTAAATTTGTATAGTTTGCTTTTAAGTAACAAGAGAAAAAATGGAGTCAGTCCACAAGAAGGGATTTATGCATGCATTTAACAGACTTTGTATCAAATGTGATTTCAGATAAACTTCTCAATATAATCACTGTATGTATGCAGGTCTTTGGCATTGTTTAATATGGACCCCCAAGGACTTCAGAGAAACTAAAGAGAAAGACAAACCACTCAATCTTTTTGTTATTCATAGAGTGGCATGTCTTTTCCTTGGGGAACCTCTTAGGAATCATAATGGTGCCAAGGTAATTCTAAATCAACCAGCTAGCTGTTGCAGTTAACGCTCTCTCTTTGCTTTGCCGCCTGGTAAATATATCCAAGTTTACAAGCCAACATAGCTGGTGAGATAGGTAGGATCGCTAACCTTGTTGGATTAAAGAAGTCTAGGTAACAGACCTCGAAAGAAAATCTGCTGCTTGTGAAGATTTTAGAAAATGTAACTAGAGTACTTTGAATGCTACTTGTAATGGCTTTTCTTAATGTGCACCCACTCTTCTGTGTATGTAAACTTTGTGTTTGGTGTGAATGTCTGTGTATTTTGCCCATGCTCAGACTGTATACGTTTTCTTGTGCACAAGTTTTGAATGAGAGATTTTAATCTCGTTGAGACTGCCTGTTTAAATAAGGGATGAAATGAAATAATCTGGCAGCAGTTGCGGAGCCTGCCAAAAGGCTGGGGGCATGTGACTGCACGAAAGGCAAGAAGTGGGAAGAGGTGACAACACCACTGTCATGACAAGTGACATTATGAGTCACTGGCAAAAATGCCTGTGTGAACTGAAAAGCAGCCCTATGAAAAATAGCATTTTAAAAAAAAGTGCCATAATCCAATACATGAAATGATAATGATAAAATAACACTTTATATTGCTGAGTACTTAAAATTAATTTGATAATCTTTATCTTTTTGTGTATTTATTTATGTGATTATTTAATATTGTTCATTTGGAGTTCCATAGTTTAAGACATTTTTTACTGTATGGGTGATACATTTCACTTTATAAAATACTTATTATTTTAGAAAACTGGTAAACCCAACCTGTTCAGCCAATGTCCCACATCAGGAAGGTGAGCCCACTGCACCCCGGTCTGGTTGAGGGAGCGCAGCAGTCGGCAGCAGACCAGAGTGAAGGGCGGCGTGGCTAACGCTAGCCACTTCTCTGAGCAAATCTCCGCCTTGGGATGAGCAGAGGGACGACAGTCTTTGGAAGGGAGGATATGCTCTTCTTCATCTCCAGAGCCATTCCGCTCTCTGAAGTACTTGCGGCAGACATCCTGGAAGACGGCGAGGCAGAGGGTGTTGAGCAGAAAGTACCAGGTTTGGTGCTCTTCCTCTACAAAGCTGCTGGCTGCCAAGCTGAGAGTGTGTCCGACCGTGCCGGCCAGCAGCAGAACATCCAGCTCTGACAGCGACCACTCACTGCCGCTGCTCCTCAATGGAGACTATGAAAGAGAACAAAAGTGCAAGAAGCTTTTAAGCAAGGAGGAAAACATGTCCAGACTCCACTTTGTGTTACACACTGTTACACAGTAGTGTGCAAACAACATTTACATGTTCATTCTTCTTCTGTTCTGCTACTGCCTGATCATCTGTTTCTCTGCTGGGTGTAAATCAAAGAACAGATTTCCATGAGATTTTGTGGACAGATAGGTTTGGGCCTAGAAACAGATGATACAGTTTCGGTAGGGATCCACATCTGGGAACTTCACATGAAATAATTCTGTTTGTAGACAAAAGTACAAACGCAACACTGACTGAAAATTTTAGGAATACTTTTGCTGTGTCAACAACTCCATTTAACTTGAGACCATTTGAACTCGATACCATTTACAAATGGGGCAAGTGATTGCATCAAGCACAACCACACAATCCTGACTAGACGCTCAAACTACTTTCACCTAGCTCACCTCTGTACTGTGGATCCATTGGCAGCTATAAATGTTCAACTCAGTGGGATAATTATTTGGATGAAACTAGTGCTTGGGTGATTCATACCAGACTACTTCAATACTGAAAAACCTCATCAAGTGACACACATTAAATGACCCATGCACTTCATAATAAAACAGCTCAATTTTCTACCACTTATACCTGCTCTATCATCTCACCCAGATCATTTCAAACTCAAAGAGAAAATTGTGTCTATCGCACTTACTGTTTTTTTTTCTTTTCTCTTTTAAATCAAAGAAACACTATCCAGACAGCCGGGTTTTTTTTGCAAAGACTCGGCATTCAGTCAGTCATCACACTCGACAGTATGTATAGAAGCTATTTTTTGCCACCGTGCAGCAGACGGTGACCGTGAGCTGTCATTCATAAATTGTGGTCGGTCACTTATGGATGCTTCCATCACATTTTTAAAATTGGTGTTTGTCCAATCGCATACTTGTACGCAAATTATTTAGTTCAGTGGTGACAGCACATTCCCATGCAAAACAAGTTCAAATGAAGTTCAGCCAGCCTCTCAGTTCAGCAGCAATATTTTAGCCCAACAGACAACTATCAAATACAGACACGCATCTTAGCCTGTGTTCACCTTGAAGACAAAGAGAAGCAGAGCCTGTACATACACTACCTGCAGGACTGGGTGGTTTCATATTTGTTTTTCCCTCACAAAACCACAGGTTATTATTGTGGCCAGCTTTCACACATATGCCTGTTTACTTCCAAAATGCTGTGCCATTAAATATTCAGTTCTGGTAGTTGTGTTCCAAAAAAAAAAAAAAAAAAAGAAAAAGAAAAAATATCACTCAACTGTGGCAAATTTAGGATCTACAGCTTCTAGGTTGCATATATTTCCATACATTATCAGAATCTAGGTTGTTTTTATGAAACTCAATCATAATTTTTGTTTCCAAGCTTTTATGAATGTCTCCAGGATTAAATACCCTGTATGTGACTAAATTGTCCCGAAATATAGTTCTCTATCCCACACATATTTCAGGCTTGAGTCAGGTCTCTAGTTAAGCAGGGTCTGCCCATTCATTCTGTACAGAAATCTGAGCTACCCTTGCATTACCGAGACCAGGATTAATGTCCTGTATGCCTACAACTTCTTTGTTTTTGAGATAAAAACCTGTCATGGCCCAAAGGGAGCTGTAATATGTTTTTCCAGCTCCACTGCTCCCTGTTCAAGTCTCTCTCGCCTCCAGTGGTTGGCAAATTGTGAAATCTCAAAATCAACAATTCGGCAGTTCATCACATCCACAAATGCAGGTTAAAACTGTACCATGCAAAGAGGAAACAGTATATAAACATGATCCAGAAATGGCAGTGACTTCTCTGAGCTCGAGCCCATTTAAGATGGACTTGGTGGAAAACTGTCCTGTAGTCTGACAAATCAAAATTTGAATATCTTTTTGGAAATCATGGACAATGCGTCCTCTGCTCTAAAGAGGTGCACAGTTCAAAAGCCAGCATTCGTGATGGTACAGGGATGCACACGTGCCCATGGCATGGGTAGCTTACACATCTGGGAAGGCACCATTAATGCTGAACAATATACCCAGATTTTGGAGCAACATATACATGGAGCTGCCAAGTAGATGTCTTTTTCAGGGAAGACCTTGTATATTTCAGCAAGACAATGGCAAACCAAATTCTGAACGTATAGCAACAACATGGCTCTGGAGTAGAAGAGTCCGGGTGCTAAACTGGCCTGCCTGCAGTACCGACTTGCCACCCATTGAAAATGTTTGGTGCATCATGAAACCAAAAATACGACAAAGGAGACCCCGACTGTTGAGCAATGGAAATCCAATATCAGGCAAGAATGGGACAACATTTCAATTTCAAAATTCCAGAAACTGGTCTTCTCGGCTGCCAAGCTTTTACAGAGTGTTGTTAAAAGAAGAGGTGATGCAATACAATGGTAAACATGCCCCTATCCCAGCTTTTTTGAAAGGTGTTGCTGGCATCAAATTTAAAATGAGCATATATTTTTCATGAGACAATCAAATTTTGATATCAACATTTGATATCTTGTCTTTGCACTGTTTTCAATTGAAAATAGAGTTTAAATGATTTGCAAACCATCAAATTCTGTTTTTATTAACATTTTACACAGCGTCCCAACTTTTTTGGAATTGGGGTTGTATTATCAGATCTCACTGCTGCTTTTGACAGTTGAAAACTGGGTTGAACTCTCAGGTATTTTACCAAACTGGTTCAGGTACAACTTGCAAAGAGTTATTCACCATTTTTACTATTGGCAATCTTACTTCCAAGCAGGTCAGCATGACCTACAAGGATCAATACTTGGTCCCCTTCTGTTTGATCTATAATCTGCTGTTAAGCCAGCAACTATAATTTACCCAAAATGCAGCTGAAAGAGTTTTAAGCAAAACGAAGAAACATGAACATATTACACCTAATTTAAAGTTGTTGCATTGGTTACCAGTAAGTCAGAGAATCAAATTCAAAACAATGCTGCTGATATACCTTGACTTACTGGGCTAGGACCAAGTTATGGTTCTGACATGTTTCCTCCGTATGAACCTTTCACAACATTGAGGTCTTGTGACTCAGGTCTGCTGACTATTCGAATCAGGAAGTTACTGATCCAAACCAAGAAACAGTCCAGCACATAACCACAGATAAACAGCAAACTGTCATTTTTACATTTCAGTTTTTGTATGGATTAAACAAATCAATACAATGAGTTGATTAGTGAGCTTTATAATGTAGGTCCTGGTAGGTGGATTAGTTGTCCCCCCCTTGTTTCTACTTTTTGTGCTTAGCTAAACAGCTTGTGGTTGTAGCATTATATTCAACAGATGGATAGGAGTGGTATTGATCCTCTCATTCCCCTCTCTACCAGAAAGTGATTAAATGTCAAACTACTTCTCTAATTAACAAAAAGAAAAAAGATTGTTTTATGAATCAAACAGTAAAAGAGAGCTGAGATATGCTCTTCTGTTATTTTAAAGAGCACAATAGAAAGAATTATTTTCTAAGCAGCCAGTATAACATCCATCAATCAAAACCCAAAATGAAGCCTAATGTGCCAAGGATGGATAAAGAATATTACTCTTTGGTCCTGTCGATGCCCTACTCTGCATCATGACAAAGCTCAGTGAAAGGACAGGATGAGGAACTTTTCATCTAAAATGCAATATTTTGCCTAAAAAAAAACAATGGAAGACCTCTGGTACCATCTTTGCATCCATACCAGTCAACACCATATTTCTATGATGACAGGTGTGAAACACCTTTTCTGACTCAGCCCTCTTGAGTTTCCTGCTTTCTCACAAGAAATCTAGGTAGTTCCCTGAGGCAAACAACGAAAGAAAGCTTATTAAAATGTTTTATTACAGGCTCCTTAAAGACGCCGTTGATACATTTGCTAAGGGGGTCTTAATCCTCTATAATATTGCTGTATTATACACTTGGCATTTCTGTTTTCTCCAATTTCTCTTCATATTCTAAAACTTGTCACCTCCTTTATAGACACTACTTTTTAAAATAAAGTACACTCACCTTTAGGTTATTAAAATTCATTCAACTGGAATTCTAATCACATTTTTGTTGGTGTGGTGAGCTAGTAAGTGTCCTTAATCTTCCAGTTTCTCAACTTTGTCTGCAGAGAAACTAATCAGGATTCCTCTAATAAAGGTTTTGGATGCGGCCCATAATGCAGTCATTTGTCAAGCCAAACCAGGCGCAGCTTTGCACTTAGATCCAATCTGATTCCAGTGATTATAGAACATATCAAGACTTTACCTGACTTTAGATCATTTTTTTGCACAATATTTTCTTCCTTTTTTCTCCTTAATGGGAACTCAAGCTGTATTTTTGTAAATTGAAAAAAAGTGAAAACCATCCAAAAAGATGCCAAATTGACAAATGCATAAAAGTCTTTAGAAAAATCACAGCTGGCTTTCTCCAAATTCATTACTCACACTAATATAGTATAACAATAAAACAGCTGCATTATCTAATCTCAGTATCAAAATGAGTTTGTCAGTCATGACTTAGAGGACACAGAGTCTACTAATTGCATTTCCTCACACAGGTTATTACAGAGATAAAGATTTTGGCCATCACGATGGGCCATGATTGTAAATGTTTAATCACCTTTTTTGGAACAAGATATATACGGAACAAATCAATTTATTGCTTTCAAACTAATCAATAAGATTTTAAAATTGATTCCAACATCAACTGCAAGTCAATATAAGCAAGCTGAAATGTTACCATAGCGTTACCTGTACAAGATCCCTCTAAGCCAGTTAAATGTTTTAGTTAAAAATACATCTGCAGCAGGATTCAGAACTCAATAATCACAGCTTTTATAGCTGAGGTGAGATTACAGCTGGAGTTTATTATACATAAATATACACTGTTATGACCTTTTATAGCCTGTATCATTTAAATTGTGTGTCTGCAATAATCAGCCAATTAGGATCCAGCAATGTGATTCTTCTGTATGTGTTTCCATATTCATTTAAGATATAGTCCCATGTGTTTATTGCTTTACTTTCTGGACATGAATCATTTAATATAGCACGCAGACCGTAGTGTTGAAACAACGCTATTTTAAAAACTAAATGTTCGTATTAGTCATTTATCAAGTATTCCACCCAAAAATCTGGTTCCAGCTTCTAAAATGTTAGGATGCTACTTTTCTGTTTTATCTCTCTGTAAATTGAACATCTTTGGGTTTTGGTGTGTGGACTTTTGAAATCAGTTGCAGCCATAACAAACAGTTAATAATTTGTTCCCTGTCATTTTGTGGTCATTGTGCCATTCAGAATAAAGGGTGTAATTTAAATCTTTCCAAATACTTTCAGTTTATTGTGCATATACGGTATGTTTGACGCATTCGCTGGTTAAAGTGGAAAAAGATCAGCCTGACTGAAAGGAGATACTTCCTTTGTGCCATAATTCGAGCCTTCATTTTCAAAGATCGTACCCGGTGGCAGACAGAGAGAGAGTCATAGGGAGTCAGTCTAAATGCTGACAGTGTCATTATTCTATAGCCATTTACATTGTGCGATCAACAGCTACTTCACAATGCTATCTTAAAGAAAAAAACTTGTCTATTTCCATTTTAAGTTTGTTTTTTGCTTGCCTAAACGAGTTGAGCCACAACTTTCTGTCTGACTGTTTTACCTCTCTAGCCAACGTCTGATGACTTCTCAAGAATCTGCTGCTGGAGGAGGAAGCACACTTCTCTTTAAAAATCCAATCATTACCTGCCAACTGAGCTACTGTATGTGCACATTGCCTGACATTTGTCTGACATTCAAACTCAAAGAAAATATTCCAGGGCCTTTTCAAGGAAGCTGAAAACAGAAAGATCTATAACATGTTTCCTCTGCATGTTCCAGCACATAGAATTGAAAGTTTATTTCTTCACCCAAGAGGCCTGAGTAGATTTCTTCTGGCTTTTTTTTTTTTGCGTATCAGCACTTTCTCAAAGTTCCCAGAAGGGAAATGAGATGTAACCTTTTCAGCTAAATTATAATAAGCAAAGAGGTGCAGTGGTAAAGAGGACTCATCTTTTAGGCCAATTTAACCAAACACTTAAGACTGAAAGCTTCCACATTCTGGATAACTACTCCCACTATTTGTGATTGATTGCTCACATTTACAAGAGCAATCTGTGCATTACTGACAATTACTTTTATTTGTTGAAGTAAATTTTGACATAGCTGTTATAGAGAGAAGACAAATTAAAATAAACAATTCTTTCGAAGGACCTGTCTACCGTCTTGTTTGTGTGTTGATGTTAATTTTTGACTGCTGAACCTCTTTGTCCATCAGCTTTGTAGGTTTAATGGTGTCTCATAGGTTTAATGTTTCCCTTGACATGTTAAATCTCTTTCTGGTAATTTGAAAAGTGCATTGGCATTTTGGGTCCAAATGATGCAGCCTCTTTTCTCCCTGTTATCATATTAGCAGAAAAACACACGTCAACATACCGTTTACAGATGACAAATGTTGAAAACTGGCGTTCATTATAATCACCTACTTTTGTAACAGAGTTCATAATTGTGATTACATTTCTACTGAGTCATTTTTAATGATGTGTTTACATAATTGCAACTTTTCCATCTAGTTTAAGGATAATGTGCATGTAAACCTATTTTTTTTAACTATTAGTGAGGTCAGATCCTCCTTCTCTCTGTTGTACTCAAGTCTGTTTTATTACAGAGTTCATAAGGTCTGACTGTTTTTAAAATTACCTTTACAAACAGATGACATTTTGGTGATTTTGACATAGTGACCATAATTGCAGATCGTGTGACACCTGCTGGCCCAAAACGACTTTTCCCATGAATAATGATTACAAAAGAAACACCTGCTCAACATGACTATTTGTATAAAAAAAAACTTAACTATGAGGTCCAATAAAAATTGAAAGGCCTCAAAAAGAGTTGCATCACTAAGCGCATCATGCAATTAAGGTACGTATGTGGGGAACCAGAAGGAATTCGGCTGACTCATGACTTATTACGCACACCTAGCTAATATTAATGCAGTGTAACAGTCTTCTAATAAATCCTCCCCTCATGAAGGTTATAATGTTCTTGCAATCCTCCATGAAAAACACGTGACAAAGTGTGCACACTGCCAAGCACTATTTGAATAATATAAATGGTGCCCAAAGTCTCAAATCGACTAAGAGGCGCTAACTCATCTACTAAAACTTTTTCTCAGGCCTTTGTTTCACAGTACAGGAACATTGAAGTGATTTAAAGCAGCATTAGTAAAGACTTTGCTAACTTTGCTAAATCACAAAGTAGGGTTACAATAGACAAGAGTGTGCCATCCCCCTGAGCCTCAGTAGATTAAGTAGATTCTCTCAAATAAACTCTGATAGTTTCATAGGTAATGTTTCTCTGCCGACAGGAAGTGAAAAATTAAAATAAAACAGAAAAAAAATCTATCTTTTGAACTTCAGTAAGTTAGTTTTCCAACCAGAGAGAGCTGTATTCACAAACATCAGATCTTTTTCTTCACTTGTCCCTTTATAATATGCTTTGTTATAAAGTGATCACAGACCAGCTGATCTGGTTAACGTGACTATGCATATTTATGTTTTATTTGCAGCTTGTTGTACATATGTAAGCACATGTGTGCATATAAGGGGCAAACATCTGTAGGTATATATTTATTTATATATATATTTAGGCGCACAAACTCACCTTCCCGTGAATCTTGGGTCCCAGGGGGAGTCGGCGTGTTGCCATAGAGACCAGAATACAAAACATAGCTGAGGAGAAGGCAACAGCAGCAAACACGAGACCCCAGGAGAGGCTGCAGAAGTAACAGGAGCTCTCGGCAGATGTGCACACCAAGACGTGCACTGAGGCGAGCAGCAGGCACAAGAGGTAGAAAGGCAGGGAGAGCAGGGCAGAGAGGACCGGGAGGTCCACTGCTGCTTCACCACTGAGGGCTTCAGGCATCGCCAGAAGTAAGACCAACAGGAGCTGAAGGGCCGGGGCAGAAGGAGGGAATGGAGAGAGAGAGAGAGAGAGAGAGAGAAGGGGAGAAAATGTTTTAAGGACTTTTTGCTCAACTGATGCAACCACAGAAACCTCAAGTAGCATGGCTTGATCAGAATTTGTGAACAGTGGAGACCATGCTCCTTTATTTTTGGCAGTGAAGAGCCATTGGAAAGTGGACTCAGCTATGCACTCAGAGCTTGTCAGTACATGTTTAAGTTATGTTTAGATTTTATAATATTAATAATTATGGTCAATCCATCTTATCTCCTAAATTTTTCTATGGTAAATTACACTGTTAGAGGCAATTCCCTTACTAAAAAATAATGCTTTCAAATGTGGACATGGCTCTTAATAAGAGTTTAGTTTTCATTTTATTCCTACACACTTGTGCCTTTCATACACTAACAATACACTGACCTACCAGCTACACCAGTTTCTCAGTCTTATGTCTTTATGATGAATGAAATTCTTCTGCTTACCTGAAACACAAACACCATGCCTGCGATCATGGAGTACATGTCGTACTTGCCCAGCTGTTTGCTGAGGGCCGAGCTCATGGCAGCCAGGGCCTCCAGATACTGCTTCAGGACCTTTTTACCCATGTTGGTCAGCACCTCAGAGGTGTTGCCCTCCAGGTAGAGCTTCATCCAGTTCCCATGAGCCTTTTCTGCCACACGGAACTGCTCAAAGCCTGCCTCTGGATTAGAGAGAAGTAGAGAGGGGGACATCAGTATCAAAAACTGGCAATTTAAATAGTGTGGTTTTAGAGTGACCATTAATTGGGGAATGCTTGACATTGATCTTTGTTGTCAGGTACTCAAAGACTTGGTATTACTATGCTTTAAAATGCTGTAAAACTTCTTGTTGGAAACTGTAGCTGCTGTTGCATTGATATAGATTTGTCAAAATGAGGAGGACATTTGCAGCATCTCATTAATAACCTCTATGAGTTTTCTGATGCGGCATCACATTAATTTTACACCGTCTATTTATCACCAATACCACTTGACGCATCGGGACAATTAAACTTTATTAAACCAAACAGTCTGTGCCTTCCAATTATGTAACTTCAACCTCTGTTTGCAGACTAACTCCAAAGTGAATGCAATATTTTCAGTATCATAGGAGAGCACTGTTGTCATTTAGGGGCATTATTTCCTTGCGTATATCAACAACCTGTCACCATATTGTGACATATTATCAGTGTTACAACCATGATTGGATGCTATGCTAAGACTGGATGGATTGTGAACCTCTGGCAGGAATGCAATTTTTTTCTGAAACAAACTGAACCATGAAAAAAAATGAAGTAAAGTTAAGACAGGTTGGAGTACTTTGTCTCACTTTGGAAGAAGCCTCTTCAGACTGCTGCCTACCCTGATGCGTTTCATCATGAAGAAAACACAGACACTTTCTAACTATTTGTTTCCTTATGAATGAGAGTTCACTAATCCCATTTATGACTTCATCAATCATTCTGATGCATGTTGGATGTTTTGAATGGGAAATCTATTACATTTCAGTATTTTCCTCTTCTGTTTCCTGTGTCGATAATGTTCCTTAAACTGAAAACATAATATGCCTGTGGTAAAAAGCATTTTTGTCCTGAAAAAAGAAAGTATAATTTGTCAGGATTCAAACGATGGCAAGCTATGACTCATTCACATGTTTACTCAAAGCAGATGAAATGAGGCCTGTTTTCATTTTACTTCTGTGCTTTAGGATCTTGTTCAAGGACAAAGCAATGCGGAGGTTTGATTTGTGGTATACATCAGTGAAACACACAGACACACACACAAACACACACACTTCTAAAAACAATATTTTGCAGTGTAACACCTATCTCAACAGCATAGGCATAGGGGTGATAAATAGTGACTGTGGCTTTGCCAGACAGAGGGGTTGGTAGAAATATTAGAACCTTAAGCCACAGGCATGAATCATACAATATCGATGTCCCTGGCCATGTTTCATCTGTCTAAAAGTACCGGGATTGGTTAATGGCCCTGCGGTTAGAAGCACAAGAAAAACATAATATGAAGATTGATACAAGGCAGACAGTGATGGATTTATAAATGAGTTTTATAGGGAATATCAAAAAATGACTAGTTCATTTACTGTTACCTAAAGTTTTTGACTGGGCCTTGGATAACAGACAGCATGCAAATACTTGGGACTCTGCAGTTATAACAGTAATTCATTAAGAAGGTAAAGCATAACATTGTCAAGAATCTTGGTTAAATGTGGATCATAAATTGCTTCCATCAGTTCTTGCAAATAGCCCAAAAACTATTATCCTAACTATTATAAAGTTTGATGAGTCAGGTTTTGTCTCTAATAGAACTCTGGAAGACAACATCAGAAGAACGTTAAATAATACAGAAGATTCTGTGAAGAAAGAAGAACAAATGATTTCATTGCGATCATTGTAAGGGATTAAAACCAACAAATGGAGTATAAAATAAACAAAACAGGCAGACTGTGGCAGGACAAGGTTGTTTAAAACTTGTATTACCAGTTCAGTTGAACTAAAAATGCTAGTTTGATGATTTCAGGTTATTCTTACTTTGGGACAAAGACAAGTGATTGAGAAAACTTTACAGAGATTACACAATAATGATAAAATATCCAGTTAATGCGTCACACTCAAGCTGAGAGTGGTGGGGCATTATAAATCTTTGTGAAAAGATTTTTTAATTGAAGCACTTTTGTCACCCTGATGAAACTCCTTGAATACAGAAATCAGCAGCATCTCTCTTCAGACAGAAGGCAGCCTTTTTTACGCAACTTCTTTCACACCCAGTATGAATTTGACCCCAACAGGTGTCCACCAGACAAGCTACTTAAAATATCATGCCAGGGAAATTTCCCAGCAGTGACAACTATTACTTTCCACTGCATAACAGCTTCATGATTACCCAAGTGGACAGATTCAAAAAAAATCAACACATCCAAATGTAGGTCTGCTGAAATAATTTCCATTTCATCCCATCACTATGGAAACCAGGGACCAAAATAGAGTGGAAAATGTGCTGCCAGAGCGGTAAGTTTTTTAATGTGGAAGGAAGTAGTTTGTTTCAAATCAAGTTTCAAAAATGTAATAAGCTGCTTATCACACTTTGTAAGTTTGTGTCAGTCACATAAGACACATGGTCATGAAAGCTGAGACAACATACAAATGTGTGTGGGCCCAAAGATAACACACAAAGATGTGTTAAAAAAATATAAAAAACTTTTTGGAGAGCAGGTTGGTTTTCTTATAATATGATGCTAAAATATAATTTGGTAAATAAAGACAAAATGAAAACTTGGAAAATGTAGCTACATTTCAATAGGTGTAAGAGTCTACAGCCATGTTAGCAGCTCTGTGAGGCATGGTGCTTTGAGCGAAATGCTAATGTCTGTGACAATTCTAACACATTGATGCTAAGCAAGTAAATTATTTACCATTCATACCGTCTCAGTTCAGTGTGTTAGCAGGCTAAGATTTCAAAGTTAGCACTAAACACAAAGTACAGCTCAGGCTGATGGGAATGTCATTAGTATTTCAGGCATTACATATTAGATACTTAGTCATGAATCAAAGTACTAGAGTGGAAATTTTGACCTGATGATGGTGCTGGATCTAAAGTCAGGGGATTGCCAAAGAATTTGTTACAATTCATCCTGAGAGTGTTGTGAATGTTTGTACCAAATGTTATTGTGATACATCAAAATGTTGAGACATTACACTCAAAGCCACAAAGCTAAACTAATGTATTAGGATTCATGTTCTGGGAAACACAATTTTATGGCAATCCATCCAACAGTTGTTGAGATATTTCAGTCTGGAGCAAAGTGGTGGACAGACTGACCATCAGGCTCACATTGCCATCTATAGAGCGATGTTGCTAACATGGTTGAAAAATGACTATACATTTCTGTATACGTTCCCTAATTATTTCTTCCATATGACCACCCATCTATTCATCTCCCATCTCCCATCTCAGTCACTCATCTGCATCAATCTTATGAGTTATCTAGGTAATACTAAAAGTTCTTCTTACAGATTACAGCTCTTACAGATCCAGGGTAATGATTTTAAATTAGTCCTCTAATGTTCGCAAAGAAATTGTAACACTCTGGGTGTAATTTCTTGATAATTCTCATTAAGTTGAGTGGCTTCAGGCCTGTAAGAAACCTTGGTACTACCGATCTATTTGGTCATTATGTAAAAAGTATCACATGTTCACGGTATAAATGATTCAGTTTAAAAAAAATGAAGTTTTAGAGAAAACAGCTTTTTTTTTAAGATTATGAAATTTGGAATTAAATGCCACATGTCCAATAACTTGCCAAACATAGCCAGTTATCAAAGACTTTTCTCTCTGCTTCCTTCCCTCTGTCTCACTTAAAACGATAAGATAAATGACTTCGACCGATCAAACATTAGCAATGGTAATTGCTGCCATTGGTGTATCAAATGTTTGTGAAAGTGAAGGACAGCAACAGAGAGACAGACGAAGAGGGAGACAGATAAGAGGCGTGGGGGAGAGGCTGCAAGATGGATAACTCTGACAAACAGTGTGACCCCGAGCTATAAGTAGGGAGCAAAATTCAGTAAGGATATGTGCATGCATTTGCACAAAGAGTGGGCAGCATTAATGTTCAAGAACAGACTGTTTGTGGTTCTCCCGTGTAGAATTTTCACAGTTGTAAGGTCATTTAATCATAGGCTTAAAGAAATCAGTATACAGATTTTCCACACAGGGTTTAACACTTACACCCTGACATGACAGGAACCACCATGTTCAGAACAGGTTTGCCAGTTTCTCACTCAGGCATTTTGTTTCTGATGTTCAGTCTTTCTTCTTCATAAACCTGCTCTGCTATCATACAGTCATTATATTATGCCGGCTTTTAGTATCCTACCTCCTGTAAATGCATACTTGATTCATCTGCAACAACAAAAAAACTACCAATATACTGCAAGCTGAAACATTTGGAGAATTATTTAACTGCAAAATGAATATTTCCAATCTATAAACTACCATTACAGACCAAAATAAAACCATGTCTTGGACTGGATTTATTTTCATTTAAGACATGTTGAAATCTAATTTTCCAAAATCGATCTTGTTTATAAAGGATTCCAGTGTTGATGAGCTTTGGTGTGATGAATCTTTTGAACTTGCAAGATGATTCTACCCCCGTCTTAATCAGACTGCTTCAGGTTAAATGCTCTCAGAAGCTGCTTTGATGCATTCGTCAACATGGTGCGAATAATGAGGAGACGGACGTCTGTTTACAGCAAACCATTTCTGAGTCAACTTAAATCTGTGCCATCTGTGTTTCTTCATTGAAAACACTACATGCACAAAACTGTGAGTCGAAGGCACATAAAACAATCTCAGTGATCACAAAGATCCACTTAAAGTCTGGGTTAGCATATGCTGTCTCGATAACTTTCGTGGAGTGTTCAGATTTTTACTAGCTGTAATGGACACCTGTCAGAACACATACTGTATACCTAAAAATTATATGTCTTTCAAGTAGCATTGAGGGCAGCACCCTATCACCCCTATCAGAACTTTTTCATTGAGAAAGGTTGGAAAAAGTTAATGAGAGTGTTGAGAATGAACCAAAACAGTAAAACTTAAGCCAAAATAATGAGCTCAAAGATGCTAAAATGCTCCGACAGCTGAGGGCAAACCCAGAGTTCGGAGATAATTCTCTGTGGGTTTGTCACTATGAGCAACCACACAAATTTAGCTTCAGCAGCTTTAGGTGTCATGAAATTAAACTTGAGTGGCAGGTGACAGAGCTTACTTCTGAATAATAACTGTCGCACATAAACTAGATTAGGTCAGTTATTGGAATTGTGAGAAAAGTTGTGGGGAAAAAACATTTGGATTATGACACTTCACGTGCTGGACATTGGGTGGTATTTTTCGAGTTTCAGTAAAATGGTTGCATTACTTTCAAGAGTTTGGGACAAAGTTGAGGTGGAGTTATGGGAACTGACTCACTGTTTGGTGGTTCTACCAACTTCAGTACTTTTTACTGACATAGGGGTAAGAAAAAAATGACTGCATTTTCACTCTGGAATGAAGTATTCCTTAAATTGCACTGTTTTCTTACTACCATACTTTTACTACTATAAATAATCACATTGCTGTGGGCAGGGAAAAATGAGGACAATGATACTATCAACAGCCTGCAAACAATAGAGCATAACAATGAGACTCCCTGTGAGACAAGGTCCTGGCTTTCTGGGCTTTTAACGAGTCCAGAAACTGGACACAGTGAATTTGTAACCCACCTTTCTCATAGTCGGGCATGCTGTCTTTGAGCAGGCAGCTGAGCTGGTGGCCATTGAGATGCAGGAAGCGCAGCTGGTCTCGGAGTGAGGTTTCCTCCAAGACACTCGGGATGACACGGCCCACGCTGTTTTGAGATATGGGCAGGCCGAGTCCCAGGGCCAGGGTTGGGGTCAGGTCAACCTGCTCTACAACTCCAGGCTTCTCCATTCCCACTGACATCACAGGGCAAAAACACACAAGCAAAACAGTGAGGATCTACTGCACCTGCAATAAATAATGGTGGAATAATGAGACATAAATTAAGTGCATTTCATTGCTGGGTATCTTTGTTTTGCTGTGTTGTTTTCTAGTACTGATGTCTTGTTGTGATGTCTTTTATGTTGACAAATTTCAAGGAACCTGTTCAACCTGAAGGAACTATTAGGTTATTTATTCCAAAAATACTTGAAAGTTAAAATGCACCGCCTTTGTGTGGCTGGGAATTTTACCCTTAAAAACCTGCAGTGTCACACAAAGAAAAAGGAAAAGCTTTCAAAAACTAACCAAATGTTGAATCACAATTGTGTTACACCAATCAATGATAGCAGAAAGCAAAATGGTTATTTGTTTATAGGAGCAAAAGTCACATTTTATTACTTTAAACTGAAAGCAATCCACAAACAAAAACTATTTACACAATAGAAACAAGGAAATGGCTCAATTTTCATACTGTGGATGATTCTTCCATTCACACAATAAGAGCTTGTCTGAAAGGATTTCACAACACTCATCAAGATAAATTTGAAAAAGGAGGTCCTTCTCCTAAAGTCATTAACCTGACACAAACACTAACAGTGAAGAATCCAATGCCTTTCTGTTATTTGGAAGTCAGTGGTTACATATCATTCTCATCACAGTAGCTGCAGCATCTCTGTCCCCTCAGGACAGTCAAATTGCAGTCACAGGAAAATGGCAAGATCTACAACATTTCTCCATCCACAGTCGACTCTAATTTCATTCATTAAGGCAAAGTGCATTAGTGACATCTTTTCTGATGATTAGAATCAGGGCAATATTTAATTTTCATTCTATAAATACTATAAAACCTGAATCTGAAAGAAAACATCATAAGCGACCCTGGTAATTACTCTTTTATTCATGCTTGTGACCACAGGGAGAGTTGTTGCAATGTACAAAACAAGCCCAATCAAAACATGAATGAATGAATAAAATCATTATCGTGTGGTTTTCAGTTTTTAAAGCTTGCCTCCTTGTCAAAAGTGAACAGACATTTTTATGTTGACATTTTGGTTTCCTGTAGAGAGCTTTCAAAGATGCAAACAGTGAGTAGGAGTCTATTTCCCAAATTGTCTGTGCCTGAGTGAAGTTTTCAGGTTGCAATAATGAATGATACTGCTGTATAAAACATCCAAAAAAAAATGAACAACACAGCTCACATGTGTGGGGAAGTCAGACAGCTGCAGACTAAAGACTGGGACCCCAAACCCCAAAGCTGTGAGCTAATTTGGTAATTGGACACAATGAAATGAGCCTGGGAATTATCCATTTTATATTAAAAGGAGACGGATTTGCAACAAGACAAGGACTTTGCTGTATTAAGCCCATAGCTATTCAGGATAATGCCATAAATCTACCAAGTATATGAGGCTTGTTTAAATCTGCTACTTAGCAATGAATGACTGAAAATGCTTAAGTTATGGTTTTAGTTGCAGCAATTACACTAATGAGCAAAGTTGATAGAGCCTTCTTTATAGAGTGAAATATGTCCAACACCCCTTGAGAGGTTATATCAAACAATAATATCAATCCCATATTAACTGTGTGTAAAATCATACATTATGATTTTATGATGCTGCGATTTGTTCTTTGAAAACAAGCCAAGAAGAAGTAATCTGCTTGCCAGACCACTGACCACATGCCTATACTGTTACATCCAACCAAACCACTAAAGAAAAAAAGCCAGTCTGCTTGGACTGTACTGTTTGGTTTACACAGCACAGAGCGACTCACATTCTGGCAGAACAGATGTGTCATAACTCAGTAAAAGGTTACACACACAGAATGCTGATTCATAGATGAGAAAACTGCAGCTGATGATGAAGCCACATGCATTAAAGTATCTAGCTTTATAATATTCTCTAAAAGACACTGTTATAGCCATTTTTGAATTCTTAATATGACCGTGCAGAGTCAGTGGCTCAGCCTAGTGGTTATTTTGTATGAACACTGGGGCAATAACTACATTTTCAGAACAGATTATAGCACTTTAACATTTGTTATGATTGGGTTTAAATTGATGCTGGCCCATGTATGAAATGTGTATATGGGTACTATGCCATAGTTCATTAATATTTCTCTCCCGTCAGCAGGCTGAAGTTTTGTTCATCAGTGCATCAAAACATTGTTACATCAGTTACTCGTTGCACCATTGCTGCTGTGGGTTTTGAGGCTGGGAACTTATCACCGTATCCATTTTCTGTCAATGCCTTTTCTTGGTTTTGACTGCAATACAGCGTGTCATGGCTTCTTAAACAAAGCGAGAACAGGCAAGGATACACAGACACTGAGGTAAACAATGACTGTATGGCTTCTCACACCTACACCGTCTGATTTAAGTGGCATTGCCTCTCAGGATCCTCCCAGCAATGTCACCTAAATGTTCTGCCAATCTGTGGTAAGAGGGCTGTTTTCTCAATGATGCATTCAGATTAAAAAGTGGAGCCCAGGAATTGAGCCAGTAATAAACTCTGATCCACTGTAGTGTGTTCTAATGAGAAACAACAGGGTGTTGAGCTTTCTACTAATGACCCGCCATTCTCACCATGACAAAAATAACCACTAACTGAGGCATTAAACAGAACGCATTTATGTGTCAACATATGTACATCTAGGCTTTAATAGTAAGTCTGTCTCTTATATCATTAAGGTTGCAAAGGACTCAAGATACAATAGATGCAAGACTTTTTTTCTTTCTAATTATGAAAGTAGGTGCATCAGAATCCAATCAGAATGCCTCTTCTATAGGAAGAACATGTGACATAAGTATAGTGTGTCTCAACAGACAGATGGCTGGATATACACCACCAAAACAACAAAACTGAACAAAACAACACCTCATGTTGCACTTGAAGGCCCTGAAAACAGATTTTCTCAACAAGCTTCTTATTGTGAGCTATGTGATCTTATATGAACACACTCCTTTTGCCAATGTAAGAACAGTTTAGGTTCTTTCACATTAGAGATTTCTGCATTTCTTTTTTTCTCTGTGCTCTTGTCATTGATTTGAAGTGGGAGGCACTCAGCTAGAAAAAAGTGATGTCATGTACTTCTATGCACCAGAAAGGATTTACCAGCATTTGAATCAGAATATAATGACAGATTGTGGGTTGTTTGGTCGCTGTCAATCAATGTGACTAAATCACATCACACAGTCCCTCTTTTCTGGGGCTCTACTATGTTTGTATTGTATGTCTGTTGCCTTTATTTTTGGCTGGATCGCAACAAAGCGTGCCAGTGCCATAAATGGGAAGGTCTGTCCCTGAGTGAGTGAGTGAGCGAGCGAGTGAGTAAGTAAGCAAGTAAAATTTATTTATAAAGCACTTTTCACAGACAAAGGTCACAAAGTGCTTTACAAGGGCAATATTAAAATACAGGAAAACATAAAAATGATAATGATAAATAATGATAAAGTGACTACCTGAGGCATGAAGTTAAAAGTGCAAAACTGCACAATACATAGTGGTTAACAGTGCACATCAATAATACACAAAAATAAAGCAAATACAGAGCTAGTGCATACAAGTTACCCAAATGCCTGTCTAAACAGGTGGGTCTTTAGCTGGCTTTTAAAGAAACCAGAGACTCAGCAGACCATAGGGGTGCAGGCAGAGCATTCCAAAATGTAGGTGCTACGGCCTCAAAAGCTCGATCACCTCAAGTCTTAAGGTGAGTCTGAGGGACAGACAACAAATGTAACGCATTTGACCTGAAAGAGCGAGCTGACTGATAAGGATGAAGTAGCTCAGCAACATAAGCAGGAGCCTGACCATGCTCTATAAGTAATAATTGGAAGTGAGTGATGAAGTTACACCACTGGTTGGTCACTGGTTGGTCAGATGTTGGAGTTGGAGTTGTTGCCTGTTGATGTTGCTCGTTCAAAATGAGCAAGCACAAATGTTAGTCACACACTAACTCCAGATCAGTATAGGTGCAGCCCTATAAGGATATCGTCAGTGGGCTCATCCCTCATTCACACAGCACTGAAGACATTTACCACTTTTAAGAGCACATGCTGCGTGGGCCCCACCTTGGTCCCACCTTGTGTAGAAGTTCATTGAACAATCGGCTGAACCAGTGGGTCCTACAGCTCAGAGGGCTGCACCTATACTCAAGACATACGTAACTAAAGCTCTGTTTTGTATAGGCTTCACCCTTGGAGGCTCTCTAGTAGGATAAGGACGAAGCAGGATGTTATCCATGCCCCACTGGGTCCGTCTGTCCCACTTCATGAGAAATCAAAAACCAGCCCATAACTTATGCGCACAGTGGGCACAGAGACAGTACTTTACCTCATATTCACCAAGAAGGAATGAAAGTGAAAATACACATAAATCCTACTGCTGTGAGGAGTGGAGACAATGGTTATGTACTGTAACAGTCCAGCACAGCGCAGAGTAGGAGAGACAACAGCCCTCTGTGCACAGAGAGGAATGACAGAGAGCGCACAGTTAAAGCTCCACAAATAACAATCACACTGACCAAACATTCAATACAGTGTGAGTCATAGAAAAACAAGAGGCATCCTGCAGATAGAAACAAATGACAGTGCAGGGGGAGTTGATAATTAGAATAGTTATCATTAGAATAAGTTCTCTTTCGAATCAAATCGTTAGATATGAGTGGAAAGTTCTTTGTTGCTGTCTTGCAACTACATTTGTCTGTTGTTATTAATTGATTATTATTGACCATTTTTTGATTTAAACGTAGCATAATGTGATCAGCTACATCAGTACACTTTAAGTACACATGTTATTGGGACCATTAAAGAAAATTGCAGATGAACATTTAATATCCAGGAACAATTTGGCCACAATATAGCACACTGACCATACACGGTCCAGCCATGTGCTAGGTTTCTACCTAGTCTTGTTATTGTAAAGACAATCCTTAAATGGTGCTAGAAAATAAACTATTTCACTTACTTCCCAAAGAAACAGTGTTACCCTCTTTTAATTTCTATGTTAATGAAACATAGAAAGGCACCTCATTAGTGGCTTAAGGAATTCATTCAACTGGATGCATTTCATTGAAGAGAACAGAATTTGGCATCGACTTCCTAGCACTTCTGTGATTGGTAAATTTTTTTTAATTTAAAAGCATAAAGTCTTGGTAGGCAAGTCATTCAAGCTGTTGGCACCACAGGAGGCAATGAGTGCTAGCAAAACCAAGAAATCCGTAGCAACAACTCAAGTGAACTGCAAATGATTAATTAACATGAGTGTTCTATAAATAAAAAATCTATGCAAGAAAAGATCTCAAAAATAGACTTGGCTGAGAAAGAGGCAATTATCACGATCACACTTTCACACCCAACCACATTTATCACTGCAAAATAAAGTTCTGCTCAGGAGGTTCTATGTGCTCTCTTCTGACATGACACTGTTCCTCACACTGAAACTAATGGAAAGTTATGTGTGAACATGAAAGAAAATGTTTTCCCTACAAATCCTATTTACAAGTTTAGTTTGAGTAATTCATAATTTTCAGTGAGGATGGACCAGCGGACAGAGACAACGCATTAACTAGACTGTCCAAAATCATGACACATCTACACACTTATTTATGGGTCTGTATGTTCACAGGGTGCAGCTGTAATGGAACCCCTAGCCACCCGCAGAACAGAATCTCTTTGCATTAATGACAAATCTGCTACTGTATACTAGATAGTTTACCTTTTCTTTTGAAGGCTGGACTTATGAGCACCAGGGGTGTATTAATTTCTGGCTCTGAGGAGCCTCCGTGGCTGCCTGTCTCCGACATGCCGTGGTCTCCACACAGCACCAGCAGGTAGGGCAAGGATCCCTCTGCCTCCTGAAAGAAGCAAACACTGAGGTTAATGGACTCCCACTCCATGTGCTGATCTGGGAGGGCAAACCTCAAACCTCAAAGCTCTGAGATGTGAATAATTCAAACCTGGCACCAAATAGAAATAACATATCCAGTTTGGAAAATATAAAGCATAAAATGACAGCTGCTGGGATAATAGGTTGTTCCACCAGATATTTTTGACGTTATTACGTTGGAGACATTTAATAGCAGCAGAGAGGAAAGGTATTAAATTATTACTTTTGCAAAGGAAGTCATGACAAACACTTCCTGGCACACTTTTGCTGCAGCTCCAGACAACATACAGTAAAGGCAGCAAACAAACACAGGATGAATTGTTTGTTGAGGATGACAGACTTTGATCAAGTCTGGTTTCCTCCCTGTGATTCCCTTTCAACTAGACTCACGAGAGCCTTCCATTGACTATGAACGCAACAAGATTGTCTTATGAGTCATGGCAGTGGGGGCTGATTTAAAAAACACGACTACAGATGTTAACAAAACAAAAGCCAAATCTTACCACACGTTACAATACCCTCAAAAGACTCCACAGTTCAGTGTTCTACACATAAAGAAAAAAAAAAATCAAAGACCGGAGACTTTATTATTATTAAAAATTGAAAATTGTATCCCATCAACTAAAGATTAACAGACAGCCTGAAAGGCAGAAAAGACAATGATTACTAAAGGCTGTAACAAATTCTACTTTTGTCTTAGGAACACAAGTCAGATAAAATGTTAGTTTCTTGTAGGATGACCTTATCCCTATAGACATAGAGAAAAGGGCCAACATCAGCATAAATATTTATTTCTTTTTCCTTTGGTTATAAAGTCAATCATAGTTTTTTGATCCAGTTAGAACATGACATAAAAACTTGATGAATACATTGAGCGAACACCGCAGGTTGGAACCTGAGCCAAACTGTGCCATTGTGCTCACCTGACCCATTATCTTTGCTACTCACTCAGCAAAGAAGCAGCAAAAGACTGTCCTCTGTCCTCGATTTTTAGCTCTTGGATGCCTGCTATAATTGGCACTGGACCCAAGGGACCCAAAAACACCTCAAGACCGGTACTAAACACCACTGAGCCCCACACTGAGCGAGCCTCTTGTCTCTTTAGGAGAAGTCAGGCTTTACTCCTGTTCTCGAAGATGAAAGCACCTGGCCTCTTTTTTCACACTTTACAAGACATCTTTTTTTAAACCAATACACAAGGTACCACGCTGAACTGGTTGAAAGCTCACGTTCTCCGTGAGCAAGACAGAAAAACAAGCTGACTGGTACAAATCAGTGATTCCCAACCAGAGGTACTTGTACCCCAGGGGGTACTTCTACAGTTGTCAGGGCATAGGTGGAAATAACTCAAGCTTATCAACTCAACCATAACTAAAAAAGCAGAAATTGTAATTTGAGGAAAAACAAAATACAGCATATCTCCAAATACCATTTGGAATACAAAATGGTGTGGTGCTGATCTTTAGTAAATTTAGCGAATTTAAAATGACCAGAGTAAGGTGTAACACATGTGTTTGCTCTAAAGAGAGTGTGAAAACTAGTTAGGAAGTGAGCGGAGAAGTGGAAATAGTTAAAATTAATAAAAAAATAATAGATAAATGGTTGAAATAGTTAAGGAATGGCTAACTAGTTGAAAATGTTCACTAAAAGTAATGTAAAAAACAGCTGAAATTTTAGCTAAAAGTAATGGAAATAGTTTAAATAATAAGTTGAGAGTAATGAATAAACAGTTGAAACAGTTAAAAGTAACAGATAAATAAGATAAAACGGTTGAAACATACAGCTTCTGCCACTCGAGGGACAAATAAAGGTTTATCTTATCTTACTCCAAGTAGTAGTAGTACAAATGCAAACTTGACTAAAGCAACTTAAATGCTGACAATTCAACTGCATGGAAACATTGTAAAAATAAACACCTTTATATAATTAACAGTGTTAAATAGCACCTTGTATTAAATCTATTCATAAGAGCATATGTGGAACGTGACGGGTGGTGCAAATGAAGAAGTACTTCTAATAGCTCATCTGATACAGAACAAAGTACTTGGTTACTGTACTTAGATACATTTTTCATCTGTACATAACTTAAGTAGATTTTGTTGGGGGTACTTTTGACTTTTAATCCAGAGTTACATTTGACACGTCACATTTCTTTAAAAAGTATTTTTCCTTTTTTATGTATTTTGAAAAGTAATCAATAGCCAGAGGGGAATTGGTCCACTGAGCCAATCAGAGGTGTCAGAGGAGCCTGCCGACAGCAGCAGCAGCAGCAGCAGCAGCAGCAGCAGCAGCACTCACCAGCAGTTATAAAACACCCAAAATGGATTCAGGAGAGACCACCACCAGGAGCCAGCCATTAGACATGCATCACCCATGGCCCCATTCAAAAGAGTTATCTGAGATGACTGGTTCTAAAAATGACTCCTGAAGATACTGGTGCCTATAGGACCACGAGTTCCTACAGCTTTCAAAAATTCGGCATTAAATTTGAAGACACATATTGAAGTAAGTTAAGTTGCTAAACACTTCCTTACTTTAGCATGTTAAATTCATTTAGGTCAGGCCTTAGAGGCACCATCCTTAGAGGATCATCAAAGACAATGGAGAAGGGGCCATCAGAGCAGTTTCCATTTAAGTGGCTTAGATAGAAACTCGGCTCGGCTGTGATGTATTTATTATTATATAATTAGAATTTCTTGTATGTATAATTATTGTAGCTTGTTAAATATGTAATACTAATTTCAGTTACCCCAAAGGAGTATTATATTTCTAAAGCTTTTATTACAAACTAGCATTTCATGTTTTAAATATTTTATACTGGCAAACATTGCTTTGCATAAACATTATGTAAAAATTAAGTCACAAGTTATTTGTGGTGTTTGTTGGGACGGTGGTTTCTAGCTACACAATAAAATGAAGTCTCCTTGAATGTATTATTTGGTACAGTTGCACATAACCTAAATTTAATCATTTAAATATCAATACTTTCTTCTCAGCTTTTCAAATAACAAAGCCAAAACACCATTCATATTAACTTATGAAACAGTTCACACTAACACATATTACATATGTGAAATAATTTATTGCTGATTGACTGTGAAACAGGTTCAATCCCGCAGAGCTTGTAGATGTTGCAACCATGAGCCCAATCTTCAAGGCTCTTGACATAATGCAGACAGAAGCAGATGTCCATATGGGATGGCTGGTGCCCACCCTAACCCTCCTAAGTGTGAAGCTTGACCGCCTCCGGCTCTCCTCTAAGTTCTGCCAGCCACTGATCGATGCCCTTCAAGGAGGAAAACACCAGTGGTTTGGACCCATGCTTGCTGACCATAAACTTGTCGCAGTAGTTCTTCTTCCAAAGTTTTGTACATTCTGGACGAGCAATGAGGACATTCTGAAACTGGGTAAATCATTTAAATTGTTCCTACAAATTGCCAGCTTTTTATAAATTATAAATGCTGTTGTACAGGAAAGGTAGTGAGCGTTCTCTAATGAAATCTTGGAAAGAACAGCCCCTGAGCATAATAAAATCTTACATTTGATGCAAAAACTAAATGTACAATATAAAGCAGTGTGTTATCAGATGAAATTATCTACACGTTAATTATGTGCAGTCTCCACTTCATCCAATCTGTTTTTCTCATGTCACTAAAGAGTAAAAAGAGTACTAACTATAGTGGCCATATCTGGTTATTGAGACAGAAACTGTCTTGTTGTGAAATTACAGTAGTGTCAATATCATTCATGTTTCTAATTGAGGTAGTTGAATTATATTACCTCTGTTTATTATTAATGGTGATTGTTGTGTGTGGACCTGGACTACATCAAGAGACACTTATAACAGCAGCCAATGCAGCTCCCAGGTAACAAACTCAAGCTCATCAGAGGAGGAGAACCACTTCAGTGCCACGAAGCAGGAACACATTCAGAGGCAGCCGACAGCTAGATGGATACTTGGCCAACACAACAACTATCGTGGATGTTCTCAAACCAGTCCCTGCAGTGTACAATTTGTCTCTGAAGGTAAACACACCCTCGCCTGCCTCAGCAGCCTCTGAAAGGCTATTCAGTACAGCAGGACACATTTTCTCCCCCAAAAGAGCCAGACTTTGAAAACCAACGTTTTCTGAAGTTGAACAAGATATTCTGGCATTGAAATAAACATGTGAAGTTTATGAAAATGGTAGGAGATGAGACGAGAGATGAAACCTGAACACTCAGGTTCAATTTTAGAAAATAATGTCAAGAAATTTAAATGTTGTTAACTATTGACCCATTATAAGGTTGAATATACAGTATTTTGTAACATAGAGTGGGAGGAGTTGGCGTTAAAATGCATGCAGTTAAATGTACTAAACTATGCAAAGCATGAATAATAATACTCATTGCTGAGAGACTGCTATACATCGAGAAGTTTGGCACAATTGTGCAGAAAAGTAAATTAAGTAAGTTCTAGAAGTGATTAATTCATGTTGTAACACATGTTGTAAAGAATTATTCTGAGTTACAAAAAGGAAAGGTTTAACATTGCTGATTGGTCCAAAATACTGTGGTTCGGCCACAAGCACATAACTTGAAGCCTGGATTCTTGTGATCTCACAAATCCAGCTGCTTCACAAGGTAACGAAAGCCACAGCCCAACCTTTAAATCTGAAATATCCAGGAGAGACGATTGAGGCAATGTGATCTCCATTAACAGAAAGGTCTGACAGAGGTGCTTTCCAATCATGTTTTAATGGAGAGTGTTGCGGCTGTCCACTCTGCCGGTAGAGCATGTCTCTGCCCCTAATATGAGCTTGCTGAAATAGGCTACTCGCATCACATTACAACAGAAACTTTGAGGGCCCTCATTTGAATGCGACTCTGCTTTTATCCTTCGCCGTGCTGCAGCAGGAACCATCATTTCTTTTAGCACCGAATGAAGCAGCAGCAAACAACAGCCAGCTCACATGTGCAAACAACCTGAAACGTTGGGACTGCCCCCCCCCACCCCATGTGCTCTGTACACATGTTAAAAGCATGTGCTGATCAGAGAAAACAGTTGTTGTTGTAGAAGCTTCTAAGGTATTCTGCGGGACCCCACTGGGCTGTGTCTATTTTTAGGTCACACCGCTGCTGTAGAAAAAAAACAGCCACAGCTTTGACAAATGTGACTGAAGCGAGACTTTCAAACACATTTCATTCAAAGAGCTCACTGGGAGCACGTATGAGGCTGCCATTGCCCACAATGCACAGATGTCACCATGAGTCTGGAGAGACAGGACTTGACAGAATTAACAACTGTGTGAATGCGGTGAAATGTTGCCTTAACATTTTCAGAAATGCTTTTCACTGTATATTTTGCATAGAGGAAAAGTTTACAAGAATATCTGCATTTGGCTCCTGTTTAATGGCACCATTTGAGAGATGCAAAAGGACGAGAAAGAAGAAGGAGATTGTAGGCTCGTGTTGACATGACTTGACAATCTAAATACAAGCTACACAGATGAATGACAGTGAGACAATGCCCATTAACAACACACACACACGGCACAAAGACACTATGCATGCACAGCTGTCAGACTGCACAGAGAAAACAAGGCTACAAGACCTGCACACTGATCAAAGACAAAATTAAAGATAACAGAAAGGCTTAACAGTTTATTAAATCTCTGGGGTTGCTGCAACAGATAACATAATAACTGCTGGAAAGACTACAAATTATCTATGTAATTAAATGGCCATCCAAAAACTGATAATGCTAAAAATTCTCTGATAGCTTCACATTGATATATTAAGTATTGATCATTGCTTCATATTTGCATATTTAATTCATTTACTATACAATGACAGTGAATAATGATAAAATTACTATTATGTTATGTAAAATTACTAAAATGTTAAGGGTAATGTTGAGTTTAATGAATCTTAATAAGGAAAAACAGAGGTTGACAAGCAACAATTAAATTAAGCAGCAGCACAGCCACACAGAGCAAATCAGCATAATTAACTTGAATTGAAAATTAAGGCCAAACCAGCATCTCCAAATACAGAGAGCAAATAATAGATTAGATAGGTTAAAGTTGTAACCTTAAAATGTTCATGAAATTAAACCCAGTTTTTGATACTTTTATGATATTCAATGTATTTATGTTCTGTTATTACCTCTCTATATAATAGTTTTAAATTGTTAATGGTGGAGTCTGCCATTGCTGCAGCGAACTCAAATTGCCTCCCTCCACAAGGATTCACAGTAAATAATAATTGCACGTGAGCATATTTACTGAAAACAGCAACCTGCCACTTAAAACAAGGTTAATAAGAACAATGACACTAAATCATAACAGTGGAGTGTCAGGGCGTGGTGTCTGGGTGAGGCGACTGAGGCTGAAACGCTCTGCAGAGCTGAGCAGAACCGCAGAATCGGATAACTCTCTGTGGGTTTATATCTACGAGTGACCCCTTTCACACTACACAAAGACATTTGACCCATTGCTCATGAAAAAGTATTGATTAGTGTGGCTTTAAAACTTCACAAAAATGTCCAGAACTTTTGACACTTTTGCAAACAAACTCTGCAACACATTTCACACTGCAAAAAAGCCTACTTCTAAAATTCTTCACACTAATTCTAAACCTCTACAACAAAAGAACATATGGATGAAACATACAACATATAAACAAACATTAGGATAAGAAATTACCTTTGAAATGAGGGCGCTGTGAATCTTCTTCAGGATGTCATCCATCTCCAGCAGTTTGGGCTGAATGAGGGAACTGTGGGGTCCACTGATGTGACCAATGTGATCGAGGCCTAGGTAGTGGAGGATCAAAATGTCCCAGTCATCTCTCTTAAGGGTGCTATCCAAGTGACGGGTCACATTGTTGTCAACCTAAGACATGATGCATAAAAGATACACATTTACTGATCTAGAGGATTTCAACCGATAACCAACTGAGATTATTCAAAATCACCCCCTAGAGCAAATAAAGAGAGAGCTGAACAGAGCTTTACCCAAAGCCATGACAGAGCCTGATGATTATCACCGGGCAAAGATTTTTTAGCTGATATTTACCTTCATCCCACATTTCAGGTAAAGGGCTCAAAAATCAGCACCACCAATATTCTAGTATAAACAAGAACAGATTGCATACAGTCCCACAGTAGATTTGTAGCTATGGCATACGGAGCTAACTGATGAGTAGTTTTTGTGTGATCTCATCTCTGTGGCTCCCTGGTGGATCAGCTGCTTTCATCTCTTTAATGCAGATCACTTGTAGAGAATGCAATGACTGAGTCATTTCCAGACATACATGTAAAGCATACTGCACAGAAAAACACATAAACCAATGATTAATTGATCATTACTGCATTATGTACAGGCTTTGCTGTGTGGATTGGTTTATGGTATGCTTTAAAATGCTTGGGCGTAAATGATATTGTTGTATGATGCAGGTAAAAGGATTTGCATACAGAAAAATAATTCAAGGCTTTGTGAATAATCAAAGAGGATTGGAGGGTTGTTTTCCTTTTCCTTCCTCTTCCTCTGTTTCTTAATGACATATGAACATGATTTCTGGGATAATTAGACTAAATCTTTCCATTTCAAGCAAATTTGGAATATTTACAATATGAATCACCTGAGGTACAAATTCATTAATTTCATCTTTATTTTAATCTTGAAGAATCACTGAAGGCAGGAATTAATTTCCAATGACATCGAGAGAAAAGTAAAACAGAATAAACACACACAAATATAATTAACAAAGAACAACAGAACACAGTCACCTCTTAGAGCATAATAGTTTTTAGTAATCATGGGTTTAAACTGACCTATAGGTACAACTGTGTTAAGTTTGAATGTGTGTTGTAAAATGTTCCAAGTCTGTGCAGCACAAAAACTAAAAGCAGTTTTCCCACATTCAGTGTTTGTCCGTGGAACTTGTGCATTAGCCAATCACTTGAACAGGTCATGTAGTGACTATGGGACCAGTTTATTAAGGACGTGATGTATGATGGCATGTTACCTTTAAGGGCCTTATAAATAAATAGAGACCAATTAATTACTTCACGCTGCAAACTTCTAGTTTAATATTCAACCTCATGGCTGCCATATAAAATAATGCTTCATAATTTCTTTCATTTTTAAAATTCCTGCATCATATCAGCCAGCAGGTGCTTTGAAACCTTTACTGAGCAGAAAAATACATCACTCAAATCTTTTAAACAGCCAATCCCTGGCTGTCTGACTCATACATACCTCAGTGTAGTCAGAGACGAAGAAAGAGGTTGTGCCATCGTACTCCATGAAGTGTTTGGGGAAGAGGCGCACCCAGGTGTCATCTCCGTAGAAGACAATCCTCTTCCCTGCTGTTTTGGCCTGCCAAATGAGGTTGTCTTCCAGCAGTGCAGGAGAATTCAGGTTCATTACCACATCAATGAAGCCTGGGATACTGCCAGTGGTAAGAGCCTGGGGAAGGATATGTTTTTGTCATTGTCCTTTGAACAATAATTGTCTTTTAATGGTGTTATAAAACTTTACAGTTTCATCATATTAATCCAGCTAATTAAGATTTGTGCTGTAGTACTATATTCAGTAAAAACTTTTTATATATCGATAATCCTCAAAAAAGAAACAGATTAAATCAATCAATTTCCCCTTTTATCGGATGGATCTAGCATTGGTAGCCAAACTCATTCTCACATCCCCAAAACAATCTCACTGCAAACAAATGGAAACTGAAAGCTGAATCAGGTAGATTGAGGATATTTATGAAGTTCAGTTTCGACTGATTTCATCATGGAATCTGAAATAAAAACAACACTGGCCTCCATTTGACTGACAAGGAAAACACAGCCTACTTTGGAAGTCGGGGGAGAGCCTGGTGCATCGTCAAGGGGGAAGTACAAAGGCCTTGTCTTAATGCACTGAAGGAGACATGAGATTGCAGATGCTGGCAGGAAACAGTGTTATTTAAACCCCGTATGAGCTGCCGAGAGCACAGCCGGAGACCCTGCGGAGCGCTCAAAAATCCAGGCTAAAATCAGAGGTGACCAGCCTTTATTGTGTGAGGGCCCCTGTGTTAGAGGAATCTGTCGAGGGAGCTGGGCTGGCAAATTCAAAGTCATCTTTGAAATCACTTCTTAAAACACAATTTTATCTGTTTTATTGTTGAGGCATTTGTCCCTACATAACCCTGTTTTTCAGCTCACATCTGGGTATTTGGTTCATCTTATCAGTTTTATATATTAGTGTTTTGTTGGTTTTTTTTACTTGCAAAACACTTTGTGCCAGTTTGTGTGTGGTTACTGTGTGAGTCCCTGTCCTATAGCCACAGATACAGCCTATACTTCACAGATACAGGAGACAAATGGCAATAAACTATAGATGTCACATCCCCACAAACAACCTCAAGAACTGTCACAGGCTTCGAACCTTTCTTTATTTGCCATCACATTTTCAATATACCAAGGACAATAATGTTTTATCAATTTGTGTCCTGATATGTAGGAGCAAAGTTCTCATCTGTCACTTTGAAAGGTTTGTGTCTCCTACCTAACAATGACAAACTAATAAACATACTTTATGACAGAATAATGTCACAAGCCATTCGGGTTTGTCAGTTGATTCACAGGTATTGCTCCGACGGGAAACTGAAGCTGAAATTTTGAGCCTCATCTTGCGAGCTTTGTTCCTGAGCTCAATTATTTACCACTTCCTTCCTTGCGATTGTTTTGCTCCTGCTGGTGCAGATGCTTGTTTCAAGAAGAGATGGATGGTTCCGCTTCAAAAGCAGTCCCCTCTTTTTGCCTATTCAGTCTCACTGTGGTCCCCGGTCTATTAATAGAGATAGTCTGACCAATGAAACTCATAGTTCAGATGGAAACAGACCTTTTTGTCTTTGCTGTTAGGCAATAATAAACACAGGGGCATATGGAGATAAAGTTGCTGTAAAGAAAACAATGAGCTGGAGATGTTCAAGAGCTCTGTGAAAAAGTTTAAAAAGGCTAAATCTTAAAATTTCTCACCAGATGACAAAAAACCCATTGAGAAACTGCCCAAACAAATCAGTGACTCATCAACATACTAATTACTGGCCCACAGTATGTGTCTCGGCTTACGATGTGCCACTGCTTAAATGTCAAATACAATATCAGTGGGGTATACAGACACTCTCTGGCACAGTGATGAAAACTTGTAAAGGTGCCAAAAAACAGACGGAAGTGGGCTGTGACTTGGAGTCTTCGAGCCTGGCAGAACATTTTTTTTTGGTTTCCTTTTCACTTTTTACTTTTGGTTGACAACTGAAAGGAAGACTTTCTACCATTAAATTGAAAATATTCTCAATCTTCTCAGGTCTTATTAGCAGATAATACCCATGTGCCTGTATATTACCCAGCCAGCCTTTTCAACAACCTCAGTACACTGCTGCTGCTGCTACTGCTGCTGCTACTGTTATGATTTACTGAATTCATTGTCCAAATCCACTACCTCTGTAATGTGCACTGACTGCTGCGCCAGTCTGAGAATGAGGCTCAACTGGCCACATGTGAATACAGGACTGGGCAAGAAAACCGACTTCTTTTCTCTTCCTGTCATGGTTAGAAAGAGCAAGTAAATTGGAAGCATTAAATTTAGTGGGACGACCCCGGGGTAGAGTATCCAGTACCACAACTGTTTGCTGCCTGGCAGTTTAATAAAAAATAATACATAGACAAGAAACTACATTCTAAAGCCTAACTGCGTCTGTGAATAAGACTTCAAAATCAGCTGTGCCATATATGTGGAGGAGGCTTGTAACTTTATTAGATACAGTGGAGGCGGTGTTAGGTCTAATGTGTGTGTAAATTAATGGTCGTGCCACTGAGAGATTATGATTTAGGTTAGTTGGCTGTGTCATACCAGTTAATTGGGTGCAATGCAGTGATAGTGTGCAGTAAATGGCAGTTGGTTTGTACTGCCACCTACTGGTGTGTCACAAAATCTCAGTGCTGTGACGGAACAATTTAACCTCACTACTTCTAATGCTGTTAAAGCTCTGTGAATAACACTAAATCACTTCAATGTTAAACAGCTCAATTTCTATATCCAGAAAAGTTATATGTTGCCTCAAAGCTATGATTTTATGCTAATTTTTTTCTCATGCACCAGCTGCAGTGGGACGGTGTGCCAAAAAGTCAGGAGGATATCTTGGGATTTTATTGCAGTGGGCTCACATTAGTATTCCCTCAAAAATAAATCTATACTTCGGTTAATTTTCCTGTCATACAGTACATTATTTTAAGAAGTTTGTCAATAGATGAGGATGAATACAAAGCAGTATAGTCAGTACAGTGAGCTAAAAACACAAGGTGTTGTGCCTAAAATCTACTGTAACTGCCCAGCTCCCTAAAATGTGATTAACTGGCCCTTCTGCAGGGATTATAGATCTACTTGTATGCTCTCACCAAGCCTGCAAATCAAACTTACACGTTTCTGGACAGCTGAGGAAGAGGCATTTTCAAGTCCTCCTCTACTCCATATACTGCAATGTACTGTACGTCTCTGCTGCAACATAAACCCTTCATGCCAGTGCTTCTAAATCAGAAAGATTATATTTTGAATTTCCTCTTATCGATTTCCCTCTACATACTCCTTTAATCATCAACAAATCTTTTGAGAAGGTTCACATCCAGAGCTGTTTTTCCAAGCTGCCTTAAGGCCCCTTCCCTCCATCATCACTTGTCATCCTTCTCTAAACCCTTGGATTATGGTGGAACATCTGTCTCCCTGCAAGTCCACCTCAATCACGCTCAGTTTTATCCTGTCATCCCTCCTCCACATTGTCACTGACCTTCTCCATCTCGTGACGACTAACTTCAACTTCCTTGAAACAGGAGTCAATTCTGCTAGTCTGAAGTACTTACATCTACCTCTCAATGTGTGAGAAAACATTACATTCGTTTAGCTGACACCCTAAGTGCATTAAAACTCCACAGGAACAAGAGCTACAGTGCACATGATCAAAAACTGGAGGCACATCCCTACCTCAAAAAACATTTTTATACAAACTTATTTTTTGTACACATTGGACTAAATTAGCTGATTAACAGAATATCAATCATATTAAAAATTAGAAGTATATAGTGTCATCAATTAATCAATCACTCAATCGACAGAAAGTTAATAGCAACTGTAATAGATTCACCTTTTTTTTTAGTCACTTTTTAAGTAAAAATCCCACTCATTCACTGGTTACAGCACTCAAATATGATGACCATTTTCTTTGTCCTTTATGACAATGAACTGAATATCTTTGTGTTTTGAAGAGTTGGTCATATAAAGCAAGCAGCTGAATACATCATATAATGAGCTTTAGTCAGTTTCTTTTCTGACATTTTATTCACGAGAGCTGAAGCAACTGATTATATAATGGATCAACAGAAAAATAACCAGCAACTATGTCAATCAAATAAATTGCATGAATAAATGACTGAGTCAGTTCTTAAATTTTGATGTTTTTTTCTGAATTTATTTCAGTTTTGATGGTGTTTGGAGTGCTTCTCAGTAGTGAGCATTTGCTGCTTTTATTTGTCTCATGTAATAGTGAACTTATATATATCTGTAGGTCAGTACACTGTCACAAATGTAGAAATTAGCTGGCTTTTTTTTCGTATCAATTAGCTATTTCAATATTGTGTTCTGCTAACTTTTAATAAGCACTTCTCATTAGTGTGAACATTTTATAGACCAAATGATTAATTAATTTAAAAGAATTTCAATATATTAACTGATCATAAACACAACTGTAAGCTGCTTCAGACAGCGTACCACGCTCTGCTGCGTCAGGCTTCAGAAAGGCTTTTATTAGTGAGACTGTGCTCCAGTTTGTTGCTGGAATACAGTTTCTCCTCCAGGGTTTCTTTACCTCGTCTCCACTGCTCATCCTGTCCACTGTCTTTGATACTGTCAGCCGACACATGCTCTTTGCTGGGTTGCATAGTTCTCCTACCTGCACAACCACTATTTGTTATATGCCGACACTAAGGCAGGACAGGAGCTGTTCAATATTTTATTATAATATTTTTCAGTATTTCTCTCCTTTTATTTAGGAACTTTGTGCAAATTTTCAATTGAGCGTGTAACAGAATATAAAATGTTAATGTATAAAATATAAAAAGGTAAAAGATCATCGGTAAACTGTCTCTGTAATACTATACAACATACTACTGTACAACATAATTCTTGCATAGGTGGTAAAAGAGGTTAGTGGAGTTTTAACCTGCTGTGCATGATTGGAAAGTACGGTTTTCTGGTCCATGTCAGACTTTTCACTTCTCAGGTAGCTGCTCTTTTCAGTACGAGCTCCTTATTATGTCTTGGCTTGTTGGAGTCCTTCTACTGTTCAGAATTTCCCTGTTCTGTGTCATGTTCACTCTCTGCCATGTTTGTTTGCGTTGCCTTAATGTAAATTTCCCCCCGGCATCCAATGACGTGGGAAAGAATGCAAAGCATCGTCCAAATGATTAAAGATATTGCTGTAAAGAACGTAATTTGTGACAACTAAATAAAAGGTGCAGCATTATATAAAAGATGGATGTTTTTCTATTGTCACACAGTATATATCGACTGCACTGTATATATATGGACAAGACCGGGCTGCTATTTTTCCTGGAAAATCATTCCCTTAACAAATTCTTTCCAGCACGAGCAAAAACAACACACTGACTCTTTCTGCACACAATCTTGGAGTGTTTCAGCACAACCAGCTGTCATGTAAGGCGCATATGACATGACTGTAATCCCCTACTGGTTCTGCTCCCAAAATACTCTCATCAGCATGACACATCATCTAAGTGACAACGCACCATGTTTTCACCTTTTCTAAATTCTGCCATCTAACCCTATTTGCAGTTGTAGAGTGAAATTTAGCACCTATTTCAAAATGTGCTTTGCATTGTTTCTTTTACATGATTATTCTGGCCTCTCAGGAATACTGTTACAGCATGGCATTTGTGGTTCCAACACATGAAATATTGGTGATAAAGGATTTTAAACTTTTTTTTGCCATTTTACTCATTACAAATTAGTTTTCCCAGACCTTGGGGTGATCACTTCAAACTGTTCCTTTTGTCCAACCCACAGTCCTCAAATACCTCAAATACTTTAAACCTATAATAGCAGAAAACAGAGAAAAGCAGCATATCCTCACATTTGAGAAAATAAGAGCAGTAAATGTTTTTGCATAACACACAACATAAACGATTCATCTTATAATATTAATAATTGATTTAAAAAAGCATTTAATAAATACTTTTACATATTGATACGGATCTGACATTACTGCCATTTAGTGATTATGAATTAACACCTCTTGAAAACAGTTCAAACCACACCTGAATATTAGGATTTACTACAGGGCCATTGTTTTAGACTGCATTAACTGTAGCTACATGGACCTTATTGCTGACTGTGAAACCATAAAACAATTATGCTGCAGTAGACTGAACACAGGAGAAAACTTATGAGCACACTAAAGGATCCATTGTACCTGTGAGATGATGTTTAGGCCAGCGCGGCACAACCAATTCCACTTGTTATTTCCATGTATCAGTGCAAAGAAAAGGCACAGCACAAAATACAAATTTCTCCATCCAAACAAGGTCAACAAAAATGTTCACTCCCAAACTCATCCTACCTGATGATCATCAGCAGCCTGACAGGTGAACAGGTGAGTGCAATTACTTCTCACCATGGAGTACACACCCTTAGTGACAACCAACACTGTGTGCCAGTGAATTGTGCACATGCAAACCAAGCACATGAATATGCAAGAAACTTACAATCGACTTTACAACCCCTAATTATTCTAAAGCAATAATTTATATAATTTAAAACACACTGGCACCTGGAATCCTCAGATTTTAATCACTGGCCATGTAAAGACTCTCCCTTCACATAGGAAGAAGTGACTTTGAATTGCCAAAGTGTTTTTGCAAAGATTTGGGCTGACAGCTTCTGATAAGCTCCCTAGGCGGCCCTCTTGTATACTGCTGAAGAAAGTTTAGGCAGTCTTTAGCACTGAGTCCTTTCATCAATGCTGTGTTCAAAGGTTGCTGATTCCTTAAAGTTTGATACTGTCAAGGATCCCCATAAAAAAACTGATCATCAGTACTGCTTTGCATTACAGGTGCAGGATGACACAATTGGATTGTGACTGAAACTGAGGACATGCTCAAGTACTCTAACTCCACATTGTTGCATCTTTGGCTCCAGCTTGTAGGAGTGTTGCTCTTGGCTTTAGCTCCAACCATCTAGCGAATGTGGATGAAGCCTGTACCCTGCAGAAATATCCTGAGATGGCTGCCCCCCAAAAATGTTTCGCTTCAGCAAAGTTTGAACTTACCTTGGTTCTCTCTCCAAATACAAATTCATCTTATCTGATTCACCAAGTCAAGCACTAGACACTTGAGAGCCTTCAATAGCTCTTAGCACATTTACTTTAGCTATTGATGAAGCTATTTCAGTCTCCAAATCAAGCTGTTTTTTCCTGAGCTTCTCTTCTTACTCTTCCAAAGAATGTTTGTCCTTTAACAGCTTTTGGCAAACGATGACTGCAGCCATGTCTGCCTCAGCCTTAATACAAGTTGACGAGATAGATGAAACGGTGGATTTGCTCCCTGCTGAGCTTCTTTTCCTTGACCATCTGCTTGCAACATCAGAGACATTGTCACTTGGTTTAACATCATCCACTGTGACAGCATTTTCCACACTATTCTCAGAAAGTTTAGAAACAAAACTCATTTTGATCGGTTTATGCATCAAGTGGTTCAACGCAAGGTCAGTGTAACTGTGGTATGTTAGAAAAAAAACATCTATAACTCTCTGGGCTGCACTTTGGTTAATTTGCATCAGAAAGCCACTTCTTTACATCTTCAACAATTCCACTGTTATACTCATGTACACTTGAAAACCAAGCATTTTCTTTTTCTTGTCCCCCTCAGGAAGCAAAGGAACCACAGATTCATGAAGCTGACTTGCATCCACCAACATTAGAGTTAAAGATGAGATTGGATACTTGGAAGCATTGTTCTCATATGCTCTTTTTGTCTTCTCTTTTCATTTCTTACATCACAATATGTCTTTAATCCAGTTGGCTCCATTTTCAGTTTGTAAATGATCAAAAATAATGCAAAGCCCATCCATTCCCTTTTACAATAATCAGTTCACACAGCTTTTCCAACAACGTCACTTGATGAGAAAACGACCTTCACATCAACCAGCTTTAAGATCTAGTCTAACAGGGGAATACTTTCATTGACAAGCAAGCACCTGTTGTGTGTTTAGCTATACCTTCAATTCCCTGGCGGCTGTGATGAATGAACATAGTAAACAGCAATGAATAAACTGATCTGCCCATCAATCAATCAGTGTCACCCAGCACGCTCCAGTTTCTTTGTTTCCTTGGTTTGAGTCAAAGATGATCCAAGAAATCTACTGTCAACAAACTTTTATATGGATCAACACTTTGAAATTTTCTGTTGACTATCAAACCATGAAACAATTGTGCTGGAGTACACTGAACATGGGAGAAAACTGAAGACGCACCATGTAAATGATCCAACATGCCCCTGACATGATCTTTAGGCCATTTTAATTTTACTCCCAATTCCGCTTGTTGTTTCCACGCATCAGTGCAAAGAAAATGCAATGCACAAAATACAGATTTCTCTATTCAAACACGGTCAACAGAATTTTTCACTCCCAAGCTCATCCTACCTCATGACCATCAGCAGCCCCACAGGTGAACAGGTGAGTGCAACTACTTCTGATCACAGAGTACGCACCCACAGTGACACCCACAACACCCAGTGCCAGTGGAATGATCACATGCAAACCAAGCACATGAATACTGACATAGGTGGCTCCTACAAACCATTGCCTGTTTATCTGTCCACTAACATTTATGTCAGGTGACACTACTTTACCTTTTTAAAAATTGAACTATATATTTGTGACCAGCTTTAAAGATTTCAGTCAGAACAGATGTGCTTAACAGAGAGGAGAGGGAGGAATTGGCGAAATATTGACCATTTGGGTCTGAATGGTTGAATCACTACAGAAAATGGTGTTTGCAACTTACCTTAACCTGACAATCAAAAAACAACTGACAGACTGGTGCCAAGAGTATGATAACACATGGTGGACAGATCTGATGGGTGAGTTCTCATTTAAACCTATGATGATACTGAGTGACACAGTGACATTGTACCTTGATCCGGGGCATGGTGACAGTCGGAGGTCTTGCCTTGGCCACGAAGCTGTTGGATGAGCCTCTTTCCACCAGATGTCTGGTGTAGGGCATATACATGCGAGCATTGGCTCCAAACACAAAGTCCTCCCGGAGGGCATCCACTAACATTATCACCACCCTTTTAAAAAGGGGCTGGGGGAGGCGAGAGGAGTTGGGGGAGCTTCCTGTAATTAAAGCAAATATGTTATGAGCTGGAGCAGATTGCAGTCAACAGTGCAGGCAGATGCTGGTGTATAAACGCAGGTGAGTGTGATGATGCTGTGAGCTCACCTGTCAGCGGCTCCGCTGGCAGATCTGACAGCTTGTTTTTGGATGAGAGAGAAGACTTGACAGGTACAGGAAAAAATCCCCGAAGGAAAAGGGCAATGCCAATCACTTCGCATATTAAAATAAACGAGGCAAAAACAGACGAGCGTACTTTCATTTTGCTGGTTGACGGACACTTTAAGGGACGAGTAAGTTAGTAAAACAACTTGCTAGCTAGCAACCGACATGACGCTTACTACACTTTACCTAAACAGAGGAGAAGACAGGAAGCCACAACATCCCATTTCAGATGGACGCACTGCCAAACAACATATCATAAAGCCACGTGTCTCGGTATTTCATAAACTGCCTCTATATTATATATTTATGACTGTAATTAAGGATAAAAACACTAGCACCAGTTAGCGCTGTAGCCATTCACCGCGGCTTCCGCATTGAGAACATGAAACTACGGGTACTACGGAGAATCAAACAAGAGCAATACGCTTTTTTTGTTTGCCTCAGCCAGTATGACAATGGGTCGATGTAAAAATAATGTGACTCTTTAATTACTTCAACGGACTATAAGTGGTTTGGAAAAATCACAAGAATAAGACTTGCCTTTAATTAAAGGCAGATGTTTAGATACCAGTGTGTTTATTCCTAGGACGGGTCCAGAATGGTGCCATACAGAACAATAATAAAATATTGCTGTTAAAAATGTATTTTTAAAAGTGTGTATAAGGAATAATGTATATGTATATAATGTATATGTATAAATTTAACTGTAATTTAACTTTATAACTGTAATTTAATCACAATATTAGTTAAACTTTTCCAACCCCTCAGACCTGAATAATGCAGGTGCAGGTGTAAACCAGTTAAAGATATCAGGTGATTTTAAATCTTGCAACAGTTTATTTCATCTGTGTGGAGAGAATATTTAGTTAACTTTGACATTGTCAGTCTGGAAATGTAGTGTAGAACTGTGCTTTCCTGTACTAAGTCATGTAAGATATAGAGGCTGTTTTCCCAAAAGGAACATTTCAATATATAGTAAAGAGCACAGGTCAGGTACTAACTGCCACAGAGGGCCAGTCTACACTCCTGTATAAGTGATGAGTCCTAAAGCTGTCACCTGTTACAAATCTTAGAGCCCTGTGCCGTAACAGCTGCAGTAAAACAGCACATACTCACAGTCCAAGGAGGACACCTGTATAGTTTGAGAGCCGCTCAAGGCATATGTGCCTGTACTAGAGTTACTTATTTATCTATTGTGTTTTTCTTTTGCATTTGGTACCAATAAGATCTAAAAGAGCCAGTTGTGGGGCCTGAAAATCTGCCCATATATTGCCAAGGATTTAGAGAAATATAAGAGACCTTATACAGATAATTAAATATTATATGGGGAGAATAAAAGTGTTCCTAAAATAGACCCCTGAGGAACCTGTTTATGGATCCATAAGAAACCAAATTGTCATTAATACCAATTGCAATGGACTAAAAAAAAGAGGCCAGTTTAATCAACAGTATTTCTTGAATAATTGGAAGGTATAGCTAAACTTTAAATACTTTTCTTAAAACTAATGCTGGCTTATGAAACCAAGTCGAGTCACATCTGAATGTTCGCAAATACAATAAAATGTCATAACAACAAAAATAGTTGGAAGGAAGTTGGAAGGAAAATACCTGCTGATTTTTACAGTTTGGGGACTTTTATTAGTCATTGAGAAAGTGTTTGAGTATAAAATTAACAGGTTTCCTCAATTCTGCCTTTGTTAAACAGCACGCAGTTTGATAGACCCATGAGTACAATTTAAAAACAGGCTTTCTCATATTCAGGCTTTGTATTTTCAGTTTCACTTGATGGAGCAGGTAAAGCATGGGTGTAATTAATAACTGTCTGAATTTAGGGTGCATGCTGGCTTATTGGAACTGAGTAATCAATTTTATTAATTACACCTGTCTAAAAGGTCTAATCCTAAAAGTTTAACTGACAGTTGACACGTTTCAAATATTTCTAATTGGATATTTGAGGTTGCTGTACACCGCTTAAATACGACTTGTCAAAATCTGCACCGCTCTCATCCCTTTCACTTTAGCTAAATACCAATTGCTTTAATTTGCCAAGTACAGAGGGCAGCACATAGGGACAATGAGATATTTTCATCATTCCACTGTAACTGCTGGTGAAAGGTAAGTCTGGGGTTTCATATGATTTAAACCTGACATTTATGGAGCCAGAAGCTGATGAGGTCTCATTGGAAATGAGTTCAGGATGGAATTAACGTTCTTTCTGCTCTTTTGTGTGTTTGAGCTGCTGCTGCCATCTACTGGGAACACAACAAAGGACAGGCTCTGAGATTTTATGTTCCACAAACACAGTTGGCACTTAATATAATGATAATGCCTTTTATATCACTCACTTTGGAGGTCAGATGTCAGAGTCAGCAACTATTCGAGAGGGATTAAGTGTTTTGTTCAAGGACACAGTCCAGTGGCTCAGTCTCAGCACACCGTCCTGCAGCCCTGCAGCAAGGGAAGGCAGGGATGTTCTCAACAACTCAAACTGTACGAGATTCGTTGTGATTCTTGCAAACTCTGGCACAAACTGATGACTATCAAAGAATTAATGTTACATCATTTTCAAATTGAAAGTGGTTAAAACTGGACTTTGTGATAGGGAAAAATACATCCTGGTTAAAATCAAGTTCAAGATCATCTTCATATGGGGACTGGGGAAAAGAGCAGAACAAACGTTAAGACCAACATTTTCCATTAATGATGCATGTATCCTTGCATGCACGATTGCACTGGAACTCCAACCCAACATCTTTGCCCTTGTTACCACAGGAGGCATTCATGTTCTACTCTTTTCAATCACAGTCTACAATGTGCAGCACTGCCATGATCAATGGTGTTTAGTGTTGTAAATGGATCTCCATAGGCATTTACAATGTTTTGCTGAATATGCTTGGTTTTCATCTTCTCACTTCAGACAAAAACATGGGGCAGAACAATATTTATTAGTTAGTTTTAACAGTTTAATCAGTCTGTCTATAAAATATTCAAAGTTCTGAATGAAACTTGCTTATTTTGTCTGACCAATAGTCAAAGAAGAAACTATTTCAATGATAAACCAATTATCAAATTTACCATTTGTTGACTAACTGATGAACTTCACATAATGTAATCAAAGCAGTATCCATACTAACTCCCCTCATACAGTCGCATGTGAGGTGTCCTGATAAAATAATAGCAATACATTCAATGATGAATGAATGTATAATTTATTTAAATGAGGCCCAATCTGCATATAGGACTTTGGTAAAAGCCAGTTGTGTCATCATATGATATGACAGAAATCACTATCACAAACAGTACATTGAGTTTAAACAACATATCATTTTTAAATTCATCTCCTGGCTAATTATCTGTTAAATGTCAGAGAGAGGAAATAATGAAGTATATTGTGGAAATCAGCACAATTACAGAACTTTGCAGACTTTATTCAGAGAAAATCTAGCAGAGCCTTTCAAGACCTGTTGCATATGATATTATTTTAATATAATAATAAACTAATAGTATTGCAGTCTATTTGTCATTCCTCTTCAGAACACTGATGAAGGCGTCCTTGGGAACTTCCACTCTGCCGATAAGCCGCATCTTCTTTTTACCCTCTGCCTGTTTCTTCAGTAGCTTCATCTTCCGTGTTATGTCACCTCCATACTACCAACACAAAAACATACATATAATTCAGAGTTTGTGTAGTACATTTGTAGATTCAACTAATTCTGACAGCTAAGAAAAACCTTGACTTACGCATTTTGCCAGAACATTTTTTCTGAACGCCTTAATCCTGAAAGAGGCAAATACTGTGTCACATTTTTAAGGCAAGTTAATCTATTATCTATTATTCATACACAAATACAATTCATAGTGTTTTCTACATACACATTGTTTTGCATCTCATACCCTACTAACAAAGCCTTTAGTTTAGTGCTGGTGTTGTACTTACGTTTCCCTTGCAATGACCTTACTTCCAATAGCTGCCTGTACAGCAATCTCAAACATCTGCCTCGGTATGGAGTCTTTGAGTCGCTCACACATGGCTTTCCCTGCGCTGTATGCACGGTCTCTGTAAAGAAAGCACATCCATCAGAATGAAAAACAACTGTAACATGCTACTGCTCTACGCTGCTGACAAGGGAAACAAAGAGTGCAATAAATAAATAAAATCCATGCAAAACAACTCAAAATACCGTAGCTGATAATAATATATACATATGTCATCTCCAATAAACACAGATGGTGTTTTGGGCAGTAACTAACAAGATGCATTGTCTGTCCATGTTTAATCAAAACAGCACTTTAAAATTTAAAATTGTGACCTTTAATCATGGCGTGTGCATTAAAATATTCTGTGTTAAATTTCACAAACATCATCTTTCCATGTTTTGTCAAAAACTTGGACCAAGCTTCCCCACACGGTGAAAATGCCAATACCTGGAGCCTCTGCCTGAGAAGACAGATACCACACTTACATTTGTGTATTAAATATGAACCTACAGCCAGGAGGCGGTTACCCTAGCTTAGCATAAAAACTTAAAATGGACAAATCACTAGCCCATGTCTGTCCAAAGATTAAAGGTATGTTCTAACAGTTGTGTCTTGTTTAATCTAAACACAAGTGCAAAAAAGCAATTTGTGGTTTTATGGCAAGTTACGTGCTATAAATATTTCTTTGCAATAAAAAGCAGCCAGGTCAAAGACAAAGCTCCATGTAAAACCATAACTTTTGCTTTTCACATTTTTTGTTTGTTTCCGGATTGAACAAAAAGATAGAATGGGTCAGTAGTGAGCTTGAGAGTTGTTGGTAGGAATATTTTTTAACTGTGGATGCAGCTAACCTGATCATGGCTCCAAACTCAATGCACAGACATGTCTCATCTAACTCTTCGCAAGAAAATGAACGGACATACCATGGGCAAACTATTGCTTTAATAAAGACATTGAACACCACAATGTGAGGTTCACTGTACAACTGTGTGTCATAATATAAGATACTTTAGATAAAAGCCTCCATATCAAACAGATGTAAATGGCTTCTCTGCTTGACAGGACATCCTTGTCTCACTTAGGTCCAGTCACATTCCATATATTTTAGTTGCTCTGTAACGTGGCTTCTGTAAAAGATATTCTGCCCTGTGATTGGTGCGTTGCAGAATAACAGACTGAAATTACGCTCGGCTCGGCTCCAAGGCTTACAGTGTGAATGGTCAGAGAGCGGCCGTCGTTGGTGAAGCGTAGCGCCCTTCAATTACCAAAGTCCGTACTGGCCTATGGTAGTAAGTACATTAAATACAGATCTGCTGTGCGTCATCACTTTTCGCCTGTGAAGTTACTCTATTGTCCTTGTCACAAATGGAATGAAGTCCTTGTCCGGTGTGTAAAGTCATGGTAATAGATAATGTTAACACTGGCTGCCAAGAGGCCATATTTTAATGTTATCCTGGGTGTTGAATACATTTCATGCTCCATAGGCTCAGAAGAATTCCTTTAGTAATGAAGGACTATACAACCTTGAAATTATGTAAACTCGTAAAAATCTGCCAATTCTTTTCGGCAACTAGAATAATTAAGCTACAGGAAACTGCTGTGACAAAAGAAAATAAGTAGATCCTCTCAAGCAACATCACAGTTACACTTCCTGAGGCAAATTATGATACTTCAAAACATTTAGAGAAAAATTAAACAAACTCAGATGCTTAATCTGTGTCTGAATTCAGATGTGATTTCAAACATACAGTACCTGTGGACAATTGTGGTGAGTTCTTCAACAGGGCGTCCATTCAGTAGAATATCCATCTTTATCAAATCAGCCGCCTGGTAGCCTGCATTCTCATAGTCAAAGCTATGGAGGAAAAAATCATGGAGTCAAAAGTGACACAGCAATTCAAAACAGACTTGGCTGGATTTAGTGACATTTTTCCTGCAACCCTGATTCCAAAAAAGTTGGGACGATGTGTAAAACATAAATAAAACGGAATGTGATACTAATCTAATCTAAACGTGATACTAATCCTTTTCGACATATACTCAACAGAAAACAGCACAAAGACAATACATTTAATGTTTGACCTCATCAAATTCATTGATTTTTGTAAATATCTGCTAATTCTGAATTTGATGGCAGCAACATGTTTCAAACAAGTTGGGACAGGAGCAACAAAAGACTGTGAAAGTTGTGGACTGATCCAAAAACACCTGTGTTAAAGACAAGCCCAAACTGCACATTAAGCTTTTATAGATGACTCTTTTCTACATGTATTTATAGATGTGGTGCTTGCTTAGTTTTACCTTGCATATCCAGAGGACAGAGATTTGAGCAGGTCATAGAAATCCACCACGATTTCATTTAAAGGGAAGAGATACTTCATCATGACTCGCTGGTCGTCTATGTACACCATATTCTTCTGGACGGCTCTGCGATTCTTAAAGAGCACAGTGACACATCATTTTTACTTCCAGCATGTCTTGCACATATTTACAATCTTGACAATTCAAGAAGGGCTGCTTTAGTAACATAATTAATCAATTATTTAGAAATTGAGAGAGACTGACTGGAGCCCTAAACATATAAAAACCAAACACATTTTCTAACACAAGGTAAACGTTTTATTGGCTTGTGTTCATAGAGACAGATATCATCCCTCTGTGAGGTTAAATAAGATACATACAGTATATTAGAGATACACAAGCAAATAATAATGAACCCCATATGGTGCAGGAAGAAGATATTCATGTTAAACAATGTAAACAATAGTTTTTCATTCATTTCAGTTGTATTTTCTGCGTGCCTCTTACCAAGCAGAGCGTCATAATCTTGCCAGTGTAAGCATCTGGAGCCAGGATGGTCCCCACTACCATCGGCTCCAAATACGCCGATACAACTGATCTGTCTGGGAACTGAGCAGGGTTCACGATGGTTATCTCCTCACTGCCATGCTCCTGTAAAGAGAAGAGACAAGATTCCAAATAAAACAATAAAACAACTCCAAATAAAACTAAAACTAAATAAAACTCTTGCAAAAGCATTCATGTATTTAAAGCAATACTCCACCTCAAAGCTATGTTTTGAGACTCACCACCTGCAGGCTTGAAATATGGCTGTAAAAGGTTACCTTTACAGTCACACAATACCTCTGACCAATTTATTACCTGGTATTAAAATGTGATTTGTATCTGCACCCGTTATCCTGATAAGGAAAAATGCATGTTAATGCAGGTGTAAACGTGTTGTGATGGGAATGTGATTGGATCAGCCTGACTACATCTGGAGGTAGTCTGGCTTGCACTGTGTTCAGATCTTAGGTAAGGTGTACATACCGTAATTAGACATACTGTATATACCGTACACAACATAACATTAATATATTAAGACATTTTTTTAGTTATCATAAAATATAGATTGTTCAAATAGGCTAAATTTAGAGAGCGAGTAAGCGAGAGGGCTGAAAGATACACCTCTAATTACTGATTATACGTCTATTCTGTGCCACTGAAACGACAAAAGATGCATTATTTAACAGAACTGCGTGAAATATGAAAGGAATGGGAAACAAATGATATGCAGTAAGAAATAACTGTGTGTGCGATGGAGTGCGTTGTGCTCATCTGTGCAACTGATCTGATGTTAACAAGTTATAATTTATCTAGTCAGACAGTAGCCTAAATGCTGGCACTGCAACATGCCAGGAGAAACTGACACAACATTTTTTGTAAAAAAGAAAGGAATAACTTAATCTATTACATTTGCTGGATTTACAAATAATGTAAATGCACGAAGTTTATAAAGTTTCCCCTAAATCAATAACTCACAAAACTTGATTTTTTTAAGGGAGTCTGGGGCTGATTCATCACATCATGCGCTGTTTTTTTCTTCTCTAGGACAGTGATCTGATCTCAATGACGATAAAAATAGCAGGCATTAATGCAAAGGCAAGATTTGATTGGTTATTATATGCATAACATATCTGGATACAGGATACAGATCAATTTTAATGCCAGATGGAAATGGGGTGTCTGTTACAGCATGTTAATTCCATTACTAGTCTTTCTGAGAAATAGTGCAAGCTGTGAAAATTGAAAGAAACTCAACTTGCCTACATGATGCATTCAAATTGGCTGTGATTTTGCCTTTGCAACATGACATTTTGATTGTCCTCTTAAGTATTTCCTATCAGGTATCTCCCATATGTCATTTTACAGGAAAGCATGCCAGCATTACCCAAGAGCCTCCATTTATCATTCATTTCCAAGTCAGTTCAAACTTTCTTTTTGCTGAAATTACAGTCATGACCAGGAAGATCAGAAAATATACAGGCAGGAAACGGCTCTTACCTTGATGAGTTTGGCTGAGGAGAGGATGGCCTTGTACGGCACGGTGGGCGCCGTGACTATAACAGAGGCATTGTATTCCTGCTCCAGCCTCTGATTGAACACCTCCATATGGAGAAGACCCAGGAAGCCAAGTCTGCCAGGGGACACGAAGGTTCACAGGTCCCCTCAAGTTTTATAATTGATATTCATGCTTTTAATTACAAAGAGCCGGTTTGGAAAGAGTTCAACAGTGATTGAGATTCATTGCTATTCCAGTGCAGTTTCATACTAATCCAAATGATCTAAATCACTACCACTAATAGAATCAAATTTACACCATCTGGACTAATATGACCCATGATAATAAATAAACTCTTACTTGGCTGACTCTTTTGGCAACAGACAGTATGTCCCCAGGAAAGTTGTTTATTGCCAAATCAATCATGTCACATTATGTCCAAGTTTGTGTACAAACTGATAAGAAAGAAGATACATCTTGCTACTTCCCCTGCTGGAGCCTTTTAGGAAGAAGTGGATAACTTTTATGCAACAACAAATTACTTGAAAAACATCCAAACATACCGACCCGTGAAGCGGGTCTAAACTTTTCGTGGCTGCACTGCTCCACACTCTGGTTTTCATTCACTGACAGACTCCTCTGTTGTGCTCTTAAAGCCATTTTTCATTCTAATTCAAAGCAGTCGTCCTCACCTCCAGCCTGCTCCCAGGGCCAGACTGCTGTCTCTCTGCACTGTGACACTTGAGTCATTCAGGGTCAGTCTCTCAATGGCACTGCGAAGGCCCTGGTACTCTGACTGGTCCATCGGATACATGCCTGAGGAACAGACAAACAAAAGACAGAGTGCACATCAGGACTCCAATAGGATTTTCATTTACTTGGAAAGCACTGACTGCTCTTACTGTACACGTGTCTTTAAGTTTCATTACACGGCGAATGATACTGGAATATTCAAGGCCATGGTTCAGTTATGTGCTGAGTAATTATGTTATGCAGAATGTCAGTCGCAGATCTTATTACAATTTTGTTTGACAGCAAGAAGCAACTGCAAATGAGAACACTTCTTACCAGCAAAGACCATTGCTTTGGCGGGTTTAAACCCTGGAAGAGCTTCCACTGGCTGCTCCTGGAGGTACAGTGTATCACCAATCTGGGCCTCCTTCACATCCTTCATTCCTGCTATTATGTAGCCCACTTGGCCTGCAAACCTACACAAACGTAGAGGAGAGTTACAACAACGCAATGTAAAAAAGCATCTCAGTGGACAGTTGGACATACTGTAGAGTTATGCTGGCTTATTATTCAAAGACGGCTGCTGTGGTAATGTCAGAATCAGACTTCAAATTTTAGGATATATTACATGTCAGTTGCAAATAAAATCATTAACATATTCAAAGAAAACATCTTCAGACAACCAATGCAGGACAAGTGCATCAATGCTCAGCAGGAAACAAACTGACTTGATGACTGCTGGTTTATTTCATGCACTGTGATTTGTTCTAAACAACCTTTAACAGATATATGAACAAACATCAAACAGTTCTATTGATCTACATAGATAGTAGAAAAATGATCCAATCAGAAAACCACTGAATCAACTGGTGCATAAGGAAAATAAAAAAAAATAAAGTCATGATAAAGTCATGCCTATAGACATAAAGATGGATGATAAATTAAAGGAAAAACCTGAATAAATGAGTGGAGAGTCATAATGAATGCAGATGCTTCCCTGCATGTGCACTGCACGGTACAATTCAGCAATTAACATCCAATCATGCTCTGTGGCTTGCTGCGGAACAAGCACGTCTGGCATTCAACTACCACAGGGGGAGAAATGAGAAGAAAGGAGTAAGCATGACACGTACAGCTTCTGTGTCGGGTGCTCATCTGGCCGGAGGAGCCCCAGCTCGTTGACCTCATAGGTTTTGCCGAGATGTGCTGACACAATCCTGTCCCCTTTTCTGACCCGACCCCCAAACACAGCAATGTTGGCCACCACTCCTCTGTAGTGGTCGAAATTGGAGTCAAACACCAGGGCTTTAAATGGGTCATCAGTACTTGCCACAGGCCTGAGAATACAAGGACGAAAAAAAGCTTCACTTCTATGTGTCAAACATGTTTCACGTGAGAAATGAAATTAAATGAACCTTCTTACGGTGGAATTCTGTTCACAACTGCTTGGAGAACCTTTTCAACATTTGTTCCAATTTTAGCTGATATCTGAAAAAGATGAGGCCACAAATAAAGAGAACTATCTCACATAAGTGATGCTGAACAGTAAAAAGCCACTTACACATGCTCCAACTCACCCTTATGCACTCTTCACGTGGTATATCAAACACCTTTTCAATCTGTGACTCTACTCTCTCTGGATCAGCAGTTTTTAAATCAATCTAAGAAAAACATATCAAATTAGAATGGCAAGTAAAAAAAATGATATGATAGATTAAACCATAAACAAGTAGGTGTCACTGTACCTTGTTGATGACAGGAATGATTGCCAGCTGAGCTTCAAAAGCCAGGTAGAAGTTGGCCACCGTCTGCGCTTGAACCCCCTTCACATGACAACAAAATATTAAAGACTGCATCACATGCAGCATGTACAGTCACAATAATTCACTGAGAAAACTGGGAGCTGGAAATCTAGTTTTGCACCTGATTGGCATCAACAATCAACAGGACACCTTGGCATGCAGAAATCGATCGAGACACTTCATAACTGAAGTCAACATGACCCTGCAGAGAAAGGAAGCACCAGAGAGTCAAAAAACTGAGACACTTGGTAGTGCAGCATGTAAACCAAGGACATACATTTATCATGAAACACTTTCTAAAATTCCTGTTTAAAAGCTTCTTGTTCCTTAAACAGAGCACTCACAGGTGTGTCGATGAGGTTCAGGAGGTACTCCTCTCCCTGGTGGCTGTAAAACAGAGAAGCTGTCTGGGCTTTCACTGTTATCCCTCTCTCTCGCTCCACCTGAAGCTTGTCCAGCACCTGTTTGTTCTTCTCGGTCTTGGCTATGGCACCTGTTTGTCAGTGACATCCATTAGTAACACATTATTTTCATTGTAATCATTTTATTAACAGCTGACATAATATGGTTTACTAAGTACTATGTCTGAATGTCAATAGTGACCCAACTATTGACACTGTGTGTGTGTGTGTGATGCAAGCTCTCATATGCAAGCTCTCATATGCTCTCATAAGCCACACACAGATCACACCCTGATTAATGCTGGGAGCATTAAGTCCACTTATTCTAGATCCTAATACATTACATTATCTCATTATCATTGATGATATGACATGATAAGCAGCACAACGAGCAAACATACCTGTCATCTCTAACAGCCTGTCAGCCAAAGTGCTCTTTCCATGGTCAATATGAGCAATGATGCAAAAATTCCTGATTCTGTCTGCAGGGAACTTAGACAGGTCAATAGTTTCCTAAAAAGCAAAAAAGGAAGAAACCTGTTAATTGGTTTGACAGTCACTCAACAAATTGCTGAATTGTTGCAGTAAACTCAATTCTTATGTCTAATCCTGAATGGGGCAAGGACAGAACCAATTAGAAAGCACGTCTCACTCCTTTAGGTGTAATCCCAAGTAGAGCTTTAGTCTCCATTTGTTTATGAACAATATCAGTAACAATACTTTATTATTCATGATCAGAAAAACATTCACAGAGACCTGCTGTTTCTCAGTAATGCAGCTAACCTGTTCCCTGAACCTGGTTTTGTCCTGTTACCTTGTCTGTGTGTGTGCTGATCATCCTGAAGCTGCTGGAGAACACAGGCAGCCTTTTCATCCAGCGATGTCTCAGCAGTGTGTAGGTCATGTTATAGTTCTGTATTTTCCTTCTGTACATTTTGAACTGTAAAACACGTCTTAACAGAGGTGTTTCACACCACCGTTTCACCAGAGAAAACGACATGTTCTCGTTAAGCTAACAAGTAAGTCACCTGATAGGACAATAAATGTTAGCTGCCGTTAGCTAGCTAGCTAACTGTGGAAGACTTCTGTACTGTCATTTAAATAATCTTGGCTATTGCCACATCGGCGGACTACTGGTGGACTGTAACGACGACAGAAATACACGACTCGTTAAAGTAAATAGTCCTATATCACCCCGGTGCATGAGTTCCTAGGGTGCTGACATTTTGGGTGACAGTTCACCGGCAAAGACTTGTGGGAAATGTTGTTGATTTTTCGAAGCAGAGATCATTTAAAGAAACAAGACATTTATTAGCAGTAACTTCCGGTTTTCTTTTATGCCGGTCAGTGTTAGCCACCACATCAACAATGCTTTCCTTCATAATGTACAATTTATAAACTGTCACACTGTTGTTCTTTAATGAATCGAAAGTTTATTGGAATGCTAACGAGCTATGCTAACTACATTACCGTCAATCTCTTTTTTCCAGTGATTTTTAAAAACGTTAATATGGCCATACACTGCAGCTGCTTATATCAACTGATAATGCAGTAGTATTTATTCGCCAGGGGACTACAGCTGGAATAATATCCTAACATACAGAAATTAGCATTTGAATCAACATTTCGCATCATACATCTTGGCATAGTATTATCTTTGGAAGTGCTTGCGCAGCCGGAAGTCCCGCCTCCTCAACCTGTCAGATGAAGGATAAAAATGGATATCAGTTGCTATGACAACAAAGCTGCCTCTTGCACCAGAATAGATTCGTGCATCTCCTCTCTGTGCAGCCACAGTTAATAAGACTGTATAAGCACCAGTTTATGTCTGTCATTGAATCATATTTTTTTATTTACTTTTGTAACTTGTAGACTGAGGATTGCGTCCTAGTAACAGAGTGAAGCATCAGTTGTTTTTAAAGATAACACAAGCCAGTCTCTAAAAATCTCACAGGTCATTCAACAACACTACGTACCAGCTGATTACAGATTCCTCAATAGCTCATATATCTGGCTTCTTCTGCACAATTAACATCAAGAATTCAAGAATTTCCCAGTGTAGTTTCTTGAACCAAACAAAGGTGGCAGCCAGAAAAGATCTATCTGCTTGTTTTATAATGCAAGAAAATATGAATGTGCAATAGTAACCTATGTGAAAATATAAAATAATATCAAATGATGGAAAATTATTTTAGATAAATGAACCTGATGAAACAACCCTGATTCCAAAAAGTTGGGACACTGAGTGAAACATAAATAAAAACTAAATGTAATCATTTGTAAACAAACTATGTTTACTGACAACAGTTTCACAAAGTGTTCCTGAGCCCATGTAGTAATCTCCTTTATGCAATCATGTGTTTGACAAAGTGTTGAACCTCTCTCCATCTTTGCTTTTGAATGACTGAGCCTTTCCAGGATGGAAAGTCATGATGTTACCAATGAACCTGTTTACCTGTGGAATGATCCAAACAGGTGTTTTTGGATCAGTCCACAACTTTCACAGTCTTTTGTTGCTCCTGTCCCGACATGTTTGAAACATGTTGCTGCCATCAAATTCAGAATAAGCATAAGATAAGATATTCCTTTATTTGTCCCACAATGGGGAAATATCCAATATATTTATATATTATATATTAACAAAAATCAATGAAGTTGATGAGCTAAAACGTTGAAGGCCTTTGGCTTATTGAAAAGGTAATAACATTAACAGTGGCTCTGTTCTATTTAAGTGTCCCAGTAAGTCATGATAGTGTGACAGTGAACTCGATGAACTATACCAGGACCCTGAAAGTGAAGACGGTGAAGTCAGACATCATTGAATTTGTTATTTACACCTGGGGTTTTCACACTGCTAGAATTAATCCTCTAAATGGGTTGTGAATTGTCAGGGAAATGTTATCAGATCGAATAACATATTTTTGCACATATTTCACTGTTGTACAGACACTGCAGTGTTGTAGTAGTTGTGTTTGTATTGCTAAATTAATGTGTCCATCTTCTTCCTTCTGGCTTAATTTGTTTTTGTGTGACATCTTGAGTCTGTGGCCTTCTTACATTTTGTTGTTAGAAACTGCATCCAGACATTTTTTATTTCCTTTAAAAATGTTCAACACGGTAATTTTAAAGAAATTTAATGATTTTTTTTAAAACTTCAGTTCAGTTCAGTTCACTTTGCACAGTGAACCAACATTGACCAAAAAGCACCATTCTAGACTTCCTACAGCTCAAAAGTCACTGAGGTTTATGTATTATGATTTTGTTTGCATGACTTCATACCAATGATCAATTCCAATTCAATTGAATACCTTCAATGTAATGTTGCCCAGTGACATTATGACTACACTGGACAGGCAGCCCACACCACCTCCTCTTATTTCTTGTGTTTTAATACAAAAATAAATAAGTAACACAGTGTGTACATAGATAAATAACCAAAGATCTTTAGCAGGTCTGGTGTGATAACTAGAGAATGTTCCATGCCCATTGCCATGTTTGGTGATGAAATCACACAATATGAAAAGGCCAAGAAAGGAATGGAAATGTCCCCTGTGCAAATAAAGTGGCTCTTTGAAACGTACTCAATGGGAAAAAAACTATGTTCTTGGTTTCAACTACACCTGTGTAGCAGAATATTAGACAATATTATGGAAAGAGAATATTAAGAATATTTCTATAAACATGTAATGACCAGGACACACACGGAGCAAAGTCCAAATATCCAAAATCTTTACTTGAGTAAACAGGGTTTGGTACACAGGAGAACGTTCAAACAGGGCTAACAAATCCGAGTGGGAGTGGGTAAAGTCAAAAAACACTGGCGATTTACACAGAGAAACAAATGCTGGGACATTCAAGCACAGAGGGAAAGGGAGACAGACACTAAATACACTCAGGGGAGAGAGTAGCGAGACACAGGTGCAGCACATAAGGGTGGAGCAGGTAATTGGGTGGGAGACACAGGGACAGTAAGTGAAGAGTCTGAAATGAGAAGACGTGTACGCATACAAAGATAAAACAGGAAATGCTGAACCTTAAGTGGTGGAACAAGACTTCACAAAATACAAGATGCACTAAAATCCAATTAGAGGAGGTTCTGTCCAGTGTAGTAGTAATAATTGGTGTTGATTAGGAATCATGTTATATGGACAATAGTGAACAAACTATAAACTATTTTCTGTCAAAATATTTATGTTAAAAAAGGAATTACACATTAGCAATCAAAATAAGTGTGCTACATGACCCATTTAATAAATCTTCTTATTAATATTTTTCACTACTAAGTCAGCATGAAAGTAATGAAAAAAAAATCAATGTTGTGTCATTAAAACAGTAATTTATTGATGGTCCCTAAATCAGCCCCCAGCAGTTAAGCTTGATGATATAGAGGTCAGCGAACTGACCTGCTGCTGAATATCTTCCTTAAAACTAACTTCACCACAGTGTGCAGAAATACAGTCTGTGACTCCTTTTTGAGTTCTCCACTCTGACTCTTTGAATAAATTGTTTAAATGATCCTCAGTTATGAAGATTTCTAGACGTGCATGGGAGCAGCTCTGATATGCCGTCCTACTGGACACCTCACATCCATCAGTATTGATTTCCGTCAGGCCACAGCCTCAGAGCGGATGAGCAGGGTCAGCGGTGGATTGAGAGGATGGAGCTCAGAGGAGACCTCACACTGGGGTCTGTGCAGTGCAGCCCTTGAGTGGTGGAAAGATCAGGGGCAGAAAATGAAACTTCAGCGAGCTTTGCATTACAGCTCAGTGCCGCAGGGCTTTTTGTGGGCTTTACCAACACGCTCGAAATGATAGTCGCTGGCTGCAGAGAAACATGGCTTGACAGCATCCTCCCCTGCTGAAGAAGAGCTGAGCTGCCTCACTCACGGTTCCCTGATCTGACTGGGCTGCTGTCAATTTATTGGGTTATTTGCGTTTCAAGGGAGAAGCAGGAACTGACCTTGGCATGGCTGATTTTAACAGATATATTGATATCAGCGTATATGAGTGACAAAAAAAATCTTTCTTTAAATATAAAATTGAATATCAACCAATATATCAATATTGGATTTTTAAAACTCTCAAATATCAATATTGGTATCAGAAAATCTAGTATCAGTCAAGGCTCTAATTCAAAAACATGGCACAAACTAGATATAAAGAATTGAAACGATATGTGTTTTATTAGAAACTGTGCACTGAATCAAGCATCCACCTCGTGAACAATCATTTTATCTGGAATGTTTACGATTCTATCAGGACATGGGAGAAAATTTCAATCAAAAATAAATATATCTGACAATATAATTTGTAAAAAAAAAACCCAAACAAACAAATAAATAAAATAAAATTCTAAATTTCATCTTCATGCAAAGTTTGACTCAACAATCAAATTAAGTTAAAATATTGATGTGAAGCAAAATCATATCACTTTATGAATAAAAAATAACACAGTAGAGTACCATACATGGTTACTGATATGGGGCTCAACCTGATTTGTCTCGATGATTTTCAGCATCTGTGGCAGAGATTGACTCAAAATAGGTTTATACAATACTTTGCTTTGCCTAATACAGTATGCTCATAAAGTACAATCACTGGTTGTCCCTGTTATTTTGCTGCTGATGGAAGTGGATTACATGATGACTGTATATGGCTTTTGAGTTGCTCCAGAGTTTAAGTGTATACAACAATCAACCTGCATAAGAATATGCGATGAAACAAAAAAAAAATATGACAATTATCATGATCAAAAATATTCATTTAGTCCCAAATCCTGACTGTATCCTCTCACTTTAGGCCCATTATACAATAGATCTGCTGGCAGAGAAATCCACACGATTCACTGAAGTTCATACTGGCACAAAACAGTCCTGTGTTTGCAGTCCTGTCCCTGTAATTACTTCAAAATAGCTTTAGGGATCATGAAATTTGCATGTAAATAGCCAGACATTGGATATGAATAATCACCTAAAACTGTGATGGCAGACATGTTGATGAGTCCTGCCACAGTGCTCAAGTCTACACCAACAAATCCACACTGTCCCCCAGAGTTACTGCCACGACAGCTGAGCCAATGAAAAGCTCATACAGATGTTTCAACCAGTTTATGTTTATACATGTAAGTTATTTGGATTTTAACCTTGCTAAAATAAATTTTTACAAAAAAGGTTCAAAATATTTTTGAAAATAAATTGTGTATGAAGTTTATTAGTGCGCTTGTGGTACCACATGTTCTTCTTCAGGCTTTTCTTCTAATTTGTCATCTCATAAATTCTTTGTACTTTAAGTTAAGACATCTTAAAGCAAAAGTCGCAGATAGTTTCTTCAGGAGCTGGTGGAGACTAAAACAGAGCTAAAAGAAGAGTGAATGCTGGACTTTTGTTTGTAATGTGGCATAAAACACAACTGTTGATAATGCTGCTCTGTGTCTGTTGGATGGATAAATACTGTAGGCTTTTTGTTTAGCCAAAAACTATAAGACAATACTTGGTCAGGGCTGTGTGTCTGTCAGCTTTGTGTGGTCTTCTTCGGCCCTCTGGAGAACAGAAAAGAATTGACAAATGCGTTTTCAAGCACATTAAATTGCAGGTTATTTTAGTTAATGATGTTGGTGATCAGATTATACAATCATACATAAAGGATGAACTTCATAGACTTCCATTTAATCATTGCCAGTACTGACAAAACTTGACAGAGTACATGTGTAAACATACCATTCAAAGCTTTGTCAATTTCAGTAATGGCACTTTTTTGACTCAGCTTTTTCCATATGACTTGATGTAAATATATAAATGCACCTCAAAGTGCACGTTGTGTTGATTTCAGCCATTTTCTGGTTTGTTTTCTTTCCTTCTCAATGTAATTTGTTCTCATTTGTTTTTCAGATAGATATATTCCTGTAATTCCAAATGAGACCACTGCAAACCTAAGTTGACAGCACAAGCACATTAATTTTGTAGCTTCATCTGTATTTCTACAGCCTTTTTGGCTCGAAGCGAGTCAGTAATTCTGGAGGTCGGTGTTTGATTGCAGCCCTATACCTGCAGCCACAGATAATAAAACAACTTTTACACCGTAACAATATTATACAAGTGTGTTTTTGCATTGGCTTGGACAGAAAAAGAGTCAGGCCACTCTTAGATGGCAAAGAAAGAAAGAAATATGATATAATCAGTCCCTTTCACTCAAAAGAAAAATATATACTGTAATATCAAGAGAGTGGACATTACCAGCAAAATTCAACACATTTAGAAGTAACCTTAAATAAAATGAATGTGTTCATGTTTATGTGTTTACTCTTCATTTGATTCGTATGTACAGTGGCCACATACTGTAACTGGAAACATACTTTCAAGGAAATATGCACTCTAATCAAAGTAATCACACAATATGTCACCATGAAACCATGAATATAAATATACATACACATTTACAAAAGCCAGGCTTTTCAAAAGTGCTGCAGACGGTGTAGAAAACAGGCGGAGATAGAGGATCACACTGCAATCCAGGACTTCACTCTGCAAAGGTATGTGTACACAGTTGCTGGAGGTATTTGGTTCGTCTCTTAGTCCCCAGACCTGAACCCATTAAAAGTGGCCTCTAATTAGAGGGAACCATATCCTTTATAACGGGTTCTCTGTTTAAGTAAGTGGCCCAGTAGACAAGGTTGAAGCTGCCAAAGAGAACCGGAAACAAAATCCTTGACATCCTGTCAATTTTGCTGACGCTGTTGAATGTCTTCTTGCTGTCTTGGGCTTTGCCGTCTCCTTTGGCCTTGTTGGGATCCGACGCTCCACCTTTGGCAATAGTTGGAAGTGTGCTGGAGTCCTTGGTGATATTCGGCGCGTAGTTGGCCACTGCTACAGCGTAGGCATTATTCTTCTTGACAATAGATGCCCTCTCTTTTTTCTGTCAAAAGACCACAGGGATTAGATGCTAAAAAGCTGAGTCAGCCATGAAACTTGTCAGCTGTCACCATCTATCTATGAGTTGTAAACACATGTAAATGAAAGTGGCAACGGATAGATTCTGGTAATGAATCAGCACATTTTGTCATGTCAGAATGAAGAGCAAGGCCAAATAACTTGACAAGGATGCACTGTAACTTTTCACAGCGTCACAGTCTTTTAACACTTTCAAGGATGTTTGAAACTTAGAGCATCAGTTGATGATCAAACAACAACAGTGAGCAGTAAGGAGGGAATCTAGTAGGTCGACATGTTGGTTCGTTTAGGTAAAATATAACAAATCTCTTGGAGCTTCATGTGTGACCACAACTGCAGCAGGTCATCATAAATAATGATGACACAGGCCTTTCATAGAGTTCAGAGAAATAGCAGAGTTTGATCAGCATATCTTCAGCCTCATGTTGAAAATGTAAACCTTCCCTAAGGAGTTGTGGAAAATATTCTTACAAATCTGAGTACTGAATAATCACTTATTTCTTTCACACGATTTGAAATACTTTTTCTTTAATCCAAGCCGCCTTTTTAGTTGGTCTAATTAATAAATATCTCTGCATCTGCTTGAATATTTCCTACATGGATGGATACAGGGTTTATAACATATTCTTGCTTTCTGCTTGGTTATAACATTTTGCTTCCATGTCTGTCATGTGAGCATTTCAAAGGTTAAGGGCTTTGGCCCAATACACATCACAGTTAAAAAGAGTCCAGTAGTTGTCGCACTTTGGCTCCCCTTGCGGGTTGTTAAAACCGCCATTATCCGCTTTCCTCTGCCGTCGCCAAAGCTTCCTAAAGCTCTGTGAGCATTGCCTTCTTCAACATACACTTACAATGCTAATGAATTCTCTTTGAAAATGAAGCCTGTCAAAAAGACACGTTTTTCCCCTCATTACCTTGTCAGTCACAACGCTCTTTCCATCCCAGGCCCAGCCGCGCTTTGTGAAGTAATTGACAGTGGCAAACTCAATCAGAGCGGAGAAGACGAAGGCATAGCAGACGGCGATGAACCAGTCCATGGCGGTGGCGTAGGCAACCTTGGGCAGGGAGTTCCTCGCACTTATACTCAGTGTTGTCATGGTGAGGACAGTGGTTACACCTGGAAATACATATAAGACAGAGATATTATAATGGAGTTCTTATGAAGTTAATTAGGAAAGGGCTGTGTTTTATAATACACATATATACATTACACACATACTGTAATGAAGCAGGAGGACCAAATGTTGTGCAATGAAATCAAAATGATTCCCTTAAATCAAATTTTACTGTATGTTTCCACTCTATTCTTCTCAAACAATAGAATCTACTGTTTTACCCTTTTCAGTGTTAGCCATTACTGTCCTCTGTACCTTTACAGTGTAAGGTTACTGTTAGCCTACTCTACCTCAATAACCACTGACCTTCAGTGAGGCTTTAACCGCTCAGCAGGTTTGGTACATTTGGCCAAAGGACACACTTTATTCTTGATTTCTGTACCTGTTTTTTTTTTTTTTTTACCAGTCTTAGGTCACTATTATTAGTTCCACTTGGCTTTGAAACAAGTCTAACAGAAGCTTGTCCAACTGCATTGAAAAATACTGAAGCCTCAAAGAAATGCCCTTTTTTCTCCTGTATGTCCAATGCATCAACTTTCAATCCTTCGCTGTCTTCCACCCTCCATGCTGATTGATTTTGACAAAACTAGAACAAATTCCTGTGCGAGATCCAACATTCATGAACGTGAATTACATTAAAGTCATTGAGAATTGGGTTCATTCATTAAAATCCAGGTTTAAAGTCTATTTCAATTGTATCTTTGTATGAAAAAAGAAGAACTAGATGAGGGTGGCCGCTGATGAAGGCCGACACTTACCGAACACAGTCCTAGCTGGCACTGATTCTCTGTTCAACCAGAAAGACACTTGGGAAAGAATGACTGTCATGATGCACGGGAGGTACGTCTGGATGACAAAGTAGCCAATCTTCCTCTTCAGATGGAAATGAGCTGTCATCACCGTGTATTCACCTGTGGAGACAAGAGTCAGGCTCACTTTAAAGCACCACCGCTGCTGCTCCTTCTGCTACCATTTCAAATTTGACCTGATTAATGTACTCATATATACAGTAAACTCTGCTTTGTAAATGTAACGTGTAGGTATCAGGTGACTTAAATTAGTTTTATATGCTCACAATCTTCACCTGTGCATGAAGTTTACCAATGTTAATAGGCAGTTTATTAAAACAGTGGATGTACAGATGCAGAAGAAACTTCTTTTTTGGGAATCAAATGTTTAAATGAAATCTGGTTTGGAGGATATTGTCAAACTTTGTTGCCACAAAACGTTTTTTGTCCTTTTAAGTTAAAAGGTTATGACTGGGATTTACAGTGAAAATACTACTAAAAACATTGTTTTTTCTTTGTTTACTTCTCCTGCATTATGGTCCTTACCACTGCTATCTATACTACTAGATTATAAAGAATGCCTAGACAATACTTTTGCTTGGACAAGAAATAAAGTTACAAATGCAAATATTATCACAAATAATATTTTATTACCAAAAGAGCAAAAATGTACTTTGTTGGTCTAGTATTCATAAACTTGAGATGTTGCAAATGTCTATTCAACCTTACTGTTGTTAAATTAGTCTGGTTAAAACCGTTGTTATTAAAGAGGACTCTTGAATACTGAAATGTTGTTTTGTCAGGTTTTTCTGTTTCACCATGTGCACAGGATTTGTGATTCAGATGACTGAACAAAAAAAAAAAAAAAAAAATCAACCACAGTAAGACAAATAAGAAGGTTAAAGCAATTCTCTCCTCAGGTTCGAAAAAAGACACCAGCTGTCAGTGAAGTCCGTGACAGTTGAGTGCATGACTAAAGTGTTAGGAAAGATGCTGTGTCCTTTTGTCCACTCCCACTGCACAGGAGGTGCTGATTTACACATCAGAACTATCAGGGATGATTTCTCTCTATCAGTCAAATTGAACAGTGCAAGTGCAGCCCCACGCCTCCCTTTGTGCTTCACGCTCATGTATCAACAGAACATTAGATTTTTATGTGAAGATTGTAGAGCATGCAGCTTTGAGACGCCAAAGCAGTCTTAGACGTAGATTAGACAGCCGGTTAACCGTTCATATTTGATCAAATAATCCATACATACATAGAAAAGCAGGCAGCGTGATTTCCTTGCCACCGAGCAAAGCCTAATAGCTGACAAGGCCGGGAAACAGTGCCAATGCTGCAGCAGCAGGCAGGCAGGCCTTCCAAATGGAAGATATCTCAAAGAGAAGCCAAGATTAGACATGAGAAGAAAAAGATGTGTTACCCATGGCAACAGAACAGAGAAACACAGCTCGTTTGCTGAAACGAAGGCCTTGATACACGCTGCCACTTGGCAAGAGGAAAGTCCTTTTCAGCAGTGGGAAGGGGGGAGGGGGTGCCTATTCCAAGGACTAATCCCAAAAGATTTTTTATTCCCTCTTTTCTTTATAGCTCTGTGCTTGTATTGCCTGCGTTGCTAGCAGTTCTGTGAAGACTAATTCTCCCTCTTTCATCATACACACTAACACACACCTGCACAAACACACACACTCACTCAAGCACTGGAATTTAGAGAAACCGAGTGCATTCTCAGTGCCCTGTGGAGCTCCATATCTTCTGTAATTTAATTTGCATGCCAGCCCCGATGCCTGTGTTGTGGATGGGGGAGGAGGATGTACAAGCAAGGAATCCACTGGATGTGCCTGAATTTTCTCTAGAGAAGCCTGTGATCGCTTCACTGAGAGGGAAGACAGTAATTACAGCATGAAGATGATAATCACGTCATGTTTCCTACAGATGTAGGAAACACGGCTCCTGCTGACACCATGGGAGTACCTCGGTCATACAGGACACGCTACATAGTGTTAACTGTCCGACAGAGGGCACAGACTCTCACACAAGACACAACAAGCTGTGCAAATGGAGAGAAATATATGTTAATGTTTTTAAGAGGCTGTTTCTTTAAAGTGCCCTTCTGTTTGTATCATATAAATAAGTGAACTACAACACTGATTCCAAAAAAGTTGGGACGCTGTGTAAAACACAAATAAAACAGAATGTGATAATTGTCTAATCCTTTTTGACATATATGCAATTGAAAACAGCACAAAGACAATATATCTCATGTTTGACCTCATCAACTTCATTGATTTTTGTAAATATCTGCTTATTCTGAATTTGATGGCAGCAACATGATTGGACAGGAGCACAAAAGACTGTGAAAGTTGTGGACTGATCCAAAAACACCTGTTTGGATCATTCCACAGGTAAACAGGTTCATTGTTAACAGGTGATAGTATCATGGTTGGGTATGAAAGGTTCATCCTGGAAAGGCTCAGTCGTTCACAAGCAAGGATGGAGAGAGGTTCACCACTTTGTCAAACACATGATTGGATAAAGCAGATTACTACATGGACTCAGGAACACTTTGCAAAACTGTTGTCTGTAAACACAGTTTGTTTTAAAATGACTGCAGTGAATGGAATCAGGGCTGTAAATGGGAAGGGTTTTCTTGTATATACAGGCCTTTTCTGAAAGACTAGATTAAAGGGACATGTCAGTGATCTAGTATTGCAGCAGAAGCTAAAAGGTAAATGACTACATCTATGTAGCCTCACAAGGTTTTTGCTGCTTGTGCACCCATTCACGCACACACTCACACTCAGCCATGCAGGCCTGAACACTGCGAGGAATTAGGGATTTTGTGTCTTGCCCATGGACACTTAGGCATGTGGACGGGAGGAGGCGGAGATAGAACCACCAATCAATCAACCAATCAGCTCTAAGCCAAACTGGATTCTACATTTCCCATAATTCCCTGGAGGGTAAAAGTATGTTTTCAAGCTCCACACCCCAGGTTTACCTTGATGACATCATTAGGGTAATTTTCTCAGAATTTGAAAAGCTCCTCCAGAGCCACAGACATTATACAACTGCTTTCACAGGCTGAGTAGCACTCATAACGATTTAACTCATCTTAATGTAATTGTAGTGAGCAACCCACAGAGAATTGCCAACCTACTTTGCAGTTCCTCTCAGCTCTACAGAGCGTTTTAGTATCTTTCAGCTAATTGTTTTGGTTTATACCTGCAACCTTACTGTTTTGGTTCACTCTCATCACTTACATTAACATTGTTTTTTAATGCACCAAGTTACAAGCAGACAAAGTCAGCAACTAGCTGGTGGATATAATGGAGCATTTAGCCTTTTAGTTGGTACAGAGACCAAAAACAGAGCTAAAAGGAGAGTGAATACTGGTCTTATATTTGCAAGGTGGCCACAAACACAACTCCAAATGAGTGAAAATGTTGCTCATATCTGCTGGATGTGTAAATAGGCAACTGTTGTTGCTTATAGGTTTGGCATTTCAACTAACTCTACTCATGTGATGCTAATATTACAGTGTTGTGTTTACAGCTTGTTTCTGCTTCCTCCATGTGTTCAAGAGATCAGTTATTGTAGGTTTTAAAAACAGATTACTAAATGTATACTCAGTATATAAACATCACAATAATGTTACAAAAAAGTTATGATAACATTGAGCTTGGCATCATATATTATACATCATATATTATACACTGATGATGATTTATGAAGTGAAACACTGATGGAATCAGTTCTGTTCAGTCATGGGTTTTAACTATAATCTATGCACTTACACAGCAAACAAAAGAAATGAGAATCATGGAAAGTGGTGCAGTATTTGTAAGTGCTTTAAGTAACAAGTCGAACATGACTGTGTGACAAATAAATGTAGGGTTGAATAGTGAGATTTTTGCAACAGTGTGTTGGTATGTTCAGAGGCTTACGCAAGATGTCCGTCCCTGTGAAGCCTGAGAGCACATTCATTCGTGCCAAATGACCTAGTTTGCAAGTATGCTACACCAAACACTGACACACTCGTAATGAATGATTAATTTAAAGTCAGCCAATCAGATAATGTGGGGTGACTAGTTAAACAAGAGAAACAGTCACTGGCAGGCATTCTGCCTTCTACTGAGGCATCATACACCACTTAACCTAGATAGGAGCATTTAGTGCATGAAAGGATATTCTTACTGAATGAAATCGAAGCAGGGATTCCCTTGATAGTGGAATGCAGTCACTGGGGAAATACTCTATACTGGTATTTGATACCTATAGGGAGTAGCAGTGGTGCGTTTCACACAGGGACGCAGTTATTATAGTGTTTTTCTGTGGAAGACGCTTTTTCTGCATGCAATCTGCAACTGAAACACAAAAATGTAGCCTGTTCACATGCCTGCATTGGAATTCAGACATGATTAAAATTTGTTAAAGCTCTTTAATTCCTCTATTATCAAGATAAATATCCTATTAATGCTACAGGGATAACATGTCATTTCAATAAATGTGGCCTTTGATTGTGAAATAAGAAAACAGGTCCACATTGTGAATTTCCCCACCGTGGGAAGAATAAAGGTTTATCTTATCTTATCTTATTTGGCACGTTTGTTTGATGCTTTCACCCAAACTATCCTGAAATACCTTGAAACTTACAGCATAAAAAGTTCCAAGAATGAAAACTGGAGCGGCTTGTGAGAGCTCGCTGTTCATGCTCGGGCACACAAAGAAGATGTCGAACTCCACAGCGACGCTTTGCAAACCACCCACTCTTGCCTCAACTTTTCAGTTTAAGTCTGGAGGCGATAACCCCAAGGTCAATATCCTCCACCAGGAACAAACTTCTCCAACTACTTCATCAATTGTAACTCATTCTTTATATTCTCCTAAACCGTGACATAATTCACATTTGCACCACAGAGTCAATCTTCTTAAAGGTTTGCATGTTGTAGTCTATTTACTACAAATGATAGTAGAAGTATTTGATAGAAGTATTTCCAAACAAGTTTCTGTAACCTGATGTTCATATAGCAGTGACGCAAACTGGCTGTATTTAAAGGAGAGAAAACACATTCATCAATCTAAAAAGATTTAGTTAGATTTGAAAGATGATTTCCAGTATACTGAAAATATTGATTTAAGCCAAAATGGACTAAAAATTGCAAAAACCCCCACTCCCAGTAATTACAGCACACCTACACATTTCTCACCATTATTATGAGCACCGCTATCATCATCCAGCAAGAACTGCATTTTAAAAGCTCCTTCCATTATGTGTTCTTCAGCTAAGTAGTATTGCTAAAATTAGATCAGCGCTGTCACTCAGTGAAACAAAGAGTTGTACACGCTTTGAGATCTTCTCATCTACTGTGACACCTTTTTTTTTACTTGACTTAAATGGTGGCATTGTTCCAGGCTGTGTAAAATGCTGCGGCAAGGATTTATATCATTAATGTTTTCACTTTTAGGCTATGATTACCCAGGCATTATAAGCCTGGCTCCCAGTCAGTTTTAGAATTGATTTCTCCATTTAACTGGTTTAAGGCTCATCTGCTACAACCCAGACCTTTTATATTTATCATCCAGGCCATGACAGACAGGACAACTCTACAGACGACTGGAGACCTGGGTGTTCCTGTCATCTCCCTTATGTGGCGCCTGCTAAGTTAGATTGACAGACTAGTATAATTCTTTACATCAGTGGTTTCCAAACTTATTGGCAACAGCCCCTAAAATAAAGCAGTGTGTAGTGACCCCTTATCACAGGTTCCATATGTCTGTGAGTCGTGAGCACGAATTTCCTCCTTAAAGCCTCTCAGGTTGTTTTATTTGAATAAATGTTAGAGGTCTGAAGAGGTACAACAATCCAATATTTTCTCAAGAAGCAGCAAACAAAACAAAAAAAGAACAGAAATTTGTGTAACAGAACAAGGTTTCTTCTTCTTTCCCATCCCTTAAATCATGTCGGAAACCCCTCAGATTTATCTTGTGACCCCTCCACGGCTGTCACTTCTGAAGCCCCAGCTTTTCTCATGTTTCTTTTTAAAGCTCGCTCCTGTTTCATGCGAACTTTATGATTAGTTTATGCTCACGTTACCACGGCAACGCGCACTGTTACCGTGGCAACGCGCCGTGTGATAAATTGCGCGCTTGTTGAAATTGGCTCGTCTGACAGGTGTATTTTGAGGTCCTTCAGGTTTTTCCCACTCCTTATATTATCATTATTGTTCTCCATAATAATGACATAACATTTCTTTTGCAGTTATGTGGCAGATTAACTAATTACAACATGACATTGTCAGGCGTCACCCTCTGCTGTGTCGCCTGACAGTTAACCAACCACAGCAATCACATCCCGCTGCACCGAGCCCGCGGCCTATTTAAAGACATATTCATTCACATAGACGTGTGTTGGCTGCTGTTACTGCTGCTCCACTCCACCCAGCCTCCACCTGCTTCTGTTCTGCTCTGTTTGTGCGCACCCTGGAGGGCATTTACAAGTTAATAACCATTGGAGGGATTATTTGCAATGGTCCCTGCATGTTATTTATCACTGTGCTAAGTATTTCATTCTGCTGCGATGTATTGCCACGGCAGGGAGCCTCACGGAGAGGGGAACCACACTGCAGAGTCGGTTTGTATTTCCATTTTTATTGGCTATGTGACATGATAGTTCCCGACAGAATTAAGCTTAAAACATGGGAAACAAACGGTAAACAACACAAGGTAGATGACAAATTTCTCCTCCCGAGCAGCTCCAGCAGCTGCCTTATTTCAAATGCAGTGGAGTCAAATGTCGTTTATTTTCCGATCATTGTGGAAGTGGAAGCATCCTTTTCTTTACATCCACAAAACAGGAACACATCTCTCTGTAAATGCATGCACTTATTACAAATTCTTCTCACTAACTTACAATGCATCACATAGTCTTCATCAGTGATTTGCTTACTGCCTTCATATAATCTCCAGTCACTGGGTGTCAGATTCCCTGTCACTCCCAGCATGCAAAAGAAAACAGCTGCCAACCTTCATCCCTCTCTCTCATGACTCAACAAGAAGCCTGCTAGTCTCACGGCGTCTTGGTGTTTAAATCCAGGCTCAAGGTCCTTTTATTTACCACAATTTACATCCAATTTCAAATCTCATTTCACCTTACTGTCCACTTCCTGTCCCTCTCATCTTCACACACACACAGAAACATATATAGACTTGTTTATACATGCTCACGTTCCGGCCCTGTTTCTCGCTCACTGTGTTTGCATGAAATGTGTTAGTTCTATCTTTAGGCCTCATTATCTCTTTCTTTTATACTATAGCCTATTTTTCTATGTATTTGTGTTCTTTGTTTTCTGCATCCGCTTTGTGAACAATATGCTTGTCGAAAGTGTTTTATAGATAAATTAAAAGTGACAACTGATTGTCTTGGATACAGCGTTTTTCTATTTCTGTACAGAGAGAGCCAGCGAGGCTTCAAGACACAGGCTTGAAGATTTGTTTCTTTCCACATTTCTCAGTGCATTAAAAACTAACCTAAACATCTTTTTTTTTTTTGCATAATTTCCAAGAAATAATAACAAGACTTAAAAGAGGAAGCTCTTCCCGTAAGTCAGTGTATATGCAGTTTGCAATGATGATGTATATTCAGTATGGCCAGATTGGGTGGTTGCATTGTGTGGGGTAAAATGGGCTTGGGCGGGCAGACAAGATTGGGTCTGGTTTATCATGAGCTGGGTTGGTTTTTGACTACGCTGAAAATTTAAATACATTAAAAATATATTCATAAATTCTATTCCTTCATTATGGGCCACAAACACATCCAGTCACTCAGCACATCTTTGATATGACATAATTTTTATTCATTCTGCTGAGAGGAGATGTGAGTTACCATCATACCCACCCACGGCTTAACCTTTAAACACACACGAGCTGTAGTGTTTTTGCGAGTTAGAGTTTCCAGTGTGACAGAAACCTCTATGATTGCAATGATGATTTGTTTTATTTATTTGGCTTTTTGATAGCATTGCGTTGCATCTCTCCCTCTGTGTCTTGTGTGTGTGTGTAGTGTGTACATGGGTAGACTTTAAGTTGTATAAACTCTCAAAGTTTGCTACAGTTTACCAAATTACTTTTGTTATTTGAGCTGTCCCTTTATTTTTTTTTCCTTTATTGTGAAGGCAGAGGGCAGAAATGGTAAATAGTTTTAGCCTCCAATCTGTGTTCAGGTGCACTTGTAAACTCTTGAATTATTGTTTCATTGTTGTGTCATATTATAAAGTTGTGATGAACCGCATTAATTTTACTATTGCTTATGAACTCAGCATTATTTATTATAGATAAACAAGATACGATATAGATAAACAAAAGGAAATAAGTTTTGACAAGTTTCAGTTTTCATGCGCATGTTTAAAACTTTATATCGCCTACTTTTTCTTTAAGTCCATATTTTAAAACACAAGAGTTTATTATCTTATATAATAATAATAATAATATAATAATGAGCTTGTCACCGTTGGATTTACTTGCTAATGCCTCCTGCATTTGTGTGAAATGCCACATTTTCAATGCACACCGAGTTATTCCCTTCCTGGCCCAGAACATAGATTTTTTTTTGTCATTTCATGCATCACGGCCCTTTTGAGAGACATTCCTGTGTCTGTGGGCACCAACATAACACACTTAAATCACTGAAGACCACAGCAGCGACTCTTTTCTCCTGGAGCTCCTCTGTCAGTGTCTCTGACAGCTACACCAGACAGATGTGCTCCCTTATGTCTTGTTCTGCACTGGCATCTGTTTGCATTGACATCCATTTAAAATCCATCCAGAGAAACGGCACTGAATTTGAATGTTTGCCCACCTTTGTTCTCTGAAGGCAGGTTTATAAAGTCAAAAGGCTTGTTGCAGCAGCAGCTCACCTGTCATGCTGCTTCTGGGTCTCCAGGCCATGATAAATGCACATTACCAAAATACAGAACAAAGCAGGGAATTGAAGATGCATGACTGCCAAATCCCTGTTTTGTCGAATCTTTGTCATGCACAGGAAGCCAGAACAAATGTTTCTCTACATTTTTCAAGCCAAATAAAGTGAGTAACAAAAAGAGAAAACTTAGCAAGCGTTTCACAGCAAGCTACGGCCGCCTCCTGCAACATGTAGGAGGACAAGTTCAACATTTACCTAAGCACCAAGTCTTCACAGTTTGGTTTTCACACTGAAACTGAGATAGTTAAGATATTTAGGTTCCCGATTCGACAAACTGAAGCGGGTCAAAGCTACAGATGTCGTCACAGTTTGCAGGTTAATGCTGTGTTTGTCACTGAAGGGTTTATTAGAAACAGCTCAAATATGCTTAAAACAGCTTAAATATGCAAACTTTGCTGCATGCAAGCTGGCAACTTTCTAGCAAAACCTGGACTATTTTAGCATCATGTCTTTGTCCAAGTATTTGAAAATCCTAAATCCAGACTTTTGTCCCTTTTTCTGGGACATTTTCTAAGCTGGGGGAACATTTACTGCAGAGGACAGAGGTCAGTCGCAGGTGGAGGAGTCATGAGGTGGATTTAATTCCCTCTAGACTTCTACTAGACCTCCACAGAAGCTTACCTGTGCTCGATTTGATGGTTTCTTGTCCGACCGTTTGTCCGAGCAGGTCATACTGGTTCAGGCGGGAGCTTTCTCCTTCCACCACCACAGAGTCGGAGGCATTTCGAGTCCAGGCATAAGTTACTTCTGAGATTGTGTAGGCATCTAAAAAAAAGAGAAGAGGATAAACCCAAAGGGGATAAATCTGGGGCAGCCGCGGCTATTGATGATTTTTCGAGAAATTATTTCAGTGGCCCCAATGAAAAGCCCCCACCACATTGTGTTTGATGCTGGGTTTCTAGAAAAAAGGAACACTGGAGAGAGAAAAACATCTCACAGTGGTTGAAGATGAAATAAATAAATAAAACGCCAACAAGCAATTGATGCACAGTGACATTTGCCCTTTTCAATCAGTCACAGCATACACTGAATATGAAATTTGAAAGCTTGTCTGCGAGCCTAAGTATATCTGAAGACAGAGAAAAACTGATTTTCTTTCCCTCAGTGTACATTTATTGAAATATTCTGCCAATCGTGTTATGTTACAGATCATTGCACTGTTGTAACAAATGAGAATAATGTGAAACACTGTAGGTCACCGCATTTAATTAATGTGAGAAGTCAAGGCATTTCAGACATGACCCACCATGTACTGATGCTCTCATACTTATTTGTTTTTAAACCAATATATTAAAAGCAGCTTAAAGCAAAAATTCTTCATCCAAATGTAAAGAAGCCATGACATTAAAGTAGTAATTAAAACAGATTTAAATTCACAAAATAAATCATTTGGATGAGTTTAAATTTATTTTCCCCATATTTCCCACTGACATTTCCACTCAGTCCTTTATCCGTTAGTTATTCTGTATCTGTTTAATTGCTGCATATTTTGTTCAAATGTGAAGGGCTACTGCCAGAAAACTGAGCCATGCATTCCAGCTTCACTCGGTTCTTAGGCTGCTCACTTGCCAAAGAACCCGTGAGGAGAAGAAAAAAAAAAAAGAAAATAGCATTTTACTTAAAGATCCCTCAGGCGCTATCATCATCAGAGTTACTCACAGCTGCCAAATTTTAGCGGACAGGAATGAAAGTCCATGGGGAAATCCTCCAGATGCATTGGGCACTCTGCATGCACAGTTAACCTGCATCCAATTCACAGAAAATTAAAGAGACTTTGCAAATGCATGAAAAGTAAACAGCACAGATTAGGCACGGTCTCAAAAAAGAAAAAAACTAAAAGGAAAAAAATAATAAAATCACAAGCCTCATGCACTATTCAAGACGCTTCCCATCTGTAATGCCTTGAAACAAAAATGATTCATCTTAACTGTAATCAGCAGAGCAAAATAAACAAGGTACTGCGGAGGCCAGCAGAAATCAGGAGACTAGTGTGTGTCTATGTTGAAGATTGTAGGTTAGCTCTTTGATAAGAAACTGCATTGTATGCACCTGTACTATTACAAATCACTATTCATCCACTGTGAAAATAACTTGCAAAAGGTTATTGCTGAAATAGATTTTCTTGAAAGGCATGCTGACAAAAGGATGCTAACTCGCATAAAATAGGATGCATGAAGAATACATGTAAACAAATGGGATTCTGTGTGGCTGCTGGACGTACTTTCAAAAGGCTATCACATGCTTTAGCAAGGTTAGCAGTCTGTCCAAGTCATTTCTCTTTAAGGAATAGTTCAACATTTTGGTATTTAAGTTACTGGCTTTCATGCAGAGAGTAAGATGAGAAGATCAATACCACTCTCATGTCTGTATGGTAAATATCAAGCTATAGCCAGCAGCACAAAAACAGGGTGAAACAGCTTCCCTGGTTCTGTCCAAACAGAATCAGCCTGCCAGCACCTCTGAAACTCACTAATCAAGATGTTGGATCTTGTTCATATGTAGCGTACGGATATGAAGGTGGTGTCAATCCTCTCATCTAACTCTGAGCTCAACCTGAGCATATATCCTACAATGTCAAACTATTCCTGTAAATCCATCACATTAAACATATAAATACAACTTTGTGACATTTTCTTCAGACATGCTTCTCGGACTTGAGTTACCTCATGGTGTACAGCAGCGTCCCATCGTCTTTGATCCTCAGCAGTTTATTGGGCATGGTCATGTTGTGAGCCACAGACTTTTTCCCATTGTGGAAGAAGGTGTCCGGAGTCCAGATTTTACTTGCCATCAGGTTGTTGAGGGGCAAAATATTCATTGGTCCGTGAAATTTCAACCTCTCATCCTTCCAGCTTTGGCGGAAGAAGACGTCGATGGTGTACTCCTGTGGACAGAGAAGATACGTGAGTAAATTACTGAGTACTCTGTTTTTACATTTCAACTTTCCACTTTATGAAAATGATGATTTATTTCTGGTGGAAAAATATAAAATAAAACGCTGGGCACTTTCCAATGCCCTGTTTTTTCTGAGCCTACAAGCAGCAGTTCTTCACGACTGACTTCACCTGCCACTTTAAAACCTGGGCACTGAATGGCTTTCTCTATTTGTCAACGCTCCATCAAGGTGAGGCCGGCGCTCTCCGTGTTCCTCTCAGCTCTCTGAGCCGGTGTTTTGCTAAGCTGGCTCTGAGGCCAAGACAACCCCTTGACCTACAATCCTCTGTTGTCAAAAGAAACCACAGGCAAGGGAAGGATTTAGGGCAGAAAGCACTGCACTGTGAAATGTGTGTACGTGTGAGAGTGTGTGTGTGTGTCTATGTTTGTGTGATTCACACACAGCGAGTGAGAGAGAGATAAATTCCTCCAGAGTTTTTTTTTCCTGTCACAGTTGAAAGGTCTCTGACATTTAGATCCTGAGACACTGAAACTGTCTACTGACACAAAAACTAATGGTTGTCTTTCAGGGTATAGCAGCTCTTACAGTAAAAGGATAATTCTGGTTTATGACGTCTTTACAATTGGTCATGATGACATTTTACCCATGTAAGTAATTTATGAGAATCAGGCAGTACATATGAGCAGTCAGACGATCACACAAATTTGAAACAAGCCAGCTGAAGAGCTACAACATTGATTTGAAGAGAAAATAAATGCACCTAATTGTCAGTAATAATCGTTCACTGCACAAGTAAACACAGTATATTATGTCAAAGTAAACTGTGATATATGTCTGAAACACATAGTTTGACTGAAACACTAACGATGAATTTGTCTTTCAAACAAGTATTGTCTGTGTCAGTGTAGCTAAAGTCTGATATTGCCTAGTACTCTGTGCCATAAAGCTCTAATTTTGTAGGAAAATCGCAAATTATTGAGACAGACACTTTTTTTACTGACCACAATATAGAATATGTCCAGACTTATTGTAGCCTATAAAATCTATTGTCTGACTGCTTGTGATTCTTGCCCCATCTAAACTCTAAAGCTATGACCCGAGTTGTAATAAAATGGAATCACCCTTTGAGGCATGTTGTTAAAACACAGACCTGGTACGTTCCAATGTATGAAACTGCAGGCAAAGATATTTGAAACTAAATGTGGTATGTTTTCTTCTTTTTCTTCTTCTACTAATTCTATTCATCCTGTGCTGGTACAATATTTCATTTTCCAGCTTGCACTGTCAGCAGACTTCCTATAAATCATATAAATCCTATAAAGTGGGCAGCAATCAGATGAATTGCCCTTCAGTATTCATTTAGGTGAGGGGGGAATATTTCAGGCTCTGCAGGACTGAAACCTGAAATAAATCACGTATTTTCACTCCTATTTTGCTGTAGCATAATGTTCATTTTACTTATGAATACAAAATATTATATCCTGAATATATATTGAGATGATTTTACACCATGGATTTTTTTTTTTAAATTCTGACCCAAATGTCCTCAGAGATGACCTCTGGCAGTGAATTTGAAGGAGATGGCATTTTCAGCCCTGTCAGCTGTTTATCTGTCTGTCCATCTGTTTGCTTGCAAGAATTTTTTAAAAAGAGACAGCAGGAATGCTTTAGTTGAAATTTAGTGGACAGATCATATGTGGGTGGTGATGTGGATCTGGGATTTCGGCCACGAGATCCATTTTATTTTTTCAGTCTCCCTTTATGTTAAGCTGAGTGTCTTCTGGTTTACATATCTTTCAGAGGCCACTACATTGAAGTCCGACATCATAACTATTAAATCAATAGATCAATCACTTGGAAAATGGGACTTCAACAATAGAAGGGATGATATGATGTGAAGGTGGGCACATGCTTCAGAATGATAAACAGGAAAGCCCAGGGTAAACAAAGGAGTGACTAGAATAACAAGAGGACTTTCAATAATTTATAAGATGAAAATTGTCAGATGAATAGACATCGTGCTGTAGTGTGGAAAACTCATCCCACTTCAATATTGTGCTGCGTGTTGAAAAAGAGAGGGAGATGACGCAATTATGAAAGGAGGGAACGCCATAATGAAACTAAAAATAAAGCAAAAGAAGCATCTTAAAGTTTGTATGAAGCCGGAGTGCGACGCTGTCGTCTTTAGTGAGTGTTGTTCTGTAAAGTGTCTGCAAAGACGTGGGTGAATAATTTAACAAAAGAAATAAATGTCCAGTGTCTGCTCTCACCATGTCGGTGTCTGAAACTGGTCCAAAGCTGGTGACGTAGATGTTTGTCTTCACCTCAGTTATCCTGTCTGGATAAGAGACAACAATTAGAGGCATTAAAACACACAAAGGGGTCAAACCAAGTCAAAATGTTGCAAAACAAAGAAAGAGTTTAACCTTTCAGACAATTTAGTTTTTAGTAAAGACAAATCTGACTGCACGTTAAAGTTTATTTTTAATAGATCACATTGAAAACAAGGGTAACTGAAGTGCCTTGTAATGAGTTTTTATACTATATGTGGTTGTCATTTTTTTCACTCAGTGTATTGTATATGGTGTCTAATTAATTTTCACTGTCAGTCATTCCTGTGCAGGATTACCTACCTACTGTACACATGACAGACCTTACAGTCCTGTTGCCTTATTAGAGCTGTATTCAGTTGCACATAATTAAAACCCAACATTTCCCACTGCTGCTGCTTCACATTAAAAGTATTCAACTGGCAAAACAGAGTAAAGCAGTCAATGTTTTACAAAACAGGTCATTTTCGGGATTCGTTTGAAGTACTGAAGGGAACAAGAGAACAAGATGAGAACGAAGAGCTGCAGGAGACAGGCTGCACATCTCCAACTCCTCAGCAAGGAAACCAACTTTACTGCGGCTTTCTGTCAAAGTAGCCGCTCAACAAGTGTTTTCTGTGGTACTACACACTTGCTGCTGCCACCATTAACCACAGGTGTCAAACAACTACGACCGAAATCTTCAGGATCATCAATTAAATAACAAAATGAAAGGAGTGTCTGCAAATTCGATAGACTTTATAAATGTAAGCAAATGCGTCATATGCATATCAGTTCAGCACTTTTAAAAATGCAATTTCTTCCTAAAGCTATACACCTTCCAACAATATAGAAAGAATTCAGTTATTTCTTCTCAATGTCATTTGTCTGTCAATCAGCTACATTGCGCAGAAACTCGGTTCACCTCTATGGGACCTGCACAAGCCAATTCGTAGCGCTTGCAAAATTAAATTTAGTGAGCCACAGCGACAAGTAAGCCATGATTTTAAGCGTATAAAATTTGTCCTAAATGTTCACACTGATGTGACAGATAGGAAGAGCAAAGCCTCACATGCTTCCTATTCAAGTGATAATGCGCTACTGCATCAGCGCTGCTGCATCAGGTCCATTTGCTTTCTCTACACTCCGTCTCTTTCAATAATTACTGAAGCTCCATCTCTCATGCTCGGTCAATTCAAAAAGCTTTCACGTTTTACTCCACACTCTGTACTACACAGCAAACAACATCTCACATACAATCTAAAGAGATCATTACTCCTCGGTAAAGTGCTCTCATGCATGGCAAGGCGAGCCGTTATTCACGTCCCTCTAACAAGACATATTATGAAAGTGCTTTCTTATTTATAAGGTTATGTAAATCAAGAGGAAGTGGCAGGTTGCTGGGTAATAGGTGCAATCCATTTAGCCAGACAAGACGGTGAGGTGGGTTTATTTATGTAAACCAGGCCTTTGTATGTGAATCAGGCTGATTTACAATGATCAGGTTTTTGCTGGGGCTCACACAGGCCTCCATTAGTTTGATTTATTTAAAGAGAAACACCACCTCAGTAAAAACCATGTTTGATACTAAACGCAGTCACGCTGCACTGCTTCTTCTTGTAAAAAGAGACAATACTGTGCATTTGATCACTAAGGTGTACTGTACCTTAATGCAATGAATGTCTCGGCGGCTGTGTCTGAGATTGTTCGCTATTATAGTCCTTTATGTTGTGTGTTAGCCATTTTGTTGTGTTGTGATTTCAGGCACAGCCAATGCTTAATGCCATGAAATGTGAATCTCACTAGGAAGGTGATCTTTGCATGCCTGTATTCAGACAATTGCATAGGAGAATAGGCTGCCTGTCTCTATTTATCCTGGGTTAGAATTCGAGTCTCGTTATAATACTTTCAGTATAAAAAAATATTATCTAGAGTCTTGTTTGCTTTATCCTACCCAGAGCAAGTTTTTTTCTTATCTTACTATACTTCCCTCACCCTTTACTTTTGGATTGTTTGTTGTTCTTTGTACAACACATACTCAACATAAAACTATTCAATTAATTTACCATGATGACACCAGTGTGTGGGATTTTTTTTTTTTTTTTTACATCACAGCTTAAATAACCCACAAGAATGAAGAGTAAATGGAGGTCTGTGGAAAACCAAATCCACCACCAAGTGACAGCTCCAGTTCATTTGCATTGCATGAGTGGAGCAAATTCACAAGCAAAACTAACCATATTTGTACAAATGAAGCGTCCTCGCGGTAGCAAACCTAGAAAAGCACAGCCCTCGGGAAAAATACGCGTTTACTATTTAAAAACATCCAGAGTGCGTTTAATGCCTGAGGACGTCAGGACACTTATTTATAGGAACAAGGACAATACCTAAAGTGCATTTATTCAGGAAGAACAGTCATAAACATGTGCTTTTCATATAATCTGAATCATATGGTACAGATGGGCCTGCTGAACCACGTTTAATTGGTCAGACGAAACCTGCCTGTGTTAGGGGACAGTGCATCCCGCTGTGAAACTGTCCAAATGTCAATTTAACTCCTGCCAGTTTGGACTGAGATAAAGAGCATCAGCAAAAACCCAATGCTGGACTGCGGGATGGGTTAGAGAGAGACAGAGAGAGGGGGATGAAATCTTCATGAGCCAAGCCTGATTTGATCAAACTGTCATAAGTTTTAAAGCAGCACTTAAATGAACAATCTGTAAAACTGCCGCCTTCCTCTTCTTACTGATGATCACTCCATTACAGCAGTCAATGCGTTAAAGTGTTTACAAAATTACAAAAAGTTCATTACAGCTTTTCGATTAAATTACTTTAACAGCTGATGCCTTGTACTGTCGGTGAGGTGTTGTGATTAATGTTGCTGTGTAGCTTGCATTGATAGCTTTTTTTAAGCTGACCTAGCAGACATTGTGGTTCTTCTAGTCACATGAGCAGCAATAGTCACCCACAGTGCAAACAATGCAAATGCTCAACAACATCCATTTAAATAAAAGAAATACCACATCAAATATTAGAGATGTGTAATAACTATATCAAACTTTATATAATGGCAGAAGTTTGCATATCAGTTTTAAGCTACAGTGTTGTGATCTTACATTGAAGACTCCCAGGAAAACAGTGTAGCTTTAAATCTGCATTAGTAAGTTAGCAGTTAAGTGTTTTCTATTGTAATATTATTGTTAACAAGGCAACACGAAGCAACATTACATTCATTCTGGCCACTTCTCACTTTCAGCCCTCTTTTTAGGGACGTCGGGGTTGATAAGAACAAAAAGTTGCGGGCTGTGAAATCGAAACGATGAGCCGAAAGATGCTAAAACAGAGCACAGAGTGAGAGCGAGGTGATAAATATCTGTGGGTTTGTCACTACAAGCACCACCTTTCACATTACACATAGTCATATATAATCATATTTGACCCAGTATTCATGTAAATGCATTGATCAGTGCAGCTGTAAAGATTCCTTGTTAGGTTTGAATATAACTTCTTCTCTGGACAGATGCATAGATGGATGTCTACTAACTAGTTAGAAGTTAGCTGTTAGTAACCTGATGGTTCAAGATGATGTACACTAAAGACATGTGAGAAGATTACTTGTATTGTCTTCTTAACTTCAACCAAAAAAAAAAAAATCATTTTTGGTGCTGATGCCAAATCGACAGCATGGGTTGGATTTTGACATAAAGCTCTTGCTCGGTGCCATTTCAAAGCTGGAACATAATGTATAGCTCTGAGCGTGAAGTCGTAGTCAGATGACAAATTTTTTTTGGGTGGAAAACAAATTAGCAGCCAAAGTGTGAATATGAACAGAAGTGAGCTGCCTTGCAGTCACACTAATGATGATGTGGGAGCAACTGTGTTTTCTGCATTCGCTCTCTGCAGCCTGGCTTGATTTCAGCGAAAGTGACAGAAACCAATTGCTGCATTTTAAAACAGCTCCGTATTGCTTCACTTGGAACGGACGACAAGTATGACAAATAAATGCTGGATTAAACCAGTTATAATTTAGTCCACAGGAGTTAGATTATAGGCTCTATGTTAGATAAAAATAGTTGATTTTGCTTCTGAAAGCAATAGGCCTGTATAGCCAACAAATGGCTGTGGTTACATTGTATTTTCTATAAATACATTCAGGAGGAATGTGCAGCCTAAACCCACACAGTAATTCATTCATTGTTGAAACGATTACAGTTGTTTTGTTTTTTTCTCTCCTGTGAAACCTTCTAGTAGCCCCAAGGGGACACGTGGGTTCATCTTGAAAACCTCTGCCCCAGTTTCATCTCTTCCATCTTTATCATTTGATTATCGGTGGAAGCTGTAAAATATTTCAGCTCACGCCTCTTGCTCGCTGCAAAAAACACAGCAGCGTGTTCATAGGATTTAAATGTCACAACATCTGAACACTAACTCCGTGCTCAACCTCGATACAGGATCATATCATTTTGTGTAAAATATCATGCGAACTATGGCACCAGTCCTGCAACTGATTCTACTTTTATGAAGCTTTTAGTTTCATATTTAGACTGAACTGTGTCTGAGAGATGTTATTTCTTTAGGCTACAGTTCGTGGTCTTCCTATAGTAGATTCATTGCATTACATTGCGCAGGTGTCATTGGTATTTTGTCCACATCCCATAGCTGTCTTTAAGTGCTTATTTCTATGGCGAGAATGGAAACATATATTTTAGAATTATCATGTGGAAGAGTAAAATACAGAGACATGGGACAAGTAAGCCACCAAGTTATTGAGGGTAAAAAATTCTGTAATATGCTATGTAATGTGTAATGATGCCATAAAAATGATTAAATATTTGAAGATGAATACAGAGAGAGATTACATTCAGTATATTTATATCATGTTAGATACATTGGGATTCAGGCTCTTTTTATGGTGGACTTGAACCATAAAAGCTGTCAAAGTGACAGACTGTGTATCCCTGAATATACCGTCTGTATGAGTGAACGCACTTGTGCAGCTGTGATGAGACTCTTTTTCAGCCATTATAAATGTGTTGTAAACCGAGATCCAGTGAGGCGTTAACATGTTTTTCCCACAGATGTGACATACAGATCTAATGTGTCTACAATGTGGAAAATTCCATCTGATGTCATTTTTCTGCCTTTACACTGAATCCTGCACCATGACGTTGTCCCATTAATGGGTACAGTGTGGTGCTACATCTTGAGTGTTGGGGCTTTGGCTCCCACCGGGGCCAAATTCTGATAAAAATGTATGTGCACATGGTACTCTCAGACACTTCAGATGAAAGCGTCTAATTCATGTTTGAATGTTTTATTCAGATGTTTTATTTCAGATCGCTGATCTCCCATAAGTCCGTCTTTAACATGGTCACTTCTTCAGAGCTGTCTGTTGGTGGAGAATCATTAGTTAATGAAATTGGTCAGTCACAATCAGCATAGTTTTATTGATTCAATTCTATAAATCTTCAGTGGACTATAAAAGTCAAAAGTGCCAGGGCCAAATTTAAAAAAAGAAACATCCTCTATCTTGATAATTTATAGGGATGCGTTTAGCATACATTTTGGTGTATTAACCCTATTTGATGGAAATAGGCCATGAAACATGATCATTAAGGATTGGCATCTGAGTTATAGTAATAGGCCAAACGTTTGTGGTTTCCAACACAATAAATAACCAAGCAGCTCTATTACTGTAGGTCCAGTTGTACAGGCTGAGCTCTGCCAAGCTAAAGGAGGCCTGTTCCCCATATGGCAGCTCCTGGGCTGGGCTGATGGCCCCAGGAATTTGAATTTCAAATGGCACCAAATCCTGAGGGAGGAGCTCAGCTTTGGGGTGAGAGGCCAGCTGGAAATGAGATGCCAAACATGGAGGCTGACGGGAGAGGTGAGGATGGAGAGGGAAGCACCGTAGCGCACCGAGGCCACAGGAGAAGATGAGATTTTCATCGACACACAAAATGTCTTCTGCCGAGAGTGGGAAGAGAGTAATATTGAAACCTGTCATGTTTACGTAGCTTGAAATTTGTCAAACCTCTCAGAAGCTCAGGAGACTCCCTTTTAATGGCAAAATTTTACTTTAACATAAATAATAATGACATATTTTATATTACATGCTGTATGATTATATTTGATTATGAATACTACATTTTTAAATATTTGGAACTTTTCCAAAATGTAGGACTATACCCAATACTAATTATATATATATACTGTATACACTAGACATAAAAGAGGTTTCTGGGAACATATGCATGAACATGTTCATATGGGAGAGGAAATGCTTCTGGATTTGGAAGCTTGTGATGTGCCATTACCATTGCCATTCTCTTACCATTTAGAGTACATTTCACTCAAACTGCACCTTTAAAACATATATAATTCAGGAAGAAATCGACTGATGGATGAAATGACCAGTGAGCACAACATAACAATTCAAAGCCAGAAGTTCCAACATATTACTTTGACATCACTTCAACCACGTCCAGGGTTCAAAATTTACTTTTTGGTCTACCTGCCTTTGTCTGGTAAACTGAAACAATAATCCAAAATGTCTTTCAATTACATTAAACTGTTTTTTAATGACAATTACATAAATCAAAAAATTGCATTACAACTATTGACAGTCACATGTTGCATGGTGCCACCAGTGTGCAGTGTCAATGCCAAACAAAATGTTGTCAATCAACTTATGTGTTGTAGTGGTATAGACCTGTTTCAGCAGCCCGACCTTGGTGGCTGACCTATTTTTTTTTTATTAGATTATTTTACTTGCATTTGGCAAGTGGCGGGTGCTAATGTTCGACCCTGACCACATCCCTACAGTCAGACAAGCATCGCAACCACACAGCAGAAACAAACTGACACCGAAACAACATAAGTCATATCAGCACTATAGTTCTGAACCCACACTTTACTTTCCCCAATATCTGACAGATTCAGCTGGCATTTTCCACAAAGACCCAAGCGAGACGCCCTCTGTGGGGTCAGATGTGGTCAGTTTGGTTGCTGTTACTTTCCAGGAAGTGGAGCGAGCGTTATATAACCTAAATGTTTTGTGCACAGTGTGTTTGTCAGTTTATTCTTGAGGGGATTGCCGCCAAAGGTTATCTGTACTACAAAAGCTGATGTTAAATGAAGTGTTCTCACTCCAAATGAGCCATCAGCCATTTAAAAATGCAGTTTCATGATAAACGGGAGTACAAAACATTCAGGGAGCGCAGACATGAAATGATAAAGTTCTGTACATCCTGTGATAGTAGATCATTTCCTTACCCCCGAGACCAGGCCGTAGACGGTTGTCATATCCATCCAGCAGGCTGTCCAGGATCCGCGTGAACAGGGTGATGTTGGTTTTAAAGGCATCAGATGTGGCATCGGCATTCACTGACCTAGTCGACAAACACACAGTAACAACACAACCAGCTGAGGGACGTTTCACATAACAGGAATCTGATTACACTTTAAATCTATTTAGACTCATAACTGTTTTCCTCAGAGGCCTGATTCGTGGGGAAAAATATGGGTCGTTATTATCTGGCAGACTTCATACATGCCCACACAGACACACATACACACGCACATTGTTTCTCAGCCACACGGATGACCCAGTTCAAGGCAGAACAATTGTGAGCCATCTGATCTTGGAGCCAAAACACAACTGAATATGCAAATGTAATCAGAGCTAGAGATTCATGGTAAATAAATTCAGATAAGGGCCCACATTAAAGCTCGACATAATCACCGCTGTCGACAGCTCCGGCGCAACAGCCTCAGGTTACGGGTGTATTTTACTTGAAGCGGGGAAAGGGAATGTATATACAATATTAATCATTTTTCACATCTGGGTATTTTCTGTTTGGACCATTTTCCTCTAATTAGGCCTACCATCAGAGAAAGTGTTGGACTAATGTTACTTCTCACTTTCAAGTATGTTCTCTAGTAGAGCAACAGCCACATTATGATCACACCCATATCAGAACAGCCGACACGTTTTCAAGCTCTGTTAGCAGTGCATTAGAAACAGCATCAATTAAATCATAGTCAAACCTTAGATGAAGGAAACCTTAGATGAAGGAAATTCATTTTCACAATAATCAATTAACCTAGATTAATTCACCTGTGTTCAGCTAATGATCATGTGTTTGCTCATATGCATGTGGGTGTGTGTCAGCAGCTAATCTGACACACTGCTGGACCCATTATTTATTTATTTATTTTGCACATTTATGACTGGACGCTCAAAGACCCCTCGTGGTTGAGATTTTTTACAATTGTTGAAAAATCTATTTTATTGACTCCTCTGCCACGCTCTCACACATTTACACTGGACACACAGCCAGCACTGTACTCCATGTTCCCCACCCACCTGTCCAGACACACCTGGTGGAGATCTGCACTCTACTGACTGCACTCTTCTAGCTTTTATTGTGTCTTAGCCTGCTAACGTTGGCTTTCTAACTAGCTAGCTCATTTTCAAGGCTTGCTTCGTAGTTAGACAGCCAGTAACATTAGCTAAAATATGGCGAAGTCAAAAGCAATTCGAGACGTTTTCTGAACTATATCAGCTCATTCAACCATACTAATATGCTTTTTTGCAAGTTTTAATTATACTGTGATCCTGTTGTTTTGTAACTTTCAGCGTCCTGGTTGTAAAGATGGAAATATCAGGAATTTCTGATTACAACATATAAATAAATAATTCAATACATTATCTCACACTTAGATTACAAAAGTGTCACCAAACCAAACATCTAAAAAAAATTACATTTCAACACCATTACAATCAATACAGCTGATTTAAGAACAGCAACATACATGTGTTTGTGTTTGGTTCTGCGTGTTAGCAAACTGCTACAAATATTGTGTGGTGTGACTGAGTTTGGATGCTAACAATAATGGCCTAATAATGCTAACAGGACTGGTCATGTTAATGTTAAGGTTCTTCCCATTCTGCCAACATGGTTTAAAAAGACTTTTTTTCTCAGCAGACATTTTGACTTGTGATAAGAAAAATACAGGTGTCACTAATAACATTAATGATGGCTCTGTTACATTCAGGCGTCTCAGTGAACCAGCATGAACAACACCAGGAGAATGAAACTGAAGACACTAAACACAATTCAGCCATATTCAGTTTGATTATTTTTTTTCCTGCTGTGACATATTCGAACATGAAAAAAGGCCCAAAGCCTGAAGCACTGGACGACAGGATGGACAACTCGGCCGTCCCAGACAAGTTTTTAGACTCTGTCCATCAGTGGGGACATAATGGAGCCTGGAGGGGATTCAGTGGCCTTATTTAAATCTCCTCTCACGCTTCTGACATTGGCTGTTTCTTTCTTTCGCCAACCGTCTTCCAGCGTGAGCACTCGAATGACCCGAACTGTCACTCCTCGTATCAAAAGACACCTTTACACCTGATGTGATAATGTGAGATGTCCTCTGATGAAACAGCAGTGGGTGTCTGACCTTAGTTATAAAAAAAAAAAATCAAGTTGCAACGCAGATTTTCAGACATATCAATTTATAGATATTTGGCATGAAAGATTATTTTAAAGGACTTTTTTTTTTAATTTTATTGCAAGTTTCCATTTTATGATTTGATTCTTTTTTTTCCCCTTTTCTCTTATGTTTATTATAATGCACCAAGACACCAAAGCAAATTCCTCGCACGTGAAAACCTACTTGGCAATAAATCTGATCCTGAACTATTGATAGCCATATTCTCCTTGAGGCCATCTGGTCACACAAATTGCATTTCAAGGGTGACATTGGCTGCAGCTATTATCCTAAATTAGATGAGGCTATAAAAATAAAACCAATAAAAAATATATATCCAGTTATAGAGCAATGCATGTTTTCTAACATAGATGACACATAAGCTGATCTGCAGAATTTTGTACCATCAAACAACATTGGAAACCATATGAACTGTCCAGACCTCCATTAAAAAACTGGACTTGAATAAGCTCCATTTCCAACAAGGCAGCACTATTTCCCAGCCACATAATTACCCACGTGCCCTCAGGGTGATTTTTATGCTCAGGCTGAGGACACTGCCTCTCCTGACAACGAGTCTGATGCAAACTTGATGATCAGACCCAGTTGAGTGATCCTGGGCCTGTGCAGGACTCACCTGGTTTTCCAGAGAGCTGTGAGCGCCAGCAGGAGGACGAGGAGTGGAGGAGCGCTCTCTCTGCTCCACATGGCTGCTTCAACACCTACACACAGCAGGAGGGAAGGAAGGAAGGCAACCTCTGTTTAACATGCCTCTGGGTTTTCAGATGTGACCTGTGCAGCCAGCAGATGCATCATCTATTTGTGGGGATTCCCCTTAAACACGCCATAAAAAAAAAGATAGATGGAGAAGAGGGAGCTGAGAGAAATTAGTATTCACTGACACGCCTCCACTCACTGATCATCACTGTCACCAAATATATGGATCAAGTCATCTGAAGCCAAATATAGACTATAAATAAAATCATTAAACGAACAAGCACAATAATAATAATAATAGAAAATGTGAGATCAAGCTCCTCTCCCACGCTTTCCAGCATCACCTCACATCATAATAATAATTCATAATAAAATGAGGGTTTCCTTTGTGTCTGAGTAAAAAAAAAAAAAAAAAAAAAAAATCAGACTCACCTCAAGTGCACAAAGTACCTGCTGCAGCTGCGATCGTCGAGGAAAGTTAAAGAGAAATCAGCGCTCTCTCCTGCTCTGATCAGGCTCGATGAGTGCGAGTGTGTCATGAGAACAAAGCTGAGAAATCATAGTCCCAGCCAGCAGCAGCAGCAGCAGCAGGCATGCAGCCGAAATGCACTGGCTTTCATAGTGTCCCAAATTTCAAAAAAATAAATAATAAATAAATAAAATTCTAACAATGAGATGGTGAGAAATGAAAGGTTTAAAGAAAAATAAAATAAAAGAAGCCCCAGCAGATGTGGGAGCTGATCCTGGCTTCAGATTGCCCTCCTCAGCAAACCCCCCTCCCCTCCTCCTGCAGCTGGTAAAAAAAGCTCGATGTGAGTCGTGATAAGCAAGAAGAAGCACATCTCAGTCTCCCTCATCTCCACACACAAAAACTACAAAGGCTGAGGAGGAGACGCACTGGGTCCTAGAGACGGTTTGATATGCACTGAGCCTCCCTCCTGCAGCCCAGACCTTGGGATGTGGGCATGTTAATGAATGTTGCCTCCACTCACATTCATTACACAGAGCTGTATTGATTATGCAAAAAGCAGTCAGGCATTAGTTGCATTGTTGTGATGGAAGTGGCATGTTTGGAAATGGAGGAGCACATCATGGGTTCAAGCATTTTGGATGAGACAGGTGTGCTTTACTCACCAGAGCCTTGATCCTACTTTAATTTTGAGGCTCATACACTAGAAAAAAAAATGTGTTATTTCATCTGGACCTTTATATTTACTGGAATGAAAAAGCCACTGACACTGACACTGTCCGCTGATACTGATTAACGACTTTGTTTAGTGCATGAGGATCAACATCTCTATAATGTAAGTCAAACTCAGTTATGCACATCTGACTTCATGTTAAGGATTTATTTACTGTTTATTTTAACCAAATACATTTTTGTTGAACTTGTTTCATGTATCTAAGGCCACTCTGCACACTGATGTCTGAAATGTAAATGCCTGATCTCATGTATCACAAAATCAAAATATCGGTCTAAATATAAATTGGTTCAGACAAATTGATTTAATAAAAGGTGTTTTTCTTTGTCGTGTGTGTGTGTGTGTGTGTGTGTGTGTGTGTGTGTGTGTGTGAGACTGAGAGAAAGGATGGCCTTCTTGACACTTTGGTGTTGCTAGGAATGTGTATTGTGGTAGAAATAGCCAACCTTTTCAAACACTAACTGCATTGTAGTGTTTACAGTGTGAAGGCTTATTTCTCTGGAATCAGAAGCTGACAAATAAAGTAAATCTCCACCCTTGCTTGTCAACGACTGAGCCGACTGAGCCAATCATGATACTATCACCTGTTACCAATGAAACTGTTTTTTGTTTGAAACATGTTGCTGCCATCAAATTCAGAATAAGCAGATGTTAACAAAAATCAACGAAGTTGATGAGGTCAAAAATTCAATATATTATCTTTGCACTATTTTCAATTGAGTATACGTCAAAAAAGGATTATCAAATGACCACATTCTGTTTTATTTATGCTTTACACAGTGTCACAACTTGCTGTGTGGGAGCTGTTCTTTCAGTACCTATTACTGTACACAGATGTTTTAGTGGAGAAATGTAACTCCATCTGGCATGTAAGTGCTTTTTCTGTGTGTAACAATACTTCTAAATGCAATGCAAAGTTTAGAGAGTGGCAGTCTTTATTATCATCCATAAATTCCAAAAGGCATTCCTTTGGTGGCAGATCTCAGTCTGTGGTGTCTGTGGTTTCTCTGAATTACTGAAATAAAGAGTTCAATTTAACAGAAGACGAGCATATGAAATCTTGGAGAGAAAGTGTGTAATATGTTATATTTCAGTGACATCAGAGTAGCTTTCGTCCATTTGAGAACATGAATGTTGATGGGTACTCTTTGATGACCAGATTACCAGCTGGGTTAAATGCACCAGAGCCTCAGATTCACTGCATGCCACTTGGGGTTTGTTTGTTTGTTTTTTGATAATGTGGTTTTAAGACATTCATTATTTTAGTTTCGCTCAAATGGTGCATATTCGTATATTTCTCAGCCAATAGGTCAATTCGGCCATGAATCCTTTGAACGTAATAGACATTTTATATTGTGTTTGAAATCATATATCAAAGATAGAAACACCATATCAAGGACATAGAAATAAAAGTTTATGTTTGTGCTGCTCAACATACAGCTGTGTTTAAGAGGTAACTGTGGCAGATGCTCAGACAGGTTTCAAAAAGGAAACCTGGTGACTGATAACCCAGCACATACTCTGATTTCAGAGGCAGCAAAGGAAGTGAGTACTCACACTCTCACACACACACACCTCAAGATCAAAACAGACCACTGGACCTCAGGGGTTGGACCATTATCAAGCAGTCGCTGCCTGCCTTTGCTATACTTCAGACTAGAAGGCTGTCCCATTGATCTCTGCTCTAATCCATAGCTGTGACAGGTGATCGATGAGGCAGGTCATCTCAATAACTGTGACCTGCAGGCCCGACATCAAGCCCAACAAAGCAGGCAGGTAGGAAGCAGCCGGCTGAGGAAAAGCAAGGGCATCGAGGACGAAAGAAACACAATCTCCTATTTTATTCTAATAAACTGTGCTTGCATGTGTGTGCATGTTTGGTTTTCCTCTAAACTCTGCTTTTACTTGTGCAGCTAGCCCCTGCATTACATACTCTTACAGCACATTGTTTATTGCAAGATGTTGCATCACACTCAGCCTACTGCCAGGCCCGAGTGTGTCCCACTTGGGCACAATGAGTGACAATGCATATTGATCAGGTCCATGTAGACGAAGGTAAGCAAATAATTCCAGGTTGAAAGGTAGCGGTAAATATTTGATTTATATATATATATATAAACCTTTTACATCACTGACCCCACCGGTTTCATGTGTTTTAGGATTGGTTGGTGTGAGAAAATGATGTGTACAAGGGAAAGACCTGAAAGTCCTACCAAGTTAACATGCTTCAACACATTGTGATTGAAGTCACTTTTATTCAAGTCACATGCTAAATATCATCATTAGTATGAATAATGGAGGGTTGAGTAACTCCAATCTGTCCATTTGTTGGTAACAGACTTGTCCGTTAACCCTTTGTTTGTTTTTACAGCCACTAGCTTCCAATAGAGGGATTACCTGTAAGCAGCCAAGGGAGCAATACAAATGCGCGTTCTGACAGGCAGGGATTGATTGATGGGCTTTCAGTCAGCGGGGGAGCAGCTCTATAATGACCTGGTCAATCAGAAAAAACAGGTAACAGGAAAGTGTGCTGCTGCTGCTCTGCTGCATTTAAACAAGCTGATTCACATAATTGTTTTGCTTGTCGGAAGAACTTAGAAATGAATAGATGCATCTAAAAATATCGTCAATAACTCAACCGTCTGAGCAAAATATTTGCTTGTTGCAGAATAGAATCAAATACAATAGACTAGGATGCTTTCTAGCCATGTGAGGCGATGTGACTCACATGTATGCACAAATATCCATGCAAAGACACACATTTACAAACACACATGCACACACACAGCAGCCTCTGCTGGAGAAACACGGTATCTCACCCCACGTTGATTTGGACACTGATGTGAGAAAGTGAGCATACATGGACAATCTCCATCAACAGGTTTGATTTTCTGCTTTACAATTCAAAGCAGTGTCGTCACACAAGGCTCAGTGTTTGTGATCAGGCCGAGCACCTGAGCATAATATCGAATATGGACCCTTTGATGTGATCCTGATGTGAGAGTATATCACCAGGTGGCTGTTGACTCTGCTGACATTTTTTGGGGGAGAGAATACCTGAGCCTGTCATGCAGCATGTCAGTTGCATGTGGGCACGAGCTGGTTCACCAGGCAATGCTGGAAATGCTAAACCATTCTCAGGCCGGTTACCTCGGCAACAAGCCATGCATGGCAGAAGAAAGATGTTGTGAGAGAAAAAAGATGAGGAGCCCATCGAGGGGCTCTGACACTCTTAAAGTGATAGGTCGCCCTCAAAAGTCCTTTGTCAAATTGCGCCGGCTCTGTAGGCTGCACACGCTCAGAGTTACATGGTAATATTAAAGCAGCTGCCCCCCCCCTCCTGCAGAACTAACATTAACCATTATATGCTCCCTCATTTATCATTCTCCTTACTAAAGGCTCAGTTGACTTACAGGACTGTCCCCTGAGGTGCTGCTGTACTCCTTCTCAGGTGACCTCAATTCAACGTGTCAAATAAAATATTCATATTTTCAGTGTGATGTTCCTGAGCCTGTTTCTGGAAATGTTAACCAAATCAGTTATTACATATGGAGAGGAGAGGCAAAAGATCCTGACAGTCCTCTGGCGTCCGTGGCTCTGAGCTGACTGACTTCCTGTTGGCTCCCTCAACGCACGAATGTCATTAGATAAATTATAGACCCTGCTCTTCAAGACTTTTCAAATTTCATTGGACTGAATAGATCAAACTCCACTCATGGGTGAGACTAATGTATTCACTGTTTTATAGCCATCTCTTTTGTAATGAATGTGAGCGGGGAAGAAGTCATTTGGGGCCAGCGTGCGTCATGTTCATCCTGTAATTGGCCACCATGCTATAATCACCTCACAGTCCCATGCTCTTCCCGGGGCAACTTGACGTTACCGGGGCTTTTGCACTGAAACAACTGAAGGGAATACAGGCATTAAAATACAGGTTCATCATTTTTCGTTGTTTAAGTTTAGGTATGAACGCACTATGAACAGATCTTTTAATGAGCAATATGAAACACAAGCAAAACCTCTTTCAGTGCACACATGGGAACCTCCTTATTGTTTGAAGACGGACTTGAAAAAATATGAATCTATCCTTTAATAATATAATTAGCTACACTGAAAATCCAAGTTATTTTTAAATTTGTATTTCTTCAGGACCAGGGTGTAAAAACCATAAAGGCATGAAGGCTAAACATAAAACCTGAAGGGTATGGGTGCACGAAAGAAACATACTTACTGTGTGTGTTTGTCTCCCAAAACAAATTCAGGAAGAGGGCAGCAGTTAAAAAAAAAATAAGAAGAAAAAGGAATAACCTCTTGTCTTGATCATTTTGATGAATTCAATTTTCTTGGCACAAAGCCTTCATCAGAGCACATATGTGTGTCAGCACTGTGTCTTTAACATGCAAAGTGGCAGCTCCTTTGAATCAACAAAATCGTACCACATATGGAAACTTTACGTCCATCAGCAGGGATTTAGAGTGTTTGATTGACAGGTGCAGCGCAGAAACACCTCGTCTCTGAGCCCAGAGCGCCACAGATGGAGACAAACAAAAGTTCATGTAGAGTTCATGTTCTCGGTTGCCAGATGATCTCACTGTTACAAAATGCTAAAGCATCCTATTTTTTTTTGCCTCTTGTTGTATCTTATATAACTCAAGAGATGAATCAGGCACATTTAGCTAATAAAAATTAAAAGGTCACTCTCATGACCTTGCATATTATTTGTGTAGCAGGAGATTTCTCCACTCACCGTTGCTAATTTCCCTCAGGTTACTAAGGAAACTAAACCTCCCTGTTTTGCTGGTCATGCGTCTGCCATCTTCAGCTCCAGAGTTTCGTACAATAATTCCCTTTTTATCCACGGCTAAATTTAACTGCCAAGCCAGTGTACAAACAGCGGAGAGCTAAACCGTGGGCTCTCACACCTGGTCTCATCTCAGTATCACAGTACAGAAGAGAAACTGGAAAAATGACAGTGATGTTTTTTTTTGTAGATTTGGACCTGGAGGTGGGCAGTTTCATATTGAGTCATTGAAATAGTACAAAGCTGAAAAAGCAGTATTGTTTGGCATGAATGCACAAACCGATTTACTGTGTTTTCCTTTATGAACAGTATGAAAAGATGAGTGCCAGCACGTCTGTCAGTGGCCAAAAGTGATTATGCACAAAGAAGTATTTACGTGTTGTAGGTCAAACCACAGTGCACATTTGTTTTATCATTCATTTTTGGGAAAAAAACTGACTGGCATGGTACCAACCAGAATATGGTGAGGAAAAAGTCTAAAATTGTGGCAACTGTGACAAAACACTTTTCCTCTGTCTTTTGAATATCCTGATTCAGAAGCTTAAATCAGAAAACGTAATGTCACCTTTTGAATTTGACTTAATCTAACAGGGTGAGCAGGACCGTAGAAAACACTGAGGGCACTGAGTTCATGTCCTCTGCACTATTTATGGGATTTCCATGGTTTGAGTAACCTGGTGGGTAATATCCTATTGTAATGGGGGTGTGGTGGGACCCAATTGCAACACACGGAAAAATGGAGATTGTTGGTAATGTCCTTTATTTTGCATATAAGTGAAGGCAGCAGGTGAGGCAAACCAAAGAGAGTCTCTAAACCACAGCAAAGACAGGAGACTAGATAACGTAGTCCCTAATGCTGACAGCCACAGAAAACAGACAAACAAAACCAGGTGCAGAACAGGAACAGAGGGCTGTGGTAAAGTCCAGGTAAATCCAAACAGGCAGGGATGGCAACAGAGAATTAAAGCAGGAAGAAGGTGCTAAGGAGTCTGGGGAAACATCACAAAGCAAAGAAAGCAGAACAGCCTGGTAAAGGCTGAGTGAAATGGAGTGGCCTATATAGAGTCCTGATGATGATTAGCTGCAGCTGGGAACACAGGTGACTAGATGAGGTGGGAGTGGCCAGCAGGTGAGGTGAGGCAGAGGCGGGGTGAGTGGAAAAGATCCTGGGGTGAAAACTATGGTGTGACAACCTATGACAGACAGAACTATGACAAGACACAGAGACTGGACTAAGACATGAACAGGGCAGAAATGTGGCTGGCAGGACTAGGACATTGCTGGACTCAGACAGACATGGCAGGACTCAGACAAGACAAGAGAGAACTAAGGTGCAGAGGCTGGAAACAGACATGACAGGGAATGTGACTGGGCAAAAACTAAGGTTGAACAAAGGCAGAACTAAACTAAGGCACAGGGACTGGACACAGACGGAGAAGAACTGAAAAGTGGCTGGCAGGATTGTGACTGAACAAAAACTAAGGCTGAACAGAGGCCTGGCTGGCTGAACTGTGACACCTATAAATTAAAACTTACACATGATGGGTATCTTAAAGGCTTAATCCAATGTATTTATACATAGTCATTATAATAAATTTATATACAAATGCCAACAAAAATAAATCAATAAAAAATTGGCCTGGGGATCAATTTTATTGTCTATACAACATTTCACTTTTGTGCATATGCATGCATATGTTTGTCAATGTTAATTTGACAAAATATATCAAACTGCTCAAGAAACAGTTTAGAAAAGTTTCCAGATTTAAATCAGGGAAAATCTGATCAAAGAATATCTAAATAATAATTTGGGAGACCATCTAGGGACTCATGACCTCAGTATTTCTGCAGCACTGGCATCAACCCTGAGTAGGAATTCTTTGATGTTTACTCTTTATGCAGCTCTTCAACACTTCTCCAAGGTGATTTTGAATGAGGATGATGGTGATTAGTAGTATCAGTAGTGGTAAGAGTATAAAATATGACAGCATCTCATATTTCTGCTTCTCTGTTCAATCAACAGCACAGAGGTGGACTGTGTATTTCCAGATGCTGCCGTACAGTCCAAACAGCCACTAGATGGCACAGAAGGTTTAACACACATTATGTTACATTCATTCATTATATGTGCGCTGTGGTATCAGGCAGCACAGTCAAGTCCTTGCATAAATGTTTTTTGAATAAGATGATCTCAACTGACATTCAACAGGCAATTAAACGTTGCTTTTCCAATGACATAGCAGTGATAAAACATCTGCAGTGACACATTATCCTGTTGGACCTGTGACATTCTTTTATTCTTCTTCTCTGTCTTCGCAGCTTTTCACATTGCTCTTTGCCAGCTGTGTAATTGTTTTTCTCTCTAATGCAATGAAATGAATGATTAGTGTCTTGTAAATACAACTTATATATATATATATATATACACTCTGAGCTATTTGTATATGAAGCCACTTCATCTCAACTGCAAAACACATTTGTCTTTGCATGAAGACGTCACGTTGTTGCTTTAACAGTGTGAAAACTGATCGTTCAGACAGGGACAGCTTAGTCATTTCTACACAAGAGAAACCAGCTGCATAGGCATCTTATTATGTAGATGACCTCCTGTGAAAATCACTTGACTTTTTAACCTTTTAAGATAGATGTGTGATTCTTACTCTGTAGTAACCACAACACAGAAAGTCAATGAATTAAGCTAAAAATAAAAACTAAGATGTTCTATTTGGTTTTCTTGTGAAAAGGGTATCTAAAACTGCATCAGTTTTAGACAAATGTTTCCACAAACACAACAAACCTATCTGCATTTGATTTGGACAAATTAGGACATTAAAGGTGCAATGAGTAACATTTCCACATATTTCTGAAGGGGTGCTAATCATCCCTGTTGTGAAAAGGTCACATAACACAGCAAGAATTTACCTCTTGAGGGCAGGAAAACAAGCTGTAACACAAAACTGAAATATTCTGACTTTGTAAAGTTGTAATGGTTAATGTTGGCCAATTGTTGCTGATTGACACATTCAGCAGACACAGAGGAACATTCGCATTCATTTATAGCTGTATGTCTGTCCACCTGATGAACATAAGTCTTCTTCTTTTAGCTCCGCTTTGATCTCCACAAACTCCAGAGGGAGTAACTGTCTCCTGCTAAACGCCAGAAGTCGGATGATAATTCTCTGTAGGTTCATCACTAAGAGCTGCTCCTTCACATTACATGTAGTCACTTCATCCATTGTTTATAGAACTATATTGATAAGTACAGCTTCATTTGTCCATATCAAACAGTAGGGGGAGCGATGGAGCCTCATCTACATGTTACATCCAATATTTACAGCCCCTGTAAGTGGATCTATAATTAACATTACTACTTGTCAAGGGAAAGATGTTAACGGTAAGCAGAGTTCTCATTATGCACTTTATTTCTTAGTCTGTGATGGCAGGATGCCAACACTAGTCACCAGCCTTACATGTGATGAGCTGTGACACCAAACTGGCGAGCTAACTTACCAGCTGTTGTTTTCCATGGACCCAAGAAAGGGAAGGAGGAAGGAGAGGATTTCAGCTGTGTTTCCTCTACTAGTCATATAATCCATGTTTGTATTTTGTAGTGGCATTTTCTTATCTCTATTTTGAATTTCGTTCTTTATCTTGATATATAAGCACACTGTAATGCTGAGCAAGAGGCAAAAGACCTGCAGTTTAAACTGCAAGTGGCCACGTTCAACATGTTCTCATTCCCAACTCGTCAAATATGGCAGCTTGGTCAGTGGCTACGCTGCAACATTTCATAACATTACGCTGAAATGTTGTACTGTTAGGTTTAGGAAAAGATCATGGTTTGGGTTAAAATAAGTTACAAACATTAAGTTGAATAACTTCAGTTACGTATCTTCACTTATGTACATAAGTTAAGAAGAAGTCAGCATTCACTTTTGGTTTGAAACTTGACATGAACCCCAGTCTCCTGGATGAGAGTCTTGTGTTTGAACCCATTCAACCATCTCCATATGTTAACTTTATATTGAGTTACCTGACAGTGGTACCTACAGCACCATAGTTTGAAGTGCAGAGCCACTGATCAAGCTGCTGTTTTTGACATAGTTGGGACTGAGATCAGGCTACATACTGTAAATAGAATTTCATTTTAAACTTTACCTTCTGAATTTCAGAATATACCTTGTTCACAGGGTCAAGACTGGTGCTGCCTTCCATGTTAATGCCAGCACCACCTGAGTCAGGCAATCAGTTTCTAAAAAATATTCTCTGCTAATTCAGTCAACATCTGCACTTCTTCTTCCCTATGTAAGCTTATCAGATTATCCCTCGATCTAGCCTGCATGCTTTTAGCTAAATGCAGCAAGCAGCTTATCTGACGCTTGTTCTTGGCCAGCAGATAGTTTAATGTAATCACTATATCATGACACGGAGCTTCCAGCAGACTCAGTATCATTGCTGGCACATTTACAGACAGCACGGTTGGTTTTGAATGCAGCAGCTGGAGATAAGTATGTCGGGTATTTATTTGCTGCTTTTTCTGTCAAGCCAATTAATTCCTGGAGTTTTCATTGATAATTTGACACGACACTATCTCAGGTATCAACTTTAAAGCTGAGCTATTATTATAGTTATTTGATGTAATAATAACACAGAGAATTATTACCCAACACTGCAGTTTCCCTCTATCTACTATATGGAGCAATTTAGCATCTTTGACTCACTGTTTTGGTTTCATGGCCCAACTTAAATGTTTTGGTTGTCTCCCAGCAAATGTCCACCAGTATAATTGTGCTCTTAACTAAAGACCAACTTAACCAACTAACCAAGACTGACACACGAGAAGACACTGTGTCTCCCGCTTGTGTCATACCATATTCAGCAGTACGTTTGTTCATGTATCCAATGAAGCTACAACATAAAGCAGGGATTTGTCTAACATGTTTAATCGCCTTTCTTCAAAACAGTGCAGTGGGATAAGGACTAATAAATTAAACATTAGTTCAAAAAATATTTTTATCAGCATATCAACCGTAACAACTTGAGTGGATGACAAACAGTTCAAGTTGGAACAATGTACAGTTAGTACCATATTGTGTTGTCTCGCTTTAGATAGATTTAACGTGGCATCGGGACTAAGAACACAATACACAACTATCATTTTCACAAGTCCATTTCACCCAGGCAGAAAATCACCTGCAAACCAGTGCAGTCAAAGTGCTGCACTTTTGTTAAAATATTAGTACAACTCGAGGGTCTGTTAGTGTTTGATTATGAGTTGAATTAATTAAAGTGTTTATCTTAAATTCTTACATAATGGAAAAGCATTGTGATGAGTACTTTGGTGCAGCTTTAGTTTATGTAAGGAAGCCATTTAAGGTTGTGTACATACTGTATGTCGTGTTCTAGCTTCTGTTTACATTATTGCTGTCTTTGTGTGGCTTATCTAGTAGGCCTACTCTAAATATTGCTTTAGGCCTAATTGGTGCTCCTACCATTGAGTATTATTATTGAGGGATTTATCAAAATCATGACTATACAAATCACTGTTCCACATCACCGGTGCAAACACGTACCAGCAGAAAAGAGGAGAACTTTTAGGCTCTTCAGATAAATCTTGTGACACAACAATCGATGGGAATCATGTCGTCCTTCTTCACTGGGAACATCAGTAACCCCCAAAATGACTTGCAATTGTGCTAGAAAGTATAATACAAATTATAATGTATTACTATATTAACAACCATGGGTCTGCATGTTAATTATCTCGGCCTATTGCATTCCAAAACTGGGTTAAGTGAGGTCTTATTACGCAAGAAACCATTCAGATGCACAAGCTGCTTGAAAAGTGTGGGGGAAAAAAGAATATTAAAAAAATGATGGTTAATTGGAAAAAAAACCCTCCAGATCTTTTTATGTGACACATACAATATCAGATAAACAGTAACATATGCAGTGTCAATATGATAAAACAATGGGGTGAGTCCTTCCCACAATATGTGAGCACATAATCAAAATATACACATATATATATAGCATGTCTCTGGAAGCTGGAATGGAGATGCCCCTAACAGGTACACTGGTGATCAGAGTTCAGGAGCAAGTGTTTTCAAGCTCCTCCAAAAAACAATAATGTAGTCTATATGAAGATATGACCAAATATGACAATAAAGCTGAGGCCCATTTCTGCTAGTTTTACGCTAAATCAAGAAACCTTAGATACAGGAAAGATTTAGCCTAAAGGACTCTCATCCACAAAGACAGATGAGTGATAAGAATAATATGGAGGGTAGACCTATATAATCTCTTGAGAGAATCTCGTGAAATGAAACTAGTCCTCATTTTGCTGGAGACCCTGAATCCCCCCCAGTCTTTAACACAATGCAGTGCTATCCATTGATCGTTCATTTTCACAAACAATAAAATAAGTGCAAATCTGTCTGTTAGGGCATGTTGTGCTGAGACCTGTCTCATTCTCATCTGGCATGTTGCTCCCTCTAGTGGTCCATGTCCTCATCTCCTCAAGATCTAAATGCTTTCTCTACAGTCTGATGCCATGGACAGGATATAACAACCAACATAAGTCTGTTCAGAAATCTTTCTTTATAACACACAACCGACCATCAGCCATGTGTTTAGGAGAAATCATACCATGTCCTCAGCCACTTACACCTCACTTTGTATGACTGAATTGAATTATTTTGACCATTTATTGACTGTAAAAAACAACATTTCAAGTTTCAAGAAATTGACACCATAGTGAATTTCTTGCTCTAATCTTCCATTGGCCTGAAAGACTTGGAATGACCTGAGAGACCTAAATACTAGAATTTTCAATTTTCAGTTACATTGAGTTTGATTCTCTACCTAACATTTCTTGTTGACACATTCTTCTGTGGTCATGCTTCACTAACATGATGATTTAAAAAGCAAAACTTCCAAAACTACTGTAAATGCTGCAAAACATAACACATGATCACTTTGCAGTGAATTAAGTTAACTTTTTCTGTTTTATGGATGTATTTTATCACTGTCTTATTGTCACTTGCAGCACTGAATTTCAGGTAATTTAAAATGCTCTTTTGTCACAGTATATAAAAATAAACAGGTTTCAAAGTCACTCTATATGAGCATGAGGAGTAACTGTACGTTTCCTAAAAACAAGGTGAGTCGGACAACCCTTACTCCCAGTACATTTTGTGTCCTCAAATCCCACATGGTGAAAATAAAAAGGAGGCTTTGCTTCGTCAGCAGGAAACACAGAATTTAAACACCTCTAAAGTTAAAGAAACTTTTCAACTTCTAGAAAAAAAAGAAAAGAGAAAAGAAAAGAGAAAGCCTGAAAAATGTCATCTCAATTGTCTGTTTCGAAATTTTGAAAGCACTTCTGCCGGTGTGATTGTTTTGTTCATGTGAAGTAAATGGGGTCAGTGGTTAATGACAGTCGGGCGCCTCCAATTCTCTGATTCATTTTTGTTTCACTGTTATAATCCGGCGGCTTTTCAGAGGACTCAATCATGTGCAATGCTATGCAAAATTGAAAAAGTGTCCTGAGCCTGTAGAGCTCTTTTCTCAGTACGTCAGAGCCTATTGAAAATGAACACTTCTGGTAGGCAGTCAGCCATACAAGAAAAACAGATGCTGAATTAAACTCTCATCACCGTGTTAATTAATATGCCTGAATGGCAACAAGCATGATAACTTTCTCTGCTGTGACATCCACCTCCTGTCTGTTCACAATGAATAGAGGAGCACGTCCATTGTGTTCAAAATTAAAAGGGGTCAGATGAGCCACTAGAGGGAGCATTGTGCCATGATTTACTTCAAAAAGTGCTTCAAAACTACAATGAATGCCCCACTTTACCCAACCATCTGCTTTTTCTAGCTTTTGAAATGAAGCTATTTTGATGCTGTGAACTATTTAAACAGCTGAAATGACAATGATTAATTGAGAGCTTGATCTCAAGATGCGCTTGAACTTTCCACAAACCTGCACCGTGTCAGCTTTCAAAATGGCAGAATGAGCGTGTGGAGCATCTTTAACTATCTGTCTGTCATCTAGAACAGCATGTTTGCGTGATAGAAAAAACAAAACCCCAGAAAACCCACAACCTGGCGTTGGCAGCTCCATCAATCATGCACACATTTAAAGCGGCAGAATCACTCCACATAAACAGTGAACATCAATCTGTTGTTGACAGGGTCCTCATTAGTACACAGATGTTCTGTGTTTTTATGATGAGATTTTTTTTTTTGCACACTGTTGTCAGAGACAGAGACAGAGAGGGAGCGAGGGAGAGTGAGGCCAACAGGGAGGTAATAACGGCAAAATCAATTTCACACATGACTGCATTTAGGAGAGGTGAGTGGCGGCGGGCATCTTGATCTGTCCATCAGCCCGCATGTTTGTCACCAATGTGGCAGCATCATAACTCCTGTTAGAATAACCGATCGACAAGGGCCAACAACCATGGCTACACGGATGATATGGCTATTAGAGCAAGAAACAAGGCACCCACCAGATCATGAATCCCCACATACGCCCTATCCCAATGACATCTCTGTCTGCAGAGGTGTACAGAGGAGCTGGGCTCATCCACCGCCTGTGAAACCTTCAACTCCACTGAATGACGGACAAGAAAATTAGGTCATGAGGAAATAATTGTCAAGCATGATTTTTGTAATTCTATAATATATAATATAAGGATAATAGCCTATAAATTATTTTGTAAGCACACTACAGATGACTGATATGTAAAATACATCTGTTGAGGTGCCATAGAGGCCAGTTATTTACCAGTAATGTAATTTATCATGGTCTCAAGTCAGAAGTCTTCTTTGCACTCATTAGAGTGAGTGATAACTGAAAATGTCACTTTGTCCAGACAAAAGACTCAATGACAATAAACCCCCCACTGCACCTCAGAACAGTAACAGGAGACGGCCGAGAGGACGATTTCCTGACGTCATGTTGTGTGATATTTAGGTAATGACGCCCTTCACACATTCAAAGATTCAGTTATCAGCACTATCTTTCATTACCTCTGAGGGTCACCAGACTGCACAAGGTCCTGATCACACTGGAGGCTATTCTTTCGATACGGTCGAAGGTTTTCTGGGTTATTTTCACGGCACTTGGAGGACAGTACTGAATGCATAGTGTGGAAAAAAGTTTGATTCACAGCAGAAATACATTGGATCGTGGGGAACTATATGTCACATCACATCTCTTGTGTCCACAGAGATCAACAGGATTTTATGTGGGGAATGTTGGGAAATACACTTACTCACTTTCTTGCCCAGAGTTAGATGAGAAGATTGATACCACTCTCATGTCTGTGAAGCTACAGCCAGCAGCGCTTAGCTAAGCTTAACTTAGCTTAACTAACATGGGGAAGTGGCTAGCCTGCTAGCTGACTTCCAGGAGTCTGATTAGTGAAATTAATTAGTACGTCTTCAAGGTGCTGGTAGGTGGATTTTGTAACCTTTGGACAGAGTTTGTCTTTATGCCAACCTAAGCTAACCAACTGTAGCCTTGTATTTAATGTATGACAGATGCGAGAACTCTCAACAAGAACGCAAAAACATGCATTTCCCAAAATGTTGAATCATTTCTTAAACACGATCTTAACAGAGAGAGCAGAACTGCACTGTGTCTGTGCTGCAGACTTTTATTAGGAAGTTTTCCTGCTGGTAATATAGTGCAGCTAGAGTAAATCCCATTAACTCTAGCTGGCACAATTAGCAGCGGCTGAATGAAAGACTGACAGCTGCACATCAGCTGAGACTGCCTGAAAATATAAAACTCAGACGGCGGTTCTGCTTTCGGCTTTCAACAAACAGATGCCCTCTCTCTTTGTTAAACCTTCACATGTGTCCCGTGTGACACAACACTGCTTGGCCTCTGCTCCCTAGACCCCATCCAGTGACACGTGAGGTTTAACACGATGAAATGCAGTGACATAATGTATTTATGTGTTATAACTGAAAGGGTTAATTCTCAGTCACATCTGTTAGACACGATTAAGGAGGTGAATGACAGCAGCCAGAGCCCTCCCCTGGAGCAGTTTTTAACAGATCAGTCACATTCACTTATTGTTCATGCCAAAATGCCCAGAAACAAACAACCAGCTCACTATTTTATTGCTGCAGTGATCGACTGCTGAATCTCTTTACTTTCTGTTCCTCCTATCTGTTCATGCAACGACTGTATTTTAATCACTTGCACAATCTTTGTCTACTATTCGCCAACCCATTATGGCAGGAAAGAAGCTTAAATCCTACTGTTACATGAATTAATAACTTGTCTTCACTACTTTGTGCACAACCGAGCCCCAAATTTCATCTTCAGTATTTCCAGATTAGTTAATCCAACTTGTATAAGAAAGATGCTTAGTTGGTACTGTACAAGAGAGGATTTCAGGGCTGATCAGTTCCCGACCAAAGCTCTGCTCAGCTTGGTTTGAGGACTTTCATTCAGACCAAAACCTCTATCTATTTCATTTTAGTTTAACCGTCACCACAGTCCCCGTGTTCTCTCAAATAATTTAACTTCATCTAGCCTGCTGGCACCAAAGCAACAAGTCTTAATATTCAAACTGAAGCACACTGTAATCATTAAATATAAATCCATTTATCCTAATAAATTGATATATTTACATAGCGTAGGTGCAGTTCGTTTCAGGACGGTGGTGCACACATCCGAACATCTTGCCAGGTGCAGGGTACAAAAATAGGAAAAAATGAAAAAATCCCATGCTTTATCTTGACTGCAGGCCAAAAGGGATCATGAGGCAGTTGAAGCCAATGAAGACCTTTACAGTCAGACAGCACGATATAAAGAGGACAGTAGCATATTCCAGTGTGCAGGTGTTCTTTCTTCTGTTGAGTCAGATATTTCTAATTTGGCTGATTTGTTCCCATGCTTGCTGTTCGAGGACCTTAGGAAGAAAAAAATAAATGTATTCTGAGTGTGTTCTCCAGGATATGAAAGTGCTTGGTGAGCACTTTTTTGTTTATCTGTTTGGCAAGAACAATAGTTTCCTCTTATTGTTTGCAAACTCCCATAATCCTTATTTGCTTCCCATCTGTTGAAAGAAATGATTCTTCACGCTTGCTGCCAGAGCAAAGTCTAGCCACCTTTCGCCACCATCGTGTCCTTTGATAAGTAAACCACCCAGTAGACCATGTTAAAAGCCCCGAAGGACACTGGGAACAGGATCCGTGCATACTTGTCAATTTTGCTGGTTCCACCCATACCGGCAGTAGTGGGCTGAGAGCACGGCGTCTGCTTTAGCTCCAGTTTGTTCCCCATCATCTGGATGCGCTCCAGCTTGGGCCCCAGCAGATGCTGCAGAGACGAGGAGCTGGTGTTCTGCTTGCCCGGCGTCCCCACCATCACGTCTGGTGTGGAAGCTGCACCCTGGGGTGCGCTCTTCACCAGCTGGGCGGAGGAGGAGGCCACGCTGAGCAGGCTCTCAGACTTGGGGCTGGAGCGAGAGAGGGTTGAGGAGCTGCCGTTGACTCCGCCGGCTAAAGGTCGCAGCGGCCTCGCTCTTCCCACTCCTGAAATGTTGGTGGTGGACTGAGCTCTCTGGTGACTGCTGGCCTCTTGGTGGGTAATATAATTCATCCGCTTCCTCAGGTTACCATTGGTATCAGGATTCTGCAGCAGACAGAGAAACAAAACAATAATGATGTACTCTTGCGTTACAGTTGCACTGATACAGAAGTTCTTAAAAAACACTTAGTGTGGAAGTTCCTTGTGGTTATTTCTACAACAGAACTGGACCAATCAAGTGACCAGCCAGTATTATTGTCCAGTGTTAGCTGGCATCAGTGTTTGCTAATAATTTAGACTATTCAGATCAGGGTTAGTGGCGAGGACCAGCAACTTACGGGGGTGGGGTTTAGTGAACAGTCAACTGCATTCTAGATATGCCATTGATACATTTGAGGTAATTTAGAAACAGTGTCTCTGTTTTCATCAAAAGAACTCTGGCAAATATAGTCTGGAATATAGTTATCAGACTGAATCAGTATCAGACATTCTCATTCTCACAATGGGTTTTTATTTTACTGGACCTGGGATCCATTTCTCGACTACCTGGGTACCACTGCACCTCATAGGATGAGGTCAGGGCTTATAGACCTGGCCTGGGTAAAGGAACGGACTTCCTGAACTCTTGTCCTTCGTTTTTATTTAATTATTATTGTTATTATTATTGTTTATTTTATTTATTTATTCTATTTTATTTTATGTTTTGTTTTTTTAATTAATTTGTCTATTTTATTTTAGGTATCTCTGCCAGGTTTAAATGCCTGTATTTTTGCACTATTACTATTGCTATACTTTGTACTATCCCTTTCCACACATGCTTTGCAAAAAAAAAAGTTTAATAAAAATATGTTTGAAAAAAAAACCCCTGATAAACAGACCTATTTATTATTATTATTTTAGTGATAATATGGTGCCAAGCTAAACTTCTGGTCTGGGTGAGTCATAAAATAAGCTTATTTTGTTAAAATGTGGAGCCATATTTGAGAGAAAACAACATGAGGATTTGTGGTGTGAATAACGCTCACATTCCTCCTGTCTGCGTCACATTTGAAGGGACTTGCAGACAAGGTAAAACTCACTTGCTTTTCCTTTCTGCGAAGCGGGCCGGGCAACATAAACCTTGTCATATTGATCTGATTACAGTCCCCCTGACACAGATGGCCTTCATCTGGAAGCAGACGATAGAGTGTGTGCAATACAGATGTCACTTACCCGGGATTTCACTCATTTCACACAAGCTTAAGACAGAAAGTAGGTAGCACTTCATCGGGGCGGTAATGCAGTGTAGCGTCAAAGGAGCTTATCCTTTGAGAGTTGATGTTTTCAAGCAGGGAGAGTGTGATGCTGGTACTAAGGCATTTGCAGGAATAATCCACCCCCCTCCCATCCCACCCCCCGAAACTGAAAGGATCCACTGTTATTGTGTCCCGTGTGCAGCAGAGGAAGTGTGTGTGTGGATGGCGTGGTTTGCTTTTCACCCTGGAAGAGGTAAAAGGCTAAGGAGCTGGAACCATCAACACGCCCTGACCCTCTTGCCAAGCCCTTCGGTGGCGGCAGCAGGACCTGCTCTCGAGGAAAAGAGTATTAATTTTTTCCCTCGGTGCCAGAGCGCTTCTGAAACCTATACAGATGTACCCGGGCTGCGTTGCCGTGGCAACCTACTAATCCAGTGAAGTGCCGTTGTCACTATACGGCATTCAGACATGATTACAGCACACTGGGATTTGGACTGGAGGGGGCAACTTAAAGTAGTTAGTGTGAAACTGACATATGCATTGCTGGGTTATGTCAGCTTCAATGACACGTTAACAGTAGACCTATATATTTCATTTTATCTCTTTAGAGAGTCTAAGAAATATGCACTTTTCTCTTCTTTTCACAGCCTTCTCATCAGTAAAACTGTGTTTATACAGCACCACATGAACAGCGATTTGTAACACATTCATCATATCTGACAGAGAGCTCTAAAATAGCATCATGGCATATTCATGAATTCTGATCCAATCCATATGTCAGCTGCCACAGTGTCAATGTAATCTGTTTCAACTAGTGATACAGAAACAGGAGATTGTGTCAATATATTCATGGAGAATTTCAAAATAAAGGTTCCACAGCAAACACCATCATGGAAAAACACCTCCCGATCCGTGAAGCTGTTTTTAGATGTCAGGGTTTTTTTTCCTCATTTTCACATTTTTTTTCTGCCTTCTCTAAACCAGATTTAACAAATTTGCAGCTCAATTTATGGCTGAACAAAAGCTAAATTTGTCCAGACTGATCTAGGTATAGAGTCTTTTAAATGTGTAATTTTGTAATACACTTCATTTGCCACATTTAACAAGCTGTTGTTGTCAAGCTGTGGTTGACAGAGCAATTATCTCCTTAATTAGGTGAAAGAAACATTTCATTTTCTGACCTTTCAGGAACAGTTACAGTCTTACAGAAATTTCCCACATAATCAAACATCATTTGTGGGTAATGAAAATAAGCTTGTGAGTGACCATAAAAGAGTGATTGTGTCACCACCAATTTGTTAAAGTCTAGCACCCTGTTTGTGTTTGGAAGCACCTGGGCAGGTTACAGAACATAATTCTGGGATTTATGCTCATATTTCTGGTGCTAAACATCATAAAAGTTTCATAATCTTTCAGTTCAATTCAACAGCCAGGTTGAAATGAAGCGAAAGATGGTGGTATACGGAAGCCTTAACTCCATCCTGGAATCAGATCTCTATATTTCGGATGCTCTCAGCTCAGGAGAAGCACAGCTAATGATCCTCAGGCAGGCCCACTCAGGGCCATTCAGAAGTCTAGGCTAAAGGCCAGATACAGTAAGCACATAATAAGGGACATGCTGTGTAAGTGCTCCTTGAAGTTAAGTGCTATCAGACTATTTGCCACGGCCACTTTGAGGGAAACAAAAAATCACCTGCAGCACTTCCTCCGTGTCCTTGACCTTGACAGGCGTGGTTTGGGGTACCGGGGGACATTTGGCCGGCTTTTTTTGGCCCGCTCGATCTGTGCGTTGGTGAAGTAGTTTACAGCGGCGAACTCAATGAGGGCAGAGAAGACGAAGGCGAAGCAGACGGCAATGAACCAGTCCATGGCGGTGGCGTATGAGACCTTGGGAAGGGAGTGGCGAGCGCTGATGCTGAGTGTCGTCATGGTCAGCACGGTGGTGATGCCTTCAGTGGTATCAAACACAGAACAATATCAAACATATGAGCCTGCACCTGAGTGAGAGGTGAGACAAGATGTTTTATATCTGTGTTGGAGGTCACTGCAGTTCAACTTAAGCCAAAAATTCTGATATATCTGACAAAAAGAGTCGACAATTAACAGTGGTTTTCCCCACACATCAGCATGTACAGTATTGCATCGCACATCTCATTGTAGATCATGATAAAACACCCTGCAAGAGATTTTCTTCACGTCATTGCAAATAAATGGCGATAAAGATCATCTACACAGTGTTCAATAGCCCATGTACATAATGTTGCTCCTCATCAGCATATTTCATTAACTGAACGGAGGGGGATAATGAAGCAAATACACTGTGAAATGGGAGACATGTACAAAGAGATAAACAGTACTTACACCTGCATTCAATATAAAGTTGATATGGTTAACTTGTTGCAGACAGTTGCCTCTTTAGACATCCAGCATGGAGCATGGAGCAACATTGGCATCTGTTGGGAGTCATGTCTCTTCCTACCTGGCAAATACGAGCTCAATATTCACTATTCTTTTAACTCTGTTTTGGTCTCTGCCAACTCCTCAGGGAAATATCTGGCTCTTTAGCTGCTAAGTGCTCCACTATGTTCACATGGAAGCCACTAACTTATTTATCAGACCTTTGTCTCTGAAAACAGACAAAGTTTGCGACTAGCTGTTGAAGAAAGTGCAAGAAGAAAGTTCTCTATGGCTGAAAAAAGCTTCCCCTTATTTAACTTGTAAGGCCAGCGAGGGTTAACTTGGTTAATTTGCTAACCTGTACAAATTATGGTAGGATATTTTCCTTCAGTGTAATTGCCTTCATGACATTACTGTAGATATATCCTCTCTCTTTTCTTGCCTTTTTCGCTGGGATTCAGTCCAATGTACTTAATGGAAAAAAAAACAAACTGCTCCGCCAATTAAGGTTTAACTCAACCAACAGGATTATTTCTGCCTGCAGACAAGCTTTACCTCCAAATAATGTTTGCATAGCTACAAGTCTGATGTGTATCAAATGATATTACGCCACCGAGAGCTTACAGTCGCCTAAAGAATATCTCCTACTCGACAGCAGCGACTGCAGACTCTTCAACCGTGAAAACAATATAAGTGAAGGCGGTTTATACAATGCAGAGCTAAAGGACACACTGAAGTGAAACCTCGCTGTACCAAGAGAAACCGATCTGACCAGCACGCAAGGTCACGTGTGGCTCCCGCAGAAACAGAAGGTTACACTATAAGCCTGTAGCTCATTACTCGTCCTTGGTATTATTAACCAATAGCAATAATGTGATTTGGAGAAAATCCCCTTTACATTGGAGACCTGGAACAATCTGTGCTGCAGAGTCCTTGCCCAACATAAATTCATCCCCAGCGCCCGGACGTGACCGCCATATAATTACCTGTCAATCAAAGGCAGCTGGGTGACATTGATAGGTGAACTGCTGCTCGAGGCCACAGACAGAGGATATTAACCTCTAATATAAAGCTGTTCTCAACAGAAGCAAAAACTGAAATGGTTGATAGATATATATATTGGAACTCTGCACATGTAAAAGCTTGCAAGTCTTTTTTTCTTGTTCCAAACTATTTAAATAAAAGCATAAGCTGAAAAATCCCATTTGTACTGTGGAGCTAATGGTGTTCATGTGTAAACAGTGCAGTGCTTATACCATCTGTACACTGTATTTGTATTTGAGTAATTGCAGTTTTGTGGATTTTTTCAGAGTCAATAATTTCATTTTCACTCAGGCACCTTTTTGACTGACTGTTACAGTTGAGTTACCCTTCACTCTTTGCATCAACTGTTCATTTTCACCTCCACACAATGACAGGATTTCAGCCTGCGGGGGATATTTTAGTGCATTAGCTACCCCTGAAAATAGAAAAACAGACGCTGAATCCCAGTTACAATCTAAAAGATGCACACAAATCAGTTTCCTCCAAAGTGTCTGAAATAAATAGTCCAAGATTTTGGGAAATACATGCTTTCCATTTCTTTCCAAGAGTAGATCAAGAATATTGATATTAACCTCAGGTCTGTATGTTAGTACAGTTTGTGAATTTCCCCACTGAGGGACGAATAATGGAATATCTTATATCTTATCTTAGTACTAGAAGCAAAAGGTGATTAGTTTAGCTAAAAAAGTAAAACAATGCATTTATCAGCACCTCTAAATAGCACTTTATCCAGCCACCCAGGACTTCTTTGCAAATGTCCTTGGATATAGCACTGCTTTTTATTTATGCACTTAGCACACAGACATGAAAGTGGAATCGATCTCTCATCTAACTTGCACAAGGATAGCGAATAATCATATTTCATAAAATGCTAAACTATTCCTATAAAGTGCCATGAGCCATAAACTTTGTGATCTCCTGTATTTTTAATAGCTGCACCTGCACACTCCAGACAAACATTGCAGTGAACACCTTACATGTTAAAGTCATAAAAAACAATCACTTGATTCTTTGACCTTGTTAAAAATGAGCTTCTTACTCTGACCCGTCTATCTGAAGCCAAGAGGCTCTAACTCTAATCGTCCCTGCGACACTCTTGTTTGTGCTCCTGACAAACTGCCTCTGCCACGCTCATGGCAGGACACTGTGGTTGAGTCACTGAGGCAGGAATCAAAACAGAGTGTGGCTGCAGGGAGGAGAAATCCAAACACAGACCACCCTCCTCCCTTCCCGGCCCAGCCTCACCCACCAGCGCCACACACGCGCACATTTAAACACAGCGGATAACAGCAGAAATCCGCTGCCTCAGAAGCTCAACTGATACAACAATAGTTGTGCTGCTGTGATGCCTCTGTCGTGCCGGAGAGTTTGGAGCGGGGAGGCGGGGGCGGTGCAGCTGGACTGTCAGACACATTGGTCACTGCAGGAGAGCAGCATTGATCCCCCAGTGCTTTATTACACTGCGCGACACCGAGAGACATTCCTACTGAGGATCACACACTGTTTTTCTGCTCAGCAAAACTGTACAGTCGACAGCAGAAACACACACTGTGTCAAATGCACGCTGAATGGATACAGGTGACACTGCAGCGTGTGTGTCACCAGCAGCAAAAGCATTAGGGAGGTTGGTTGTTTGGTCACCATATGTGATACAGTACGCTGTCATAGTCTGACTGAATGCCACCACCAGTCAACAGGCCCGTTATCATAATTAAAGCGGAAGTGTGCCAATTTTACACATCACAGTCTGTTTACAGGTCTTGATGAATAATACTGTATATGTGAAAAAAAGTTGTATAAAGCCTTTTGTGGATCCAGAGGGAGCTGCACATAATCTGATAAATAGGTTTGTTGTGTTGAAGACTACAAGTTTGAAACTGAAAAAAATCTGGGGGTGTGGAGTTAGAAAGAAGTGAGTTTAACCTCTGTAGCCGCTCCTCATCACTGCTTCAGGCTACATTAGTCAGTACTAGTAGAAAAAACCTCAATCACCAAATGAACTGTCTGCAGTCGTGCGGTTGTGGGTAATGTAGGTGCCAGGTTTTGATAAGAAAGTGAAATGTGTGGAATAAAAAAGACAAGAACTCCAGTTCTGCTGCACTGACATTGATTGGTGGAGGTTTAAGCACCACAATGGAAATAAATATAAAATAAACTTGCTTACCCATATACTGGGGATTATTATTAGTATTTTTTGAGGGTTTATAAGTTGCAACAAATGCTTTCTTAATGCTTTTGAAATTAGTTGTAGGTCATTAATAAGAACAAATTTTGTGTTGTGTTGTGAAAAATTGTTGTTTTTTTATGCTTTCTAATTGGTAATAATGTGATTATAAATGTTATTACAGTTGTTAATACATGTATTTCTGTCCTCTACATCCCAAACAGTCAAAGGGATTTTTCACAATCTAGCAACCCAAATATGTCCTTGTTAATTGGTGATCTAGAAAGCATCAGTTAATGATTTACAGTATGAACATTAGTTATAATCATTAAAACCCTTTCGAAAGGATGCCTCATTAGAAAGTGATGAGTTTTCACTTCACAGAAACTAACACCACATGTAAAAAAAAATCTTATTCAATAAATGATAGCAATATTTCACTAACAGAGCACTTCCATTCTGAAACTCCACCTACGTCTGGCATCATGAACAGTCAACATGTCACATAGCTGCTCGAAGAATCATTAATCACCACCGACACTCGTGTTTTTCTCTCTCATTAGTCATAGTGATAAGTTGAAATTACCTCTCGAAAATGATGCTCCAAAACATCATCTATCAGAACTACTTACGAAATGGAGGACAAGTGTCAGTGCCATTATCACTGAATGACTTTCCATCAACATAAGTGCAGGATCGTGGTTGACAAATTATTAGAGTGAGACGTCCCTTAATAATAAAACAACAACAGATAGCAACACTGGTCTAGTTTTAGCACGTCATCCTGCCTCTATCGACACACACTAATCAGTCTATTCTAGGACACGGACCCGAACGTGGTACCAGGGGAGCCGGGGAGAGCCCAACTGGGTCACAGGCCAAAAACTGAAAGTAACTCACAATGTAGACACAATGAATAACGCAACCTTTGAAAATGTGATAAAAACACTCGATGAAGCAATGTAACAGTTGTAAGTGATTTCAACTATAAAAGTAGTATTGAATAACTGCAACAACTATAGAATAACTAATGAATAAAATTTAGTTATAAACATCAGCTGGAAACTGGAAATCCCTGATTTGAAGCGAGACATTTACCAAATAATGTAACAACATCTGCACCTACTTGTAACTTAGCCTCTGCTCAACAAATGCAAGTATAGTGAGTTGCCTGCATGCACATGTTCATCTGACTTGCCTTTGTTTTGGACCTCTGCACAACAACAGACTTTGAGTTAATTTGATTAAAAATGTTTGACAAAGATACACAAAAAATCATTTTAGTGATCCAGTGATGAGCAATGTGAGAAATCATTCATTAGTTTGGAGCAAAATATGGAACTGAATTTTCTGATTTCTTGACTATAATAAAATGTGATCTGGGGTAAGACAGCCCAGGCCAGGCAAAATGCTCCAAAATTTGTAGACCAGTGTTGGAAAACTTACTTGAAAACTGTAATCAATTACAAATTGCTCATTGAATAATTAACTTTACAAACTAGTCAACAGCAAAAGTGATGTGTTACATTACTCATTCCTTCATCTTGGTTACTCATCACATCAGCTCCATCAAAAGTGCCTTTAAACAACTCCAAATCCTCCACACCTACACATCATGTCTTTGTATTTCATATGTTCAGAAGTAGAAAACAAGACATTGTTTAACAGGCAACCCTACAACTGGAGGCACTGAACTACTGACCATCCTCAATGATTTCACAGACCTCAGCCGTGTCGTTCACACACCCTCCAGGTGAGTCCCGAAGGGCTCAGATTAACAAGACATCTACAAAGGCACAATGTGAATAAAACAACTTCAAAATGACCAGGAGTCGTGTTTCTCTTCTTTTGGCAGAGACTAACCACATTCCCACAGCTCAAGGCCCCGAGCAAAGCTAACACGTTCTGGACCAGTCTCTGCACCAAACACCAAACTGATATCAACCCTTTGTCAAACTCCTGGTAAGACATCAAACAGCCTGCCCCCCCAACACTGCTGTTAACTGCATTTAGTATTCACATATGAATAAATTAGTGTAGAATAAACCATTATTTTGTCAGTTTGTCAGAGCTATTTTAAAGATGTTGAAATGGTTAGAGGATTGAAATATCGTTTTTTAAATTTTTGTTGCCTAAACCCTTTAAAGCTAAACCTCATTTAAATTAACTTAGACTGTAAAAAGATTTTATTTTACTCTGCTGAGAAACAAGGTTCACAAAATGCTCTCTAATAGATGGTGTTTTGTAAAATTAAATATCTGTTGATACCTAAAGTGAAAATTCTTCCTATCATCTGGCATCTTGATAATAAGAACTACTTTTAATACTCTCTCAGGGCATCTTTGCCCATCGAGGTTTTATTACAGTTTCACCCCATTTAGAGGGCTATTTATAATACATGTTGGGAAGCTTTTGTATCATCCACTATTTGATGAGCCAAAACAATTTTGTAGACCCAAATTTCTGGTCTTTGCTCGAGGCATCTTTAGAAGATGCATGAAAATGATTTTTCCTAATGCTGTCAGCTGTTCATCCTTGCATTTCAAACCATTTTTAAAACTAATAGCAGTGAATTTGCATTTCAAGCGGCAATCTTAAGATAAAAAGCAGCGGCTCTCTATATTCCCCATAATCACCTCACAGTGTAACATCACCTTGTTGTGCAGGCTGGAAACACACTCCAGCTCTGATTGCTCTGTTGGCATACAGGCATCAAATAAATAAACAGAGAGCAGAAAGACTGTGCAGGATGAGGGATGTGTGAGGTCTACATACCAAAGACTGTGCGTGCCGGGACTGATTCTTTATTTATCCAGAAGGACACTTGGGAGAGGATTACTGTCATTATGCAGGGGATATACGTCTGAATCATGAAGTAGCCCATTTTACGTTTCAAGTGGAAGTAGACCGTCATCACCACATATTCACCTGGAGGATCAACGGAAATGAATTAGTTTGATTAACAAAGAGTTTAAAGTTGCAGGCCGACAGATTTCACTTAATGTAGCTTTAGACAGATGTGATTCTATTTGATCATTATACCGTACTCCTCTATATTTTATTGACCCTGTGCATTCTCACCCACATGGACAGACGCCACCTGTTGCAACTACCTGCTGCTAAAATCTCTTTTGGATGCTTCAGTATTTATGTGAACTGAAAGGCCCTCTGAAATACCTCAATTCATGATGTTTACAGTGTTTGATTTCAAGAGGCTGGAGTCAAAGCTCCAAATCCTTCCACTATCTACCACCCGTGCCGCGTTTGTACAGTGTTTGTCCTGTCATTCAAGCAGAGCTGGTAAATCTACCAGCTTTGGCGTGGTACAATAGACACAGACGGCTGAACATCTTTTCTTACAATAGAAGAGAACACATTTTTCACTCTTTTTAACAATTCATTTGTGAAAGAGAGACATAAACATCCAGTTCATCGCATCAAACCCTCCAAACGTTTTGCCGAGACACATTCAGTGTAATTCAGCTGGTGGCTCAAAATGGTGAAAGGACGAGTTAGTCTCACCTGTGATGGATTTAATCGTTTCACTGGAGACCGTCTGGCCGATGAGATCATACTGAACGAGGCTGGAGGACTCGGGAGGGACCTCCACTGAATGCTGAGGGCCTTTTGTCCAAGTATAGATCATCTCTGTTTTTGGATAGGCATCTGTGGGCAGACAGCAAAGCCACCTTGATGTGAGTCACTTACACTAAGTTGTGAACAGTGCAGTACAAACAATGTGTGTTCTATAGAAAGAGAACATAGAAGTTCTATAGAAAGGGAGATTATATACTGTAAACTGCCTGTATTCATATACATACATGTATATATTGATATGATTTTCGATAGCTATTATTTGCATGTATGTGCATATACATATATTTTGAATATAGATTTGAAGGCGCTCTCGACATCATTCAACTAGTTGCTGTGTGAATAGATAACACCCTCTGCCTCTTATCACTGTTCTCCTAAACTGATCCCCCTTTTGCTTCTGAAGAGCTGCTGCTTTTTACTTTATCAGACTTTTTATATAATGGGACCCCACATACCTGACACCACTTCTTTGTAAGACTACAATGCAAGGCCAAACTTGTCCATTATCAATGCTTTAAAAATGCAATAAACCAGTAACTATAAGGACTGAAATAGACAGTTGATTCGATTATCAATCTTAGATATTTACATTTTTACTTAAATCTGCATCAGTTGATTCCTTAACTTTGGACAGCGCAACAAGCTGCAAAGTTGACATTTTGTACATTTATATGGTTGTTATGGCAAATGCATTAGCAAACAACTTCCTATTTAGACTTCAAGCAAACATGGAGCGACATAAGCATTCATTTGGAGTCATGTTTCTGCCAATCTGATGAATGTAAATCCAATTGTCACTCTCCCTTGGCTCTGGTTTGGTCTCTAGAAACTCCTGTGGGAAATATCTGGGTCCTTAGCTGCTAAATGTTTCTTTGTCTGTGTGTTGTTTGATGCTGAGCAGGTAGCGTTCAGTGTGTTTATCACAGCTTTGTGGCTGCTGGAACTGAGTCTGATGAGAGCCGAGAATCAAAAGCTTAAAACCAAGTTGCAGGTTGTAAAACCAAAACAAGGAGCTGAAGGATGCTTAAACGCTCCGTTGAGCTGAAAGGAACACCAGCAGACTCTGAGTGAGTCTAACACATTTTACATTACACATAGGTTAGTCATTTTTAAACTGTTAATATATGAATATTGATTAGTGCAGCTTTAAGTGTAATTAAGTAATGTATTAAAATGTTGACACAATGATATTTATTATTCTTAAATTTGAAGGTTTGTAGTCAAAGCGATTACTGTTCATTGTTTCTCCAAGAATTGTATTCACAGCAGGGAAAAAGAGTCTGAAGCAGCATCACAGGATACTAAAACTCTCCACTGACTAATTAAATTTTTAGGGCTGCAGCCCTGTGAGGCAGATTGACCCTTCATTTCTATTCAAAGGCAGGAAAACTCCAGAGTAATTAATCTACTCTTCTGCAAGAAAATAAGGAGGCTCTTTCATCGCGTGCCACCAAAGTGACAATTGATTGGCTTATATCTGATATTTCTTAATAAAATACATGGCAACATCTGAACCACTCTTTCAAATTCACTGCGTTTTAGATCCACTGAAACAATGCAATGTTTTTGGAATTCATAGTGGTCCCATCTGTTGTATTTCACTCATGCATCAGACTGACATCAGAGCTCCTCTGAAAGTTGTAGAGTTCAAAAACATTTTCCATTGTGTCTGACTTAGGGAGGCTTTAAACCCTAAGAAGTCCTTTTCCACTCCACTACTGCATCCAGAGTGTTTTGCTCTATGTATCCTGGAGAGGTTGGCCAGTCTGTGGACGCGCAACAAAATGCCAGTTGTCTGTGCCTGCCACTCCCTATGGGACTCCACATCGGCAGGATACCAACTGTGCTGCCAAAATGAAATGACTCTGGTGTGTCATGGAGTGGAACGCAATGCCTGTGCACACAAGTCCAGATGGAGAAACAGAAAAAGAGACGGAGAGAGAGAGGAAGAGGGAAAGAGAGATGGAGAAAAAATGAAGGCAGGGCAGACAGAGAGAAAATTAGCACACACACATACACACACACACCAGCTATGGAAAATATCTGCATAGGTCTGTGCTATCCTGAGGCAGAGGAAGGGATTCTGACCTTTCCTTCGCTTCAGGCCACATCAGATCCATGGTCGCTTCCTCCTGACTGGAGGCTAGCAGCAGCAGAGCGGGATGGTGAAAGGAGGAGGACGAGGAGGGGGGGAGACGGATGACAATAACTGAGAAATGTGAATTTGTCCTCTGCAATGTCACCACACTGGGTAATTGACGGCGGATTGGAAGAGAGTGTAAAGGCAAACTCGTCGTCTCTTCCTTTCCTTTCTCTTGCAGATGTAATCTTCAAATTGCTGCTCTCCTCCGATAAGACGAAGCTGCTCTATTTGAGAAACTCCTTTATTCCAGATAAGTCATTTCTGCTGACCAGAGGGCCCAATATAAACACTGATGCTGAGCTAGGGTTTCATTGTTCACAATGAAGAATGAAATGCTTCATTATTTAGTATTAGCATTCAGTCGCTTTGTGTCTCACAAAGCGCTCGGCTCCTCGGTGCTCTTTTCAGCACAGAATCCATTTCAGCACCGAGCAGAGAACAGTCATGTGACGGGACTTTCGTTTTTGTTTTTTTTTTACTTTTTAGACCAAGCCAGGACAAATTTTTGATTTGTGACAGATTTCCTTACCTTTCTAAACTCTTTTAAAAAATAGATTTTAAAGGCACTACATGTAGCATTTGTAAATATAAATATATATTTTTAAGATAATCAGCTAAAAACAAATGAGACCATGAATGAGATGAGTGTGAAATGCTTCCTGTGGTGATAAAGGAATAGTTACACTTATTCACTTTCTTGCAGAGGATTGGATGAGAAAATTTATACCAGTCTCATGTCTGTCCATTAAATAGGAAGCTACTGCAAAAGCTAACTGCTAACTGCTGGTTAGCTTAGCTTAGCACAAACACCAGAAACAGGTGGAAACAGATAGACGCTTGTTGGTTTTATATTTCAGTTTGTGTACGAATTAAACAAACAAGATTTACCATGTTAATTAGTGAGTTTTAAAGGTGCTGCGAGTGTTGCTTTTGTTTTCTTTAGACAGAGCCAGGTTAGCTGTTTCCCCCCTGTCTCCAGTTTTTATGCTAAGCTAAGCTAACTGGCTGCTGGCTTTAGCTTCATATTTACCATACAGACACAAAAGTGCTGTCAATCTTCTCATATAACGCAAGAAAGATGTTGAACTATATTGTATACCTGTATTTTTGTCCTTCCTCGCTCTCACTGAACTCCCTGAAGTGAAATTGTGTTAAGCTACAGTGAAAACTCAAAACTGAAGCTACCTGTTGTGTTTTACAAATTGCGCCGCCTCCTGTTTAGCGATGTAAAGTAATCCAGCGGGTCTCCTGTGAAACTAAATGTGAAATAGCCAGAATAGGCTGCCAGTCTTCTCAGCAACGGGTTGATTTGTTTACAGCTACTGTGATAATGACTCAAACACAAAGGGGTAAAACTGCGGTAATGATTCATTGATGAAAAATAGACCATGTAGTAGCAACATCATTAATACTCATTTACGCTCTGCAAATGGCATCTTGTACATGTTTCTTCTTTTGTAAAGCAATGCAATAGTATTCAGGGCAACATACTGTGGCTGTGTCACTGGCCACCAAGTAGCTGCAAGTGCACAGCTGGTTTATATAGTCCTGTCAGAGGAGATCAGGAAACATCTGGTTGTTGGTTACATTCTTCACACGTGTAGCAAGCTAGTGCACAATTAAAGGAGGCTAGATTTAGTCTTATTCTATTCTCTTTTCTAGTTACTTAGATTAGGTTTGATCACACACACACACACACACACACACACACACACAGACATGACTTACAGCTTCCAAACTTGAGGGGGCACGCGTGTCCGTCCATGGGGAAGTCCACAAGCTTCATGGGACACTCGGCACTGATAGTCAGCCTGTTGTAGTACAGAGGAGGGTTGTTCAATAAAGGACCGAATAGACACACTCACACTCAGACACACGCACATACACATACACATGCATCAAGAATAAGGGGCAGCAACACCAAAGTTTGTGTAAAGAAAAAACTGTGAGTTACCATCTTCTTCGCACTTTCAGCATAATAAGCTACATTTCACTTCATATCATTTACGATGAAGAAAAGCTAGTTTGTGATAGCTGTTAACATTTCTTTGTGTGCTAAATGTTCTCATGCACTGTAGTAAACCAGGAGTAGTGAAATCACAGACGTTGATTACAGAGCCGAGGTTTGATTCTTGAGATATGAATGCACAATCCGCATCAGTGATAGAAGGTAAAAAACTTGGACTTGTGCCAAACCTTGCTCACGAAAAAGGCAAAGGAGCAGTTATAATTGAATTTAAGATTTCAGTGTTTGGCAGCCTCTGCACTGCCTCCACACAGCTCTGCACTGTTTACACTGTGAGCCACTGGGTTTGATTTCACAGCAAATCTGCTTGATTGCTTTAAATCAAACAAAGTCTGTCTTCTCTCTTCTCCAAGTTTTTTTTTTAATTAGCACAAACACCAAAATACTGTAGGCTACAGAATATGAATCATGTGAAGAGTCTACTCCCTCATCTCAAATTAACATATGTTAAAATAGGAGGAAACAGACACATATTGATTACGGTTAGGCTAAAGTTTAGGCTTTGAATATAATTCATCAAGTGTGAAATGTTATTAGATCGTATATAGTGATGAATTCACTCCAGTACCTCATGGTGTACAGAATGGTGCCATTCTTCATGATGCGGAAAAGCTTGTTGGGGGCCGTCATGTTGTGAGCGACCGACTTCTTGCCATTCCTGAAGAAGGTGTCTGGTGTCCACACTTTAGTCACCATCAGGTTGTTCAACCTCAAAATCTCTATCGGGCCCTCGTACATCAGCCTGCGGTCCACCCACGTCTGTCGAAAGAACACGTCCATTGTGTACTCCTAAGACAGGGAAGTTGACAAACAGAAAGAAAGGAGGAAAACGCACAAGCTTGGTAGGTGGGGTGATATAGCTTCATGATTGTCTGCATTCATCTGGAAACAAAGTCTTGTTTCAGACATAAAGCAGGAAGTGTTTGCTTGAATGGACCTCCCTTGGCTAGAGCATGAAAGCTGCAAATACGGTTCTTATCTGGAACAAAGTTGTGTAAATTTGCATCTAAGTATTAACAGTATTAATGCAACAAATGCATGAATGCACATGTGTGTGTAACAAATGTGGATACATACCATTTCAACATCTGAGACAGGCCCAAAACTTGTCACATAAATATCTGTCTTGACCTCAGTCACAGGACCTATTGAGCCAATGAAACAGACAACAAGTGTCACATTTGCACTCCTCCTGTTTTAAATCCTTCCATGTCACAGTCCAGCCATCCAGAGACGCCAGTCTTACTCACACTTGTGTATAAACACGGTTTATAGGCCAACAGCCCATCAAACTCAGAAGACATGCAATAGCTTATCTCATCCAGCGCCTTTGGATAATGGAAGTAAAAAAAATAGCTTAAAAGATGTAAAAACATAATCCTGTTTTTTTCTCTCAGTCAATGAATGTAGAAGCAGACTGTTTATAAGTGCAGGGATAAGCAAAGCCAGAGTTTGTCCAGCTATCTGCACATTTCTGCTGACAGGCTGCTTTTTGCACACTAAACCAATGACATGTCTCTTTTAGAACAACACTCGTTCTTAGCATGTTTTTCAGACATGATGCACAGAAAACCAAATCCGTACTTTTAGCGCTTGAACTGTGCATTAAGCGTTTGTCCCGCAATATACACACCGTTATATAACTGCACAGCCACAGTGGCAGGCTTACAGGATAAAGTCAGAAACGGCATGTCACATTGCGTGTGTTGGGAAACACTTGACCATGAAGCAACATGTTCTGTACAATGCAAGTCTCCCACACAGAGAGAGGGAAAGAAAATGCATGATCCTGCTGCTCTAATGTTCCCATTAGGACTTGTGCACCACATCTCTTGCACATAGTGAGGGAAATATCTCTCCTATCCTATAGTTTCCTCCTTTTTTCTCCTGTTAAATGGTTTTTGGAGGAGTTTCAAGGGCCTAAAGATGGTAAAGCCCTTTGATGTCAGGCTATACAAATAAAATTGACTTTACTTGACTTCTAGTGTGTATTTAGTGAGTTTACAGTCATTTTATTGCACTTAATGATGTTTTAAACTCTTGGGGCATAAAACAAGTCAAATAAAAAGTTCCCTCTGCTCCCATTTTGTTAGGCTGATTTACAGTGTTTCAGAAGTGATATATAATTACTGTGGACAAAATTGCCTTTATTTATAGGGTGTATTTGAGTTTACAGATGCCTTATTGTGTTTTTTTTTAACCTTTTATGGTACAAAAAATAAAAATTAATTTTTTGTTAGAGTGTTTCAAAGGTGATATAATGACTTGATGCATAGGATATATTTGAGTTCAAAGATGCCTTATTGTGTGTAACGGAGTGTTTAACCTCCTATGGCACAAAAAAGTGAGAGATAAAGTTTCCTCTTGTCTTTTTCTTTGGAGGATTCGGAACGTTTCAGAAGTGATATATTATTCATATGGATAAAACTGACTTTGTTCATAGAGTGTTTTTGAGCTCACAGATGCCTTATTGTGCTCAATGGTGTGTTTTAACCTCCTATGGCACAAAAATAAAAAATAAAGTCACCTCTTTATTCTTATGATGATTTAAAGTGTTTCAGAGAAAAAATGGGATAAATTTGACTTTATTTATAAGGTGTGTTTGACTTGATACCTCATTGTGCTTAGTGGTGTGTTCTGCCTTTTAACTGAAAGATATAAACTGTTTTATTACTATCATGTTGGTAGTGTGTCACATGGAAAGCACAGCATTTATTTCCTTGCATACCTCCAAATCCAGGTCGCAGCCTGTTGTCATAACCGTCCAGAAGTCGGTCTAAAATACGGGTAAAATTCTCCGGATAGATCCTTTCATCCTTCTTTGTCTGTCCACAGATTTTCCTGACACTAGAAAGCAGAAGAGATGAGGTGATGAGGAGAGCAGAAGTTGGAGCTTTCAGCACCGCGGACAGAGACACTGTGGGACTCACCAAGTCGCCAAACACAGAAAGTAGAAGAGGGTCCGAACAGAAGCGGGGCGCATCGCTGTCACCGTCTCCTTCTTGTTGGCAGAAAGCATCTTTGCATGCCATACTTCAAGCCTCTTGTCTCACATGTCACCACGCCAGATGTCTGTGTCCCGGGGAGAGAAGAGCAGGAGGAGGAGGAGGAGGAGGAGGAGGGAGACGCGGCGGCGACACGGAGGCGCAGGAGAGGGAGCGAGTTGACCCTCTGCCCGGCTCCTGCAGCCTCACACACACACACACACACACACACACACACCTTCACCCTCAGTCACCTCTCGTCCACATCCGAGCTGCTGCTGCTGCTGCTGCTGATGGTGTTGATGGTGCTGCTGGCATCCAGAGAAAGAACTCCCTCTCCCTCCTTCACTCCGTCTCTCTGTTTGCTCCTCTGTCTCTTTCTCTCCCTCCCTCTCCTGCTTCCCTCCTCTCTCTGTCTCTGCTTGCTTTCTCCTTCTCCTCTCTCTCTCTCTCTCTCTCTCACACACACACACACACACCTGCTTTGGTCAGGACACACATTAGACGTGCACTGCTTTTGAAATGACTTCACATCTCTGACTTCACCCCCCTCCTCTGTCAAAATGCAGAGCATGTAGGCCTGTTCTTCTCCTCAGCACCCATCTGAGCATTTGGTGTTTCCTGACAGCGTGACCTCGCCCTGCCTTTCAAAATCATACTTAAAATGACACTGTGTTTCATTCAACTTTTTTTTCTTTTCTCATTGTCCTATAGATGTGCTCCTGCGCCCTTTGACCCCAGCATCCGTCAGTATCCGTCACTCCCGCTGCTTTGTGACATTGTTGTACGCAGCCTAGCCTACATGTTGAACTAGTTTCAGGAATGCATTGGTGAGCGCCTGTATTAAGATTCAAATGGGTCAGTCTTGTCGCAATACGCAATCACACACACACATACACACACGCAAATGCACACAGGTACTGTAGAGGAACTGGGACAAGCCACATGCTGCTTCACAGATTTCTCTGCACCTGGGACAAGCACAAGACCTTCACTCTGTGTGTGTGTGTGTGTGTGTGTGTGTGTGTGTGAAGTCAGAGTGTGTGTGTGTGTGTGTGAAGTCAGAGTGTGTGTGTGTGTGTGTGTGGCTCTGAAGGTGAAGTGCGGGTAAATCTCGCAGGATAAACAAGATGTCTGGGTTCCACCACACTGGCTTTCCTGATTAGTTTTGAAGTGCATACAGAACACACACACACACACACACAAACACACACACACACACACACACACGGAGACTGGGCTGAAACAGAAGCCACTTAATGTGAGAGGAAGGTGAGGCAACATTATGGTGATATGTTCCATGTGAGCTGAAGTCATGTAGCGTAGTCTTAGAACGCAGCTCCCAATCCCCTGCACAGCCGCCCACCCCGGTCCTCCCACAATACACTAGAGCAAGGCGGCTCTGTGGGGGATGAGTAATATGCGTGCTCTTTGTGGGGGCAGGCTTGCGTCCAAGTGAATTTTTTTCCCTTTTCTTTTTTAGACATTTGATTACAATTTGCTCTTTTAATAGAAGCACTTTCGGCATACTGTATAAAAAGGTTGTAATGGTACTCATTCAACAGCAAGTCAAATGCCTTGAAATGTCAGAAGTACAGTTTTAGGAAAAGTCACGTTGGCCTTATTATGCTATGTTGACCTTTCCCTGTAAGCCTGTCCTGCGTTTAAATTACAGTACATGCTGTATCATTGTGTTAACATTTGTGGCCTGGAGACACTGCACATGGAGCGCTGAAGAATTGTTAGAGGCCTCTAATTAAATTTCGCTTATTGTATTGTCTTATTGTTTTGTGGCTTTAGTGTGTGTGTGTGTGTGTGTTGTTTGTCTCTGATACAGTTTGTCCTGAGATGCCTTGAAACAGGTTCTTCTGCTTTGTAAGCTATATGCCCTGCAGCAGAAATAACTGCTATGATAACCTAGTTTTTTATCAGTGTGAGCGCATGAGTGTGTGCGTGAAGGGGGGAGGTGGGAGAGGTGAGGCATGGCTCTGTGACGGCTGGTGCGTGTGTTGTAAAGGGTTGAGGGGCATGGCAGTCGAGGGTCATTACATTACCTCCTGTAGGATCCGCGCGGGGCCTGATGACAGCCGTCAGAGAGTCCCAACCTGACGACATACACACACCTACAGCTGCTGCGGCAGAGCTTGTTAGCTGGAGCTCGGCGCACATGAAAGACTGCTGTCGTTGCTGTGTGGCAGTTACAGCGAGGTCTCATTAACTTTGCAGACAGTGATTTTTAGACGAGCAGTCAAATGAGCCTTGTTGTCATTGTTTTGTTCACCGGTAAACACAAGTTGAAAGTAATATTTCCTCAAGTACAATTTATAGGCATTCATGCTTTTTTTTAGTATTAAATTCATGAGATAGTTACATCAAAGTGTGTTTGTGTACTTCACAACAACATATATCTTATGACTGTATTATTAATTACACATAAAGATTCTGAGTGACACTCTGCGCATCATTACCTCATATTTGAACGATATTGAAGCCTGGCTTTTCATCTTCACTTTTGCTTTATGATGTGGTCTGTGTTCAACCACCCTTTGCAAAAAAGTTAGCCCGACCCTAACAATCCAAAAGTATTTCTCCCCATATGTCAATTATTGGAAAAGGAGTGGCTGTAAAACAGTGAATACATTTTTCTGAGCGTCACAAACCACCTGAAATGATTATTTTTATATCCTTATAAATCATCACATGGCCATTATTGTCAGCCAGCCAGTGGAAGGCTCAAATGTGTCTGCTCTCAAAAAGCTTGGCAGGAGAAAGACTCTAGTGTGTATGTTCTATAGGCCCGAAAACATGGGCTTTTTCTGCGTGCACTCCCAGTGAGCGACTGTCAAAGGACTTATGGGCCGTCATCTTTGAACGCGGTATCCAGTTCTCCTGAGTACATCCACGGTCTAGACAGCCTGTGTAGCAGCACGTTTGCAGCAGCAGCTTCAGTCCTCCATCTGTGTCTGCGCAGGACGCAGAACCAGGCCCAGCATTTCGTGTAGGTCACCCCAGTTTTGGCTGCGCTCGCAGACCAACACACAATCTGTAGATGCTATCTGTTCCATCAGATGTGCATGAGACGGACGACTGAAAAACGCAGCTGATACAACTCCTGTGTAGACACGCTGAAGTCCAATATTCAGTCACCTTTTGGCTCTCTTTTAGACCCCAACACCAACCAGCACCAACTCCTGAGGGAAATATCTGGATCTTTAGCAGCTAAATGGTCCTCTATGTTCACCATCTAGTTGCTACCTGTGTATCTGTTGTTTGGGGCTGGACAGGTAGGTTCATCAAACTTTTTTTGTGAAAACAACAGCCTGCTACTGCTGGAAAAAGGGACAATGAGAGTATTGACAATGAACCAAAAGTAAAGCTTGGGCCACAAAAAAAATACAAGAGCTGAGGGGGATTTGAAAGTTGGTGATAATTCTCTGCATCATTTGATCCATTGTTCATATAAATATGTTGATTAGTGCAATTTCGTGATACTTTAAGGTAAGTTAATTTACACTAAGTTAAGCTAAGTTTGATTAAGTCGGGTTCAGGCAAGTGGAGGCAGAGGGTTTTTAGAAACTTAGATATTTTAGCCAATTAAAAGTATATCTTGTTGGAGCAGGTAAGTCAAACTATAAGGTAAAACATGAGCAGCTGAAATTGTTTTTCCTGACTGATACAGCCTGACTAGCATAAGAAAGCGAATCACTGTCAAAATACTCTCCCTTTTGACAGCATTTATTTAAAAAAAAATGTGTTATTTATTTCCCTGCAACAGGCACAGACACTCTCTTTTGAGCAAATAGAGCCATAATGGCCAGGTAGGGAGAAAGCAGCTCTTTTGCGCTGGGGGTTACGATTGATGAGGCTCATTGTAACAGTGCAGGAAGCTAATGAGTCAGAACCACGAGTCAAGCTGTCTGGAAATCACACCGCCCCCCAAAAAAAAGCCCAACGTGACATCTTCAACTCCAAACAAATGCAGAGGGAGAGACACACAGATTGAAAACGAGACACCAGAGAGCAGAGCTTATGCTGCTGCTTAACTTCAACAGTAATTCATTTCCTTAACACGCATTTCAGCTTAACCAGGCACAAATTACAAACTGAAAGCGAATGTCAGCACATATACACATAAACAGCAGGAATATGTGGCTTTTAAAATAGAACAGTGGCGCCAGGAAAGAACACCTGATGGCAAAAGATGCAGACAGAAGCACAAAAAGAGTCAAATGTTTCTTATTCTTAATTCACTTCAACAGTTAAGGCAGAAAGAAATCACATCCTCTCCAATGCTGCTTTCTTTAATGGCGAAAATTTTTTACCACCTCAGGGCCAATGACTAATGGATTAATGGAGCCTTTTCAGGACCACATGAGACCACCTTTGGTCCTGATAACAGCCATCACAAAACAAGACCTGAAGCATCCCAGTGTAAAAGATGATGATATGGACATGGATTTTTTAGTGAGCAGAACAGGCTGTAAACACGCCATAGACATATTTTGTTGTTCATGTAGAACAAACAGTTACCTTTTAACACATCTGCTTTTGGTCTCCATCAACTCCTGAGGGAAGTATCTGTCTCTTTGACAGCTAAATGCTCCATATGTTCACCAGCTAGTTGCTAACTTTGTCCATCTGCTGTTTGGTGCTGGACAGGTAACTCACAGTTTATCAGAGCATCTGCATTGAAGGCAGGAGCTGGTTGGAAACAAGGTTGTAAAGTAGAGGGCTGTGAAATCAAAACAACGAGCTGAAAGATGCTAAAACACAGCATAAAGCTGAGGAGAACTGCAGAGTCGGGTAATGATTCTCTGTGGGTTCATTACCATGAGTGACACCTTTCATGTTACATGTCATTAGATCCATTGTTCATAGAAAGTATAAGGGAGCTTTAACTCACATTTCATCGGCGTGTAATGTCGTCTGAATGTTGCTCGAATGATTCCATGATGATTTATGTGACAGGAAGCATAATCTTCTTGGAAATACTGACTCCCTAGAGAAGACATGATCACCATGAATGGATGAACTTGATCTGCTTTGGCATCAAAGCGTCTATTCAATGCATTCCACAGATTTTCAAGCCCCATAGAGGTTAAACTCTAATAACTTTGACAAGCCACGGACTTTTCACCCAGCACCATCATCAGATCACAATTTCAATTTGTCCATTACTTTGATTAATGACCAAGATTGAGATTTCCACCTTGGAACATCTACCAAATCTAGTGTTGTCAGCACGGACCATACTTTTTAAGGTCTGTGGAATTTGGTTTTTTGCTCTGTTTCCTTTTATTTTGTAAGAGTCCTTTTTATGTCCTGTTCAGTTACTTTACTTCCTGCCTTTGTGTATTTCCTGCCGTTAGGATTGTTGATTAATTTCACACATGATCCTCCTCTCCATGTGAATTTAATCTCTGTGATCCCTGTGTCAAGCGTTTCTTCCTCATGTTCTCCTTGTGTTTTTTGGACTTTTTGTCTAGTTTCTGTGGACTTGCCTGTTTTGCACTTCTCATTCTTGTCTCTCATTAATACATTTTAAACTGCACTAGCTCTGCCCCTGGTAACTGCATTTTGGGTCCAATTCCCTGTGCACCTACTACCCTGCTTGCACAAACCACAACAACTTGTGGAAGAAGAGCTGCTGATGCATTCAACTCTTTATGTAGCAGCATCAATATATGCAAATAAAGGCGGGTCTTCTTCTTCAGGGACATGGTTTCTGTTTGTCTGCAATTAGTCACAACATACGCTGCATATTCAGAAAGTGTTTGAATAACACTGATGCTGCAGTGGGGGATGAAATGTCTTTTGTAAATTACCAACGAAAGTGGTTCTTTAACTGTGGTTGCACTGATCTAGTAAAATGATTTCTGCCTTTAGAGCAGCTCTGCCTCAGAGAAATATTTGTCAAATCAAACCTCGAAATTGCCAGTTAATCCATTTGTCCCATGGTAAACTCACATTCATCAAGGGTGCATTTATCCACCGAGGCTGCACTCTCATGCCTCACTCGGCAGTTGGAAAGCCCAGCTTGATTTGATGCGTGCTCAGGCAAACATGAGACCGTCCTTCAGGGGGAAGACAGGGATATTATTTTGTAGCTGACCATGACCTCTGACCTCCCTGTAGAGGCGTAGGTGGAGCCAAAAGGAGAATCTCCTCTCAGGGTTCAAACGGCATAAAAAAAAAACACCTTCACTGACATACAAGTCTATAAAAATAACATCAAATTCCACTCATCCACATTCAGAAGATAAGATACTGACATACATCCTTTCCTTCAGGGTTCTAGTTACCACCTCACGGCCCACATCTCTGCTGGCCTGTTCTGTTACTTTGTGGAAACAATGGGAAGGTGTGACGCAGATGAAAGTCTTGACATATAAAGGTTATAACCAGAGTATGATAGACAAATGAACACGTGTCCTCTGGAGTTTTCCCTTTGCCAAAAGGATTAATAATGTGACCTTAAGGCACTGGAGAGTCCTCCAAGAACATGACATTTTAAGAGAAGCGTTCAGAAAACAACGGCGTAATATCTTGAGTCTTATGAAGCACTTTTTCTTCAGCGCTATCGCAGCCCACAGTTATGGAAAATGAAGTCCTTCCATCCAAAGGCAAAGGAGGCATCATCCTGAACCATTATCCACTTGTGACTCTGATTTGGAGTCATTTATGCTCTGCAGTGCCCTAGTGGCCTCTCATCGACTTCGGTAAGCCTGCCCACCCATTACATGCAAGCACTTGACAACACTTGAGTGCCCTGTAATGTACAGATGGTAAATTTCCCTCTTTCTAGACAATTCTGTCACTCTTACATGAAGTTTAGGTCTGTGCTGTTGAGCAACTGGAAGCCGACTAAAGAGGTGGGCACTGAGCTCATCTTCATTTTGAAGTGCACTGCACCAATCACCTCAAAACTGCGTCATGAAAGGTTTATCTTTATTTTATTTATTTCCCTTCTGTCTTCAGTCAAATCAATAAAGCGTCCATAATAAGAGCTGCCCACTAGATTACCTTAATGTCCCACAGCCCTGTTTTTGTCTGATGTCCCGGGTTCTAAGTATAGGCACTTGCCCTAATTTAAAGGGATAGTTTGGTTTTGGGGGAATTGTGCTATTTTTTCCATCTGGAGTGAAACTCATGCCTCTTTTATGTTTCTGTTTGAAGGTACAGTATGCTGAACAGTAAGACTCAATGTAAATAAACCTTCCCCAGTGCACAGGGTTTAATGCTATTTTCTTAATAGTGTCGAACTACTGCTATGGCAGCAGAGTTACATTATGTAAACACCATGTTTGATATAAACCAGTTCTGGAAAATTTAATTTAATTTACCACATGGAAGTTCAACCAGCCATTAATTTCTGGAGATGCATAAAAGCATAGTCCCCCATCTGAGTTAAGCTGCTACTGATGTCACACCAGGGCTGCCAAGTTTTGGCTTCTGTTTGGAGTGACAGGGAGGGATTCGATTAAATAGATAAATTCTAATGGAAGCCATCTGACAAATAGCCAATGATTTAAACTACACAATAATTTCAGAATCAGAACTGAATATTTAAGACAAAACATCATGAACAGCAACAGGCAGCTTGCACAGAAAAACCCCCCATTGCATTCGCCTCCTTATCTGAGCATGTGTAAATATCTCAGTGCTCTCTGCCTTTTAGTTTTTTACCAGTGTTCCAACATGCTTTGATCAATGTGTTGATCAGCGTGGCAGATTCTTCAAATCTATATATAAACCTTAAAGAGATCTCATTTCTCTTAATGTCATGCATTTGGATGGAGGTAGAATAAAAGCACTGCCAGAAATATTAGATGTGTTATTAATGTGTAATAATACTTCTGAAAATAACTTAAACAGACACGTGAACATACAGTATCCAGCATGCAGATGAGAACAGCTATTGTAGGCGGTGGGCTTTTTATTCTTTCTTACACAGGCGGAAATGAGGCATTCACACATTTATAGATCATTTCTGGTGATGGTTTTGAATCCGTCTGTAGGGGACGTGGCCGGTGGGAAATGCAAAAGAGGCGTAAATGTTGGTGGGAGAACGTTTGCCCTGCAGCAAATGGTGTGTGATTGTTTTCTGTGCACATGTGCATATGCAAGTGTGATTTTCATGAATAAATTAACTGCTTTGGGAAAATTCTTTGCATTAACTTTTTAAAGCAAAATTATAAAAGTAAAGAAACAATGATGGCAGCCAGATGTTGGGAGGACAACACATGAAAACATCCTTAAATGGATAATAATCACCCAATTACCAATAAATAAGATAAGAGTAAAACAAGTGAGAGTAAATGAATTATGCTACAGAAACCAGCTGATTATTGTTTTTGACAGATTAATAAAACAAAAACAAGTTTATCTGTCAATGTTCTTCTGTTCTTTTGTTGATCTTTGCTGAAAATCAAATACCTAATTATTATTTTTTGAATCCCTTTGTGCAGCCAAAAGCGAACAAATCCTGTCCCCGGGTTGAGGCTCACAGCCTTGCCTGGTGGAAGACATGTTGGAAACGTGGTCCCAGTTTGCTTCTGCTCCGCTTCCTCGGTCTTCTCCACAGCAGCCTGGGCCCCCCACCAGCAGCAGCAGATGCAGCCACAACACTTTACTGAGCCGTTTTGCTGAGCCATTGCAAATGCGACAGAAAGAGGGTGACACCAGATAACCTTGGTATCATTGACACACCACACGCACTCACACAAGGACGAACTTGGCATGTCACAACTGTGTCATCAGTTTAATGTCTGCAGGCAACATGAAGTCTGGGGACTGTGGATGCCAATTTTGGGGTGTGTTTCTTTGGCTTAATGGCAACAGTATGGGCTCTCCCAAAGGTGAAAAACTACAATCAAATATAAAGAAAAAATGAAAAAAGATATGCTATCAATAACATTGTCACACACTGCATATCATAACTATACTAGATAATTATATAATTTGCCATGTCCTTGCACAAAGTCCATTTAAAAGGACATTTATACCTTCGCAGATCTTGTGATTAGAAACACAAAGCAGACTGTTCCAGTGCCCTCCAGGCATTTTATCAGCAGTAGCCTGGAGCAGACATATTATCCAGCCGTTAGAGACTTCAGCAGGGGGAAAAAAAATGTGCTCCCAACCCAGAAGATTAGGCTAATGAATTCATCTGCTGTGAAGGGATCCTTCCACTAATGTGCAAGTTTCAACTTTAAGCCAGCACCTGTTTCTATCATGTTTTCCTTATTAAGGGGATGAGAACAACTTTGCATTGTTATTGTTACGAACAGATTTTACGTGTCAAAAGTCAACGTGATTAAACGTCTCAATATTATCAAAATCATTCTGAATGTGATATTTTAAAGGCAACTGATTTCTTTTTTAATGGCGAGTGATTTAAATTCACTTGGATACCTGATTCTGAAGGAGACAGATATGAATAAATACGCATGTAATGTGTATTTGCCATTTTTACAGTGCCTCTGTTCCAAAAGGGAAAAAAGCTAATTCAATATTGAATATGATATATTTATAATAACACAATTTACTAAAGAGTTCAGCTCTCTGTCATCACCCTGCTCAATAGCATGTCTTGGAATTCCTTCTTTTTGTCTACATATTACTATCATGTTACATCATTGTGAATGATGTCATAGTTTATTTAATATTTCTGTTTTTAATGACCTTTAAAGCTGCACTGATCAATATTTTTACATTAACAATGGATCAAATCACTATATGTAATCTCATGGTGACAAGCCCACAGAGAATTATCACCCACCACTACACACTTACGTACAGAACATGAAATTCGCATTGATTGTATTGATTTTGGGAAGCGTTGCAATGGTGGGATACGTTCACGTCTCACGGTGAAAATGGGATTTTGATCCATTGAAGCCCTCAGTTTCCTGGCCTGATTGCTGGGAAGATCTTGCTTCATTTCGCCTCTCTATTGAGGCAGGCACTGTATAAATAGGCACACTGGAAATAGACCTTCACTCTCAGAGGAGCCTCTCAGGAGAGGACCTGGACCAATAGCCAGATTTCCAACACTGAGATATAGGCCAGAACATTACAGACATCTGGACTCTAATCATGTTTTGTGGAATCCCTTCTCATTTTGAGACAAAGTAGTTGTACACAGTAGTTTTAAATCATTTGAATCAGCATATCTGCCAGTTTTAACAGCAGCATTTCACACAGAAAAGTTTGATGCACTGAAATCATTGCAAGAATATTTTTTCCTCCTGAAGCCAAAACATTTACTCATCTATTATCCATTTACTCCTCTATGCCTCATTTACTGTGTGCCATGACATCCATAGCAGTTACCCTCAACAGTGTGTGCAGGTCTGTTTAATTGTTCTTCTCCATCCCTGTTCTGAATAATGTCGTTGCAATTAGGTTGTACATGACTGGACTTGTTTTCCCCAAAGACTTCCATGTTCCTCACAAAGCGTTAATGAAGGATGATCTCATAATGCATTTCCACATCTGACCGATATCTGATGACTGTGCAACTCGTGGGAATAACGTGTGAAAAATGAACACTTGATTTGATTGGTTTATTATCGATTATCTGCTTCTTTTTATTATCTCTCTACTTTACCTCTTATAACGTCAGAGTTTTTAGGGAATGTTAGCCATTCATTAATTAGCAAGTAGTTCCTCACTTGTTTCTTGTTAACTAGTCAAGATTTTGTGTACCTTGTTGAATTTTACTTTTGTCATGTAACTTTTTTCAAGTGTAGTAAATAAATCCAAAATCAAACCACATTTGGCACACACAGACCAGATAGTGTGCTTCTCTGTTTAACATTATTCTGATTTAAAGCAGCAGTGAACAATTTTGGCCACAGCAAAACAACAAAATCTTGAAATATTATCATTTTATAAAGTGGCAAATGGCAAACGTGTTAACAAACATTCACTCGTTCACATATTCAGCAGACACACAGCAAAATTCATATTCATTTGGGGTCAGGGAGTCCACTCTCCTTTTAGCTATACTTTTGCTCTCCACCAGTTCTTTTTGCTATTTAGCTGCTAAATTCTCCACTATGTTACTGCATTGGGTGTAAACAGCAGGGTGCTGTAAATAATACTGATGAAAGCAGGGAGACAAAACCAAATAGAGTACGCAGAGTCAGATGATATTTCTCTGTGGGTTCATCATCACACACAGTCCAGATAGTCATTTGATCCATTGTTAATGTAAAATACTAAGTGATGCAGCTTTAAAAAATGCTTTTGTCTAGGTAACCTGAGACGTAAGATGTAAAAATATCTAATAATAATCAAACACCTATGCTGCATCAGATCTTGGAGACCAAAGCTGGCTCAAATTATATTAACAATAGTCACAGATTTTCACAACAAGATATTTCATTTACTGCCAGATTGGCTATCATTTTTGATTAATCATGTTCCACTCAGAGCGTATGGATATTTTGACTGCAAAAATGCATTGGCAGATGGGTTTGGAATTAGATAAATGTGCTCATGTTTTCAGTATTTCACAATAAAGGTCTCTTGATATCCAGTATTTGATGAGTTCAAGAGCAAAAGAATGTGATGAAACAATGACAGGTTGTTACCACATCTGCTATGAGTTATTATGACCGGTATTTTTGCCACTGTTAGACCATGGCATTGGGACCGATCATCATGTCAGATTCATTTACAATGGTCCAGTAACTCTGCCACACACACACACACACACACACAGAGAAGGTGCACCTTTCAAAGTACTGATTCTGATACTGATACTCATTGAGGGCCTTTGCATATGGCCTCTGATTTTTCTAAATGGCATTTTTATGCTGCATTTGCTAAATAATAACAATGAATGGGGTAGTTTTTAGCAGTGAATGGAGTATCTTTGGTGTCATGCTGACAGAAATAGAGAGGGAGAGACAGACAGAAGAAACACAGGAAAGTCTCATAGGAGTAAAATGGCTGCCGAAAGGAATCTAACCCAAATCTCCTTCATTTTCCGTCCCTTGAGTGGCACAGCACTTCAAGGGAAACTGATTTGCATGCAATTGTCTTCTGATTAAATCCTAATCTATTTTTACACCTCAGTGATGAGACAGTCTTTGTTATAAGTCCTCTTTTAAACTGGGGACTTTCATCACTAGTCCATACATTTGAGGGATGACGGCCAGTAACAGTCCACTTGATGTAACCGAAGATGCTTGCAAACTGTTGAGCCAAACACAAGCTCTTTGACACTGACATTGGTGGTGGCTTTAGTTTAAATGGTAGATTGGGTTGGTTATTAATTGTAGGGTTGGTGGTTTGATCCCCAGTTCCACATGTGTCCTTGTGTGAGACACTGAACCCCAATTTGCATCCCCAAATATAAGTCACAGGACCTGCTTTTTATGGTCCTGTAGTGACCGAACTTCACTCTGGACACAAGAACAATGGAGGCAGTGGGAGGTAAATTAAGTTAAATATCGAGAGGGCCGCTATTTACAACAGCACATTATCAAAGTCAATCACACTATCTCTTTAATCCCACTGGAAGAAAAACAAATATCAAAGTGTCGATGAAAGCATTAAAGACTATTATTATCCTTCCAGAGTAAATGATTCCAGATTTGGGACAATTACTGGGTTTAAATGAAGTAAATTTGTGGGCCAAGGTGAAAGAGCTCATTATCCTTTGTCATTAGTGGTTTAGTCCAAGAGGTGGATCCCATAATTCTCAGCAGTCTCAATGGCAATTAACTTTTCCTGGGGTACAATCCATGCTGTCATGTAAAGTGTCGGTAGTTTAAGTACCTCCTACTATGGTAAACAGTATATCCTGTAGGTCACAGAATAAAAAAACTTTAAATGTGCCTCACGAAGAGTAGTTCATGCCAATTTAATTTCACTGCTTATATCTATTCCCTTTAAGATGTCCTTTTGCTGCCAAATCGTCACCAGAGTATCCAAATACAGACAGCATTTTCTCCAGACGAGGCCAGGCGTCTGTCTGCTAACGACTTTTTAATTATATGAGAATTAATTCTGCAGGGATCAAAGCAGACAGGCACGGACGTATCCCCCAAAATCCAGTTGTACATTCCCACAGAAACATTGTTTGTGAGTACCTAAAGTTGCAAAGACAAGTCCAGGAAAGTATTAATTGGGGCTTGAAGGACAAACATGAAATGTCATATTCACAGATAGATTGAAATAAGTTGAAGGTGTAATATGTGTATGCCAAGAAATAATCTGTGACTTTTCAGACTCAAGAGCAACTCAACCCACAGGCTGTTTTTGAGAGCTTTTACCTTTCCTACACACGTCTGGAAAGATGTCCTAGCACGCAGAAAATGAGATGTGCTGTTTTTGGTTTGATTTTAAAGTTGCATATGTTGATTTATTTGGCCACTAGGGGGCAGAAGGACTCCAAAACAAGCAGACAGACGCACAGCCCTGACATATTCTGGCCTTATATAGCTGTTATGGCCAGTGTTGGGAAAGTTATTTAAAAGGTTTAATCAATTACTCATGAGTGAAAATATACACTTTGTTACTGAGTATTCATAAATAAAAGTAATCAGTTACATTACTTTCACTATTTCTTTTCATTAGTCTCTTTCTTTTGGCAGAGGTGAACCACCTCCACACACCCCCAGCCCCTGTGTTAGCTACCACATCCTGTCACTGAAGGCACCAAACAACAACAAGTTTATTAAACTCTTAATATCTGGCCCTGCACCTCTAATTAGTGGGCTTTCAGTTCATATTAGGTGACAGTGTCACCTCTAGAAATTCACAGCATATTCATGAAAATAAGCTGGAAATGATCTTCCAAATCAGTCTTCACTGTCTTAATAGTGACAGTCACCACAAGGCTTTAAAAATATTAATGAATCCGCACATTTGCTATACATAGCATTAAAAATATTTTGTCCATTTTTAACTGTTTTGTTCTTTACTCCACTAGATTCTTCTCTTTTCATCCCAGCCTCAGCTGTCTTTCCTACACCAATCAACAGCACAACAAGCAATAAAGTGGTTTGATTTCAAATGCTGTAATGCCCGACTGGAGAGGAACTGTTGTCTTGGCAATATTTCTATTTACCTTTCCCATCCAGGTTTAGTCCATCGTGCATGTGTATGAAAGTTAATGTTCACATAAATTTAAATTTAGACAATGTCCTCTATAAAGACTATTTTTGTGGGTACAGGAAAATGAAAATGTTAATTCTTTTAGACCTTTTATACAACTGTCTTTGCATGAAAAACAAGTATATACTGAGCTGGCTCTGCTGATAGACAGACATTTGGGGGATTTGAATAATGTCTCAATTTCTGTTCTTTATGTCAAGCTGAAGATTCACTCATTTCCCAGTAAATAATTATTCAGTGTAAACTGGCATTGGACATGCTTCTGGGTGTCCTATATTTAGAAAATGTCTTTCCAAATTCCCAATTCACAGTGTAATAATTCATTCATTTAAAGAGATTGTCTTTTAGAACAGGAAAGGATCATCATAATACCAAATATAATCAATTGAATGTATTCATTAACTTTTGAGGCTTTGCCAATCACAGCCCTTACATATTTTAAAAATACTTATTACTGGCATGATTATTTTTTGAAATACTTGACAAAAATACATGACGAGACAAAGACTTTTTATTGGACTTCAGAAACCCCTTTTTCATTGATGAAATCATATTCCCAGCTGGGGAAAGCAATGCCACAAATGTCAAGGCCTTTAACTTGTTTCTGAGCTGTAGTTCTTTATTGCCAGCTCAATGTTAGTCACAACACTCCTGCCAGTACAGCGCTGGTAAGGCACTGTACTGTAAGCAGCTGTTACATGCTATTAAGAGTTTTTGCATTGCTAATGCGATCAAATGAGAGCACTGGAGCAGATGTGCCTCTGCCGGCTGTTTGCAGAAATGGCAGGTTGTCACGGGTCACACAGCTTTAAAAGCAAAGGATAATTCACTTTCCATAATATTTTATAAATCACATGTTACTGGTGACGTGTTGGTATTCACAACAGGAAAGTGACAGCATGACAGTGGTTCAGATTTACATTGTAATGGCAGGACTCTGAGCTTGTGACTGAGAACCAATACATACATTTAGAAAGTTCTGCCATAAAAGATAGTAAGTGATCCTTGAGTTTAGAATTGTTTTTACCACAGGTGTATTCCTAAGATCCCAAGATGAGTGCCCTCAATCTAGTGACTAACCAGCAATGTCAGTTATCAAAATGTACTGTACGTAATCAATATATTTGTCTTTACAGGTTCTCATAATGCTTGAGTAGCTTGTCTTGAATTTATGAAGTTGTAGACAAAGTATTCAGTAACATCACTTCTAGTCAATAAGCAATTAACATCTACAGTATTAATAAAGTTCAGCTCATCATTTTTAAATTATGTCCATTGATTCTGGGAAGAGGGAAGAGTAATACAGTGAACAAAGTTGCAATAATGCAGTCTCACTTTATAAAATGCTGTCTCAGTCTGAAGCCCTGCAGCACACTCCTATGGACCTGAGCTCAGCCTGCATCTCACAGCTGACAGCCCAACCGTGTGGCAGCTCCAACTTTGCTTTCATGTTTGCTTCATGACAGGAGGTCAATGCTGCTTTTTTGACTCAGCCACCTAAACTCACTGCAAGACACAAGGGAGAGAATTAGCTTTAAAGAACCTGTCCATCTCACATTTAATATTAGCAGACTCAAAATTAATATGTTGCTCAAGAGATGCTTTCTTTTCTGAGTTTTTCCGGTGCCTCGTGATATGTGGATGTGCATCTTTTGCCTTTTTTAGATTTTTGTGTTCACTGAAGGTGGCGGGGTTAATTATGTTTAAAGAAAAGCTGTCGATCTCATTATGCACAGAGGGCTGAGTGTTCACCTCTTATGTAATACCAAATATCCACTGTCTTTGGGCTACAAAGCGGAGGAGGTGGAGGCAATCTGTAATGCTCAAACAACCTATGCAACACTGCAAGAAACCAGCTGCCTTTGCAGCATCTTCATACTACAGCAACCAATGTTATCTACTCTGTGACACAGTGATGCTGTATGCAGAACAACTTTCTGGGCAACTGTACTAAAGGACTGGCTTCAGGAGCATGTTTTTATTAAACTTGAGAATAGTCAGGCCATGAATGTTGTGAAGACATGACACAAATTCATGGAAAGTTGGAAAAGTAAAACAAATCCTTGTGCTAGTGCCTGCTTTAGTTTTCCTGACAAGCATCAACTGTTCCTTCAAATCTGAATAAAACCATCCCTCTTTCTCGACACAACGTGCCCTTTTCTGCTGCGAGAGCCAACACTCTCCCATGTGTTTGCATTGCTTTAACCTGACAATCTGACACTGGGATTTCCTACAAGCAAGTGTAGTGTGTGGGCAGCTTTGTGGAGCTGAGATGTGCAGGGTCATGTGTGGATGCGTGGGAGGGAACGTACAGTATCAGCTTCTAAGTATATTCACTGGTACACACAATGAACTAAAGGAAGTGTTGGCAGCCAACTCAACTCAACTCAGGAAGAAATTTTCGCTCATATACACGATTCACTGCAGATACAAATATGTCTACATGTCTTTCAACAGGATGTCTTATAGTTGTGAAATCTGGGATTTAGACTTAAGAAGACTGTCCAACACAGTTGGGAAATGTTAAGTTGTGTCTGGACAGATAACATAGTGATCTGTCTATGCCATCTAGTGGAGAATGAAAAATACCCCTACTGTAATTTCACCAAATGTAACTCTACCATTAAACCAAAGTAAAATGACCAAGTGTTTCACAAGTCTTCTATTAATATTCTTTGATGTGTTTTTTCTGTCATTAAGTGTTTCTTGTCACCAAATAACCAATGTAAGACTTCACAGTGTTTCACCCTACTAAGCAAAACTATAGAGACACCAGCATCTGATATTAATCAATGATCAATAATATCAAATCAAGAATAAACATAATAAATAGCTGCAGACATTTTTAAGTTATACAATGTACACGAGCTATGAAGTCCTAATTAAAATGTAGAAAATTACAAGGAGACCGTGAAGGCAGCTGTTGCCCATGACAACAGGACGCAAACGGAACAAAGTGAGGTAGAAGAGAAAATGTGCGCTGATGTATCCGAGTTAACGTCAGTTGTTCTGTGTATGAACAACATTATCAGACGGTACGTTGAGTTCATCATTAACAGCAAGTTTGTTGTGTAGTTTGTGTGTGTGTGTGTGTGTAGCTTTGCTTTATGCTAACCTGTACAGCAGCTACACAGACACAAACTGGGACTGTCCTATAACGTTAGCTGGTTTGGCAGCTAGCAGTTTAGCTTAATGCTAAAGTGACAAAATGTGACATTAGTTATATGTGTAACTGTGATGTGTTGCTAAAATACACAGAAGCTCGTTTGAAAAACTGATTGCACATCTTATCATAACCAGCTATCTGTTGTCAGAAACTGGAAACTACTTTCCAAAACATTAGCATACAGTAGTAGCTACTTTAGTAGAAGAAATCAATACAAACCATTAAAACGACAAATAGCCTTTACACGATGTAGCTGGTCAACATGGCAAGATTCAAAATGGACAGATCAATTCATTATAGGGCTCCTAAATGTGCAGTATGGGCTCCTGTCAAATCCCATTTTTCTTGTCTCTCTATACATTGTTTATGTACCATTTTCCTTCAGGAACCCATCACCATACACACAGTGAGTTAAGCAGCTTCATTGTATTTTGCCCAAACCGCCTGAAACCTATAAGTACTCACATGTTGGAATATGATCAGCCGCCAGATTTGCTGTGTGTCAGTAATTTTGTTGTGATTTGATTATGTACAAATAATGTTTAGGAATACTTAACACTTTTTAAATTTAAGTTGAAATTTAAAAGTATTTAAACTAGATTTGACAATTTGACATTGGGTCCCTCTTCAAGACTGTTTAGAGTGTTCAAATATTATAAAAAAAAACCCTCTATACACCATCGATCCACCCCCACAGGTGTTTTCACTTTTGGACCTCTTCTAAAGACCTTTATGATTCTTATCAGTACATTTGATAACATCATGCAACTCCCTGTATCTGTGTGTGTGTGCAGAGCCTTTAATACTAAAACAGATAGTTTGCCAATTGCAAATCAGAGGTTGTAAACAATATAAAATGCTCTCTGTAGAAATATGTCTTGAAGTTGATGCTGAAGCAAAAGCAGGCAGGAGCTCCAAAAATGAGGGGGGGAACAGCCAGGATCCCACTACCAAAGAAGTTCAGGCTTCAGTCTGGGTCATAAAAGGGTTTGAATTGTAGTTCTGGGCTGGACCCAGTTTTGCCTTGAATTACTTTAAAAATTGTTTATTTGGGTCCATGCTGTTTGATATCCACAAAAAGTCATTTGTATTCTCCCTGTAACCTGCAGCTAAACTAAATGCTGAGTCAGTGCGGTGCCAGATGCCAGAAGTAACCTCAAAGATGTCTTCACCACAACCCAGTAAATATTTATTATAATGCTGTGCTTCACACATAAGACAGATCCTCAATCACAGTCACTGATTGAGTTTGTACCATTATTAACCATATGTTTTCAACAGAAGGACCAGAGATTTCTTTAGGCAGCGTTGCTGTTTCAGAGACTGATGGTGCTGCCAAATCACACAAACCAGGTACAGTGGGCAAAGAGACACATCTGTCAAATAGGAAGCAGAAACAAACAAATTGTAAAAAAAAACTATATGCACAGTTTTTTTCTAGACACTTTTTCTTTATTACATTGTGTGTAGACATGAGGAGGAAGAAGAGGGAGACTCAACAGAGCCCATTCAAAGTGCCAGACAGTAACAGCATTTTTCAACTGAGCATGAACAGAAATGAGGACAGAAAAGAGGTTGGTGTGTGTGTTTGACTACAGTTGTGTATGTACAAATAAGTTCTTTTACATACAATGCATGATGCTTGAGTGAAACAGTGTCTGCAAAAAGAGGGAAATAACCACCACCATGTTAAAGTCCTGCTGCTGTTCTCCTTCATGCACAGGAGATGCGTAAATTCCTGGCTTTGCCAATTGACCAGAAGACGTCCCATGCTGCAAGAATGATGGCCATTCTGCAGAAAGAGCAGGTAGAACAAGTGGAGGAGGAGGAAGGAAAGGAGAAGATGAAAAATCTAAAACAAATCAAGAGTAGGGCAGTTCTCCAAACACCTGGCAGGCATGAGCTGAAGATGGCCATGATGAAACGAGGTGAGTGGAGATGGAGTAGAGAGTCAAAGCATCTCTGATTTTGTAGCTTTTTAAAACCTCCATGTGCGTTGTATGCCATGGCTAACATGCTAATCTAAATGTTAACTACTGTTGTCCCGTGTCCCCAGAAAACATTACGAGGGACAGCAAACATGAGTTAATCTCCATGGAAAGACAGAAGGCAGTATTGGAGGTAAATGATTTCCTTTTTACTACCCAAAACAAAAGGTAAACATTATTGTTCTCACCTGAGCAACAAACAATCAAAAAAGACATTATGAAGGAGGAAAATGAAAGCGGAATTTGTAAATTTTCTTTTTTCTATTGCCAATACATGTCTGAATTTGCCCTCACTCTCCCTTTCTCAGTTATCTCTGATGACAAAGAGGTCTGAGATTTTGAAGATGGACAGGGCTATTGCAAAAGAGGAGGGACAGCTGAAACGTCTCGAAAAGATCATTGAGAGAGACAACCTCAAGTTTGAAGAGTTCCTCAGGGAGAATGAGAAGAAGTCTGTAGAGGCCAGAACGTTGTAAGAAGTGTCGAGATTAAATTCTCTTAAATTACTACTGAATACAGACTTGTTGTTGCCTTAATAAGAGGACATGTATTTGACCTTTAAAAGTCACACTGTAAATGGTTGTCTTGTCTCTGTTGTCAGTTTTGAACGTGAGGCCAAGTCCAAACAGGAGAAGAATACTGAGATCAAGAAACTGACTGCTGAAATAGGGACCATAAAAAGGTAGCAGTCTGATTATGTATGAGGGTCCACATTACCCATGTTTTAGTGCATTTAAGTGTTGTAACTATAAATAATTTTTTGGTTTTAATCTGGTCTCTCTTTTTCATAGTGAACTCGCCAAGTTTGAAGAGATCCTGATAGACTACAAGAGATACAAGGAGCTCCTGTTCAAGTTGTCTCCTCCAGAGTGGCAGGAGGCCCAGGAGGCCAAGGCTTTGAAAGCTAAAGTCCCATCTCACAGAAACACTCAGGACAAGCAAATCAGGGAGCCTGAGGAGTTGGGAGTCAGTAGGAAAGGCAAGTACTTGGTGCAATTTAAAACCAAGTGAATCCACATCAAATAGATTATAAGGGCCGGGGTAGCACTGGTTAATCTCCTGATTTTGTTGTTTTTTAATTCAAAGTGAACTGGTCCACAGTGCACTTTGTTAAAGTAAGTATTGATGTTGCTGGCGGTGTGATTTGAATGATAGCATGTGCACAGGTTTGGAGAACAAAGTTTCCAGTCCGGGTAGAGAGCTGCCATCCATCAGAGAGACCAGGCTGTCCTCAGGCCACAGCGACACACTGTAAGGAAACACCAACACACCCACCCCTATCCAGTAGTTACTTTTTACATTCATTTACACTGATGTGGTGGTAATCAAGGTGGGTAATCAATAACTTCCATTAAGTGTTTAGCATTAGGCAAAAGAATCACTAATATACATTTATAAGGTAGCTTTAAAATTGTTTTCACCTGATAAAGACCTGTGTCCTTGTATAAATTGTATCATTGCTTTGTGTATAGACAGTATGTTTATATGGTCACGAAAGAAAAGAAAGAAAGAAATTTGTTCAGAACAGGTTAAATGTAATACAGGACACATTATTAAAGCATTGGAACTGTTAAACTGGTTTAAAATTACCTTTAGTATCAAAAATAAATTAGAAATTATCTACTTCCTTCACTTTTGCTACAGGTCACACCACCATTTTTGGGGAAGTCGTGTGACACCACCACCACACCAGGATGTTTCCTATATGTCGCTTAGGGACTTCATGAGTTAAGGTTGAGCATAACGCTGTATAAGGAAGAGTCTAGGGCGTTCAAAGTGTTTGTTACACCCATGTCACCATGGGTTCTTATGGGTTAAATTGAAAGTCCTGTTTACATGCTGCTGCAAAAAACTTTCTCCTGACTGCAAACTTTTTCTTTTGCCTTTCAGGATCACAAATTCTAAACTGGATAGTGACCGCTCAGAATATGAGGTCAGTTTTCCCAAACTGAAAATCTAGTTGACTCTGACTTAACTGTGAGACTGACTTATCTGTTTTCATGTTTCATGTTGCACCTATCTTGCCCACCTTGTTTGTCACCTCGACAGGATGAGCCGGAGCTGTACTTTACTGATCCCCAGCAGCTACTGGATCTGGTGACAGAGCTGACAGAGCAGAACTTGTCCCTGATTCAGAACTCAACAAGGGTGGAAGAGACACTGGAAGAGCTCCGACAGTCCATGGAGACAACCAGGAAGAAGATGTAAGCATCATGGGTCAAGGGTCAAGGCTCTGTGAGGGAATGGCTTTTGGGTTTTGCCTGTTGTCTTGTTTTAAAATGATCAAGCAATCTGACATGACTGCTCTGTGGTCACAGGAATAAAGACAGAACTATTATTATTATTAAAACCTTATTTTGCATTCATTGCGAGTCACTCTGGGTTGAAAGCCTATCCAGAGTAATCAAGTCACAGAATGAAAAATAAAATATAAAAGCCACCTTCTTTCCTGTGCTCGACAGACAGGCCCATAAGGTGATTTTCTGCACTGACTGAAATGTTTTCATTTGGAATTTCAGACCTATTATTAGCCTACTTCTTTTCACTGTACAGTATTTACTCCATTTCCCCTCCTCTTTCCCATATCCATCGGATGCTGAATCATTTCTATCTGAAGTGAAAAGGATGAAGAGCAGTTAACACTGCAGATAAATGACATGAACCAGAGAATCGACAAAGAGAAGGCAAGAGGCGCAAAGCTCAAACAGAAGGTTCAGCTCCATGTCTCATTGAACACAGAAGACCAGGTAATGAAGCAGAATGTGTCTGACTACAAGAGTGGCAACAACACAACCCAGAAATATGTCATGCAGCATTAATCGTTTTAAGAAGTTGATATCTGCTCTCATCATCTCTTCTGCTCTTCATTATTTCCTCCATCCCACTTCATCCTCTTGTTTGCAGGATGTTATGTTGGACGCTCTGGGCGAGAAGGTGGCAGAGGTCCATCGCTGCTGCTTGGATGACAGGATGACCAACCTCAGCACCTTGGAGAAGCTGGCCAACATTGAGAACCGTATGTCTTTACTGCTCCAGGGCCTAGAGAGCATCCCTGAAGAGAGCTTAAAGATGATAAAGAAGATCAAGGACAGTGAGAGGAGGAGCCGGTATGTCTCTGTGACTGTACTTTGCTAACTTTCTCTTTACTGCAAGAAACAATACAGTAGCATGTTATGTAAAAATCCCCTCTCTTCCTACATCATGTCGCAGACAACGTGAAGAAAAGCTGAGAGAGCAGAGAGAGAAACAAAAGGAAAGAATGAGGAGGTACTTGGAGAGATCCCTGGCTGATTCCAAGAAAATTGTAAGTCATTTGTTTCGAACTTGCTTCATAACAGCCTTGATACTATTACTATTAAATTCTTACCTCATTCATTTGGATGGCATCCTCCATTTGCCTTCACAGGTCTGCATTTATAATGATTTGAGTAAAAATTTTTGAAACAGCTCAATTTGTGCATTTTTTTTATACATTCTCTTTTAATGAACTGGAACATTAACAGACGCCCACGGTGTATCCTGTTTCATTTGCACACTTTAAAATGAATACCTGTCTTACAGACTGAAACTGACTATTTTAAGAAAAAGAATTAAACAAACCTGGAAGCAATTCTTAAACTCCAGCCAATTTTCTTTCAGATTGGGAGAAAGCTCATGCCAAGATGCATGCCAGTTGCCCAGAAAGTCAGAGTCAGCAATGTGGACAACATGCCTGCTGAAGACGAGATCCATGCCTACCTCTTCACCTCTGAGGACATCGAGTAAAAAAAAAAGAAAAAAAGAAATCAAATACAATGATTGAATCAGTTGAAATGTTAACACAAAAATATCATTGTAAACTAAAGACTGAAAATATGTGAAGTACAATAAAAAAAGTCTGGTTGCAGTGAATAGAGTCCCATGAGTCACATTTTCATACTACTGCACACCTCTATTGCTATAATTTACAAATCTAATTTATTCCACTAAATACATCGCTGTAACATCAATATGATCCAATTTTCCTAATCAGTTTTCAAATATTGTCTGCAACGTTGACTGACACAACCTGGTCAAAAATTATCAAACGTGACGAGAAAGCGCCAGTAGGTGGTGCTGTTAAACATTTCTGTGCGCTGCCTCTGTCATGGACGGGAGAGGAAGGAGGATGAGGAAGTGGCTGGAGCAGGACTGGACCTGGAGATGTAGCTGCCTACACTGAAGCACCAGCGGCTGTCAGGACGTTTACTAGCTGGGCAGCTAGATAATAGGAGTATTTGACAATGCGATGGGTAACTGCTGGGCATTCTGTGTCGGGCTGTTCAGGAGAGAAGCCAACAGGATCCAGAGAGGAGGCGGGTGAGTGAAACATGACAACTAGCTCGAGGAGCTAACTAGCATACAAGCATCATGAGAAGCAGCGGTTACTGATAACGTTAGCTCAAAGTTGGTTAGCCGACAACTCACACCACAGTGTGTCTGTTGAGACTTTCTGACAGCTATGTGCTTTAGCCTGGTAGTGATGGTGTAGTCGAGAGATGAAGGCCGGTCAGTAAGCTACTGGTTGAGCTATTGTACGGTGTGTGTGTGGGGTCTAACCTGCAGCTAGCCGGTGCCAAAAGAAACCGAGACCCCACCCCTATTGTCAACAGTCTGGACATGTAGTTTAGCTAGTCCGGTTAAATGAGAGCACTCACATGAAAGACAGACTGAACTAGGGCTGTTTATAAAGTATTTGACAACGATTGTAAACTAAAATTTGGACCTTGTAGTTCAGTCTGTCCTGAATCTCACTCCTGGTCTCGAAGGCCCTTATGTCACCAAATTTAAGGTTAATAATTGATGATTTTCAGTCTGACTTTACCTTGTGCTTTGTTAAGATTACTGGAAGCATGATGTCTTCCATCAAGCTGTTTCACACCCATTCATCACTTTCACTTCCATATGCTCACATGTTGGAGCTGACGGATACAGATACATAGACAGATATGTTAATTTGGCAACCTCTTTATAAATGCCTGTTCTCATTATCTTAAGTTTTAATATTGTAAAATGACAGCTATCTTAGCTGGAGTTATACAATTCAGATTTTGTGCCCCATTCAGTAAAGTGAAAAGAAAATAAAGTTATGTATTTTTTACATAATGTTGATGTTATTTTATTTTTGGGACGATTTTAAAGCCTTTATTGACTGATATCAATGATGTACCAATATTATTGTGCGTCCCCCACTGCCTTGTACACTATATTTCAGTTTCTGAGTTATGTAATTCAACATTTGAGACATAAATATAATTCTAATCATCAGATGCTTCAGACACCTCTTCATTTTCAGAGTTACTATGATCAGAACCCTTCAATATCAAAGAAAACTCATTTTAAGGTTCTTTAATATGTTTTGATAGAAAGGCACATTGGTCAATTTATCTGTTTAGTTGTGAGAATATAAGCACAAAATTCATCAGTGCATTGACAGCAGATCTCTGGCATTTCAGTTTTGATGCTAAAGTTTTAAAATGTTACGTTGTGTAAACTTGCTGAGGTTAATTTTTGGGACTGTTACAGATGAACAATGTCTTCATTCACTGTGTTAATATTTTAATCTGAACGTAATACAATTCCACACAAACAGGCAAAGTAGTTCAAATTTCCAAATGATAAAACTGTCTTAATATGCCAGAGCTACTGTCTACTACCACTACTACTACTATCTACGAGGAACACATGGATGATTTTGATGTCTATGCTCACAGCCACTAGATTTTGACCACAATACAATAATATGTCAGTGGTTTACAATATAATCATCATACAACTCCTTCATGGGAAATTGCATCATGTTAAAGCAGTCATCTGCTTCAGAAGCTAACAGGTTTAACAGGTTTCAGATTACTGTTAGTGTCTTCATGCTCTCTTAATTACTTGTACAGGTCCAAATACTTCAGAAGCAGTACTACAGGGGAACATTATACAATAGAGGTATGAGCCTTACATTTACTAGTATTGTTTATTCTTTTATTTTAATAATAAAGATTCAGCATAATATATGTCTAATTGTTACTTTTTCATTTTGCAGTTTGAAAATCTGGTAGAGAGTGATGAGGTAAGTCTGATCATCCTTCTGATCATGTTATGATGAAAGCTTTCAGTAAATACATTTAAGGAAAACACTCTTGATAGTTTTCTCTCAACTCTAATATTTTCCTTCTGCAGAGAAACCAATTACATTGTAATAGACTGAGTCAGTGTTTCATAAGAAATATAGTCTAATTAAAAGCTGCATTATGCTTGAACTCCCAGGATACATTTTACTGTCAGACTCCCATCAGAGTTTGCTCCAACAGCCATCCTCCACTGATGGATAGAAAGTGATGGGTGCACCACTGCGCACCCATCATTGTGATAGAGCAGTCAGGGAGTAACTCGATTACTGTCTAAAAGACTACTAGCACTTGAGTCAAACAGTGCAGCAGGGAAGATGCATTTCACTTTGATTTATGGTAAAATGTTGTTTGTTGCATTGCAGGCCGAGAGTCCACAGCCCTGCCCGAGGTAAAAGATCTGATGTGAATCTAAAAAGAAATAATCATATAGAGTATTCTTTTTACGAAAGAAAACTTTGAAAGAGTAGTTTGTAACAAATATGATTTGTTCTCTTATTAGGCCCATCAGTGAAGATGAGATCAAGCACCTCAAAGAGCACCGCTACACTGCCATCTCAGACAAACAGATGCTGATCGACCAGAAACTACAAATCGAGGTAAGACACAATTTTAAAAGAGCATCTTTACAGGGATCTGTCTTTGTTAGATTTATGGCCGTCGTTATTTCATTTTATGTTTTAGACCTGTTTTTGCATATTTTTAATTTGCTGCATTGTTTTTTCTTGTTTTGTAATTTTCTGTTCTGTGTCTTTTGTGTTTGTTTCATTTGGTTATTTTCTGCTTCAGTTAGAGGCACAAGAGGAGAAGTTAAGGCTAGAAGAGGAGGCTAGAAATGCCGCCCAGCGTGAGGCCGCCAGGTTGGCACGCGAACGCAAATTGAAGGAGGTGAGGCGGCACTGAGCGCTCCCTTCTGCCAGTTTGACTTACTGCTTGGCTAAAGCAACTTCTCCTCTAAACTACTGGCCCTGTGCAGAGGCTTCCCAACATTTCAAGTCCTCAGCCATGTGTGCCTCAAAGGGACACAGTGACATTTCCTCTGTTTCCTGTCTTCTTTTTGTCCTCATTAACATGTCCTTGTTATCCAGTCAGAGAGATTGTTGTCTGTTTCACTGCTTTATTTACCTTACAAATGACTCGTTAGCATTAGCATTCTTGATTATCCTTTAGAAACATCATAGCTGCAATGGAACAATGCTAACTATAAGTATTTCAGTCACTTTATAGTGGAGAGGCAAAGATGATATATTTATTTCAGATGGACACTTTAGGATTAAATAATATCCAGTAAATGATGCATAATATAAAGCAAGGACTAACGTGCCAGTAGACATAAAACTGGCAATGAAAATTATTCATAAGTATAAGCAGTGAAATGAGGAAAACACGAGGCCTATGCTGCAAATAATACCATTATTTTCCCCTGGATTTTACACTCTTTGCAGTCCCCACATCATGAATAGAGAAATGTTGACTGTTGAAGTATAATAGTACTGCAGCAAGACATTTTGGTTAAAATCATGGCTTTGTATTTTGTGTACTGTTTCAGGGAAAGGCCTGCTGCAGGAAAATGGCCTTTCATTTCAGTCTAATAATGAAAATGAGACAAAGAAAAATGAGACACTGCTGAAATTGAGATTTCTTTGCTTTTCATTCAACATCCGACTGCTTCTCTGCTGTTGCTCTGTTTTGTTAAAGTTATTTGCTCACGTTTCCTTAATAAGATTAAAAATGTTTTTTATTAACAAAGTCTGTATTTTAATCACGATAAGACATGACTATCTTTTTTGCTTCATCTCTTGTTTTCTTGTTAGCAGCTGTCTGCCCAGAGGAAACGGGGCAAAGCAGATGGCTCCGGCGGTGAAGCTCAGCAAAGAAAGTGAGTGACTTCAGTTCATTAGACAACAGGATTGTTGTTCAGCTGAGGAGAAGCTGCAGTCATGAGGTTCTGCACAGGTTTTAGTAGGCATACTAAAGTAGATATACTTAGTAAACAGTAATGCTGGATGTCTTTAACGGGCTCTTACAGATATCTTTTTTAAGCTCTCAACAGAAACATTGATTTAATGATGTGAGCACACAGTTTGCTCCTGCGGTCAGGCAGTGTGTAGGCTGCAGAACTGAAATTATATCACTACAAGGTATCCAGTCTCAGAATTCAATGCTTACCTAATTCTCACTGTGCTACAAGCACACAAAGCTGAGCGCAGAATCAGTACTTGTCTCTTCCCATCCAAATGTAAAAGACAAGTAAAACCATAGTGAGAGGTGTGATTCAGGCACCACTGAGTTTTGTGTAAAAGCTATGAGTGAGTGCTCTCACACCTCTGTTATTGTTGTTGCCTGTTCCAGACAAACCTCTGGAGATGATTTTGACGTCTACCTCCAGAATGTAAAAGCCCAGTCGGAGGCTTTCAGGAGCAACAGTAAGTGAATCATCTTGCCTTAATTGTATGAGCTCTACTATTATATACGGGTTAGGCCATTCATACCTCAAATATTGTCACAATATTATTAATATTAATAATATTTGAGTATTTCAGTGATAAAAATGTTCTTGAAGATATGACAAAATACTGAAAAATATTTTATTATTAATTTCAAGAATATACAATTGCAACAAATTAAGTATTAGAGTTTAATACGTCAGCATAAACGTGACAGTTTGCTGTCCAGTAGTCAGTAAATACTAAACAAAATCTGGTATAGAACTCATAATAGCTCGTGAGCTCTTGCAGAATTTTTGTCTCTCCTCATACTCAACCCGTGCTTCTGCTTGAGCTGGTAAACTAGTTGTGTTGTATTGCCCTCTGTTGTTGTTACTGTCTTCCTGCCCTTCTTACATATTACTGTGGTTCATTGTACATCTGTGCTTCTGTAACTACTGAAGTCTCTCCCCTTTTTGAAGCTTACTCCACCACAGAGCTGGCAGCAATGTTAGCTTTCATCTATGCTTGTTGTAGCATTCTGTCAACAAGTCAGAATATCACTGTTATCACGTTATGAATTTTTTTATCATATAAAAAATTACACCAATGTTATTATAACAGGCATACATACAGGTGTTTAGCAATTCAGAGTGTTCTACTCTCTGTTGTAATAATTGCCTCTTTGTTTCCAGGGCTGCCCTCTGATACAAACGTGGTTACTCCCAACACAGAGTGCAGCTGGGACTTCACCACTAAGACCCGCTCCACCAATGATGATGGGACCTCACTGGATCTAGAGTGGGAGGACGAGGAAGGTGAGAGTTAATTCTTTCCTCAAATCAGAAAGAATTCTCTTGCCGAGCAGTTGATTTTACATCTTTTTACAGTGATCACTGATCCTGTAACATCCTGATTGAAGTTTGATCGCACCAAGTCAGAAATTTCTCTGCCTCCAAACAAGAGCTCCTGTTATTTCTCAGCCAAGCTTGATTCTGTTTTTCATTGACACTGTAGCAAAGAGGAGGAGGAAGAGGCAGAGCAGGCCGTTTGTGCTCAGTTCAGTCAGAGTAGAAGTAAAAGTTAGAGATACATAGATAGATAGATAGATAGATAGATGGATAGATAGATTTTAAAAGATATGTATTTTCTTTTCATGTTATTTTTGTCTGTCAAAATACACTTATATCAATATCATAATGTGAGCCTCCTATTTGATTTCAATGTAATTTGTACAGGGTTATTTGTATTGATCCATTGTTCAAAGGCAGGGCACTGTGGGACTACGGACCTGCCAGCCTCAAGGGGGCTGCCAGTATACTTTTTAGCCCAGGGCATGTGCATATTTTTCCCCACTATCTAAATGACTGTTTCACCTGTGTTTCTTGTATTACAGCCTAACAGATACTATATATCTAAAAGGTCAATTTTACTCTGACCATAAAAAATATCCTATATATGCGTGTAAAGCATCTAAGTTAGGTTGCACTAAAGACGTAAAATTATAGTGAAATGTCATATATTAAGTTTTAAACATGGTTTAGAAAATCTTGCGTTACTGGTTACTTGCATTACTGCCTGCAACAGTTTTTGACTTCAGTAACCTCTGCTGTCAGAATGAAAGCTTGTGTCCTTGCATCATAGGAATCAATCGTGCACTTCCAGCCTGGGAGAGGTCTCGAACGGAGGAGGACATCCTGCGCGCAGCCCTGAGGCCCGGCAGCAAGCAGATGAACAGCGGCCCGACCTCGGCCTCCGAGGACTCCAACGCACTGGAGTGGGAGAATGATTTTGTGAGTACCCATCCAGAGGACAGTGCAGATACTGAATTTGAAGGATTTGTCAATCCTGTCCTAGACACCCCTTCTGAGGACGCCTCGGACTGTGGCCTCAGGTTGGACAGCCGGGACAGATAGTGTCCAGCACCAAAGGAGACGTGTGTTGCGTCCTCTTCATGTCAGAGCTCACCAGCTTTTTGCCTCATGAAATGGAAATGTACTCATTTGCTCTTCATATTCTGTAATATGAGACTCTGATGCTGGGGGCATATGTTGTGTGTCTCTACACTACAGTACAGTGTAGTGATGTTTTTATCAGATACTCATTTTTTCAGTGCCTTCATTTGCCTGACCATTTTATGCATTGTAACTTGAACTGATCAGTTTCCATCCATTTCAATGCACAGTGCCCAGGTGATCAAACAGAAGCTGCCAAGCTGCTCTGAAAGGAAGCTTTATTTTAAAAGCAGATGGCTGCTGTAGGAGCAGTGTAATTATTCCCACTGATGGAAATGGACATATTTCACTGGTTGTGGAGAGAGTGATTCATGTAGTGTAACTTATAAAGTTACGTTGTACTTTTTAAATCCCACTAGTGAAATTTGTCCTCTGCATTTGACCCATCCTAACAATTTAGCAGCAGTTGACAGCCACAGTGCAGTGCCTGGGGACCAGCTGCAGCTCTGAGGCCTTGGTCAGTGAGTGTTCCTGCATGTCTTTTGTTGTGTGAAAAAACCCACACAAACACAGAAAAAACATCCAAACCACAGAAGAGATCCTCGCTCAGCCCTCAGTCTCTCTCCTTAGCCTCAGCTCCACCTTCCAGTTTTATAAAGTTATTGCATGATGGCAAAAAAAAGGAGTTCCATATCAAGGTTGCTGATTAAAAGGTAAAACATCACAGAAAAACCAGATTTTGATAAATCCATTTTGAATTATAATAATACAGCCACATTCCATGACTGACATCTGAGATCTGAAACATCAAACTTTTTGATTGACAGTAATTTATGGTAGTGGTTATGCCTGGGTGCACGACACAAATTTCGTGATATGCTGCATGCACTCTGATGAGAGCTGTGCTCATTGCAGTGACCCTGCTCTAGTCATACAGTAAGTGTTTTTTGTTTGTTTGTTTTGCACTGGAAGGCCTAATATGATGCAGAGTAACATTGACCTATCTTATGTGAAACCCTGCAAAGCTGTAATTTGTGCATTTTCTGTTATTTTAGATTATCAAATAAGGTACCTATGAGATATTAATTTAACCCCATCCAGGCTCACAATGGCTTTGATTAAACGTGTCCACCTCTCAGGGCTAACAGCCTTGTGTTCAGAAAAATAAAATAAAAATAAAGAAGCCCAGCATGAAAACACTTCCACTGTCCTTTTGCAGTCATATGCACAGCAGTGTTATGTTTCTAAATATACACATTTCCTGATTTAGTGAACAAGGGAGCTTTTCTAAAACAACATAATTAAGCACATACAATGACTCCTCTACACTGGCCCATTGGTCTACTGTGGGACATCTGGATTTTAAACTGGCCTTTCTGTTTCTTTGACACTTGGATTTTATTAGAAGATCTTTTTATGTCAAAAACAATAGCACAGAACAGAAATATCATCACCAGGGACCATGACATCCACATCGCATTATATACAGACATTCTATACAGTATTGTGGATTAGGAAGGACAACAGGTTTTTAATGCAGATCTATGTGATTTGCATAGACTTATCCACTACTGACAAAGCATACAGCAAAAAGAAGGTAAATGAGATTTCAAGCAGTGAGGTTGAGTGGGGCAAACCACCCACCATATTCCTTATTCTAACAAATACATTATCTAAACTGGCCCTCTTCTTAGATCTTCAGCTTCTAACTTGCAAATTCTGAAGTATTGGTCATTTTCTTCAACTGGTTCTCTGGTTCATAGAAAGTATGGAAGCATATCGAAATGAAATAATCTTCACATTTATAAGAAGCTGCAATTAGCAATAATTTGGTGGCACTAATTTTGGCCGTTATTCTAGTTCTCAGTACAAGTGATCACAAATCCAAACAACTGGGGTAAAACAAAAATGGTGAATATTGACTCTTAAATACTAATTGTAGAATATAAAACATAGTAGGAATATACCAGGAGACAATCATCACTAAAAACAGTGTAATGATTATTTCATCTGATATGAAACCAGTTACTCTGAATTAAATCATTCAGAAATCATAATCTGATTGTTGATCATTGCTGATATTGAAAGCAATATTTTGTGGAGTTTGAATGAAAAAGAAAAGTCACCAAACATGCAAACATGACACTGAAGTGTAAACTTTGTCATGTTCCTATAATTGATCCAATGCTGCTGTTTGCGTCATTCTAATTTTCGTGCGTTATGTTTTTATATTCATCGAATATGGTTGAGCATGAGTTGGGACAATAGTGTTTCAAGTTGATTATTTAATTTGTTTGAATCAAAATTAGTTCACTGATTGCACTCAAGTTTGTGGATTTTTAATTTAGCAGCTGATAGAAGACCTTCAATGAAATGACTTGTGTAAAGAGGAAACTGATCTGTGCACTGCTGTAGAAGTGTGTAGATGAGACACGGGTTGATTTGCAGAGTGTGTGATTTTAAAATAGTATTGTTTTGAGCACATTTGAATACTATGTTTTGCTGTGATTACCTGATCTCTGATTAATCACTGTAACTTTCTGTAAAAAACAAAAAACAAAAAAAACAACCCTGTAACTTAACATTCCTTGTCACACTGAGCCTAAGAGAAAAAATAAAATGTAGAAAAATATATTGGATATCACATACACTCACTGTAATGAACATGTATGTATGTGTACATGACGTATCACATACAGCTGGGATTGATGCTTTTTTTTTCAGTATTCTTATTTAACAAAACCATCATGACCATCATCTTAATCAGTCTAGTGGCCTATTGCTGGAAGTGAAATCATGTCACTTTCAAGAATATTTCACACTGACAGAATGTTTGAGTTTTTCAAGTGCATATTCCTGAAGACCCAAGGATGATACTTACATCATAGTGCAAATGACAATTTGCAATACAATTTTAAGAAGTAGATCTGAGCTCCCAAGAGTTTTGTTCTACAAATACCTCTTTAACTACAGGTACAGGTCAGTTGGTTGATCATGGCACCGTTGTGGTTCAGGGGTTTGAGTCCATTTTAAGAAATCCATACTTAAAATTGACACTGTTAATAATGCTGTAAGCTCTTCCACCAAAGCCTGTCTACACTGTATAGTTCCTTTTTATAAAAGTTGGTACGAGTATCCTATTCATGATGTTTTCTCATTCTTATGATATCCAAAATCTTGTGACTTAGTTGCAGACAAACAACCAATAAACCTCTTCAATTTATGTTGATTGTATTTATCTCCTTAAAGGCATATTGCACAAATTTTATTTTTTGGTAAAAGGCGTCAGAAAAAGGACATAATGATGCAAAGAATAAATGGAAGTTCCTGAAAAGTAACTAGCATTTTCAGTGCACAACCCTGATTCCAAAAAAGTTAGGACGCTGTATAAAATTTGCAAACAAATTTTGTTTACTGACAACAGTTCTCTGAAGTGTTCCTGAGTCCATGTAGTAATCTCCTTTATACAATCATGTGTTTGACAAGTCTTGAACCTCTCTCCATCCTTGCTTGTGAAAGACTGAGCCTTTCCAGGATGAACCTTTCATACCCAATCATGATACTATCACCTGTTACCAATGGACCTGTTTACCTGTGGAATGATCCAAACAGGTGTTTTCAATCAGTCCACAACTTTCAGTCTTTTGTTGCTCCTGTCCCAACTTGTTTGAAACATGTTGCTGCCATCAAATTCAGAATAAGCAGATATTTACAAAAATCAATGAAGTTCATGAGGTCAAACATTAAATATATTGTCTTTGTACTGTTTTCAATTGAGTATATTTCAGAAAGGATTATCAAATTATCACATTCTGTTTTATTGATGATTTATACAGTGTCCCAACTTTTTTGGAGGGTTGAGGGTTGTAAGGTTCAGTGTTCATATGGTATATACAGAGTTGACAGAAGAAGTTGACAGATCATTTTAAAATGACTAACATTATGGTTTTCACAACACACAGGTCACAGTTCATGCAGCACTGACTCATTTTGAAAGCGACACACAACCAGCAGCAGGCAGCATTAAATTGATCTTTTCTTCTTATAGCTTTTAGAGTCCTTGTGGAGCACTCTTTAGGTCACCCACAATCCTCCTCTGTTTGACTCTGTTTTGGAAGCGGCACTTTATCCAGTTGCTTCAAAATGTAGGAATGGGCAGTCGATAATCTGTAATCTAATTTCTCAAAACTAAAAGTCATCTTTGCTGCTCTGTGTTTAAAATACAACAGTGATTCAACTTCCTGCATGTTCATGAAACTCTTACTCATTAACTGTTCTGAACACTGTGTGCCTGGTGTAGCTCTGCTGTGAAAAACCCTCTGTGAACAGGAAGAGATGCGTTTCATATTTTTGGTTTTGGGAAGTAATTAGAGGAATACTTTAGTCTATCGCAGCAGTTTACAGGCTGTGATAGACACCATGTCTGAACAGTCCAAGAAAAGTGTGATACATGAAACTAAATTAAAACTTAATACCTTTTTTTTAAAGAAACAAATTTGAACATTACCAAACCTACCAAATTTGTTGGATAATGCAATTACATCATATCATTTATTAACAAAGTGTTTGCTGCTTCATGAGGGTCGTGAAATGTATGATAATACTGACTATGATAATGTAACAACTTGGAAAAATTGGAATGTGATAACTTGTTGAAGTTGTTCTCTGTATGTTGTTTGAAGATACAGAAAGTCACCCTTCATGAGGTAACAATGACCAGTTAATGCAATGGTGTGATGTAGTTTATTACTCCTACTACATTTAAATGTTTTTTAAGTTGTTCCACAAACAGTTACTACAAACATTTTACAAAAAAAATGTATCCGCTGTAATCACTCATCTGTCCCTTGATGGTGGTCACTGGAAGGGAGTTTGTCACAAGACTAAACTGTGCACATGTATAACATGAATATGATTTCTATAAGGGTGGATATTTTGGGCTTGATTTTTTTTTCTTTACAAGTGTGCATCTATAGAGACTGAACAGCTTTGATTTGTGCTTCATTTTCAGCTTGGCCTTCTCTGTAAATAAAAGTTGTCTTTGCATATTTGCATTGTCATGGCACATTTTTTCATTACAAGAGATACAATATTGGAAATGGTAATTTTTGTACATGAATGAGTGAAATATTTGATTACTTAATACCGGGATTTGGGTTTTGTAACTAACTTTGCTTTAGGACACATGAATATATATGAGTGCAATTTCCAGTATCGGCTCACCGTCACTTCGTCACTGTTCAGTTTGAATATTTAATTGGATCAATGTAAACTGTGAGCTGCATTGCGGCAACACTTACATCAGGGTTGTCACAATCTCTTCTGTTGTGTATAAAAATAGAATCTAATCAATTCTTCTACTGGTTATATTTGAGCTCAGCATTTCTGTCTACTTTCAGAGGCTACTGTAATGTATAATGGGGATAGTAGGTTAGATTAGATCCAACTTCATTGTCCTTGCACGGAGTACTGAGACCACGAAATGCAGTAATGGAAACCCGAGTAATGGAAAGATATTATGCTTTAATAGAGGCTGAGACAGGAGATGTAAACTGTTCCCACGCCTCATGCCTCGATCAAACATGACCTGATGTGAGTGTGACTATAGGAATAATAGTTATCCAGTTCTTGTAGCTAATGTGTAAAGCACATGCCAATGAAGGATTCCTCTTGTTTTCTGGGGGGACATTTTTGTCTTTATTTGAAGGCTTGATAAGAGGCAGACAGAAAACACAGGAGAGAGAGAGGTATGCCATTCAACAAGGGTCCCTGGCTAGAATTGAACCCACGACATTGCAGTTATGGGATGTGCAGTAATCATTCAGCTTCATGTTTTGATGATTATTTACAACAGAATGCAACTAATGTTTCCTGAAGCATGCAGCACTTTGGGTTTTGCTTGTTCACTGTGAATCCAGCTGCAAAATACACTGGTGCAACTTTGTGTAGTATTTCCTGTAATCATTGATATAAATATGACACATAATCTATTGACCTCAGTCTGTCATCCACGATGACCTAGTGAAGGTCACAGATGCTCAGTGTTTAGAATTACAAGCTAATTCCACAAACAGAAAAGCATCGATTATACACAGGTTTTGGAAAGCATGAAAAATTGTAAGAATAAACCATGGTGAATTCCATGTTTTGAAAAGAGTGTTGCAGTAAACAGGAGTACACACAGTCAGATTTAATGGTCACCTTACAGCTCACAAACTATATAGCTTGTAAAGAATAATTTGAATACATAGAGTGATAATGAAAATAGATTAAATTTAAGATCAAGCAAGGCAGGAAAAGGAAAACACATGACCTTGCCAAAAAATTAGTTCTTTTTCTTGATGACTTTGTGATCTATAGATGGAGGTGTAGTTTAGCCACTTTACCACTAATCTTACATGTCTGCCTGCAATGGATGGGAGAAGCAAACACTTCAAGGAAGAAATCAAGAGAATTAAGTTGTTGTTGTTGTAATTAATTGTGTCAGAAGATTGGGATGTTGTAAATGTAGAAACTGCGTGTATGTTGCCCACTAGCGGTTGAACATGGACGCTGCAGTTCATTCGGAGTCTGAAGACTGAATGAAGATTCCCAACATTATCCTGACAAACAGCAGCGGCTCGCGTAGGAAAACGAGTGTAACACAGTAATAATTAGTCTGTTTAATTAAAGTTAAAGGGATTAACATCGCGGGGACTGTTGACGCTTGGAACAAGTGAGTACAAAGGACAACAATACAGAAGAGAGCTGCAGACTGAGTGGAGCCAGAGACCCGAGAGACGAGCCAGAGCCGCAGCACGACCCCCGTCACTACTTCCACATACACTGAAGCATCAACACGCGTTCAAAACACCAGAAATCGTGTGTTTACTCTGTCACAAGTTCAGCTGATCAGGTTATTTTTGATTATTATGATAGTGATAATCCAGTCATAATTGTCAAAAGTTGGGAAAAGTTTATTCACTGGGAACAGTTTCTTTTCTGTGCGCAAGCAACGCGAATTAGTGTTTTAAAAAGCTAACCATTGAATGTATTGCTTTTAAAATATAATATAAAACATTGGTTATAGATTAATGTAATGGTAGTGTGTTTTAGATAATGAGGATCAAAGTTGTCCTCAGCTGTAAGCACCAAAACGGGCACTAGTTTGTGAGAGAAGCGGAGGGATACGCAGTGCGCCTCTCCAGTCTACTTGTGTCCAGGACCTGGAGGACATGGATCGGGGAGACGGAGGAGAGACGCGGCGGAAAACGAGAGAAAAGCTTTAAGAAAAGTGGGAACTACCGCGTAAACGCTCCGAGAAAACTCACGACTATGGCCCGCGTGTGTTGTTAGAAGGTATGTGACCAAACGGGTATTGACTAGTTTTGACTGAAAGGAGTAGGAGTGAACTCCGCTGAGCTACATCAGCAGGGTCCGCTGGGCTCGGGCTCGACACTTTCCCTCGGAGGGCTGGGCTAACAGCTAGCTTAGCTTAGCCTCGGCGGTGAGGAGTTCAAAAAGTTTCTGGAATGGAGGAAGAGGAGGAAGGGTGAAGTAAGTTTGGCTAACCGTGAAGAGGTGGAGAACGATGGCGCAGAAAGTTAGATTTTAAACAGGAAACAAAAGCTTTGACGTTTAAACTAGATGATGGTATTTGCAATGGGGTGTTTAAGAATAAGTTTAAGCTAAACAAGTTCTGTTAAAGTTTGCTAAGCTAGTTAGCAAATTCTCGAGGGTACTTGCATTAGCTTGCTACATACCAGGGTTAGCTAATGCCACTGAAATACTGTTTTATATCATGACTGTGCGTGTTTTCGTGGTACAGTTAAACTAGAGCAGCACTTTAAAAGTTTATTTTTACTACTGTTTGGGGATTTGTGTAACGTTAGCTGCTTCTTTCTGAATCCCTTTTCTCTCTTTTTCTGGGTGGGGGGTGTTTAACGTTACTACTCACCGAAGCCTTCTTCCATATTGTCTCTGTTCTCTCATACTTGTAAAGCAATCACACATATTTCACACTGTAAAGCTAAGTGTTTTTCTGGAGTTTTCCAGACACTTAAAGTGAGAATGATGGCGTTATTCATTAGTTTAACCCAGGGGAGACTAACTGTGATAAACAAATACTTATGCAGGTCAATATAACAGGGATGATTTTTATTGTTCTTTTCCAATCTGTATATAGAGTTTGGGCTTTTGGAAATGACTTCAGAGGAGTATTGATTCTTAGTATGAATTATATCTCATGGTTTCCAGAACAGTCTGCTGGCATGTTAACTTCAGTTGGAAGCATCCTGCTCCTTGAACTGTTAAAATATCTGAAAATTGTGCACAGATTTCTTTAAATTGCCTCTTTTTTAGACAATAGTCATATATGAATTGCAAGGTTGTGATCTTAAATATGTTAATTCTCAGGACTTCATTATTCAACATACAGAATATGTAGGTCATACTTTTTTTCTACATTAAGATCACTCATGCTGAGGAATTATAAAGAGGAACCACTGACTTTTGTATGATGGACCACAAACCATCTTTAATCACATTTACAGTCATTTTAGGCAATGATAAGTAAATCGAGGGCTTCATTTCTCCCCACGACTACATCTCAAGTGTGTGTGCCTGAGATTGATTTGATTTTCAGCCTTTGATGGTGAAAACACAAAGAGCTATAAGTGTGAACTGTTATCAGTTCCTACAGATGATTGGCTCGATCTGAAGGATTAGTCATTCAGATGCAAATCAGTGTTTACAGTCGTCTTTTCAGGCAAGTTATATCTACAACACGTTCATCAAACAATAGTTTCTGCTTGTTTCAGGAAGATCGGGCATGTCCTCATGTTGAAATCTGTCACTCATCATTGCTCACCCTCTACAGTGAACCGATGAATCACTGATCCAGTCTAAAAGAGGCCAAGCTGCATCAGATCTCTGACTTATCAGGTTATGTGGAAACAGCTGCTGGAACATAGTTGGGTGAATGTCATAAACTCAGAATATATACAGGTTGAAGATTTTTGTGTATGCCTGTATGTTCTACTTTTGGAGGTTTCCCTCCGCTTTCATGTGCATGTAGAACAATGAGCAGTGGAAGTGGGTGCAGTGCTGTTAGACAGCTGTGTGCTGGAAGGGAGGGATCGGGGCAGAGATGAGATGAGGGAGGAAGCAGCTCTTTGTGGTCACATCCTTTTTGACTAAGGCCGTTTCACAAGCCCCCAAACAGCTGCTGCTGGTGCAAGCTACATGTGTTTGGCTGTCTGCTTGTTGGGACTGCATGATATGGAGAGAAGTGTTACATATCACAGCATGGTTTATTTCATTAGTGTAAACACGCCATATCTCTACATTAGTAGATGGAAACAGTAGTTTGTGGGTGCAATCATTGGAGACATCCTGATCCTACATTAATTTTTAATGTGGTGATTCAGTATTAGGTCTTTTCTGACTCATAGTTGTGCAATGCAGAAATAGAGGACTATTTTTTTTTACCAGTTACTTCATTTTAATTCATTAATCAATTGCAGTTTAACTAACTGTATATTTGAAAATGTCTATTCCTCATTTAGACACTACAATATTTCATATTGCTGCATACATACTGATCATCATCATCTTTTTAGCTGCAGTCTGGTAGACTAACTTGCCAGATTTACGTGTTTATGGGTTTCATTTGTTTGGCTGCGTTTGGCTGGCTGTTTCTCCTCATGTTTGTCTTTTCATATGCTTGACTTTCTGCAAGTTGTACATACAGCACTTATCAGAAAATTGCATCATCCAAATTTCAGCAAGACTGAGTCTCTTTATGGAAATGATGTGTCAGATAAGAAAGGGTTTTTTGATCATCCTGCTGAGTGAGAATAGTGTTTTTCACATGCTGTGCTGAGATTGAGACTTTATTAGTAATTGGATTTTTAAAATGTGTTTTCATTGTGATATTTACAAATGTTAAGAACATTTGCTTGTTTATCTGTATGCATAATGCCAAACAGATGAGTGTGTTGCTGATCTTTACATGTATCCGCTCTCTTTTCTGTTTTGCAGAAGGCTGGTGGGGCTGAACACTAATTGCATTGGTTGGACAAGTCAATCCAGAGAGGAGCTGGGAGTTGTTGTTGAGAAGTAGTCACATCCTTATTTCTTAGCCTGTCAGCTTGCACCAGTGAGACCTGCTGCAGTGTGTCAGTGCGACAGAGGTCCTGATCTCCGCTCCTGCAGCCGACACCCCCCTCCCTCCATCAGTGGTGGTGACCCAAGTCCGGACAGTTTGCTGCAGGGCCCTTCCTGAGCAGCAGCAGCTGCGTCCTGCTTGCTGACTCCCCTCCCTCCCCTGCTTCCTGTCCTTGGTCAGACAAGGCTAAAGCCTCCTCTCCCCTACCCCACCCCTCATCTCTGCTGGCCTCTTATACGCTCACACACTCACATTCACACACTCAAGTGGTTTCTCTTGCCGACCACACGTTCACACACTGTTTTAGGCTACTATCGCTAGTTGAAGATCAAGGGCAGGGGCCTTGTAGATGCTTTTAGTCCCCCTGGAGTGACCAGCAGCCACCACAGAAGTCCTCCCTTTTACCTACACTACAACCTCCAGCATGACCTCCATGTCCAGTCTCTTCTCCTTCACAAGCCCAGCAGTCAAGCGCCTGCTTGGCTGGAAGCAGGGAGACGAGGAGGAGAAATGGGCAGAAAAGGCAGTGGATGCGCTGGTGAAAAAGCTGAAGAAGAAGAAAGGTGCCATGGAGGACCTGGAGAAAGCTCTGAGCTGCCCCGGACAGCCCAGCAAGTGTGTTACCATTCCAAGATCACTGGACGGCCGGCTACAGGTTTCCCACAGGAAAGGTCTGCCTCACGTAATCTACTGCAGAGTGTGGCGCTGGCCCGACCTTCAGTCCCACCACGAGCTCAAGCCTCTGGAGGTGTGCGAGTACCCATTTGGCTCCAAACAGAAGGAGGTCTGCATCAATCCATATCACTACAAGCGAGTGGAGAGTCCAGGTAGGTACTCATGAATAGTGTAGTTAAAGAGTATGGACTTGACTTTTTTTTTTTTTTTAATCCTAGAAAGTTAACGTTTGACACATACTGTTAAATGACTAAACAAATTCAATTTGAATTAACATCTCCAGATATGTGTTAACTTCTCCAAAGTAGCTTCTTAAAACTTCTTTTTAACACTTAAAAATTGTTTCAAAAATTGTTTGTAAGGCAGAGTTGTACCAGCTCTGTAACACACACAACTGAAGTTTTTCAAAACTACTGGATAGTAGCAAATATGAGACCAATTAGACCAGTGTAGGGCTGTGCACATCCCTTAGCTAGAGCCCTGGGTAAACCGTGGCGCTGGTAAACAAATCCACAAAGGTCAGGAGGCTGTCATCACATGGGCTTGCTCCACCCACCCCCTCCATTTCACAGAAAATCAATATCACTAGCTCTTTTGGAGTCTTATTAGATTATATGCTTCAGGCACTCTAGATGGGGTGTGGCATCAGAGAGTGGCTTACTAAATGCATAAACCACTCAGACTAAACTCCCTGCACTTTCTCATCACTACCCTCTCTTGTACACACACCACATCACATACACTTACGGATGACCCTGAGGGGACTGCCTCTCTGACACTAAACTGGTTTGGGATTGCCAGCTCTGTATTGACCAGTTCAAGGATGTGGATCACGTGTCGGTCAGGAGAGACTGCATGTCATATCATTCCAAGCAAAGCTCACTGGGTAGTTTGGAGGGAAAGCCTTGGAGCCGTGACACTTACAGTCAGTTAGGAGATGAAAATCAAGGCTGGGGAAAGACACGCTATCCTTTTCACAAAGTTAAATAATGAAAATAAATATGTATGACCTCAGTGCTTATGTCTTTACCAAGGTCTGAAATGGCTTTTGAGGAATGCAGGATTGTTGGGGGTGAGCTGTGTTTTCTATTTCATGTTAAACTATTTCAAAACATGGATCAGAATTGTATGTGTATTTTTTTGTTTAACAAAACAAAGAACTGCTCCTGTTGAAAGATTTTGGCTGTATATAAAAATTGCTTCAAAATTAGATGAAAGTAGATTTATGTCATACGTTTTGTTAAAATTACATGTCTGCTATCATATTAATGTCAAGAACACCATCAAATCAAAAAGGCTCTAAGAATAAGTAACTCATTAACATATGTTGGCGCTGCAATGATTTGTTTGTGTATATCAAAGCTGAAGCAATTCATTGATCAGTAGATAAACAGAAAATTAATTAACTAGTTTGATAATTGCTTACAATTTAAGTCATTTATCGAGCAAAAATACTAAACATTGTTTGGTTTCAGCTTTTCCAATGTGAGGATTTGCTCTTTTTTCAGTTTTGTCATTTTAAATTGAATATCTTTGTTTTTGTTCTGCTGGATGAATGAAACAAGACATTTGAAAACCTCACCTTGGGATTTAGGAAATTATGATGCATTTATTTTCACTTTTTTTTGCCATTTATTGCTCAAATGATGAATGAAGAACATAACTGGTAGTTGAAGCCCTGGAGTAATACATTGTATTTGTGCACCATGACTACATTTCAAGAGCATGCCCATCTAGGGCTTCTCTTTCCAACATTGGCTGCATTTCCTTGTTAATAATGGAAAGGATACATTATTAACAAGGGAAGCATTTAAGCACAATGACAGCCATACTTATAACAGGTTTTCTGGTGAAAGATGTGTGTGGCAGACATGGGCGTATAACATATAATGATTAATTAGTTTTCTAAATAATAAGAACAAACTTTCCTTCCCTTCACTGTATGCTTCATTAACTCCTTTTCCTCCCTTGCCTTCTTTGTTCCACCATCCAGTGCTCCCTCCTGTCCTGGTACCGCGGCACAGCGAGTTCAACCCACAGCACAGCTTGCTGGTACAGTTCGCAATCTCACCCACAACGAGCCGCACATGCCCCTGAATGCCACCTTTCCAGAGTCCTTCCAGCAGCCGCACAGCGGGGGTGGCAGCAGCAGCGGCGGCGGAGGAGGAGGTGGTTCTTTTCCCATCTCTCCAAACTCTCCGTATCCTCCTTCTCCAGCCAGCAGTGGTACTTATCCGAACTCTCCTGCCAGCTCGGGGCCCTCCAGTCCATTCCAGCTCCCAGGTACACCAGATACACTCATATACCTGACCCTGGGAAAGATGCCAAACTATTGTATTTTTGTGGATTGTTGCTGTCATGTAGCCAACAACAGGCTAACTGATAATAAACACTAGTCTCTGGTGATTTTTGCTTTTTAAGTTGTGTAATGGAAGGAAAAAAAGATGTGTTCATAGTGCTGTTTACAGTAAAATGATAACAGACACTTACAAAAGATTCAGGTAAATCCATTTTAATAGTTGTATTATTTTATAACTCCCAGTCTAGGGACATTTTGGGTGTAATGCATTGCTTTGTCTTAGTGAATAGTTTATTAAAATATCATACAATTTCAAATTAATACCTACTAATAGTTTAAACCCCTGCATGATCCACTTCATCCCAATGCAATGAAAAATGTTCTTCTTAACAGTACTCTAACCAGGTCAAGTTATTATATTCATCCAAATCAAGCTACACCCCTAAATGAGAACAAAGGAAATGCCAGCTAAGCAGTGTCCACCAGAGCCAGGGTTGCTGGCTGCTGTCAAGGCACTAACTCAGTGGACCAGGCAGCCTTTCTGTCTCATTGTTACTGACTAGAGGCAGAATAGATGCATCCAAATATCACTTAACTGAGATAATCATTACTGTACTGTTCAATAGTCTTGGTATAGTAGAGAAATAACTGACTATTTGGATTCTACTTGTGTTTCAGTGTATGTGCATGTTGCTGCTGCTGCTGTGTGTGTGTGTCTGATGACTAGTGCTCTATTCTGCTCCAGTCCAAATCTGCTGACACATTGGGTGGCTGCTGGCAGTCAGGCAGAAAAAGTTTTTAATGGCAATTTAAGATTTTAGGATTTGAGCTTATTTGTGTTGAAAAGTAATTGCCTACTCTCACAAGCATCATTATCAACGGAATGTCCTCACTGCAATCTTAAGTAGAGGTTTTCGGCATTGTTTTTTTTCTGTGTGCCTCAATATGGGCTTGGAAAGCTCATATTGCATCTCTGTCGGGAATGGGTTAGCATGTGGCTTAACAAGTGAGGGATATGTGAAATCTGACACCATTTCCGGGGTACAGATCCTGTGATGATTGTGTGTGTCTGTGTGTGTGTGGCTATTTGCCTGCAGCAACAACTGGTCTCATCCTTGCTAACTGCTCTCTTAATGTCTCAGCTGACACCCCACCCCCAGCCTACATGCCTCCTGATGAGCAGCTGGGCCAGGAGAGCCAGTCCATGGAAACAAGCAGCAGCCTGGTACCACCCAACATGGCCAGAGGAGGTGAGGAGTGCACACAGTTACATTGACATTAGAACTACTTCAACAAAATTTTTTTTAAAAAGTGCCCAAGAGTGAAATACCAACCAGGAAGTCCAGTTTTACAGATTATAAAAATCCAAGATGCTGCACCGCAGTTTACAGTGTATTGCATTGAAGCATGATTTGACTGCTCCAGGAAAAATTGCACTAAAAATGCTTTCCTCCGACTCGACACATTTGTTCACGCAATGCCGTTTAGTACTATTGATAATTCATAGCTGCAAAAGTAAAGCCAGGACTTCCCATGTACTATTGACTGAATTAATATATAGTTGTTTCCATGTTTAAACGTGTGTAAGGACAAGAATGTCCTCTTCACATTTTGCCCCAACTCCAAGGCTTTTTAATATTAAAAATTTGCCAAGCCTGATCTGATATTTTTTTAGGTTATTTTTTATCCCCATTTAGATTTGCAAAGTAGTTTACCTCTACATTAAAAAAGTATAACCTGGTTGCATCATTCCATCATTCCTTTGAATGGTTTCTATAATAGTTTATATTAGTATTTGAGGAGGGAGGAGTGTGATGGTGGAGTGCAGTGTTGTGCAGTCCCCATGATTAAACTAAATAACAACTACAAAGGCCAAAATGAAAAAAAAAATACAAATTGTAGATCTTAGTCATCTTTAATAAATTAAATAATTTTACACTGTATCTAAAACTTTCCAAAACAATGAGAGCAGTTAACAAGCTACTTTGCTCTTGTAGCTCTCATTAACCACACTCTACAATCCAGTTTACCTCGTTAATTAATGAAGCCAGCCCCAATGGTCTTAGAAGACTCTGTAAGTGTTAATGTATTGGTATCCTATATGATTTTTATGTTCAGTTTTGTCTGTGAAGAATTTAGTTTTTTTTGATAGTGGGGACTGTAGACTTGTGTGCACTAGTTATAGATGCATAGTAACAGATTCATACATAGCAATGGGACTCTTAGTCACGCTGCCTCAATGCATTTCTCTGTAACTAAAAACATATTGCTTTGTAAGATGCATCTTAATCATTGACTTAGAGCTTTTTGTGTGTGGGAAGATGTCATCAGCTAAGGCTATGACTCACCTGCTTTTATCCAACCTGTTGTGCAATTTCCCAGATGTGCAGCCGGTGGAGTATGAGGAGCCGAGCCACTGGTGCTCTATTGTCTACTATGAGCTCAACAATCGCGTAGGTGAGGCTTACCATGCCTCATCAACCAGCGTGCTGGTGGACGGCTTCACTGACCCTTCAAACAACAAGAACCGCTTCTGCCTCGGACTGCTGTCCAACGTCAACCGCAACTCGACAATTGAGAACACCCGCAGACACATCGGCAAAGGTATGACTAGCAGTCACACATAGCAGAGGAGGCAGGTCAATAAGTACATTTTGTTGAAATGTCCTGACCATCAGTTGTCTGTCTCTGTTCATCAGGAGTGCACCTGTACTATGTGGGAGGGGAGGTGTACGCAGAGTGCCTCAGTGACACCAGCATTTTTGTCCAGAGTCGTAACTGTAATTACCACCACGGCTTCCACCCCACCACTGTCTGCAAGATCCCCAGTGGATGTAGCCTCAAGATTTTCAACAACCAGGAGTTTGCTCAGCTTCTGGCCCAGTCAGTCAACCACGGCTTTGAGGCTGTCTATGAGCTGACTAAGATGTGTACCATTAGGATGAGCTTCGTCAAGGTAAGGCCTTCATGAATTAAAAAGGAGACAAGGGAGGACATGAAGCAGGCACAGTTGTATATCTTTCATCCTTTGTTTTAACATCAGCATTATTGTTTTTTTTGCTCTGCCCCATCACAGGGTTGGGGAGCTGAGTATCACCGACAAGATGTCACCAGCACCCCCTGCTGGATCGAGGTGCATCTGCATGGGCCCCTCCAGTGGCTGGACAAGGTGCTAACACAAATGGGTTCGCCTCTCAACCCAATCTCCTCTGTGTCCTAATGATGGACTTGTGGGAGCTTGGGGAGATACTTTCAGCTTTTTTTTTTTTTTTTTACTTTTCTTTTTCCCCCCTCAGTGATTTATAATTTAAGGTGGTCTTAATGGCTGAACTGTTTACACTTAACTTTGGGAAGGGACATTGAACTCTGGCTGAAAATTCAACAGCAGCAGCAGCCGGAGTCAGTTGTTGAAACAGAGTACCTTTACAAGCAAATACCTGGAGAAAGAGAGGAATGCCCAAGTAGCAGTAACGACATGGACACACTACTGCTTGACAATGCTACAGCACCTGCAAGAACTGAGGGCTCCATTGTCAAGCTTGAATCTGTCAAATGTTAATTTTTGCATCAAGTTTTATTGTTTTCTCAAATGTTTTTATTTCTCTGTATGTGTAGTTTTTAATTAAGCAGAATTGTTTCACTACTCTGCCTTATGTCTGACAGACAAATTGGAATTTTACTGAACACTTTTCTTACATTGTCTCAATGTCAGATATTTACAATAAGATATAGATACGATTTATGTTTACCATTAGGCTCAGATATAACAAATGCTTTCTTTTTATAGTCTCTACTGCTAGAAATGAACACTGAGCTACTGCCTTTGTGAGAAGGTTATGTATGCCAACCTGATAGTTTTTGATATGGGAGATCAATCACTGAACAAGTTTAACATGCCATAAGCTAACAACATTGTGAATGTTACATCTATTGCAATAGAAGTAGTCATTTATAATATAATCAGACAATGAACATCATCATTATTGATTCTTGTTTGTACTCTCGAGTTCAAGTAAGAGTGACTGTATTTTCCATACTCACTGTATTAACAATATTGTGCACTCATGGATTTTGTGGAGGCATATTAAATTTTGGCGTGGGTACCAAGGCATTATGTTGATAGAAATTTACTTCATTAGTTCATCAATGAAATAAACAGGTTATTTGGTAACAATGATTGTTTATTTTGTCTGTCTGTTCTTATAGGGTTTACTAATACTTGGCAATATGCAAACAAATACATCTTGATATACCTGAACAGTGTTAAATCAGGATGGATCAACAGTAACAACATTAATAGCAGGCATGTAGATGTAAATAGATTCTTTCTGTTCCTGAAAGATAGATGATATATTTCCAACACATCACCCAGTTTTGTCCATTGATTGTTGGTCTGCTTATGATCTTATTTGTTCGAATGGCTGCTATTTGATGTAGATATTAAATTCGCAATCAAACTGCACTAATTACAGTTTTAAAATGTCTAAATGTTGCCATGACAAACCCATAAAAGCACCACAGTGAAGATGGACAGCAACAGTAAATTATCATGATTGAGATGTTGAGCACGTGAAACTTAGTTTATTTCTGTTTGCTGTAAAGCTTCCAGACTATCAATAAAATCTAGCATGGCTCAATAATAGTCTTCTTTATGATATTCAAATGTTTAATTAAAAAACATTTATTGGTTGCAGTGGAAAAAACTCAATCATGAAAGGAAGAACAGTAACAATAAGCCTAATTACATGATGCGATCATTGTGTGTATTCTGGTGCTAGATTTGAACTATATTACAGCCAACTGATAAAGTCTTTTAAGTCTTAAGTAAAGTCTTTACATCAGCTTCGGTGAGCTTTGGTTACCAATTGATGCTCATGCATTTTTAAAACAGTTGTTTTAAATGTTTTTGCTGCTGTCTTGATGTTTGAAACCCTTTAAAACTGTTTTTCATATTCAAGTATTTTGATGTTTTCTTTTTCTTCTACTGGTTTGGTCAAGTAAACTCAAATGGATGTTTCTTTTAACTAAGGGGTAATCCTAATCCAAATATTAAATGCATGTTTCAGAAAGCCACATTTGGAGCTATGGTTAACAGTGCTAGATGAACTAACTTTGGATGAGAGGCTTCGAGAATCTAAACTAAGTCCAGTTGGCCTTGATTCATCACTTCTGGATGTGATAAATTATGGCTTTCTACTTGGAAACAGGCCCTTCATTTATATTATTTATGACAAACAGCAGATATTAAATTATCATTATCATTCCTACGGTCCAGCTGCATCAGAGACAGAAACACAAATCTCACAGTATTAGAATCAACATGACAACTTCCTATTGGTCCACGTTGGTATTTACCGTCAACTCCTAAAAGATGGGCCACCTGACATTTACAAATACATTACAACAAATCATATTTTACAAATACAACTCAAAAAATCAGCGGTAAAATGCAAGTATCAAGTCTTTACTAGATATTTAAAGGCAATGACTTTTTCTAGCTGCGTTTTTAAACAACGTAACTGAGAGAAACGTGAGTGATGGGCTGAAATTGCTCTTGCGTCAAATTACCGTATCAGCCGGATGTGAGGTGGCTCCCAAGGAGCAAGCCTAAGATAAACACGTAGTCAGACAACCAGGGGCGAGGATAATAAATGTTATAGAGAGGCTGCTGTGAAACGATCGAAATGGAGTAGCTGTGAAGAATATAGACATTTTAGCAGGCAAGGAGACATCCGTCAAATTAACCAAGGACCAAGTCTTCCGCAGACATCGAGTCGGTGAGTCCCGCAGAGTACTAACAGCTGTAACGTTACCAGCTAGCTACCTAGCGTTAGCTAACACTAGCTAACTAACCTACCATTAGCATACCTGTCTTTGACAGTTAGGTAGTCTCTGGTAAGGGAAGTAGCGTTACCAGTGCAAACAAATATATATTCAGCTTTTTGAGAACTATGTAACTAGCTTACTAGCTTAAGTTTCTCTTTGTCTTGGAAAGCTCTGAGAAGGTTAGCCGGATTTCTGAGACTATAAATTTACCATGTTAGCTTTGATGTTAGCGAGCTAAGTTAGCTAGAAGAGCTACTTCTTTTCTTCTCCAGGAAGGTAAATGTTGGTGTTTACTTTAATACAAGCGGAAGTTAGATTAGCTAGTTGTGTTGCCTTCGATGTGAGAAATGAAGAATAGGAGGGAGTGATGCAGTAGCTGCAATAGTGGGAGTGTACAAAAAGCTAACCAACAGCACTTTACTGTTTAGTGTTTATGCAGGTGAAAATAAAACCAAGCAGTAGTTTCATTTTTAATATTCCACCTGCACTGATGTGTGATACACTGGCCTAACAAATAAACACTAACTATATTCATCTAATACTCCAGCTCTGATTCGTTGTAATTTAATCCTGTAACAGTTGTTGCCTTTCATACATTAGTTTTAAAAGTGGTGACAGAATATTGTACAGAGTTATATTTCCCCCTGAAGTTCCATTTCACAATGCTAATTTTAAATTTCATTAAGGCAGTAAGGATTGAGACATGGCATCCAATCTCAAACTCAACACTATTGTTCACCTGGCAGCTCTGAGATTTCTCATCATTACCTCGCCTTACTCAAACAACTGCAAAGGCACTCTGTTACTTAACCCAGTTAACACTTGAGAACAAGTGTGGTTGATATAAAAGGAAATCCTTTTAAAGGAAAATCCAATATATAAAAGGAAATCCAGCAACAGTAAACATGTCGACCCCCGCAAATATGCTACTCTAATCAGTAATTAACATATCCCCTGCATTACTACCACAGGAGGCAATCATTTAAGATTTGAAAGTACTACTTTGCATGAGTGAGATTTCCACTGAAAGCAGCAACATCAATGGTAACAAAATAGAACCTTATCCATTAAGCTGCGGTTGGATTCTAAAGAGATGATAACCCCGAGATGTATTTTTCACTTAAAGTGTCACTACCATTACAGCAGACAGACAGTGCTCTTTATGGCAATTATGAACAAACATAAAATAATAGACTCAAAGGATCAGTGTGGCTGCATCCTAATGTTCCATTAACCCCCCAAATATCATAATTATATCAGTTTGATTATAATGTTTTAACCTCCAAAAGGCTAATTTTGGAAGAGGGTGCACATGATGGAGTGGAAGTGTTTTTCAAAAGCTTTCTTTATCTCACAGTTTGCAGAGCAGATATGTCATTATGGATGACTGACAGGTTATATGCCATATATGTTTGTAGATAATTAAAAAATATGAAGCTGTTTTGCTGTACTTATCTGAGTAAAATTAAGATGGCAGAGAGATAACTGGCCAAAATAATCTCTTTACAGCAAAGTGTTACCCTATATTTGCATGTTGCTCCACTACATCTGTCAGCGTTCACATGCAACAACCTTCCTCTTCTGTTCTCCCTTGATCTGCTCCGCTCTGCAGTATCTGTAGCTGAGTCCAAAATGGTACGAGCAGCCTTGGTGACTGCCACCAGTCTGGCATTGACTGGGGCTGTGGTGGCACATGCTTACCTCCTCAAACACCAGTTCTACCCGACTGTGGTCTACCTCACCAAGAGCAGCCCCAGCATGGCGGTAAGAGCAGTGCTAAAGTCAAGTCAGATCTTGATTGTGGTTTCAATATTATTTTATCCATTAATATCTTTAAATTTGACAGCATTTCCAGGCCATACCAGTGACATTTTGATAAATCAGCTTTGAATTCTGTTTTGTTTCTGGTTGTCAGGTGTTGTACATTCAGGCCTTTGTGTTGGTGTTTCTGCTGGGAAAGTTCATGAGGAAGGTCTTTTTTGGACAGCTAAGAGCTGCAGAAATGGAGGTGGAGTTCTGTTTGTTTATTACCCACTTGACTCATCATAACACACATTCAGTTTAATATTTAATGCATTGTGTCAGTTGCAAATGACAACAATGTATCTGTTTGTCAGCCTCTTTGTTTACGTGCAATCACGTCTTTCCTCTCTACCATCAGCATCTCATTGAGCGCTCCTGGTACGCGGTGACCGAGACGTGCCTGGCATTCACTGTGTTCAGAGATGACTTCTCTCCTCGCTTTGTCGCCCTCTTCACTCTCCTGCTCTTCCTTAAGTGCTTCCACTGGCTGGCTGAGGACCGGGTGGACTTTGTGAGTGATGAGGGAGAATCTACTCTAATCTATATACAGTATACATTCAGTACAGTATATTTAAAGGTAGAAAGGAAACATGGAACATACGGTGTATTGCTAAGGTTGCATACAAGAGTTTAACAAACATTATTTGACATTTTGCAACAAAAAATTTGGATACAAATTTAGTGTAAAGGGCCCTGATTGTGCCATACTATAGCATTCAACTAAAACTATTTGAGTGGAGTCTTGGATGGAGAGGATGTTGTGAGCATAGGAAGCTTTTCCAAACTGCTATTATTAGACAGCAGTCATTAGCTGGATGTCAAGCAAACTGGAACATGTTCCAGGTTTCTGTGCTCCTATTATGGTGTTGGCAATCGTATATACAGTGGGGTCCAAAACTTTGAGACCACATTGAAAATCAAATATTTTCACAAAAACCTGTAAATAATCAGAAAGTTTGAGGTTTGATGGTTCTAAGACGTTCTGACATGTAAAATGAAGAAGAAATATTCAAGATTCTGCACTATTTCTAGGTCAGCAATCAAATTTAAGCAAATTTGTGGCATTGACCAACTAAACTCCTTTGTACAAAAGGTCATTTTACATGTCATGACTGATTATGTACAGGTTTAAATGAAATGATTAGTTTGTCAATGTGGTCTCAAGCTTTTGCACTCTACTGTACTTTACTCTACTTTCTTGTTTTTGAATCCTTTTTCTACCAGATGGAACGGAGTCCAAACATATCTTGGCTTTTCCACTTGAGAGTATTATGTAAGTACACATTATCAACCATGTCAAAAATCATTCTTCCCGCCTTTCTGTGTTGGCTTTTTTTTTTTTTTTTTTTTTTTTTTTTTAAACTGTGACTTCTGTCTCTGTCTCCTTCTGTTCTATTGCTTCTATTTATGAAACAAGTCTAAACTGTATGCAAATCATTGCTGCTTGCACTTTTGAGGCCAGGTGCACCACACCGGAATGGTAGACATTAACAGACCATGACATAATTTTCTAAACACTACTGCAAAATGCACTTTCAGTCATCTTGTCACGCTTAATTAGTAAGATTACATCCTGCCTACTGTATTTGAATTCAGGACAGCTGGTAGCTCTATCAGGGAGCCATAGCCATTTCCAGTAGGATTTCCTCAATCAGACCCAGTAGTTATTTAAGTTTTAAAATAACTGCCTATTAGTTACTTGGAGAATCACTGAATTTCTTTAAATACTGAATGCTCTTGTGTATTTTGGGGAAAAAACAAAGCTATTGTCTTCTATGTTTTTATGGAGCTTCTACATGTTGATGCTGCACCCCCTCATATGTTATTCACTGTTGTTCTTTATGTTCTGCAGCTCTCATGGGACTGCTTGGTGTCCTGGACTTCCTGTTTGTCAACCATGCCTGTCATAGCATCATTACCCGAGGAGCCTCAGTCCAGCTTGTTTTTGGATTTGAGGTTTGTCATATTTCAATTGAAGCTGAATTTCTGTGGTTTTTAACTGTCAAAATGCTTATTTAACCCACCTCTGGTCATTTCCAAAGCTTCGAAGCTTTGATTGGCTGATTCCTTGATTACTCAACTTTTGCTCTCTTGTGATATTAAAGGCTTATAAATGTGGTCAAGACTCTTTGGACATGTGTCATTTTGATGTAGTACTTCATCAGGAATGAACTAAACAAGACAAACTGCAAGAACAGCTGAGGAATCTTTCAGGGTGTTGAGGACATTTTTAGATCACAGGAAGAATTCAGTCTGAATGTTAAAATACATTTTATTTTCATTACGTCACTTTGCAAGTTTATTGAGATCATAGACGAGAAAAAGATAACCTCTCTCTCTATGTGCTCCTCAGTATGCTATCCTGCTGACCATGGTGCTGACAACCTTCATCAAATACCTTTTGCACACTATTGACCTGCAGAGTGAGAATCCCTGGGACAACAAGGCCGTCTATATGCTCTACACTGAGCTCTTCACAGGTATGGGATTCAGCTGTATTCTAGACAATGTGTATGTAGTTCAAGATTAAATGGCAGACATACTCATATATTTCATATATATATTCCAGGTTTCATCAAAGTGCTCCTGTACATTGCCTTCATGACCATCATGATAAAGGTCCACACCTTCCCCCTGTTTGCCATTCGGCCCATGTATCTGGCTATGAGGTGAGCAGCTGTGTATCTCTTTGATTGTGTGTGATGAAGTTTAATTGTTAGTTCCACTACTCTACTTTCTGTTGTTGTAAGTCAGAGTTCTCACTCACATCTATATATTCTTTAAATGTATGGAATAGGAGTTTGGTCACTGGGTATTTAATTCACATTTAAGTGTTGACTTTTATTGTTTTCCTTTTTCTCTCAGGCAGTTCAAGAAAGCCGTAACAGATGCTATAATGTCTCGGAGAGCAATCCGCAACATGAATACACTGTGAGTAATGTTTCACAATATGGACATGGACTATGGGCCTTATGCAAATTAATGTTCACTCTCTATTCTGTGTTAATGGTTTTTAGAGGAATATGTACACACTATTACACAGTAACTTTGACAAGCTCTTATTCAGGTTGTAGCACACCCATATAATTTGTCTGATTTACACCTGTGTATTTGAGGCATTGAGTCAGATGTACATTTTGTTTGCTTAGTTAGTTTTTCTTATCTGTCCAAAAGCTCTTCTGTCAAGACGGTATTCAGTGATGCTGGTGATCTTTAGTCTGGGATATTTTCAAGCAGACAATACATGTAGACATATAGTAGGAGCTGACTAAAACTTCAGCTAATAGGTTCCCTGGCTAGAATTGCTCTTTATTTCTCTTCTCATTTTTGCCCGTGTTCAGATACCCTGATGCTACCCCTGAAGACCTACAGGCCTCTGACAACGTCTGTATCATCTGTCGAGAGGAAATGGTCACCGGAGCCAAGAAACTGCCTTGTAATCACATTTTCCACTCCAGGTAAGTCATGCAGTAAACAGTCTGGCTCAGCAGGAAAGATTCTAGACTGACAGTGTGGCAAATTAAACATGACTTAAAGCAAGAACTTTTGCACTACAGTGTGTTGAAAGGTTGCTATTTGTTTGTTCTTATAGTTCTTCAAATAATGTTATGTTGCCTTCCTCTCCTCCCCACAGCTGCCTGCGCTCCTGGTTCCAGAGGCAGCAGACTTGTCCTACCTGTCGCATGGACGTCCTCCGTGCATCTAACAACAATCAGACTCCAGCCCCGGCCCAGGCCCCACCCCCTGCTCCTGCAGCCCCCGCCAACGCCCCCCCAGCCCCACCTGCCAATGGTGAGAGTCAAAACCAGTACACAGGAATACAATCTCTTCTATCACCACTGTATGAATCCTACCCACACCCAAATAATTTGCAGTCCAGAACGAATGTTATGTGGGTGCCCTCAGCTGTAAAACAGCCACTGTACAAGAAAAAAAACAGAGTGGAAAAATGCCTTTGTAACAACTTGTGCAACACTGCACATTCCAGTACCTGAGAGTAATATTTCACCTGGGAACATTTACCTGTTCCCACAGACATAGTGTGCCTGTATACATACAGCTGTACAACACTGTTTCACTTTGGCTTAAAGCCACTATGTGTAGAGTCTTTAGTGACTATAGTATCTTCATGGCACGCGTTTTTGTTTGCAGAAAATTAGACAATCCTGGTGACAATGGTCTTAAATTCACACATTTTCAAATAGTGGCTTTAAGTTTAGAGAAATTAGTCCAGAAATCTTGGTTCAATAAGGTCATTATATGATATTAAACAACTCTGACTTTTCTTGCTTAATTAACAAGTAGTCTTGCTGATCATGTTCACCACTTTGCAGAGCATATTATCTATGTTTCCTCTGGTAAATGCATATTTGGGCCCTTTTCCAGGGTTTGGTAAGGATCTCTTCTCTTCTTCTGTTTCCTCTCCAGTGGCCCCAGGCATGTTACCAGGATTTCCCCCTGGTATCTTCCCCTTCTGGGGTCCCTTCCCTGCAGTGCCTCCTCCTGCTGCAGCAGCGGCAGCTCCTGGTGTTACCAATGCTCCACAAGGAAGCACAGAGGCTACACAGGCAGCTAGTAAGGATACCTCATGCTCCTCTTCAACCAATTAGCCACCTCAGTTGTTCACGCCTCAAAAAACCAGTTTGCTAATTACATGCTTTAAGCTGTCTTCATCAGTTCTAATGCAACAGATAGTTTCAGTGCACTTGGATTTACTTATTTGTTTGTTTCATCAGCTTCCAGCCAGCCCACCTCGTCGACGGCAGACACTGCTGCAGCTGCTGCTGCTCCAGGATCAGCAATCCCAGGCTTCCCCTTCTCCTTCCCCCCTCCTCCCTTCCCCACTGCACCATGGCTGCCCATGCCACCACCTCCTCCCTTTGGTATGCACAAACACTCTGTACTGTCTTGGAGAACCAAATGAATGTATGCTTGGTGACTTGACACTCTGTTGTCAAAAGATGACTAATGTTGCAGAAAATAAATAGTAAGACAGGGAAGTCAGCAAGTGGAGTGAGCACACAGTTCTTCCATCCTGACAGTTTTGTTAAGATGTCTGTGTCACTCTTCTGCAAGAATAGAAATGATGAGAAATATGCAATTTTTGATGTATGTGGAGTCATGAGTCTGATGTTTTGGATAACATTGTCTTACTTCTTCTATCAGCCTTTGTTTAAGGAAGTGATGACGATTACCAAAGCAACAAACTCTCTGTGTGGAATTCCCTGGCATTTCCAACAATCAAACAACCATGAATCAACATTAACCCTTGAGGTTAAATTTTCTGCTAAGATGTTTAATTATGAACCTCATTACTGCATCCTGTAGTGGAGAGAGTGGACACATCAACGACTGCAGATTTACCCAGTTACCCAATGTGTACAAGTGTCAGACAGCGTGGCAAGACGTTCCTTGAGCTCATGTCATTTTCATTCAGTTCTTCTGGACCAGTTTGTGTTAATGCCGCTTCTCCCCTCCAGTGTCATCAATGCCTCCACCTCCACCGTCTCTGTCCCGGCTGTCAGAGGAGGAGCTGAGGGAGCTGGAGGCAGAAGGCAGACGGGGCCTTGAGGCCAGGCTCCAGTGTCTCCAGAACATCCACACCCTGCTGGACGCCGCCATGCTCAACATCCACCACTACCTCAGCACCGTCGCCACACTCACGTAACTAAACCCTCTGTAGTTGAAATGATATATTCTCTTTTGAAAAAATTTAGCTAGCCTAGTCATGCTATCACAGTATTTCCTAATTTATTATCTCCGAAAGTTATGACTATTTTAAGAATCAGCGGTATGTGTTCAACTTTTTAACAAAATGAATATGTGTAAAATAATTCATTTTTTTCAACAAGTTGAAACTAAAGTGAGTAATACAGTCTTTCAGTTGAATGCTTCACTGTCGCTCTGCTGCTGTGTTCTCCACAGTCCTCCTCGGGCTGAGGGAAGTGGAACAAACCACACTGCTTCATCTCCTGCAGCTGGCAGTAGCACGGATAGTCCCAGCCAGGAGAAGGACTCTCCCAGCTGTAAGTAAACTGACAGGTCACAACAGTTTGACACTATGAAGACAACCGAGATGATAACACCAAAAAACCTTGGACCCTGATTCTATTTATTTATTTTTTTTCGTTTCCAGCTGAGCAGGTGAACGGAGCTGCAGTTTCTTCCTCGCAGCTGGCTGACTCTACTTCTGCTGCCTCGGACACAGATAGACAAGAAAGGATGGATGAAGGAGAGGTGCTCGAGGAGGACGGAGAGCCCAACGCTGCTGAGCTGAGGCGCCGCCGCCTTCGTAAGCTAGAGACGGCAACATCGTCCTCGTCTTCACCCCCTCCAGACAACTGATCCATGCGCTCTGACTCAGACATGTTGCCCTTGACCAACAGGAACTCTGAGCCGATTGATCGTTGCTTTAGTTCCTCATTGCCTCTCTTCATTGTGGTTCTTGCCTTCCACAGGCTCAGGTTTCTAGCTGTGAGTTGAGTCCAAGTTGGACTCAGGCTACCGGGAGATGCAATGATCTTTACCGCTTATCTGGACTGTTTCTGTGTCAGAAAGCAATAGAACGACTTTTATTTTGTTTGTTTTTCGCCACCTTTTTTCCCGCCAGAATAACTACTGCAATAAGAGTACAGAAGGCGTTTGTAAGTTTAATCAGGTAGAAGAAGAATTCTCATTTCAAACCCAGTTGTTCGGTCAGTATGAGAGAGACACCTTTGGATTTGTTTGGTAGTTTTATTGTCGCTGAGGTCTTTGCCTGCACTTTGATTTTTGTTTAATTCAGCTTTCTTCAGATTAAAGGTGGTGCCATTCACCACATCAACATGTTACACAGCACCTGGATCAGCATCGGATCGAGTCAATTCAAATTGTGGGAAGTTGATCAACTACTGTGGCTTTGGCTTTCTATTTCTTTAACATTCATCACTCTTGTGTTGCCACTGCAGATGTTGTAACATACTGATTTATTTGAATGTGTACATACTGTATAAAGAGTTTTAATAGGATGATCTGTACATAATGCAGAATAAACTGTTCGACTGAAATGGCAGCGGCACAACACGTATGTCGGTTTGTATGTTCACAAAGTGATGCCATAGAGGTGGATCTGGGGGTCGGGACCCCCCAAAGGGCCCTATAACCTATGAATCTGAGTGGTCACAAGATAATTAAAGGAAAAGTTACACCTCTGTTACTAAATGAGGCTTTTTTTTTTTTTTTACGTTTCCATATTATTTTCCTGGTGAAATAATCAACATTTTACTTTATTTATTTGACAACTACATTTAGCTTCTAGAAACACCGTTCAATTTGAAATGGGGAAAAAAACCACTAACTTATTGACTGTATTGTTGTATATTTTAGGTTCAGCTGCTAGTTTCCTCTATTTCACATCATTTTGAAATGACATGAAGATGGACAGATTATCTCTCTCAGTAGTTGTCATGTCTGGTTTTAGTGTTCTTTAAAGTAATATTATTTTTTACTAATGCTCTATCTTACAGTTCAGTGATTTCTGAGTAGTTTTCCAAGGAGGTTCTTGCATAAAAATATGCATTTTGGTACTAATTATAGGGAATAATGTGCTTTTTAAAAAGAGCTCTCTTTGAGTTAAATTTTACTTCATTACTCATTTATTATTTGAAACTCCATTCTCATATCTATTGTTCTTTTTTTAAGAAAAAAATCAGACATGACATTCACCAACAGATAAGAATTAAAAAATCTAAAACATTTTGGCATGCCTTGGAAAACTATTGGCACTAATTTTACATAGTTTCTAATGAATGGGTTAAAATATGTAAAACTGGTGTAGACATTGTGCTTTTTCCCGACGCACATTTCTGCTTAGCAACAAACTAGACAAGCTCATTTTGATGTTTTTATTGGTTGGTTGTTCACAAAGTAAATATCTGTCATGTGGTAAAGTCAAAGCCACGGGTCAGTGACTTGCTATGAGGAAGCCTCATTCCAGCACAGACATAAAGGAGAGAGAGAACATCTGGTTTTTCTACAATTAAAACGTTAGAACCTCAGTTATAAAATAAGTTAAACTTACAAACATCAACAACATCAAAATACAATCACATAGGAAGAGAATAAAAATCTAAATCAACTTTGAAAATTGCAAATTATGAAAACTTAGAAACCAAAAGAATAGAGGACTGCAAAACGAAACCAGAAAGAACAATTCAGCATCGTGAATGTGTTTATGTCTGAGAAACCTGCTGATGTGGAACTATTTATTAAAGGTGTCCAAAAGAAACTCCAAATGCCAAAAGAGACAGCTGGTAATTTGTAATTCAGTCAGTTTCCTATGCACTTGAAACAGTGCAAGAGAAAATCTATCTTCTTCATAAAACTGCAAATTAGTATCATGAGTTGTTGTGAACAGTGGTTACCACATGCTGCGAGCTTATGAGCTACATTGCATTACATGTATTAATAAGGAATGCTAACGAAGCTAAATGTGCCATTTTTAGTTTTGCCTTGTTTTATCAACAATGGAACAATGACTTCTTTTAAACAAGACAACAAACTGTGACTAAATCCCAGCTTAACCTTTCTAAGGTGATCACTGTGCACTATGTTTGGTCATTCACGTCTGTCAGGGCTTTTCCCACCAACTTTGTTCCCTTTTAGCTAAGAAAGATTTCAATATATTCTCTGTTCAAAAATGACAAGGTGCATATTCACTATTTGGCGACAATTTCCTGAGGTTTTCAGTGCAAAAACTGCTGGTAGCTGTGTGTGGTCTGTCCTTGAGATTAATGTCATCATCAATGATGGTGGTGAGGAGACAAGGTCAGTTCTGGGGGGTGGAGTAGAACGCGTGGTGCCGGTGGCTCTGATTTGGAGGATTGCTGGCAAACAGGAGAGGAGCAGTCTCTGATCCGTACCAGCTGAAATAGAGTGAGAAGAAGAGCAACAGATGACAGCTGTGCCTACTATGCCCAGTTTGAGGGTTCTGATTTGGTTTCTCCTCTCAAAACAACATCAGAATGCAATGCAGCCTTGGATATGTTTGCATTTTGTCTCAAAATCTGACTCAAGGTGACTCAGCCTATTAACTAATTATTTCAGCTTTACCTGCAAGTCTAACATGGTTTTAATGACAGTACCTTGCATGTGGATGTGAACTGTGTGCCCATGGAACAGGTGCATCATCATCACTGCCTTGAGGGTCATCAAAGAAATATGGACGAGGTAGGACCCTGTTGTTGACGGTGATGCTGCTGGTCTGTGAGAATTAGAAGAAAAAAAACAGGTTCCACTGCTTCAGCAACACAGATCCTGTTTCATGTTTCATTATATTTCTTTATGTAGCTGATAAGTCCGCTTTGTGTCAGATGTGCTTACTACCTCTTGAGCAGGTTGGCGAACTCTGAAGATGAGGATGAGTAAACTGGTCGGGAGCAGCTCCCATATGAGGAGGATGGCGCCAAAGGCCAGGTAGCCCCTGTCGCCCAGTTCACTACGCAAGTCAGCCTATAATCAAACACACACAGGTTTATCTAGTAGTGTACTAGCATTTTTACCTGCCATGGCTTTCAACAATAATTTAATGTCCTAAGACATGAAAATACTGACAACCTTTACTGTCATCTTGAACCAGGTTGGACTCTCACATGAGATAATTACCTGGTCAGAGACGTTGTACCAGTCAAAGTCGAAGGACTCCACCCGGTGGCTCTGAGACAGAATGAGGACCATCAGGTTGTAGCAGGCTCGACTGGCAAACAACAAGATCACTGATGCTCCCAGAGCTGCTGTGCGGCACACTGTGGTCCCCTGGTCGGGTAAACAAAGGCACTGTTAGCCTCAGAAGTACAGAGAAGGGTAAGAAGTGGAATGTGTTACTTAGCACACCTTGCTGATCAGGTAGGGGCTGGTGGAGCGTGAGTGTCTGGTCAGGAGCAACAGCAAGACTGCAAGTAACACTGCATCCAGGATGAAGAGCAAGTCGTTGACTAGAACTCGAACAAGGACCAGATTCCAGGTCCGCTCCCCTGACCCACCGCTGGCACCTCTGTCCCCGAGAGCCGCACAGACCACATTGACAAAGAGGAATGTGAAGCTCAATGCACTGTACACGCATCGTGCCAGCCACCTGAGGAAGAGAAGGAAGCCAAGGCCATGAATGGATTAGTACTGTAGTCACATGGTGTTTCTGAAGTTTAATTAAAATAATCAGGGTTTAGAACAAAAGCTTGATACAGTATTATTCTGAATTTCCAAAATGATTCTTTCTTAGTCTGTAAGAAAACTTACAGTCTTCGGTCCACCTCTGAGTTATAGATCTCTCTCGCTTTGAGTAACACCTGTGGTACAAGAGAGGAATAAAAAACAATAAGAATAAACAAAAAATCAGACAATAAAAATGAAACTAAAAGCAAAACAAGTGTATGATAAGCATCTTGTTATCAGTCTCTCTAAAGCTATTACCTACTCCACAAGGTTGAATATTAACAGATGTTTGGCACACAGCTATTCAAAGGAATTCCCCAGCTCAAAAATTATGTAAAGACCTTGATACTCTAAAAAGTTGAAGAAGACTGACTCATCCTTTTTACATTTTTTTTATCAGTTTCTATCAGTATTTCCCTCCACATCAAAGCTGGTGTATCCTAGCTTTAAGAGAATAACCCCTGTTCCATTCTCCCCCCTCTTACCTGAGTGAAATACAGGTTAATAAGACTGAGAGTGAAGAACTGCAGACAAACAGGGAAGCAGTAGAGCAGCCAGTAGACTGCCACAGGTAGGTGGTTGGCCTGCAGAGCGTTACAGAAGTAAAAGGAGAACAGGGTGGTGCGGAGTGCGGCCCAGAGCAGGCAGAGGAACAGAAAGACACTCTGGTAGCTCCATCTTTTATGTTTGTAGAGGTAGAGGAGCCAGAGCTGGATGTACACCACCAGGAAGAGTCCGGCATACAGGGTGGTGTAGAAGATAGTGAAGCCAAGCTGGACCGAGGGAGCGATGGCTGGACGCAGGGGGATCGGGGTAGGCAGGGTGGAGGAGTTGGGAGGAGGGCTGACTGGAGCTTCCATTGGAGTACTGACAGGACTGGCTAACTGTCCATCATCACAGAGAAACTGCCACACCTTCTCCTGTCAGTCATGAAGGGTTTACATGGGAAACCTGAAGGCAGAGACAAAATCACAAAAGTTGAAAAGTTTTTGTTTTTCATCTAAGTTTCTGCATAAACATGACAATGTATCTTCATTTGTCAGTGTTAACAGCTACTCAATTGATTTTCTAAAGAATGCACTATGTCATAATATATATTTGGATATAAAATATGAAACCAATAAAATAATTTATCCATAATGCCGATCCCCACCAATCAAGGATGTCTTTTTTTTGTCTTGAAATATTCTGAAATTACCAGTAGTCACTGAGAAAATACTGCCAGGGCCACATCAAAAAATTCTGAATATTTATCAGTATCAGGTAATTAAGTCTAATAATATCTGATTCTGCAATATCAACCAGGCCCATCTCCAAAATGAACACGTGCAAACACTTGCACAATCTAATGTGATCCAATACAACAGCTCTGCCACCAATTCTGCCTTTACAAAGATAGTAAGGTTCAGTTTGGATTGACACTGTCATAAAGATATTACTTTATTATGACATGTTTATTATTGAGGTTGTAGTTTGCAGTGGTGTTGAACTGGACTGCATTATACTGAGAAGGTGTCCTTACAGATGTGGCTGGTGAGTGTATATCATAGTATTGGTTTCGATAAGGGAAATCCCATATGAAAGTCAAGCTGTTGTTCCTCATAGTGGGCTGGATGGTGACGAGAAGTCAGACAATAACTGTCATTTTCAGGTGCACTCTTAAGTATCAGAACAAAATCAAGCCTGACTTTAAACATTAATGACAATGTAACAACAATCCCATGACATCAAAACAATAATATGTGATATATATATACTGTGTCAGTCTTTACACTGATTTAAACAACAGACAGTGACCTTGTTACAGAGCAGTACAACAGCACATTATGATGTCTGACTGCCCCATTTACAGGAAACATTAACATTAAAACAGCACAAACACGATGTCATTTTGGACAAAAACATCAACATTTCAAACTTCAGTCATGTATAATTCATAGGACTACTTGACTGTATAATACTATACCGGTTTCCATGCTTCCATGAGCACTTTTCATCGACCTTTGAAACTCATGAACCTAGCTATCTGTAAGTCTTTACCTCGGTCCTCAGAACATAAACAACCAGTCGTGTTCCGTTCAGGCTTAACAGCGGCTAACTGAAGCTAACTGAAACTAACTTTAGCTAAAGTGAAAAACAACTATTTCCTGCTGTCGCTCGGTTTTGCTTCGCTTATTCACAAAAATCTTCAAACGTTTAAGCTGTCACTAATCAATTCTCGATAATAATGATGATAATAATAACAGACCTTATTTGAAGTGATTTTCAAGCTCCGGGAGACGCAGCGGACGACGTTAATCCTTTACTTCCGTATCGAGCCACTGCGTAACGTCTGATAGGCGGAGCTACTGTTTTGATTCCATCCGCCAATCAGCGATGACAGGAAATCGCGGTTTCTTCAATTTGTTGTTTACTTTTCTTGAGACGGACATCGCATTCAAAACAGATCAAACCTTTAGGCCGTGTTTAGGTCAGCGAGAAACGTGTTTTGATAACTATAGCAGCTGTTCAACACAACTTTTGCTAGCCACAGCTGTACATTAGCCGTCCGCCGCAGCTGGGCTCTCATCGGACCAGCTAACAGAACGTGAGTGTTTCTTCACGCTCGGCTCCGTCCGTTAATCTCGTGTGAAGACGCCTGCTGCATTATTGAAGCGGTCCAAGATGCCGATGGTGCTGCGATCCAGGAAATCCATCCGACCCCGGCAAGAGAGCGAGCAACGGGACACGACACCGGCAGCTCGGAGGAGGTCGACCCGCCCGCACGGGACGACGACGTACGAGGTGGGTATTTTTATTACTCAGCTTTTCCGCCTCCTCTTCCTCCACAGCTGAAAACTTCACAGTCGGCCACGTAGCCTGCTCGTCCACGGCTAACCCGAGAAAACACAGATCCAGAAAGGATTATAAAGAAGCCGGCCTGCTGTAAACTCTCTTTTATTTACTGCTATTAGCATTTAACGTATGCGATCATTGATTAGCTTGTTAGCTTAACATTTATAGCTGCACGGTGAGTTTGAGCCTCAGCCAGAAGTTAGCAAGTTACTGTAGCATGGTAAGTTTTTTTTCTGCCTGTCTGATGGTGTTTCTGTGAGGAGAAGATCGTTAAATGTTAAACCTCTCCTTTCTTTACTTTTGCTATTTGCACGTTGCAGATTAAGATGTAACCCATACACATGCCCTTAAGTCTCACATTGCGGAGTCTGTACGTGATGCTTTGTTACTGTGCTGTTTCCTCATCGTGAGCTGTCGATCGTTTTTTTGTCCTGTCAGGAGTCGGATGAGTCAGACTCCGAGTCTGTCCAGAGCCAAGTGATGGAGACACAGCAGACTCCCCCGGCCGAGCTGGAGGAGGAAACTGCTGAGGAGGCAGATGTGACGGTAGGCTATAATTCACCACACACACACAAAGCCCAAACAAACACACCTTTGGCTGTTAGATGTTTAGTGCAGCTCTCCAGTGGGATGCATGGGTGTGGTACAACTCTTATTTGCTCAGCCATGTGGGGAGAGAAGCGAGCTTTGTGCCTGCACAGCATGCAATCATCAGCAGGAAATATTGCCAGGCCAGTGTGGAAGTGTCCTAATCTCCTTTAGCCTGATTTATGTGTCAAGCCTGTGAGTTAGTTATTTACATATAAACAGGAGAAATCAACCAACACTCAAGTTTTGAGGACAATGTCAAAATCAATATTTGTGGTGTAAAATAGTTTTTTATCTTTGTCATATTGTGTAAGTGTCAAGAATCCTTTAATTGTGGTTATTATTTTGCATATTTTACAGGTGAGCAATACACTTTCATTATCAAAGATGATTGTAACAAAGATAACAGCAGCCTTTGACAAGTAAACTTGAATAGAAATGCATTTATTTTAAAGAATAAGTACGAAACACATGCATTGAAGATATATGAGACTTGAATTAAAAAATAATAGGCACAACTTTTTTGTGTATCTGTTCACATATTTGCAATAACTAATACATGTGTGACAATATTCACCTGTCAATAAACAGGTCAGGCTTTAAGTTTAATATATTCATATACAGTCACATTCAGGAGTGGATGCCATAAGGTGCTCCACTATTTTAAAAGGTGAATTTCATAAGCTGTAGTACAAACATATCAGCCAATATAAGATAAGATCAGATATTCCTTTATTCATCCCTCAGTGGGGAAATTCACAATTATTAGCAAATATTAGCTTATTGCAGATATATCTGTATCAGTATTTTCATTTATGACATTACATAGTTTATTTTTCAACTACAAAATGTCCCTCTCTGTGTATATAATGGATCATGATCAAAAATGCGACTGGTTTGATTTTTATCAAATCAATGCTTTCCTCAAAAATCTTAGTCGGGCTAAAATAGGCTTTTATTCACAGCAGATATTTTGATTTGTCATAGTAGAAAAAGCACAGGTGTTGGTAATAACATTAACAATGGTCTGCTCTATTGAAGTGCCTCAGCATGCACAGTGCCAGGACCCTGAAACTGAAGCAGCTGAATGGAATCCATCATTCATTTTTATTATTCACACCTGGGGTTTTCCTACTGCAGCAATGGTAAAATGTCTCCTGTAAACAAAAAAGGCCTATGTTGTTCGGCAATAACACATAAAAACAAGTGCAAAATACAAACATTGCAGGAAAAAAAGTGAAAGAAATGCTTATTAGAACTGGTGGCGGACATTCAGTTTGTATTTGCATACAATTGAAAGTAAATTAAAACCATGTTGGGAAATTGCATTATGTGTTAGTTTATTGTTTATGTTCATCCACAGAAATATGACCAGTAGATTTGCTACAAACTGATGAAGCACCTGCTGCATCTGTTTTGAACATTTATTTATTTATGAAAAGTAGCATTAGGGATTATGAAATGACACTGCAGCCATTGTGACTCTCATGTTCATAAACACGCACCAACATTCATGCTGCTGCGGTGGATCAGACAGCAGAGATAATTTGAATAGGTGTGGCTATTCTTGCCAATGTGGTGCTACAGAAGCCTCTCAAGGTAATATATCGTGTTAAAGTATTGTTGTTGTGACAGGAAACAGGCAAGTAAAAGGTAGATTACACTGAGTTTGAAAATGTTTATTGATGTTTAACTGCTTGCTTTTTTAAAGGTAATCTTGTGTGGGTCTGGGTGTTATGTCACTAGGTTAAAACTTAATGTGCATATGGAGAGAGAGGTGCTACAGATTTTTATATAGACACAAAATGCATGTTTGTTTTTTTAAATGAAGTTCTGTTTTCCTCAGCAGCTGAAGCATTGTAGCATTGTGCTGGATCGTCTCTGGCCTGAAGACCAGGCTGCAAAAAGAGAGCTTGAGGAGAAAGAAGACATGAACCGCAAAGGTGGGAAATCCGTCTCCAGAATCCCTACTTTCCATAAACGACCTACCAATGCAAGCCAGAGCACAGAGCTGCCTGTTCCCAGAAAAGATACCCCTGTTCATGTAGCTCAGCCTCCTGAGAAAGCCGGAAGTGGAACCATGGAGGCCTCCAAGTCCAAGCTGCCTGACCCCAGAGCGCTTCCCCTGCCGTCGGTCCGTGCCCCCAAAATCAGCTTCGAAGCGTCTTCTCCGTCCATCGGCATAGAACATGCAGCTACAGCAGCCAATAGTTCCCTCATTACTACACCCAAGAGCTGGAGTTTGTCTGAGTCTGTGCAGTGCCCTTCTATGACTGTAAGCCCCAGGCCTGCCCTCAGACCAGAGCAAGACAAGAGCAGAAGGTTTGAACTAGAAGCTGACACCATACCAGAAGCCCCCATATCTCACCTTCCATACCAGGGCTCCATCAGCTATAAGGCACCAGAAGACACAGGAGAGAAGCACAGTGCTGTGGTTAAAAGCAGGATTTCCCTCACTGCCTTTGAGGATGCTGACAAGTCAGAGTCTGCGGAGATCCTTCACGCAGCCGAGGACAGCCAGGAGGAGGCTATTATGGATGAAGAGCCGCCGTGGGAGAAGGAGCCGATGAACATACTTGAATCGAAGGACAGCAGATCTTCGTCAGACGTTGAATGTGAGGATGACTTGGCAGGTGAAAAGTCCGAGGGCCATGATGCAGGGGAGGTGAACGAGCGTCACAAACCACTGATAAGCCGGTCAGAGTCTTCAAATCTTGCAGAGGAAAGAGCCAGTATTGATGAATCTCCTGTAGCACCAGAGAAGTCTGCTAAAGCTAGCTCAACCAAGTCAACTAAGTCAGTTAAGGTGAGTTACGGTGTTCTACTTGTACGATAGATTCCACTGATAGCAGTCATACTGTTCTTGTTGTCAACAGAGTCAGACATAAAACTGGAATTTCACCACACCCTGTAGGCATGTAACAGCTTTGGCATGCAGCACAATCCGAAGCTGTTTCCCACACTCCTGTCAAAGCTATGATCATAACTTTACTCGTTTGTTCCGACCTTAAAATTGGACTTCTCTTGTTTTGTAGAGCTCAGGATGCTCCAGTTTCGCCCTCTTCTGCTTCTTGCCCACCACCTTGCTGCTTCTAGGGGGGTTTGGCCAGCATGTTTGGCACTACGGGCTTCCAATGTCTGTGGCTCAGCTCACAGCTCAGCTGGAACTGCACATGCTGGAGGGCTTTGGCTTCGTGCCGGAGCCTTGCAGCACTGACTGTCGGTAAGAAAATGATCAACAAAGTGTTGAGCTCTCCAATCAGCTTTGTTCTTTTGAGCAGTTTGTGAAATTGACTTTATCAGAACTGAACTGAACTTCTAATTTCATTTACGGCTGGATTGTGTTTGGTGTGTCAGTGCATGTAACTTTAGTTTTGCCCTCCCATGTTCAGAGTGCAACTGGTAGAGACCATCCCAGTGGGTCTCTACGAGTCTTCTCCCTCATCCAGACAGAGCATTGCAGACAGCTGGCTACGTCTGCTCGACAAGGCCAACAGCTCGGTCCACATCGCTGCTTTCTACTTCACTCTTCGAAGCAATGATTTGGAGTTGGCTGGCTCCTCTGACTCTCAGGTTAGTTCAGTATCATGCCCTGACCTCATGATACAGCACATCAAGCGATGATACCTGAATCCTTTGAACCTCTAACGTGTATCGTATTATTTCCACGTATTTTGCAGGGAAGAATGGTCTTTGACCATCTTAAACAACTTGAATCCAAAGGTGTGAAACTCCAGATTGCTGTCAACTCCCCCCAGACCTCATTTCAAGATACAGCAGAATTGGCAGCAACAGGTACATCATGACCTGACAACATGGAGCACATGGTGTTGACTCGCTGTTCTTCAAGGCTAAATTGTTTTAATGTTAAAACATACACATTTATCAGCCTTAGTCACCAAATGAGGCTACAGACAGAAAATAGCATCCAATCAGCACTGTGATCCAACAAGCTCAGTCTGTTGATCCAAATATGACATTTAGATACATTTCTTCCCACAGGAATTTAAGATTAAAAACAAAATGCAAAATGTGTTATCCAGACAGCAGCAAATGGGAGTTGTAAAGCTGAATGTTACAATGTTAGATGTTTGTACTTTGTGTCAACTTTGGTATAAAGCATCCCAGAGCAGAACATTGCTATGTGCAGTTTATCAGCATCATGTTGCCGTTTCCCTGATCAAACTGACTTTGTTTTTTTGTTCCCCAGGTGCAGAAGTAAGAGAGGTAGACCTCAAGGCTGTAACTGGAGGCATTGTCCACACCAAGCTGTGGGTGGTGGATCAGAAGCACTTCTACTTGGGTAGTGCTAACATGGACTGGCGCTCTCTCAGTCAGGTAAAAGACAGCATGGCATAAGACGTAGCATTATTATGTTCATCACACTTGACCCTTTGCATTAGGAGGAAGAGCTTCGTTACTGTCCACGCAGAGATTAGATTACTGTCCAGTAGATTTGTAGAACTGATGTCCCAGACTTGTAGTTAAAAGCTCTTTCCTACCCACAGAATGTACTGTCCAGTCAAGATTGAAGACAAAAGGTAACGGAGCAGTAAGACACTGATATTTGGAGTGCCTTAACTTTGGAACATGTTTGAACACACAAGTGAAACTAAGTGGTCTACAGTGGGACAGCAGTTTTGACATTAGCTTCAGACTGATGGTGCACTATTCCTGTGTTATAGACTTTTTAAGTAAACCATCAAAAGAGGGCTGTACAGTTGATTGTCTAATAAACGTAATCAGCTGTGATATTGATGCCTAGAGTGTCGGCCTGTTTGACTGTTTGAATGCATTCAAACAATGCTGTTCTGAGGTGGATAAATAGACATGATACATTTTCCTGATGTGTATATTGAGGAAAATTATGTGGGCCTTAAAAGTGCAACATAATTGTGCTTCCAGATCAGAGGGGGTTCTGGGTTGTATTCATTCAGATGGCTCATTAAATCTGCTTCCTGGAACAGGCTCCAGATGATCCCACCACTGCTTGCATACTATCACAATCATAGTTGTGGCTGTGACAGGATTAATACGTCCTGTGTCCTTTGTTGAATCAAGGTGAAGGAGGTGGGCCTGTCAGTGGAGGACTGCAGCTGCCTGGCTCAGGACGTCTTTCGGATCTTTGGGGTGTACTGGAGCCTCGGTGGCGCCAACAACAGCTCCCTGCCACCGTACTGGCCTGCTCGGCTCTCTGCCCTGTCCAGTTCCCAGAATCCCCTGCGCCTAAAGTTCAATGGAGTGCCTGCTCAAGTCTACCTGTCTGTAAGTTCACAGCTACTCTGTGAGTTTCCTGCAAGAGGAATGCTTTAAAAATTTGTTTATTGAATGAGGCTGTTTTTTTTTTTTACATTGATTACTGTACATTTTTAAAGGCTGATACATATATTTTTATACAACTTTTACCAATAACTGAGATATTGGTAGATTTAAGTGGAATTGCATTCTTGTCAGAGTGGAAGAGGACGTGAAGCAGCATGTAGATCAAATGATCATTGCAACCTGGTCTAATCCTAATATATTTACATGCAAACCAACCTATAATTTAAAAAAATATTTTGAGAAATAAGACGTTCTGACTTAAAATACAGTCTCTTTTTAAAGCATATTGGAATAAGAGTATTTCTGACATTCTGTGGTTGCTCCCAGGATTCTTACCTCCTGTGTTACATCTTTTTTCCTGCAGAGCGCCCCACCGCAGATCTCAGCCCGTGGCCGCTCAGACGATCTCTCCACCATCCTATCTGTCATTGACGACGCCCAGAAATTCATTTACATCTCTGTCATGAACTATCTTCCTCTGTCTGAATTCACAGAGCCACTCAGGTGACAAGCCACGAGTATTTACTGTTGCAATCCAAGGCATTTTAATCATCAGACACAAGATGATTCCCCATTAAAAAAATTTATACATCTCTGTCTTATATCATTGAAGTTACTTGATTGATCTGAGACTGATAATATTGATCCATCTTCTTGAAAACTTTCCCTGCTGAAGAGTTCAAACTATGTGTTGGTCCCTCTCGCTCAGGTTCTGGCCCGCCATCGACTCGGCCCTGCGTGCTGCAGCCTGCACCAGAGAGGTACAGGTTAGACTCCTGGTGAGCTGCTGGCCACACTCACCTGCCCCCATGTTCACCTTCCTGCAGTCCCTGCTGGTGCTCAACAGGCCTCCACTGAAATGTGACATTGGCGTGGTACGTTGGGAGATCTTATTTCCTGCACAATGACTAAGACATAATAGCCTTAACAGAATGATAATACATCCTAAACTGCTGTTGTTTTTTGTTTCTGTGCAGAAAGTCTTTACAGTGCCTTCAACACAGGAGCAGATGAAGATTCAGTTTGCACGGGTCAATCATGCCAAGTACATGGTTACCGACAGAGTGGTCTATATAGGTATGCTATTACCACCTACTACGTTTTTAGAACTGCTCTGACCCTTCAAACAACAAAAAAAACCCACTGGGGTGACTCAGAGGTGAAACTGTACTGTACCTAAGATTCTTTGAGCTGTTTTCATTTTATGTTCCTTTAAATTTCTACTTTACTGCATTTAAGACAGAAATGTTATACTTTCTACTCCACTGAATTTATCTGACAACTATTGTGACTAGTAATTTTGCACATTTTGTGGATTATTTCACATAAAACATAATTAGATTCTAAAACATGAAGCTTTGTTCAGAAAAGAAAAAATCTCCCTCTTATCAAGTCATTTTAGTCTGGAATTGAGTTCTTAAAACTTTTTTCTTATAAAAAACTCATCTTTATAAGATTGAGTTTTATGCAGATTAAACTGTCCAACACATTAAGCAGTTTCAGGACTAGACAGGACTTTCAATAGAGTATTTTTTACATTGGTGTATTACTATGCTTACTCAATTAAAGGATCTGAATACTTTATCCACCCCTGGACAGGCTGATACAAGATATTAGTCTTATGAGTTCACGCGACTGCTGAGCAATCTAACTGATGTGACTGTATCTGTGTTCACAGGGACGTCCAACTGGTCAGAGAACTACTTCACCCACACAGCTGGTGTGGGCTTGGTGGTGAACCAGACGGGCTCTGAGGTTAAAAAAGGCCAAGAGACTCTGCAGAGCCAAGCAGAGGAGCTCTTCCTTAGAGACTGGACGTCTCAGTATGCCAGCACGCTCTCTGTTGATAATGTGGACGCCTGCCCTCTTGGCCCACACTGACGGTTTGTTCTTCAATAGAGCACAATGCATTGTAGATGAGCATCTCGCATGCTCCTGCCACTTGAACTTAATTTTACTTATGCAGAATCCGCTTGCTGTACTGTATGAATTAACATTGTTTATTTTGTTGCAGTTTCAACTTACTGCCTGTTTTTTGTACATAATTGCGTTTTTATATTTCGTTTTAAAACGTATTATTTTTATACTCTGTATCTTTCCAACAGTTGTTTTATGTTAGATAAGGCTCAAGGGAACTCGCTTTGTACAATTTATTTTATGCCTGGAGCATTTTGTATATTTTCTTGGTGCCAAGCTTTAAAAACCTCATGCAGGAAATAAAACATTTCCAAAGAGGTGCATACACCATGATCATGTTTACACCACTGAAGCTATCAGCTGTTAATGTTTGTGTGTAGTGAAATCATCTGATTTAATGTCAGGCCAACAGTACAAGATTTGTACTTGTAAATAGCATCAATTTTCCATTCTTAACAAAAGGCTCCGTTTGTGGTGGATCAGAAGCATTTCTACTTGGGTAGTGCCAACATTGACTGGCGATCTCTCAGCCAGGTTAAACAGAGAGGAAAAATGTGCATTTTCAGATGTTGCTGCGTCAGTGGCGTGGCATAAGATGTAGCAGTCATTACATTCACCCCACTTGACCATTTGCACTAGGAGGAACAGGTTCATTACTGTCCAGTAGATTTGTAGAACTGATGTCCCAGACATGTAAAAGCTCTTTCCTTCACAAAGAATGTGCTGTCCAGTCGAGATCGATTGCAAAAGGTAACTGAGGAGCCAAGCACTTTTATTTGGAGTGCCTTAACTTTAGAACATGTTTGAAGACATGTGAAACTAACTGGACTACAATGAGACAGAAGTTTAATCTTGTTTCTGTTATCAGTGGACATGTTGCATCAGTTCGAACTGTTCAACTCTTGACTCTGGATGAAACAGGAAAAACTTTTGGTAGGTCTCTGGCCAAGGGAGCAGTTTACTGTACAACGCTGATGCTGCAGAAGTCCAGTGGTGAATGGGGTTTTATTTGTGGTAGCCACACAAGCAGCTGCTACTGGAAAAAGTGATACTTTGAGCTAAATGCTAACATGAGCACAACAAAAGCTAAAGTGCTAATGTTTAGCAGGTATCATGTTTACCATGTTCACCATCCTAGTTCAGCATGTTAGCATGCAACATTTGCAAAATGGCACTTAAAGTATAGCTGAGGTAGATGAGAATGTCAATAGTTTCTCCAATCGTCTGCTCATAGAGTACACAAGACAACCCCCCATTGATGTTTTAAAACAAATAAAAATGCTCTGCTTGGAATAACAATTTGTCTGTCTCATCTATTCCCTCATTGAAAAATCCACAATCTATGAATATGCAAATATTTTTTCATTTCAAAAGTCAGACACAAGATGTCTCTGACTTCATTGAAAACTTTGCTAAGAGTTAAAGTGAGCACAGAGGAATGTTCACATGGATCAAAAAGTGATTTTTTTTTTGTAGTCAAAAATCCATGCGAAGTTCACGTAAACTCTTATCAAGACATGTTAACTCAGTTGCTTTAGGTTTATGTGCCTTTATTTTCACATTTGAGAATGTTAATTTTACTACCCAGCTAACAATAAACATTTAGCAAGCATATAAACAAATGGAATCTAACTAGAACCTATGTTAGATTTAAAAGAATCCTGTTCTATGTGCAAGAAATTCTTCACGGTATCTCACACCACACTGAACGTACCTCAGTGACATCTGCTGCAGTAAACGTTTATCATTCCTCAACTTAAGAGTCACTGCTGGATGCCATACAGCAATCCTGCAAGATGCCACACTCCCCTTTGTTCTTGGCTTCTCCATCCATCCAGCTGTATCCACTCCATGTGTAATAGACGAAGAAGAGACAACACGAGGTGAATGAAGACAATTCTCATTCGAGGAGCCAAACAGAAATAACCAGGACAGGAGTTGCAGCTTCTGAATAGTCTCTGATCACAACAGCCACCCAAGTTCTTCCTATCCATGTGCAGTGGGCTTGAAGACGCAGGAGTGTTTGCTCTGACTGAAAGGGATGAGTTCCTTCCTGCTCTCATTCCATGGAGAGCTGCACACTGTCCGTCTGGCCCTGGTGCTGCTGCTGCTGCTCAAATTTCCTGGCTGAAAGACATGACAGAAGACAGGGAACATATTAAATTTAGCTTAAGATTACACATAATGTCAACATGAAATACAGGGGCCTATTCAGAGGTGTTTTAATGAGTGCACTGCCTCATGTTTACCCAACAAATGACAGCTTGAAAATATTTTGCAGTGCCAGTTCCTACTCTACTCTCTGGAGAAGCAAAGGATGAAAGACATATTTGGGATTATAAGCCTTAATATGGACGTGTGAAGCCAAAGTTTATGTTATGGCAGGGTTTTTTTTTTTAAAAAAGTCTCCAAATTGGGAAAACTATACCATGATCCTATTGTCACCAATTCTGTGGCCCCTACTGACCACAAGTTGATCAGATTGGAAATCTATGCTCATTTTCTCTCCTGTGAGTGTCAGTGGAATCAGAGCACAGCTCAGACCCGGGCTGTTCTGTGTCTGTCCTGCCCTGAGCTCCACTCATGCTCACCCAGAGAGTACATCTCCAGCTGCTGACGCAGGCGGACCTTCTGCAGGCTGTCGTAGAAGTTGGGCTCCGGGCTGCTGCCAACAGTGGGAGGCAGAGTGAAGATACGCATGATCTTCCTCTTGTTTCTAAAATAGAAGTGGACGGAGAGAGATTTAAAACAGACACAATGAGAATGCACAGTCCCCAATATCCATATTACTCTTACGGAAGATCACCGTTTATTTATTGTAGTAGATTAAAGCAATACATAATATTGTCACCAAAATACATTGTTTTGAGGATGATGTGAATGCCGGATTAGCTAGAGGACCCTAACAAATCGATATATTAATAAGAGAGAACGTGTGAGAGAACTCTGTGCCTGAACCACGCATCTGTGTTGAACCTCTACCTATTATAGACCAAGTAGTAGAAGTGAAGTGTTGGTTGTAAGTGTGCACCGTCCTTACTTTCTGGCGTACATGAGCAGGCCGAAGCTGACCAGGATAACCAGCAGGTAAACATTAGTGGCCTCATTCCAGGCTTCGTGCACCGAGTAGTCAATAGACTCAGGCTCGTTCCCCAAAACCCCGTGAGCTCCCATTGAAATACGACAACTGTGCTAAAACTCTGCGGGTAAATCTGCGAATTCAAATGGAAATTCTATCAAATCTGCTTTGTTAGCTGCGGCTCACCAGCGACTCAAACAGTGGCCAGTGTAAACATCATGACGTCACATCCGCCTCTTCTTCCTCTGTTGAGTTTATCGGAATCCATATAAGTTACATTACCGCCACCTGCTGGGTTATAACAGCCTCACAGTGCTAACTGTTTACAGCGTCCACTCAAAGTGATCCTATTCACAACACGATCCTTTCTGCAACACAGAGCCAGTTGTTGTTCCTCACTGAAGCATCTAGATCTTCTCCAGATATGTTTACAACATTCAAGAATCTCCTGGCAGCATCCAGCACCACCTTAATTCTGTCCGACTTTCCCTGTATTTCCTGTAATTGCACAATTTATAACCATGGCAATAAATGCAAAAGAACTTTCTTGTCCATGCAGATATTCTGATGAGCTCCATTTCTTTTCTGCTCTGGTTCCTTTTGCATGGCCACCATTTCATTGTTTCTCTCCATCCTCTTAGCAGCTTCAACATATGACAATCCATTTTCTGCACTGATCTTATTTATTTTTACTTCTTTGTGGACACTTTGCCAAACCCGCAGGGTGATTTCTTTCATGCAGCCACTTTACTGGCTCTTTTTTTCCACTCAGACACATAGTATTTGTCATGGGTCTTTCATCCCTGCAAGACTGTGTTGGATTGAGGAATGAAGATGTGGAAATCCAGGTGACACCAATTATAATCAGAGTCAAACACTGGGACTAAACATTCGGTATGGTTAGGCATCTAGGCAAAGCCCAGGAAGGGGGCGGTCCCCTGTTGCGTGGTCCTTCCCAAGGTTTCCAATTCTCCCTTTAAGAGATTTTTGGAATTTTTCCTTGCTCACTTGAGGAGAGGTGCCATTTATATTCTAATTGAGGTGCAAATAATAAATCAAAGAACACCAGCAGAAGGAAAAATAAAGAACAATGTCTGAAACAAATCATTTCAATAATAAAAATGGCAATCATAAAAAAAAAACATCTTTATTTTTGCCACTACTCATCAACTACCCTGTGGCCTCCAAAAGCTCTGAGTTCACTGAGTAATGTTGCGGCCCTATCTTGGAAATGTGACAACATAAGACACAGACACAGTGAGAAAATGCTACCATACACAAGAATAATTGGATGCAACAATGTAAGTTTATTTGTCAAGTTTACAGTGAATCAGAACCATAGAGTGGACCGCACACATTCCTGCCTGAAACACCACGTCGTCTCTGGTATTCAATATGCTTCAGCCAGTGATAACACAACAGACAGCTGGAGGCAACACTGCTCCATGGTGGCCTGTACGAACTAATACATGTGAAAACACCTGCTATTGTAGCTTGTTATCTCAACAGGTGTCTGGTGTAAAATAATTCTAACAATGACACTGAGGGATTTTTTCCAACAAAAAGTTTACACTAAAACTTTCAAATCGTATTTAATAGGTTCAATATCATTCATTTTCGGCAATTACATGGTATATACACAAATAACTTTTGTTGCATCAAACTGGCTTATTTTAAATTTTTTTCAAAATTATCTTATTTTTCAAAATAGAGTTTTACTAATTCATGACTACAGAATACATAAAGCTGCTTTAAACATAGTTGCTGCAATTTATACATGAGACAGAGACAAGAGCTGGAGCTCAGTACACATAAAGTATAAGAAATGACAGCAGGCTTTCAAGCCAGTAACTGCAGTGGTTTATCATGTTACAGCTGACAAGCTGTGGGAAAGTGTTTCTTATACAAGGTAGACAAAAAAAAACCCCCACACACAAGAAACAATATCTCAGGATGCTACTTCTAGCAAATATGAATACGGCATGGCAGCTACGAATCCACAAAAAGCTGTTTCTGAGGTGTTAGTGCTTCGTCAACACTTTTGTTGTAGATCATAAATATCTTAACAGAGCAAAATGAACACACTTCTGAAAGCTGAGTTAATGGCTCGATGTTATAGGTGCACATTCTTAAGAAACCAGCTCAATTTTAGTGCCAAAGCCAAAACCAGCCATACAGTACATGGACATACACAATGTGATCTGTGAAAACTTCAACACTCAAGTGCTTGAAACTTATGATGGCGGTCGAATCATTCAAAAAATGTAAACACAAGTAAATGATGGAAAATCTGTGATTAAATTACGTCTGCAAAATATACAGCAGGAGTGCTGGCGGAGAAACAAAGAGGACTCAACAAAGAGTTCAAAAGATGTCTGAGACGATGGTCAAACTCAAGTACTTGTGACAAAACAGCTAAATGCTTCAAAATAAGACTCAAAATATAGCAAAGAACCAGTGGTAACTGACAGCATTTTTAAGCTATAATAACCAATTAGTTCACTACCATGTCATAATATATATACACATAGAGGGGGAAAAAAAACTTTATATCAAACCTTTATCACCAAGGAAAACCTTAAAGCAAGCAGTAAATATGCTGTTATTTATTATTTATTTACAACACATAAGCTATTTTTAAACAGGTGTATGCAAATAATGACGCAAGTTGTTAGTTACTGGACCACGCAGGGACTCAGTGTGGGTGACGGTTTAAACATGCACTGTTTCAGTGCTCCCTCTAAGCCTTAAGAGTGAAATGGGACCACAACACTCAGCAGATAGAAAGACAGACCAGCTCACTTCCTTTCACTTCAGTTTCCACAGCAGGAACCTTTGAATCTCAGATGCATCTGTTCAATTTGGAGGATGAGTATCAATTATTTTCAATAACTCACCATTGAGATAAATTGCTTATCAATATGAGGTTTCAATCTCAAGATCTTGTATTGTTTTCCTCAGATGTGTCCCTACGAGGGGACTCATATTTACTGTAAATCTGCTGTCACGGTAAATCTGATACCAATGATTTGCACTCAAGCCACTTTGACTGTACAGCAATGCTGTAACATAACCTGCAGCAGTTGGAACTGTTGCTGCAGATGAAGAGAGTTTGGCCAGTGCAGATATAGCCCTGTAGAGTATGTATGTATGTATTAGTGTAGGCAGATGGGTGAAACCTACTAGCAAATTAGCTAAAATACTGCCATCCTGCATATAGCTCTTTCTGTTTGTTATGAAGAATCAAACTTGCTCCCTGGTTTTTCACAGAGCAACATCTGCATGATGTGGCCAAACTCGGCTTCTCTTGCCTGATCTGTCCTTCTGCCAGTGGTGGCTGTATTAGTCGCAGTGGATATACGCTGTTACAGCATCTATAAGCAATCCTCTTGCTAAGTGTATTAAGCTGAAATAACTGTGATTAGTATTGTATATTTATGTGCATCTGCGAGCCTCTAGGTTCACTAGCACTGGCTATAGGCAGGCCAGACTGAGGTCTGTATCTAATCAAAGCATTAACAGTATTATTGCTGTGGCTAGCTTAGTAGTGATTGCAGCGGCTATCAGTTTCAGCACTAGCGGTACTACACTAGTATTAGCAAGCAATATGACAAGCTACGTTAGAGGCTACTATAAGCTATTGCTGCCGATCAGACATTACTCTTAAAAAATACATTATGAGCATATTAGCCTACTCAAAGCTAATGCATGCAGTGATCAGGATTAGCATGGTCTATAAGCTCTATGGTGGTGGCTGAGTGGTGAGAGAGCAGGCGTAGAGGGAGCACTGATTGATTCACTGG